>OX438803.1:957957-2157957 GCA_949316475.1 Hypomecis punctinalis | reverse complement strand
TTCAATATACATGTTGTTTATATAAATGATCGAAATATTATACAATGTTGCTTGAAAAAAAAATTGCCATAAAAAATTGCAATAGTTTTCAACAAATTGTTTATGCATTAAATACCGTTTTTTACAGCACATTTGTTTACCATATTTTTACGCTTTTTAAATGACGTATGGTACAAATTCTGAGCCGAGGGAAATACAATCTTGTTTTATGCTAAGAATGTGCTATCGAGGCTGTTCAAATTGGCAAATGTGACGCTCGCTACCAGGCAACACTCGTTCCTTATTCGATTGTCATAAAAAAGAACCCCTAAACGCAGATTTCCCCTGCCGCCACCTTTCCGACCAGCGCAGTCGGCACGTCACATCAAAGCCCTGATAAGGGACGGACGTGCTGAAATAAATCCGTTCCACCAAATGGAAGTCGATACTTCACACCCGAGTTAACTCATTCACCATCATTACCACCCGTTTGATCTAAAAGCAGAACAATGGTCGCATTACATAACTTCTTTGATCCACAAATGGTGGTAATCATTCGTAATCACTCGTAATCCTGAACAATTATGAATCAAAGCGTGAACGTTCCATAGACAATCAAAGAGATGATATTTTAGACGCGATTATCGCAAGTGACGGTAGCAGGAGAGGTAGTTGAGAGGGCCGGCGTAGCCCGCGCTTAATTAATACTACCCTCTGGAGGTAAAGAGGGGTTTAATTGGAGTGAATTTTGTTGCCTGAAACATGTTTCCAGCGAAGGACCGTTTGCCAAAAAGAAGTGGCGGCCATCTTGACGGAAAGGCGGGAAATCGCCAATTTACTTTTTTTCGGCGACTATTGGCAAAGGTACTAAAACCTTTTCAGCCAGTAATGTTTCGACTTTCTTTTTAATTCTACGGAGGAGGCTAGAGTGTTTCTGGCAGTTTTATAAGTCTTATTTTCTATGGATGATTAATGTTTAAGCTTGTCGTATAGCATGAGGGGATACGAAACTAAGCGAAATATCAAATGAATAATGAAATGAACGAGTCTATAAGTAATGTGCAAGAACTTTGTATCTGAAATTTGTCTCTCTTATTATAATAATTAGATATTTTAGTCATCAAATACATATCAAAAATAATACAACAAAATTTTGAATTCAAATATTACTAACCTAACAAATCTATTATTATTTTACTGTTTCACTTGTTGAAAAGAAATCAATTTAATATTATGAAACTACTTTGTGGGGAGGCCTACGTCCTGCAGCGGACTATGAAAAATGGCTGATACAGTAAAATTCATAGCATGTAACAAATTTTAGTCAAATTTGTAGCTTATTTGTCACTAAACAACCGCGAATGCTAAAGAAAACGTGTACAGTGTTGTAGAGTAGTACAAAGACGCTTAAAGCGCTAAAGCAGCTTATTTCAGCAAATATCGGAGTCGTTATATGAAGCATCACACAATGCCGGCCACTGACGGGTCGCACCGCAACATGACAGCTTGTTCAGCGCTTGTAGCGTTTATTAAAAGCGCTGTATTTTGCTGAACGCGACACAGTTGCGCTTGAATTCAGCTATTTTAATGAGGCGTGCTAGAGGGCATGATGCAGTGAGCAATGTTACAAATGAGGTGTTTACAAGTTTTATTATTGTTGGTGGATTAAGTACTAGTAAGCGGAGCGAAGAACATCCACCAATAAAGTGGGCCGACGACGCCGATGATCTAATTACCACGCAGAAAATGCTGAATGCTGTCTACCCTGCCTGTGTCAATCAATGGATGTCTTCTCTACCAAAAAAATGCATATAAATATAGAACCTACTCTTTCTGAATTAAGTTTAAATTAGCTTTTACGGTAAAAGTAGTTAAGTTTGTATAGGCTTGTTAAGTTTTTGGCATGGCTGAATAGTCGATGTATTTTATTACTATTTTTTTTTTCTTTGATTGTATTATTATGATTTAGTTCCTACTGTTATCTGGCGGAGGGCATTGCTATTCCAAAACACAGGTTAGTTCCTAGCTTGGATGGCAATGTTTCTCAACTTGATTAATAACTGAGTTTTTCATGACTAGTGTTAATAAGATAAGTATTGATAAGAAATGTTTATAAAAGCCAATAAATTTCATTTTTAATGGGACCTACAAATCAACGTGTCATCTGAGCCATGGCAGCTTTCAGTTGTAAATACCACCAACGACCACCCATCCGACGTTTCAAGACTGACCGTTTCGAACGTATTTTAACTTCTAACTTCGCTAAGAAACACCTGTAGTAAGTGAGTGAGTTCGTATAGGCCGGGTGGTTAGCCCTAGAGTCAGAGCTTCTAAGCAGTCCGAAGGCTTCTGACATGGCTAAATGGATAAAACAACCGGGACCTAAAATTCAACGTGTCATTTGAGCCGTGGTAGCGATCAATAGGCTATTTGACAATATTCAATTCAAAAATTCAAAATTCTTTATTTCGTACAAAAAACATAAGGTAACAAATAACAAAGAAACGATGCTACCTGCAGTAGTCAGGAAGACTGTGTCGCAGATAGCAACGCCCACCTCCAGCAAAGAATTGTACAAAAAAGGTATATATATATATATATACACATAATAAATAAATAAATAAGAAGTTAGTATGACAGAAACCATTTTTGAACAACAATTGAACATGCGCGCTTGTGTGTGTGTGTGTGTGTGTGTGTGTGTGTGTGTGTGTGTGTGTGTGTGTGTGTGTGTGTGTGTGTGTGTGTGTGTGTGCGTGTGTGTACATGTATATGGCCGTATGCGCGGCTAGTAATGTGAGCACATTTGAGTAACACTGCGATACACGAGATCTCATAAGAGTCAAGGTTCGCAGTGTTTATCATGAGAAAGTGTGCATTCATTTGCGCGTGTGTGTTAAAGGTATGAGTGGGTCTGTGTTACCATATACATTATGTAATAACCGTAATCAAGTCCTCAGTGTCCTTGTAGGACAGAGACAAAAGCCATTCAGTACATTTCACTTTACATTTGTAGGAGGCGAGTGGGTAGATACAAAGTTCTTTATTTAATCTATTATACAACAGGGAGCTGATAATTTGGTAGTGTCGACTTGCTATTGCTGTGCGGCACCGCTCGTAGCCACAAATCCTATCAGATCTACGTTTATTGGCAGTGAGATCGGGATCGTACTGCATTTGCGAATGTTTTTTCATAACAGTTTGTAGTATGAAAAGTTGCCTCACAGCAAGCACTTTACACAACGCGTATAAATCAGTGGTGGGAAAGCGGAGAGGTTTTTTAGCAAGAACTTTAAGTACAGCTCTCTGTGCTCTCTCTAATCTTAACATGTAGGTCTTGGCGGACCCACCCCAAGAGGTAATACAATAGGATAACACAGATTGGGCTAACGCGTAGTAAACACATTTGAGATATCGTAAGTCCACCACCGATCTGAGACTTTTAAACACATAGATTAATTTACGGACTCGGGACACCAAGGAGGCTATGTGCGATTTCCAGGTCATGGCATTATCTACAATGACACCCAAGTACTTAACAGTTGTCGTTCGGTCAAGATTGGTGCAGTCACAAGTGATTGAGTCTTTTGGGCAAGTGTGGGCACGGATTTCAAACAAAGACTTGGGTTGCATAGAAATATTAGGTGCAAAAGCTATGACTTTGGTTTTAGATATGTTGAGCGTTAACAAATTATCATTCAGCCAAAGCATTACAGTACGGAGGGCATTTTCACAGTAGTCGCGAACCTCTTCCCAATTCTTTCCATGGATTAATAGTACAGTATCATCGGCGTAAGTAATTATTTTGCAATTTGGTAAGGGCATATTACACAAGTCGTTGATGTAGAGCAAAAACAAGATCGGGCCAATAACGCTTCCTTGAGGGACGCCAAATGTAAGGGGCTCATCTTTGCTATAATGTCCATCGATGACTACACGTTGCGAACGATCACTGAGGTAGCTAGCAAATAATTTAAGGGCAATACCTCTAACACCAATTGAGTAGAGTTTTGATAAAAGGATGGGAATGGAGACAGTGTCGAAGGCTTTACATAGATCTAAAAACACGCCAGCTGTCTTGCGTCGCTTATCAAATTTATTAACTATATTTTGTGTTAGTTCCAAGACAGCGTCTTCTGTTGAAACACCACGTCTAAATCCAAATTGGTTTTTTGAAAGGATATCATTGGCATTTAGGAAACCAACGAGGCGCTTATTTAATATCCTCTCTAGAACTTTTGATAGAGCAGAAAGAACTGAGATAGGCCTGTAATTACTGACACTGCCTCCATCTCCGCCCTTGAAAATTGGATGAACAATAGCCTTCTTAAACACCCGAGGGAAGACACCAGACGTGAGTGATAGGTTGAAAACATAATTAATTACAGGAATGAGGATATGTCTTGCAGCTTTTAAAATGGATGTAGAAATACCATCCCATCCTGTTGCACAACGTTCTTTTAGACTTAGAATCACTCGCTCGATCTCTTCATTATCAGTGTCCAACACAGCCATCGAGTTCAGGGGAGAATTGATGGGGCTGATTGAAAAGTTGCCTTTTTGAGAAGAGCTCAAAAATTGTACCCGATTTAGATAATACTATCTAAATCGGGTACAATTTTTGAGGCTAAAGTTTTTCCCACACTAGCAAAAAAGGAATTAACAGTATTAACAGAAGACGAAGGATCATCTGTTATTTTTAGGAGATCTGTGGATCTGCTTGTTTTTTTGTTTATGTTAGCAATTTTATATTGAAAATATACATAAATATATATAAATAAAATACGATATTTTTTTGATATTTTATCTGTGACGTGAACGCTCTAAGAAGGGCGGCAACTCAGGTGACGTTTGTGTAATTTCTGTTTTGTGTTTTTTTATTAATATTATTGGATCTGTAAGTTATTTTTAAAGTATTTTTTGTCAATTTTTAGATGTGGACTAGCGTATTTACTAGTATTAACTAACGTTATTTACTAGTGTGTGACGTCAAAGACCAGCGCCATTACAGAACGTCGTATTTGACGGGATCTTAAATATCTGTTCTTTAACACTGATTTTCATTGTTAATACAGTAGATCTCTCGGAAATATAAATGTAGTCTGTTCATTATGTACTAACGAATAATTTAAAACGATTTTCAAAAACTAGTCAAATAGCCCATTGTAAATATCAGCGGTCACCCATCCGAAATTTGATCATGCCGATCATTATGCCATTGCTTAAGTTCGATAATCGCTAAGAAGTTCCTAGTCAAACAACGCCATGAGGTTTTATTGTAAAAATATTCGTTAGCAAAGTTATTGGGTCACGTTTTGGTCGATCATCAATATGGAAAAAATTGCTAAGTCGATGGTCACCATCCACGCGTGAGGGGCTTTACATGTTTTCTTTTCCGTGATAATCACTTGACGATTAATGTTGTATTTGGCACGTAATTATAATTGTTGTATATTGACATGAATATAGTTTAAATATTTAGGAATAATAGGTAAATAAAACCTAGTAAAATTGTGTATTCCACCAACAGAAAGTTACAGCGCAGGCGGTGCAGTAGGGTAGTACCACGGAAGCGGAAGTCACTGTCGCCAGTACCCTCGCTTCCGCGGTACTATCGCACTGCCAGCCTATTGTGCAAGTTACTCTACTGCAACTATTTTCAGTTTACTGTGTACTTGAAATTTATTTTCTAGTCTCCTTGCAAAATCTTCCAGGACAAACTAAGCTAAAATTTTATTACACTGTAAATCTTGTGCTTACTTTAAAATGTTGCGGCTTAGTCAAAATATTAGAGAAAAAAATTCTAATTGACTAAATTTTAGTGACATTTGTAGTGTACAAATGCTAATATTTATTTTTTGCAAAAAATGGCTAAACCAATTTCCATTGTGTACAAAATTCGAACAGTTGGCTCGAATTTATGTACACAATTTTCACATTATTGTTGATTTTTTTAAAACGGCTTCAATTAAATTAGGTATACCCTTTCGAACTAAAAACCTTTTTTTTAATTCAGTTCACAATTCGCGAAAATATCGATGAACATACAGACGAATATACAACCTCTTCCTTTTTGGAATTCTGTTAAAAATCTAGTTAGTTACTGACGGATATAGTTTTCAAGTAAAGCATGCAATATATTATGGTTCGAATTATTTTTAATGCAATGAAAAGATAACATTTAAATGAAAATATTTTTTGCTCAACAAAATGTTTCATAAATAAAGAAATATCCAATGAAAAATCTCGCCTTTAGAATTAAGTGAAATAAGTATGTGAAAATTGTGAAAGTGAACCAATTTTCTAAATAGGTCTATACATATTTTAATATTCCAGTGAGAGTAGGATCGTATTTTCAAAGCTTATTTTTGCCTGATTGCCTTTTTATTAAGACGAGGTAATTACACATTAATGTTATAAAATGCTTCTTCGTTTACTTGGTTGGCGCTATTTTTGGAACTTAATTTATTACTGGAATTTAAAACTAATGGGTATGATGTTTGTGTAGATGATAGAGACAAGCTGCGTGGGTGTACCGTACTAAAACAGGATCAAGTTAGACAGAATGTATTTCTATAAAAACGAAAGTAGCTATTTTTACAGGCTTGTAAAACATACTGAATGAAAGTGTAGGATGCCGAAGCGTAGGATGTGTATCAAATCATAACAGTGTTATTTTTTTGGGATTCCGTAACTAAAGGGTAAAATCGGGTAAAAATGTATAGGGGAGCTTTCACACGGTACTGAACCCTTCGTGCGCGAGTCGGTCTTGCAATTTGCCGATTATAATTATTATGTCACAATTATCTGTCGCAAACAATGGCATCACCGACTTCAACCGTGTACAGAATTCGGACGAATCTATTTTATAAATATTGTTAGTTATAAAATTATTGTAAACTTTTATTTGACATGTAAAATGCATTTACCAATAAATTTAACTATCACTTCATTAAAATCGCGTGACAATTCATTATACTAAAGAAAACACCGGTTTTTACTCACGTATAATATCGCGGCCGGGGCGCTGGGAACCCGACCGGTTTCAGAGTAATAAGTACTCCTTCGTCAGGAAATACGCGCGCTCCCGTCGACTGGCGCACGCGCACTATATTATAACTATGTAGTATTTTTTACATTATTATTCATTTTTACAGAAACAACGAAGACGATTTCTTTATTAATTAAATGGTAGTATAATATAATATAATTTAAAATAAACCACTTCGGAAGTGTAATAAGCTACTAAACCAAAAAAAAAAACTTTTAAAATCTGTTCATAATAATTGGCAAGACTAATTCAGAACTCACTGCAACCTAACCAATGTACATCTATTTGTCTAGAAAGTAGCGCTCCAAATTTTATTATTCTAAAATACACATTACATCGCGTCGCATAAGTAAACTAACTTTATTTTACTTGGCTGAAAAGTAAAAAGTAAGTACCTAACACGAATTTTAGAATCTCTTGGAGTTTCTCAAACAATTCCGTGCGCCATAACTTTGTTTAAAATTCGAGACTTGCAGTTTGGGACATGTGAATTTTTAGCTCTATATACTGAGGAATATTGTGAGTATTCTTAGCTGTTTACAATTTGGTGTAGTGGTGTTTACAATTTCTGCTTTTTTCAGATTTATTATAGATATTTTATTGTGTTTTTATTAACTACAACTAATCAAGTAACACTGCTTACTTAATATTTAATTTACTTCTACACAAAAGTAATTGATCATCTACAAACCCTTAAAAGCCCTCAATAATCTACTATCAATTTGTATCAATTTTTACTACGAATTAGGTTCTTGGGTACTATCATATTGTTGTTGTTATTATGTTGTGTCCCACTGCTGGGCAGAGGCCTCCACAGATCTATCCATTTTTATCAGAGATTTTGAAGTGGAGTATACCAGTTTGTCAAATCACAAAAATACTACCCTGGGCGGAATCGAATCCATACTACTGAGCAACTGAGGCAGTCAAAACATACAAACTTAATGCATAAACAAGCATTTTAGTTATTAGTTTGGGGTCAAAGACCTTGTGTAAGATGTCCTTTAATGAACATTTTTTGAAGTGGAAAGTTCTTTGGCGGTGTTGTTCGCTTTTTGGGACGGGTAAAAAATGTTAAACTCGAGGACAAGGTGAAAATTCGCAAGACGAAAAGCGGCGCAGGGTGCTTGCGCGAGTGCGCGTGTGTGATATTGTATTTTACCAAATAAATGATAACAATTTTATACTGTTAAATAAAGCAATTCGTGTGAAATTATTCCCTAGCCATTCCAAAATACTCAAAAATGCACAACATTAATGTTCAAGTTTTCACTTGTGCTGATACTCGCACAGTGCTACCGGTGTTTTTTTTTGTATAAAATTCATAATTTATTAGCACATTTATAAATGTATAATTTATTAGCACATTTTATGAGGAAGACGCTTAATAAATAGTTTTAAATTACTGTAGTACGCATTCTTGTTTTGAAATCTTTCACAATAGTCCTTACCTATATTTTGCCTTTTCTCTCATAATGGTTTCTCTACTTCGTGCAAATGCATATTACATATTGTACTAGTAGGTACTTCCTCGAGAAGACCTAGTTCATAAGATAGGAACAGTTACGTCATACCACTTCGGGTCTTGTTCTTTGAACTTTGAGGTAATGATGCAAACGTGAAAGTTGGTAGAGATTCCTATACAATGCATTTAATGCGATTTTTTACAGAAATTTAACAAAATTTAATTTTACTATGAGACCATCATGTAAATGGCGAAAATAACCCTTAGAGCCCGGCGGAAAATGTAGGCATTTGTTTATTGATGATCCGTTGTCAGATGAAAAAAACGGCCGTGAACAAGCGCTTTTATTTGTATATTAAGCCTTAATCTAACACAAGATTAAATTAAAATTGAAACATTATTTTACAAGTAGTACAACATTTATTAAAAAAATTAAAACAATAAAATTCATACTGCATCTAACAAAAGATCTAATAACATTGCAACGCCTGAGTCGATTTTGATGAAACTTGTCTAAGAACCACATAAAACACTTCCGCTAACTAAAACACTCCGCAAAAAAAACAAAAGCGTTCTCCAGTTCGGGAGCTACGATGCCACAGACAGACACACAGACGACGACTTTTTTTATGTCGGCTGGTTAAAGATATACTTATACAAAAATATTTTATAAGATACTGAAAATATTACTAAAAATCAGGCGCTAAAGCTTCTCAGCGTTGGATCGATCTGATCTCCATAATGTCATGATGCGAAATTTCGGTAAAAGTAACACCTTGATCCAATAAAACACGTCTTCGAAGGATAACAAGATTTCTGGTAGGTCTCAGGGTCCCGTAGGCCTTTTTATAATAAAATTGGGAATGTTCCCGAACCCGAAGGGCCGGACGTCCGGAACCTTCTTCGAACTCCGAAGAGTTTGTTGCTCAATTAAGCAAACTGGTTCAAGTCTCGGCGCGGAAATACAGTAGCGGAGTTCGCGCTATGATCGAACCTTCATTTAATTTGATAAATCTGTACTGCGGCTTCGCGGATTTTGAGATTCGGATAAATTGTAAACTAGCTTCTGCCCACGGCTCCGCCCGCCTTGTATTTTGACTTTTGTGCTATCACATAGATTTTTTTTTTTTTTGGGATAAAAAGTAGCCTTTCTCACTTTCCGGCCCTTGAACTGTATCCGTGCCAATAATCAAGTCAATCAGTTGCTCCGTTGCTGCGTGAAACAGGAACAAACCAACAAAGTTTTCGGATTTATATTATTACCAGCTGACTCGGAGAACTTCGTTCTCCTGACAGTCGATTAACGTAGCCTAAGTTACTCCTTATTACATAAGCTACCTGCCAATAAAATTCTCGTCAAAATCGGTCCAGCCATTTCAGAGATTAGCCGCAACAAATAGACAGACAGACAAAAATTGTAAAAAATGTTTCAAAAGGTAAGTTAATGGTGTAAGGTTCATATCCTGCGGTCGCTTCAGATTTTTGAAATGCTTATCACAAAGATAACTCTTTGAGGTAAAAAATGTTATTTGGTATAGTAAAAAACGATTATTTCAATATTACAAACAGACACTCCAATTTTATTTATTTGTATGCATAGATTATTATTAATACTTACTTAATAATAATCGTAAATTAATAAATGATGTAGGCAATGATTTAAGAACCTACAAAAGGTAAGAAGGTATGTAATCTACATCAATCATTAATACTGTCTATATACAGGGTTATTTCTAATCAATTAGCATCCGTTTATCCGCAAAACTCAAAAAATATGGGTGTTCCATAAAAAAATATTGTTCACCCGCGACCAAGTGTATGTAACAGCTGATTTTTTTGAGTTTCGACAAAAGTCGGAGAACTAAAGTTGTTAATTTTGAAAACAGAATAAGCCCCTAAAATGATGCTAATTGATTAGAAATAACCCTGTATACCAAAGCTTCCGTACTGTTTCTAACACACACTTACAGCTTTGCCAAGATAAGTAGAAAATTCTTCCAAACATTAAAATCCCTTTTGATGTAGAAAGGATTTTTGGCGTTTGAATTTTTCATCGGCTGTAGCTGTACCTATTTACTTTTTGTTTGTAGACGTATTTGTCTGAAAAGGGTTAAAATTATTAATTTTGTTGCCGCTATTGTTCTTTTTAGAAAACTTCGTCTTTTGATGTAACCTCTTGAAAGAGTGATGAGGGGAAAGTCGTGCTTAGAAAAAATCTATACCCTATGCGACATCAAAGAAAAGTTAAGCACAAAATCTTTTTGATTTCTGATTTTAGTCGTTTCAGACTGATTAGGAGTATGAATAAAAAAGTACCTATACTCTATAAAATTTAACTTGATCTCTGCGACAGTTACATATTGACATATTTAGAGTTGAGATAGTGGTGGAAAAAATCGATTTACAAACAATGTTGTAATGAAATCAAATGAGTAGTTGAAGGTGAGAAATTGGATTTTATTTACTAACTATTATTTAAGATCAAGTATGTTCACATGTGAATAATGTTATGATATTAATTAAATACTCATAATAATGTAACGATAGTATGTATTTTATCGATGCTAATGTAACATATAATTGAGTTTAATTTAGTTACACATGTAAAAAATGTTATGATATTAAAATATACAGTAAAATTAATCTATCTATTATATAAAAGGCTTCCCTGAGTGACTGACTGACAGACAGCCTACAGCCCAAACCGCTTAAGATATGAGCTTGAAATTTGGAATATAGGTACATTGAACGACGCAATGGAGCACTAAGGACGAAAATTTTGAACTTTCGACCTCTAAGGGGGTAAAACGGGCCCTTTTCATTTGTATGTAACTTTTTATTCCCTGTACCGAATGACTTGAAACTTTGTATACATTCTATCCAAACAAAATAAAAGTTACGTTTTTTCCTGTTTTTCCGAATTTTCATCATCTAAGGGGTCAAATAAGATCCCAAAGTTGGTGAAAAAAGTGTCAATTACATCCAACCAGCTGAACGGTTATGGATAAAATCTGGTATGAAGAAAGCACACAGTATGTTTCAATACAGGAAGTAATAATATCCAGGAAAATCTATAGGGTTCCTTAGGGATAGCAAAAATTAATCAGTTTAGGCTACAACCCAAACCGCTGAGGATATAAACTTGAAATTTGGAATATACGTACAACGTACGACATAATGAAGTACTAGGAAAGAAAAACGTACCGAACTCTAACTTACGGGGTAAAACGGACCCTTTTCGTTTGCATGTAACTTTTTATTCCCTGTACCGATTGACATGAAACTTTGAATAGATGCTCTTGAGACTAAATAAAAAATATGGCTGTACCTGCTTTTCCGAATTTTCCTTTAAAAAATCCTTAGGGATCAGATACGTCCTAAAACTTCAATGCGCTTTTTTTAAATAATGTAGTATCTAGAATAGGATTAAGATAATTATTTATCCTTAAATGGGGCATAATGGGTCCCCAATAGTTTACGTTTTTTTTTTTATTTTGTGAGTCAATAGTCTTAAACTTAGCGCACACACGGATCAATATACGTATTTTACTATGGAATAACCTCTGATAAGCGAAAATTACCTACATTTTCCATACATTTTGTCGCGGGTCGATGAACTTTTTGTGTTGAACAACTGATTTTATTCACGGGATTTTGGGGTTGATACCATTGTAAAAGTTAATCAAATTATGAGTATAATAGCATCCTAGAACATGCTTGATGACGTCTAGATATACACTATGTGTTTCTCAAATAAAATAAGATATAGGTACCTACTGGTGTGCCATTTCTTCATTTGCCTGGAAAATTAAATTTCTAATGACTTCATGAGACATGTCGAATACCTGTACCGGTCTTAATTAATAGTGCACTACTGAACATAGGCCTACCCTGGAAGGGTGATTAGGCCATATCCATCACGCCGACCGAGCGTGGGTTTCTGAATCCACAAACGACATTGATTTTTTCTCTACGGACGTAGGTACCTATACAGGCTCAATGTTTTCCATCAATGAAAAGCCAGACTGTGAAATTACTTACATAGTTACTCATAAAATTATTATTATTGGCTCCCTCGGTGGCTCAGTGGTTTGTGACCTCTCCTGGGTCAAAGAGGCGTGGGTTCGATTCCCACCCAGGGCAAATATTTATGTGATAATCATATGTGTTTGCTCTGTGTCTGGGTGTTATTAATGTATTCTTATTTATTTAACACTTGCAAACCATTTGTACAAAAGGAGGACTTAACGCTAAATAGCATTATCTGCCAGTCAACCTACAGGTACATGTATATGTAGTATATCAGTCTCTGCCAGCCAAATCACAAGCTTTGCTTAGTTTGGGGTTAGAGACCGTGTGTGAGATGTCCCCCAATATTTATTTTATTTTATATTTATTATTGAGTTAATTTCAGAAATTCGGCAATTTATCGTCCAAAAATTCACGTACTCCGTAATAAGCTTTAGATACAAGTAAATTAAACAACCAAATACAATGCAGGCCAATCCGTGGGCTATCATCATTTTAGGCAAATACTGATACAATTCAGGCTAAACAGTAGGCATTATCCTTGCAAGTAATACGAATAATAGGCTCAATTATGAAAGTGCCATGGAAATATAATAGAAAAATAAAAAGTGTTCTCTCTATCGAATACTTAAAGTGAAAAAGACAGAAATAATAATGCTATTTAGCTATTATCATTACGATGGCGCCTTCATAATCGAGCCTAATGCGGGTTTAACCACAAGCTACTATTATTTTAAGTAAGTGCCAAGAAAACGCGGGCCAAACTGTGGGTTTTTATATTTTAAGCAATTATCAAAATAACGCGGGCCAGACCGTAGGCTATTATCATTTCAAGTAATATAACAACGTAGGCTAACGGCATGCTATTATAATTTTAAGGAAGTATTAAGACAACGCGGGCCAGACCGCGAACTATTAGATATTATTAGAAGCCATTATAAAGACAACGTAGATCAAACCGCGGGCTACTTTCATTTTAAGTAAGTATGTACTAAGACAACGCGGGCGAAGCCGCGGGTTTTAAGCTAGTCTATTATATAAAAGGCTTCCCTGAGTGACTGACTGACAGACAGCCTACAGCCCAAACCGCTTAAGATATGAGCTTGAAATTTGGAATATAGGTACATTGAACGACGTAATGGAGCACTAAGGACGAAAAATTTGAACTTTCGACCTCTAAAGGGGTAAAACGGGCCCTTTTCGTTTGTATGTAACTTTTTATTCCCTGTACCGATTGACTTAAAACTTTGTATACATGCTTTTCAAACAAAATAAATGTTACGTTTTTTCCTGTTTTTCCGAATTTTCCTCATCTAAGGGGTCAAATAAGGTCCCAAAGTTGGTGAAAAAAGCGTCAATTACATCGAACCAGCTGAACGGTTATGGTTGAAAATTGGTATGAAGGAAGCACTCAGCATGTTTTAATAAAGTAACTAATAAAATCCAGGAAAATCTATAAGGTTCCTTAGGGATACGCAAAATTAATAAGTTTAGGCTACAGCCCAAACCGCTGAAGATATGAGCTTGAAATTTGGGATATAGGTACATTGAACGACGTAATGGAGCACTAAGGACGAAAATTTTGAACTTTCGACCTCTAAGGGGGTAAAATGGGCCCTTTTCGTTTGTATGTAACTTTTTATTCCCTGTACCGATTGACTTGAAACTTTGTATACATGCTTTCCAAACAAAATAAAACTCACGTTTTTTCCTGTTTTTCCGAATTTTCTTCATCTAAGGGGTCAAATAAGGTCCCAAAGTTGGTGAAAAAAGCGTCAATTACATCGAACCAGCTGAACGGTTATGGTTGAAAATTGGTATAAAGGAAGCACACAGCATGTTTTAATACAGAATCTAATAAAATCCAGGAAAATCTATAAGGTTCCTTAGGGATACGCAAAATTAATAAATTTAGGCTACAGCCCAAACCGCTGTATATACGAGCTTGAAATTTGGAATATACGTACATCGTACGACATAATGAAGCACTAAGGATGAAAAACGTACCCAACTCTAACTTACGGAGTAAAACGGGCCCTTTTTGTTTGCATGTAACTTCTTATTCCCTGTACCGATTGACATGAAACTTTGCATAGATGCTTTTGAGACTAAGTAAAAAATATGGCTGTACCTGTTTTCTAAATTTTCCTTAAAAAAATCCTTAGGGGTCAGATACGTCCCAAAACTTCAATGCGCTTTTTTAAATAATGTAGTATCTAGGATTATGATAATGATAGTTTATCTTTAAATGGGGCAAAATGGGTCCCCAAAAGTATACGATTTTTTTTTATTTTGTGAGCCAATAGTCTTAAGCTTAGCGCACATATGGATCAATATAGGTATTTTACTATGGGATCAACCCTGACAAGCGAAAATTACCTACATTTTCCATACATTTTGTCGCGGGTCGATGAACTTTTTTTTGTGTTGAACAGCTGATTTTATTCACGTGCTTTTGGGGTTGGTACCATTGTAAAAGTTAATCAAATTATGAGTATAATAGCATCTTAGAATATGCCTGACTAGAATTACGACTTGTGTGCCAATTTTTTCATTTGCCTGGAAAATTAAATTTCTAATGACTTAATGAAACATGTCGAATACCTGTACCGGCTAATTAATAGTGCACTACTGAAAATAGGTACTACGGATAGCACTACGGATAATAGAAACAGGTGGGTCTTAAGATGAACATGGACAAGACGAAAGTCATGTCAATTCCCATGTTTTACCTACCCCGATTTCTGTTGGAAACTCGGTTCTTGAAGTCGTTGACTCGTACGTCTACCTAGGACAAGTAGTCCAGTTAGGTAGGTCCGACTTCAACAAAGAGGCCAATCGACGAATTCAACTCGGCTGGGCAGCGTTCGGAAAAGTGCGTAGTGTCTTCTCGTCCGACATACCTCAGTGCCTCAAGTCGAAAGTTTTCGACCAGTGTGTGTTGCCAGTGATGACTTATGGCACAGAAACGTGGTCTCTCACTATGGGCCTTATTAGTAAGCTCCAAGTAGCCCAACGAGCTATGGAGAGGGCTATGCTTGGAGTCTCTCTGCGAGATCGAATCATTAATGAGGAGATCCGTAGAAGAACCAAAGTTACCGACATAGCCCAACGGATTGGCAAGTTGAAATGGCAATGGGCAGGGCACATAGCGCGGAGGGCTGATGACCGTTGGGGTCGAAAAGTTCTCGAGTGGAGACCATGTACCGGCAAGCGCAGCGTAGGACGTCCACCCACAAGGTAGACGGATGACCTCATTAAGACCGCAGGATCGCGCTGGATACACGCCGCTTCCAACCGGTCTTATTGGAGATCCATAGGGAAGGCTTGTGTCCAGCAGTGGACGTCCTGCGGCTGATGGATGACTGAAAGTAGGCCTATCTGCGAAGGGTAATCGGGCCATATCCATCACGCCGGCCAAGCATGGGTTGCTGAATTCACATACGACATTGATTTTTTCTACGTACGTACAGGTTGCCTCAATGTTTTCCAGCAAAGAAAAGTGAAATTTCTTACATAGTTACTCATACAATTATTATTATTGGCTCCCTCGGTGGCTCAGTGGTTGACCCTGACTCCTGGGTCAAAGAGGCGTGGGTTTGATTCCCAGGGCAAATATTTATGTGATGTTCATATGTGTTTGCTCTGTGTCTGAGTGTTATTAATGTATTTTTATTTATTTGTTTAACACTTTATTGCACACTATTTGTACAAAAGGAGGACTTAACGCTAAACAGCATTATCTGCCAGTCAACCTACATGTATAAATAAATAAATAAATATATCTTTATTGTACACAGAAACACAGTACAGAAACTATACAATATGCTGTACAATGGCGGCCTTATCGCCTTTGGCGATTTCTACCAGGCAACCTTTGGATGGACTGGAATTATTCTAAAAATAGGAGTATGGTCGGTGGTGTATACAATACAGTACATACATTGAAATACATGTATATGTAGTATATCAGTCTCTGCCAGCCAAATCACAAACTTTGCTTAGTTTAGGATCAGAGACCGTGTGTGAGATGTCCTTCAATATTTATTTTATATATTTATTTATTATTGAGTTAATTTCAGAAATTCGGCAATTTATCATCCAAAAATTCACGTATGTACTCTGTAATAAGCTTTAGATACAAGTAAATTAAATAACCAAATACTGAGACAATTTAGGCTAAACCGTAGGCATTATTTTGCAAGTAATACAATAATAAGCTCAGTTATGAAGACGCCATAGTAAATATAATAAGAATATAAAAAGTGTTCTCTCTATCGAATGCTTAAAGTGAAAATGAAACAGATATAATTATGATAATTAGCTATTATAATTACGATGGCGCCTTCATAATCGAGCCTAATGCGGGCTTAACCACGAGTTACTATTATTTTAAGTAAGTGCCAAGAAAACGCGGGCCTAACTGTGGGTTTTTATCATTTTAAGCAGTTACGAAAATAACGCGGGCCAGACCGTGGGCTATTATCATTACAAGCAATACAAAAACGCAGGCTAACGGCATGCTATTATAATTTTAAGGATTTATTAAGACAACACGGGCCAGACCGCGAACTATTAGATATTATTATAAGCAAATGCCAAGATAACGCGGGTTGAACCGCGGGCTGTTATTTTAATTAAGTAAGTATAAAAACAACGTGGGCCAAACTGTGGGTTATCTTTGTAAGTACCTAATTATTAACACAACGCGAGCTAAACCGCGGGCTTTTATCATTTTGAGCAAGTACTAAGACAATACGGGTCAGACCATGGGCTATTATCATTGTAAGTAATACGACAATGCAGGCCAAACGGCGAGCTTTTATAATTTTAAGCAAGTATTAAGACATCGCAGTCCATGCTGCGTGCTATAAATAACCATCTTAAGCAAGTACTAACAATACGCGGGCCAAACCGTGATCTATTATCATTATAGGCAAATACTGTTACAATTTTGACCAAACCGTGGGCATTATCCTTGCAAGTAATTTTAAGCAAGTATTAAGACAACGCGGGCCAAATTGCGGACTATTAGATATTATTGTAAGCATGTACAAAGACAACGTAGATCAAACCGCGGGCTCTTTTCATTTTAAGTAAGTACCTATGTACTAAGACAACGCGGGCGAAGCCGCGGGTTTTAAGCTAGTAATAAATAAAGTTTTATTTAAAATATCGTCAGTATAAACTATCGATATTTTAATTAAAACTCTATCTAAAACTCTGTGGTCACGATCATTCGTCGCCCATCACTAATCGACATGCCCATAAAGTATGACATTGACAGGTACTGTCTGTACTATTAAGAAATTCAGGACTTCATAGGCGTGATTTTTCTGACAGCTGTCGCAGCGATCAAGTTAAATTTTATGGAGTATACCTATTTTGCGATGACTTACTTAGAGCTATTTTTTTCTTTTTAATAATCTCGCTTTGAAAATCTCGAAGATTCTGTAATCAAAAATGACTCTACAGGCTAACCTGGCTTTTATACTTTGATTGAAACTAAAAAGAATCCTAATCTGGAGATAGACGCCTCATTTTTCAAATCAATATCAACATTTGACATTCCAATTACAAAAACGCATGCAACCTCTGTCAGTACTTGACACGATGCGTGATTGAAAAATGATAACAAAATACGTTCTAAATTCAACTTTTTACGTATAAAATTAATGTTAAAAAAATGTTCTAGAACGCCGATCAAGCGCCCACCCTCGGTAACCTCGTGTTGATATTTGACAAGTTTATTGGATCAGTAATTGAATTTTCACAAGCTTTTATACTGATAGAAATTGGTGTATCGAGGAAAAAATTTAGGCCAGCCTAATTTTCTGTTGGAGCGTTCGATCAAATTGAAATACTGACTAAAGCTGGTGAGTCCCGCAATTTGTCTTTTGTGTTCGCTACTTTTAGAATTCCATTAACATGTTCTACGATATTTAGGAGTTGTGTATGTTTATATAATTGTTTTATGGAGTAACTTGTTCTAATTGAATACTCTCACACATCGAGGATTCCGTCCGTAAAATTCCAGAAAATTTCACAAAATTGGGAAGTAAGTTGTTAAAATCCCTATACTGTAATCATCTACAAAAAAGTTTTTTTTTTTACTTTTCTCGTCATACATCGAAAATTACACATCGTTAAAATAAATAAAAACCTGATTTAGCATGTGCTAATCAACTTCTTTTATATGATACCTTACATGATACGATTTTTGTGATTTGTACTTTAAGACAATGCTTTTCGCCAAATTTCATAGTTCTATGTCAACGGGAAGTACCCTGTAGGTTTTGAATTTTGTGTGTCGAAATATGCGGTTTTTTACGACATAAACGGCTCTAAGTTTTTTAAACGATAACTGAGAAGTTTTACTTCTACACAACTGCAAGAGACTATAGATATACGTATACAGTTTAAATTTCAACTCGATATCTTTACGCGTTCCTGAGATAAAGAGTCTTGACATACACAACAAAGTGATCTTATAAGGGTTCCGTTTTTACCCTAAAAATATCACATAATTAAATTACGTACGCAAGTTTGTATGTCAGCTAAATAGCTCTGATCGGAGACACCTTAACCGATCTAAGAGTGGATTATGGCTAAAATGTAAAAACAATTGAGATTGCAATTTTACCTGCAGTTTGAGCTTAAAAAGACAAAATGTGGGGACCTATGGGGACTGGTCGTGTCAAAAGTGCTTAGTTACATGACAATCAATCTCATGACAATATGTTCCGCTATAAAATATATAATATTACTAACAAACCATATAGTATGAAAAGGTATGAGAAAGTCCGTCAATAGCTTTAGTTTTTAGAGTTCCGTAATTCAAAAGGAAAAAACGGTTTTCTTATAGGATCTCTTTGTTATCCGTCTGTCCGTATGCCAAGACCATTTATTTAGAGATCGCGTAAGTTTACGAGATTAAATTTATACCATATACGTATATATACGGCTTTTTGCAGTTGTAGAAAAATCATACATAGCAATTATTATCGCAGAAAAAAGTTAGATCCGTTTATGTCGCAAAAAAACGTATACTTCGACACTCACAAGGGAATCAAAACCTATACCTATAATAGGGGTACTTTCCGTAGACCTAGAACTATAAAATTTCGTAAGGAGCATTTTCTTAGAGTAAACATATAGAAACAAGTCTGAAAATTGTACATTTTTAATAAAATCACGAAAAATAGAGCCTCAATGTGAAAGAAGAAAGGGCTCTAATATCAAATTGTATCATGTGGAGTATCATATTAAAGATCTTTATTAGCACAAGCTAAAACGGGCTTTCAATTATTTTTACGATGCACTACGAGAAAAGTAAAAATAACGATTATCATCGATCGATAACATAATGTTATAGTTACGCTTTGAGGTTAAGTATAACAATTTAGTTCCCAATTTTGTGCAAATTTCAAGATTTGCACAGAACCCTTAGTGTGCGAGCCTAACTCGTACTTGTAAAAGGAATTTGTTTCGAATTCACAAAAAAGCCAAGTGAATTTTATTTACTTCACAGACTTTTATCTTTTCTACCTGTTCTGTCTCTATTAAGAATGTGCTGTGGCCATAAATTGTGTCCTGAACTTGGCGAATTAAATATTCAGTCTCACTTAAAAATCTTTACTGCAGAGCTTCTAGAAAATCTCTGCCCTGGAGTAACCACAAGGTCATCGTACACTGCATTACTTGAACTGTAGACTGAGAAGCATCCGAGAAGAATTGCAACGAATTACAATTGAAAAGCAAACTTGTAAATGTGTAGAAACTGAAACATTTGAAATATTTCAAACAAGTAAGTGTTAATATTTTATTTTAAAATATATAATTCATCTCTTGTTTGTTTCTACTTTTTGCCGAAACGATAAATAATCAGGTATATGATTTTTTTTTATAGAAAAAAGCTATGGTTCAGAAACCTCGTAACAGTGGCCGTATTTCTGGGTTCTCTAAGCTACGCCATGGATTTGATGGCATTTTTATTACCTGATACATGTTTACTATCAAAAGCATTTTTTTTTAAATCTTTATTTATTTATAGATGGTTTTATCCGCAGGATAATGCCACCCTCGACGCACTATTTACATTTTAAACTTATAGATATCTTACAGTACGCTTAATTCCTAGTTTAACTATTTTATATAGTACCCTGGCTCGTCGTGACGATGGATCGGTCAAAATACTGTTATACAGCCCTAGGCTGTGGGCATCTAAATCGTATTCGAGTAGAAATAAATCCCTCTCAGGTCCATTCCGGACACACTCCGCCATTATGTGGGTGACATCTTCAACCACCATTTACTTACTCGGAACATATAGGAGTTTCAATCTTACCCATGAGATGCGCAATACTGTTCAGCGGGATGTGTCCGAAGCGAAGTCTAAAAGCGGTAACGAATTCCATTCGGTGCATATCTACTCCAACGAACCAGGGTGAACGGGGAAGGTCAGGTTGAATGGTTCTATACCAAATACCCTTGCTTCGTGACCTCTCATCAAAGTATTCTTTCCACATATTCCTACACTGGGCGCGGACAATTGGGATGAGGTCGCTAAAGTAGGGTACAAAGTTTAATGGCTCACCATCTGTGACAGCTTCTTTAGCTAGGCGGTCTACTTCTTCATTTCCACTTATACCTACATGCGACGGTACCCATTGTAAAACAATATTTTTGTTCTGCATCTTGCTGAGGGAATCCAAGATTTCATACGCTATCGGTGCGCCTCGAAAACTATCAAAAGCTTATAAGTTTCAAATATCTTAATTTATCTATTTACAAAGATGTTTTACTAAGTTATGAGACTTACGACCATATCAAAGATGAGATCTAAAATGATTTCTCTTTTTTAACATAAGCAAGTATAATAAATAAAACAGCTATTTAAATGAGAAAACAAAGTAACAACGAATAGCTAACCATATTTTACGTAAAAAAATCGGTGTCAAATCCGTGTAATGCACTACGACCCCAACTATAGTCCCTATAGTTCTAGAGTAGTTGGCAGAGAACAGTTTAGTATTTTATCAGCTGCCCAAGTTACGTAGTCAGGCCAACTTGGCTTCACTTAGCCGTTGTTGTAAAGGCGCGGCAAAAACTGCTTTTGGTAAGTTACGCGCTTAACTTTTCTCTTTGTGCGGTTAGGAGATAGTTTTTCTAGTGGACGGATCTTGAATAAAATATTTGAATCACTGTTGTTTTGGTGCTTAAGTAAAAGGTCTCACTGACTGATTCATACACTTACCCGACAAAGTGTTTGTTCTGAGAAAGAGAAGAGATTTTTTGCTAAAAATGGACCCAATTTTATTTTTATTATTTTTGTTTAAACTAGACATAGGATTCACGTAGGCAAGTTGTGTTTATAGTTAGATAGTGCTGTTTTCAATCAAAGTAATGATAATTACAATTTATCCTTGATTTAATATTACGTGTGCCTTGGGTTATTATAGCCAAGTATATTTACATTCCATGCCTTTTATAATTTTACGATAATCATTACGATCAGCTTACCTAGTTATTTCTCAATGGTAGAGATACGTCATAGCTGCTGAAGTATAAAACATGGAAATCTGTTTTTATATCTGGGCTCAAAGGGTGTAAAAAAACAAAAAACCAACTAAATATATTAGATTCTAGATCCAATGACTCCATGTTCGGTTACAACTTCGCTTTCTATCAGGTGTGTTAGTGGCCAAATGTGGGCTACATTTGGCCGTATTTAAAGTATTCTATTTAAAAAAAAAAACAATTAACTGAGGTAAGTATGTACCTATATATATTGTATTTAAGAATCGCTTTTGAGGGTTTTATACTGAGCACTTGATTATGTTTTACTATTTGAACTAATCTTACGTTGGTTAACTATTAAAAACGTTTATAAAACTGTTACTGGAGGTACAGTTTCATCTTCCTTTTAAAATACGATATTGCGCAGAACACTCAGTGACAGGCAAAATACGCCTTCAGCGTTTACGTCACGCCCCTGCGCCTGAAAGCGATACCTGAACAAAATTACAGACATTTCGACAGTCGGAAACAATAGCACAATGTTCATACATTTTCAGGGTTAAATGACATGACGTGATTCATCGAGGGGGTGGAAAGGGGTATTCCGATACCTCTTTTCACCCCCGCGGTGGCCGAGAAGGGGTATTTCGATACCCGTCACCCTGCGGGGGTAGAGAAGGGGTCGTCATCTTTCTGGACAAAAGTAAAGTGCAGGGTAATGTCTTACCCCCGCTGGGAGGGTTCAAGGCTCTTTTATTATCAAACAACTAGATCAACATCTTCTCAAAAGTATTATCAATGCGGTCATGCTTTTTTTCCAAGCTAAGTTCGGCTGGAACCTTGCAAGTTGAATTTGACCAATTTCCAGGTTTCTAATTGAGCTGAAATTTTGCACGGGTATGTATATCGCGTGACAATGCAATAATATGGTACTATGGACCATGGAACTGATCAGATGATGGAGTCGAAAGGTGGCCATAGGAACTCCTGTACTAAACAAGATGGCTAGCAATCTGTGCGACATGATATTCAGGATCTCAAAAGTTTGTATTTAAAACGTTATATTTGTACAATACAATAATTTATTTAAACTTAAATTTTGAGTAAGTCTGAAAAGAAAGTACCATGAGCTTTGCGTTATCTCTTTTGCAGGTACTGAGTATTGGTCAACGCGATAAATAATCTTTATTAGCAAAATAAATAAACTTTAGTACGTATCTTGATAGAGTCTAAAAATTACAATATGGGGTTTTACAGATTTCATCATATTCAAAAAGAATACATAGTAAGGTTGGATATGGCACTTGCATGCTATATTTATTTTTTTGCATTTGTTAAATCGAAATTTAGATTTACTTAGTTCGAATTAGGTAGATACTTATGTTGCTTTGACCATATTTTTTTCGACTATGCTGTCAATCCAGTCGTACATAGTACGTTATAGGATCCATGGTAGAGACCACTATATTATTTAGTTTATCGGCAAGGGTATGCAAATAAACTGGGCTCAGGATTACATATTCTGTAGCGGTCTTTATGAGAACTGCTACTAGAGATGTTATGTCATGTTGAAGACAGAAAGTTAAATGAGTTCTTGCAAAGAGGTAGGTAATCGAATGATGCAAAAGGTCTTTGCGAAACTTTAGTCTCTTCAGTGGATAATTTTTGGTGAAGTTCTCATAAAATAGAGAATAGAATAAAAACACAAGCCAAGCACATGAAAAGTAAAGAAAAATACTTTTAACAGAACTGCTGTCCTAAATAGGGGTTTTGTTTATTTAACACTTCAAACCGGTACAAAGTAACAGGTAGGTATGCATGTCACAATATTATGTTCTCCGGAAGTGTGCTCATAGCATTTATTAAAAATGAACCATTGAAACTAAAATTTAGATTGCCAATTTTATTATTTTTAATTTATAATTCACGAATAGGTACCTACATTGTTACGCTAAAATTAAATAACAATAAAGATGAATTTGAATAATCAGTTCAATATGTTAGTTTCCAATACGTAGCGAAAAGTTTTTTGACAGACCATGTATTATTATTATATACTACGGGACTAATCGCGCACTAAACGTCCTGACGTTTCGGTCGGGATGATGAGGTATTTTTATTTATCTCGTAATTTTAGTGCGCGATTAGTTCCGTAGTACTCGTATATAATAATAATAATAATAATGTGTTCAAATCGCGAAAGTTTAAAAAAACATGTATTGTGTCAAGTGTACTAAGCGTTAAGTTTTGTACCAAAAATGCTCCAAATAGATATTTTAATGTATTACAGTTAAAAATCTTAAGTGTTGCAAAGCTATTATGAACAATTTTGACTAAGTTAAGCGAGCAATTTTCTCGTCTCGCCATATACCTAGTTGTAATACAAAATATCCATCTCTGTATTATGATAAAATCAAATAATATTATTTCTATCTCGATGAATCTAATAACGATTATTACTTTTTTATTGACTAGTCTGATGTTATTTCTTTTCAAAGTATCTAAGCACTTATTTACATGTTAGATCTTTTGATTCTATTCAACATAATAACTGTCTCAATTGATAAACCTAAACCGACCTTAATAACAGTAAACAACTAAATCGTACCAGATTTCTCAAGCGAAAATAATTGCGTTGGCACTAGAGCTTCAATGTCTTCATCTTTGTTCTAAAAATATTTATTCAATGTCAAATGAGTCGTCAACTGGGACTCGACAATACTTACTTGGCGTGATTGTTTTAGAGATAATTTTGCATAAGCCTAATTCAGAGTAGGTTTAAAGCGAAGCGAAACTTAAGTCACCAAATTTGAAGAAGTTATTTATACGAGTACACCGTGCATCGCAACGTCGTCAAGAGACATTGATATGCATTAATGTGTTGATCCAAAAAGAATATAAAGTCGGTGTCGTCCGGTGGATGTGTCGAAAAAGTCAGCATAATAGGCAAGATGACTGGGTAAAAAAAACGGACAAGTGCGAGTCAGGCTCGCACATCGAGGTTTCCGTACAAACATGTTGTTAAAATAATTAATAACCTGTTTTAGCATGTGCTAATGAAGTTCTTTTATATGATACCTTACATGATACGATTTACTCACTTTGAATTTTGAACCCATATTTTGTGAATTTTGAGACCCTATTGTTTTGTGATTTAAATAAAAACGTACAGTTTCCAGATTTATTCCTATATGTGTACTCTGAGACAATGCTTCTCGCCAAATTTCATAGTTATATGTCAACGGGAAGTACCCTGTATGTTTTGATTTTTGTGAGTGCGAAATATGCGGTTATTTACGACATAAACGGCTCAAACTTTTTTAAACGATAACTGAGAAGTTTTTCTTTTACACAACTGCAAGAGATCATAGATATACGTATATAGTTTAAATTTCAACTCGATATTTATACGTGTTCCCGAGGATAATAGTCTTGACATACACACAGACTGATAGACGGACAGACGGACAGCAAAGTGATCCTATAAGGGTTCCTTTTTTTCCGTTTGAGGTACGGAACCCTAAAAGTCAATAATATAATATATAATCAGTCTGAGTTAGATTATCAAAATATATTGGACACGGATTTTTTTTGTCAATCAAACGACAAATGACATAGATAAAACTATTATTATTATTTACTACGGGACTAATCGCGCACTAAAATTACGAGATAAATAAATACCTCCTCATCCCGACGTTTCGACCGAGTTTCATCGATCGTGGTAACGATTTATCTAGTAATTTTAGTGCGCGATTAGTCCCGTAGTATATAATAAAAATTTGTTCAAATCGCGAAAGTTTAAAAAGATAAACCTAGTCAAAGTTTAGGAGTGGGGTTCGTGACGTCACCTCTCTTACAGAAGTATATACATTTATAAGGCACTGGTGACGTCACGCGGATCTTTGACGGGTTATATCTTCATCAATTTTTGTTTAAATGACCAAAGAAAAAATACGGGTCTAATATTTTTGATAGTCTATCTGAAGAATTAATTATATTTTTAGACATCATGCCTATTCAGTAAAACTAACAATACTCCTTTATCACCTACTGCTAGAATGACTGTGTACTTTACTACAACCACCAATTGATTGAATGAAAAGGGCACCCATTTCAAAGTTCCGCCGTAATATCAGTTTTGCATCAAATTAGTAAAATATCGCTACGTGGGTTGAGCGTCAAAACGAATTGCATTGGCGTAATATCTCATCATTCAAATAAAATATGTGCCTTTCTGTGTAGTAAATAAAGTCCAAATTTACATAAACATCTTTAAATATTCCTGCTTTGTCACATCGTGTCTCAGTGCGAGCTAACCCTTACCTCTCAAGCTTATAAATTTGCAAGCAATTAAAAGAAGCCTCTCGTTATTAAAGACGATATCGCTTTCGAAAAACAATGTAAATTTTATACAATCACTTTAAATAATGTAAAAAATGTCGCAGCGTGAAGCAGGAGTCTTAATTGTTTTCGCGAAATTGGACGCTCGCCAGAAACAAGAGTTGTATAGGTTTTATAGGTATCTTCGATCGAGGGGCGTAATGAATTAAATTGTTTTTCTGCTGCTGAAATAATTACAAAGTTTGCTTTATTTTCTTCTCTAGTATTGATAGTGGTGACGTCTCAAGGACGGCTTTGTCGCGATATTTCATCGAAAAGATTACTTTGTGTAGCGCTTGAGTAATTGGGAGTTAGTGTGAAAGTTTGGTATTTGATTAGAGCTTGGGGCGATTTTTAGTTTAGTTAAGTACTTTTTGGTTCATTACTTTAGTTGAAGTAATTTTAGAAGATTGTTGAATTGAAAATTAATGAAACAGGGTCAAATTCCGATCGAAATAATCGTATTGAAAGCAATAGGTAGGTGCATAATTTTCTTTGACTGAGACAAAAACACGTTAAAGTCATTTACATATTATGCACAGCTCAGTGAGTTACACACGCAGAACTACATAAAATTTGGAACATCTTCAAGATAATCTCATTATTATACTAAGCCAACAATTATATATTATTATCGACATTTAGCAATAAATAATCGTTTAAAAAGATATTATGTCCTATTACAGGGGCGCCAGCGTAACTATATTAGCTAAATAGCACAGTTCTGTTTCTTTTTCACTTTAAGCATTCGCTAAAGAGAACGCTTTTTACGCTGATTTAAATTTACGCTGGCGCTTCTGTAATCGGGCTTAATGATTGTCTCAATAAAAAAAATTATTCATCATACGAGACATAATTAAACATCCACAAGTTTTGGCCGTTTTTAAACAAATTGCGAGCGTCTAAAGAAACTAAATCTCAACAAACACTATTTTACCTAAAATTATGAATGTTACATACGGCATTCCATATATCAATATAGCAAATTTTGCCATAAGTATCAACTACAACGTCACACACAAAGACATTCATCAGGCCAATACTCTGTAAGTTGTACTCGTAACCTACAGAGCAATTTGTACCGAAAACCGATACCCACTCTGTATTCTACCATCCTCCAATCGGACATAAAATCTGGCGACGTACTCCAGTCACCTGAACACAGCGCCGAGCTTGTCTAGATTGATTCTCAATTTATTGCAGCATCCTTCGCCCGGCTCTCCCCTAAGATCGCCCATTTATCTAGACCCTGGGAAATAGAAAATGTACACAAGATGCGCACTTGCGCAGCTGCCTGTATTCAAAACGCGGTAAGTATCTTATGCTTACATGGCCATGTCTTGCGGTTTTGACGAAAAAATAACATTAATGATGCAGAGGTTAGATATAGTATTTAATAGTTATTTAGAGCTCCAAGCTGGTCTAGATCATTTTTTTCAACACCAAAATGTCCGAAATAGATAAGATTGATTTTCAATTTATTGCTGCGTCCTTCGCCCGGCTCTATCCTAAGATCGAACATTTATCTAGACGCTGGGAAATAGGAAATGTACACAAGATGCGCAGCTGCCCTCATTCAAAACCTGGTAAGTGAAGCTTCCCCGATCACAGCAAAGCCACGAAAAGTTGAACTAATATGTAATGTTTTGTATTATTTTAAGTACTACCTTTAGGTAGTACTTAAAATAATACAAAACATGAAATGTTCTTAAGTTGCCTTAAGAATATTGTATTTAAGGGTACCTTATACGGGTAATTTTCTTGAAAATCCAAATAGGTCAACTAGTAAATAAATAAATATGCTTTCTCGAGCCTATTGTATACATCTTTTTTATTTTAAGCAGGTTTTCATTTGACTACATACTGCCTGATGTTAAGCATATACGCGTAACTACGTATATAGGAGTAACACGTTTACCGAAGAGATATTTATTTACACGAGATTTCATAAAATGGTACCTACTTTAGCGAAAAGACAGTCTCAGACAAAGTTTTCGACAGATTTAAAAATGCCATGGGAAGTGTTGAGTACAAAAATAGATTAATTGTTGCGATAATTCGGATATGACTTGAAATAATATGACATTATTATTTACGTTTAATACTTTACCAACCAGCAGATACAAACGTAACAAAAAAAAACTATAGGCATAAAATTTTCTCACACAGTGTTTTGTAATGAGGCAGTCACGGCAACATGGTATTTGGTTATTATTTATGACATTTCGAGTGTTTGAGCGCTACGTTCGGATATTTGCACGTGAATGCATTATCTTGATTGAATCCTCGTAGGCAACCAATTACGAACATTGGTGGCGTACGCGGCCGAAAGCAATTTGAAGATGGAATCTTTTGAATTTGGGTGAGATTCGAAATTTAAATGAAATAAAATTAGCTAAATTGGTCTAGAGAATGTAAAAACATGATTTTAATAGAAATTGTGAGAGAGACAATAATTATAAAATAGACAAGGCATATTATGAAAGCATTTTTATGTTTAACACCTTACCAACTGGCAAACGCAAACAGCAAACGTATTCATTACAAAAAAAAAAGATTGCGTAAAATCTCCTCCAAAGTACATACTGTGTTTTGAAATGGGGCAGTCACGGCAACGTGGCGCCATTTCGAGTATTTGAGCGCTGCGTTCGGATATTTGCACATGAATGCATTGTCTTGATTGATTTGAAGATGGAATCGTTTGAATCTGGGGGAGATTTGAAATGTTTGTTCGGAACCGGAATAGATGGGCGATTTGTGTATTTATGTAAATATGAGCAAGATTGGTTGAGAGAATGTAGGGAGTGTTGTAAAAGGAAACATGCGAGTTTAAGACTTAAGAGTCCTTTTTTTTCACAACAAGGTTATGTATTTGTATTGACTGCCTTGGTGACCCAGTGATTAGTGATTTCTGAGTCGAAGTGAGTTCGATTCCCACACAGGGCAAATATTTATATGATAAATGTAGTTGTTTGCTCTGTATCTAGATCTTACTAATTATATTGTATTAATAGGGTCATAGACCGCACGGAAGAATGTATCTTACACGCTCTAACATATGTATATTTAATTATTTTTTTAATCTCAGAATTTCATGCAAATGTTACAGTGGAATTAAAATCTAAACCTAGGAATCGTAGGATGTATTTTAAAAATGTATCTGCATTTACCATTCTCGTGACTGTCAGGAAGTACCTGTAGCTGCTACTTGTAATTCATCGTTTGTGGTAGGTACATACCTGAAACAACATGAAATTTATTGTTAAAAATAATTTTAAGTACTTTTTATTTTAGAGTTGTAGTTTAAAAGTATTGAAGTTTACATACTGCTAGTCACTCTTATCATATGAAAATCTTAAATATCATGTTACCCAGAAATGATGCTAGGAGCCTTGCCCTTCAATCCTGAGCCTTTAGTAACAGGTTTTGCATAGTTTACTCAAACTTGCGCGTTTGCGTGTGGCTCCATAGATTTTTGTAAGTTCTTCCTCGTTTTCGCCAGGGGCGCTGTACAAAAATGTATAGAGTCATACGGAAACTACCGTAGTTTCGATTTACGTGTAAGCTTGTGCTAACCCCTCTGAACACAGTAAAGATCTTATACTACTGCTTGCTTTATTTTAATATAAATATTTACTATTAAAGTTAATATACAACTAAATGTTCTGTGAATTTTTCAAGCATCTTTCTGTTACCAGACAGACGGACAGCGGAGTCTTAGTAATAGGGTCCGTTTTTTACCCTTTGGGTACGGAACCCTAAAAATTCACTCATGCCATTGTATGTCGCGGGCAAATTGAATTCCCGAATCTAGATCACACGCATCTCATTACTCGAACATTAATAGATAACGCTGTTTTCAATAAATATCTACGTTTCGAACAACGCTCTTAATTATGTCAGGGAGATAAACAGAATCAATGAAACATTCAAATGTGAATCAGCCGCGAATTCAATGAACGATGTATACGAGATTATCGGCGATTTAATTTATACGTTTTAACCGACTTTATAAATGGAGGTTCTTAATTTCATTTGTTGTATGTTACACAATCACAAGCAGTGGTGACCTACACCCGCCTTACAATTGTGAGGTCGTGGGTTCAAATCCCGGTCCCGTACCAATGAGTTCTTTGGAATTTATGTACGGAATTTCACACCACTGGCTTTTCGGTGAAGGAAAACATCGTGAGGTAACCTGCATATGTCCGTAGAAGACATTCGATGGCATATGTGAATCCACCAACCCGCACTGGGCCAGCGTGGTGGATATGGCCCAATCACCCCTCGTGGGTAGGCCTACGTCCTGCAGTGGACTATTCAAAGGCTGATACAGTACAGTACAGTACGCAATCACTCCTCCAATTATGGACTGCTTTTATTTTTAGGTAGTTCTGTTTAAATTTTGTTGAAATCAACTTAATCGTTTTTGAAAATTCCACAATACTCGTAATGTTGTTTGCTACATCGATAATAGTAAGTAGTAGTGGGAATCCTTTTCCAAAAAGCTTATTTTATCACCATGATTCGATTATTATTATTATTTATTCATTTAAGCTTTACAATCATTTTCAATACTCACAATTCGACAAAATGATAACAATTCAGAAAAATACTTGTGCTGCCGCTGGCAGCATAAGTGAACGAATAAAGTTATGTGTGTTGCCAGGCCTTATTTCCACAATATAAACTATTTTTTATATTCAAGTCAGCTTGATGACAACCCCAGAGTTCATTAAGCTGTCCTGAACATGTAGGCACATTGATTCGTGCAAACTATTCCAATTTTGTACACGTATGAAGTCGGTTGTGTCATTTTTGGCAAAAAAATATTATTTATTATTATCATTGGTATGTTTAAATACTAACTTTGTATGTTTTACACATCATTGGCAATGTTTTTTTTACTATGTATAAACATAAAATTACTCACGTATTGGTTTAATATCCTGAATGAACTTCTTTGTTATAAATGTTTCTTATAGCAACGAAACGGCCATGCCACATATAATGGCTACAGGTGCTGAGCATGTGAAGCATGAGCTTGTAGAGTTGAAGCGTGTAGAGGTAGAACCTTGGCTCTACATAAGATCTGAAAACTTTTTTATAGTGCGAACTGTTTTGTCTTGGCAATATTTTTCATAAAAATGTTTTTTTTTTTCTTGGCAAAGATTTTAATTTTATACTTACGTAAAATAGCCATTTCGGGTATCATTTTTTCTAAATTACTCTTTTCTATTACAGTAAGATTGCACATCAAAGTAATGATAGCGTGCAGACTCGTCTCGTCTACAGCACCAAATATATTTGAAACTATGGTTGACACAGATTCAGAACCAACAATAAATGATACCTATATTATTATTCAAACCAAAACCAGACTGTTAAATAATGCTACTAACGTGTCTTACGAGTACCTGCAAGATGCATTGTAAATTCAGAGCGGCCATTACATGGAGACCAATGTCCGCATTTTACCAATGCGATTTTCCACTCTGCCGCGCCCAATACCGAGGAGCTACTGAAATTCAGATAGCCAGCGCAATAAAGAGGCTGCATTCGGCCGAGTGTATCGGTCACCGTTGGAGACAATGGTGCTCATTTTTTAACTTGACGTTGTAGGAAATTGCTGGTAAAGGGTTGGACATGAGTGTGGGCTCAGGAATTAGATTTAAAGACAATTATTTACCGGATCTTCGCTGTTTCAAGCTTAGGTCGTCCAGTCTTGGACATGGAACTCCTTCTTTGATACACTCCAACGTCGCTTGGAAGAAGCTGGCATCCAGCGCGATTCCGCATGTTTAATGAGGTAGCCTGTTCTAAGCGTTTTAAGCTGACTTTGGGCGATTCTTAAGATTTTGCAATGGTGCTCTTTTTTAGCTGGATATTAAAGGTAGTTGCTGGTAAAGGGCTGGAGTCTAAAGCTGTACTGAGAAATAGATCTAAAGATAATAATTTCATAGTTATCTTAGTTTTAGCCAGATAACTTCCGCTACTGGACATAGAACTCCATTTTGGATCTTTAATAAGTTTGACTGGAAGTGGCTTGCATGAAGTCGTCTATCTCCCTTCTGGGAGGACGTCCGACGTTAATTGACGATTGCAAACGTCTGAGTACCAGTATTAGGAACAGATTTATATGACCAACTCATAGAATGCTTGATAGAGTTGAGCTTTCTAAATATCAATTTCGTAAAGCTTTTCTTTCATATGACTTCATCAGTGTTGCGAAACATCATGATAGTTTTTATTTATTTTTTTTAAACCGTCAAAAGTGCCTCTATTAACTTCAATAAAAATCAACACTACTTTATATGCTATAAGTACCTACAAAGAAACAATACATTTTTCGATAATAATATCGCTAAAGCTATATTCTCCTAAGCCTTGTTGCATATTTTGTCTACCTTCATCGCTAAAGCTGCGATTTACTTCAAAAAAATACCCACAAAAAATATGAAAAAGCATTTCCACGTCAAACAATATTTGCTTATATCCGCTAAATCCGTAAACATTTTGACTGACCCGGCTTATGTGTTCGGAAATTTAAACTAACACAGCCACGATGATGCATTTTAATCTCGGTCTCGTGTTACTAAAACCTCCAAAACCGTTTAAACTGGACATCCCTGCGCTGTCGGCTTACCAACGTGACGAACAATCGATCGTGTCCTTTGACAAAATACATGGTTCAAATTTTCACGCCGTGATAGATTACGTGATAATAGCAAGAATGCTTGCTGTAATATTGCGAGCAAATTGATTCCAAACTGGCTTCCGTACCTACTGATATTTTTTTTGAGATTTGTGTGTAAAATTTCAAATTACTTAAAACTAAGAATTACAAAAAAGTTTCTACCACTCCATGGTGTCTGCGAATTCAATACTCTATTAGGATGTAGTTGAGCTCGTCATTATGACCAAATTTCGTTATGGGACTATGTCTAAAACCATAGAAAATATCACCTGTTCCATGCATTTTTGACGGACGAAACAAAGGAGCTGCTCAATTCGACGCGTATATTATTTTTTTCATGTATACCACGCATAACTTTTTAGACAGTAGCCCGATTTCGATAATTATTTTTATTGGAATGAGTATACTTCAAAATTGGTCCCATTTAAATTTTATCGAAATCGGCTGAGCCATTTTTAATAGATCAACAATAATGTGATAAATGCTACATCGATCCGTACGAAATATCCGCGAATTCTGTACACGGTTGAAGTCGGTCATGCCATTTTTTGCGAAATGGCAAACCGACAATGACGACGGTTTGACGAATTTTTCATATAGAGTAGCTGGTTTTTTATCATTCTGAGTTCAGTGTCATTCTTTAGATTAGATTCTTTATTCAGAAGTTCTTATAACTTCAGTTGAGTGATAACCTGTCTAATACGGGTATCACAGGTGGCGCCGCCAACGTTGTAAGTTGGTTAAAATTATAAACACTTCGCAAATTCGATGCTAAGGCAGTACAGCGAATTAGCGCAGTTGGTGGAGCGTCGGGCTAGTGATCCGAAGATGCAGGTTCGAGTTCTGCATTCGCGAAGAATTTTTCAAATGTTTATCTCAAAAATAACTCTTTGATTCTGAGTTTGGCCTTATAGCAAAAGTGTATTATGAAGACTAGCTATTCTATACGTGTTAAAAATGTTTGTTATTTTAACGTGTCAAAATTTCTATTATAACATTTATGTACAAATTTTACGAGCCCAACACATCATTATAATGACAAACTGCTCACCAAACCACTGTTTGACAAATCGACGATCATTCTAGCACTAACAGCCGATTATATGTCACAAGAAAAGCCCAACAGCTACTATCTGTCACTGGTTAACCGTAACAGCCTTTGTCTAGGCTCGCATTAAGGCAGAACGATCAGCACTAAACGTCTGGAGAATATTTATCGCGGCCTGAACTGACAAAGATTGACTAGCTGCGGCGAGCCGACGGTATTGTAAATAGCTATCGATTTTATTTGTGTGTAAGCAACTTTAGATGATCAAAATGCTGGCATATACATAGCAGAGCTCACCGTATACAAGTAAAACGTGCACGATAGTCGGTTGAAGGTCATCAAGCTTATTAAAAAAGAAAGACTCCACTACTACTAAAAGACTACAAATGAATAGTGGTGTACAGCTCGAAGCTGTCTAAGAAAAAGTGCGTAAGCGTGATGAATATATATGATTTGCGTTTGCGAGATAGAGCACACGCATGTCGAAAACCTGCTCAGAAAAGTGACGTAAGCGCCAATTAATATATCAGTTATTGCTCAAAAACCTTTCAATTTTTAAATACAATTTAGAGATATAAATGTTAGATTATAAAATTGGCTGTCAAATTGTTCAATAATTATTTTCATTTTAGTAACCTAGCTTTTAAATTTAGTCGTTTTTGTTCTATATCTATAATTATACCTTCAATAGTTAGCTAATAATAATTACTTTTCTAGTATTGTAGTTTTAGATAACATATTATAATAATAAGGAAGAGCCTAGGTCCCACGACACAGGTCACCCTAGTGTGGGAACTAGTGCACAACTTGTTTTTGTTAATTTTTATGGAACAATAAACGTTTTATTATTATTATTTCACTTTATTTGATATACATCTCTCGGGCCAAGCCCGGTATTTTGATGGGCATCAGTGGAGCCGAAGCCAACACTGAGAGGCCCTTTTTAAACATCATTTAGCTATGTTGTAGGGGTGAAGGTACAAGGAGCCTATTGTGAGTAATGAATTGAAAAAATAATGGGTTATTGCGGTGAGCTTCTGGGTGTTATACAAAACTGGATTATGGAATGAGGTGCGGCACCCGCCAAGTAATGCCTCATTTCAAAATATTAAGGCGGGTGGTGACTTGCCATCCACTAAATGGGCCCCCCATAAAGGCTACCGTAAGTTGGCGCCGGAGGGGCAACATTGGTGTGGACGGCTTAGGGTGTCGAGAGGTGTGCTGCGCGTTCACTAAGAGCTACTAGCGGCGTTATGCCCTTTAACACTTCCACCCTGGAGCTTAGGTTCTTAGCTCTTGCGGTTTCCACTCCAAGCCAGCCAGTTAAGGCAAGAGAGGAGTCAGGGGTCTCATTTAGCCCCAGGGAATCAGGGTTCGCGGTGTCGCCACTCACCGACGGCTCGCCACAAAGCCGCCCCTGCCGATTATTATTATTATTATTATTATTATTATTTGCCAGTAACTAATATTTTCGGAGAAACAACGAAAAATGTGTTTATGGAGACCCTTTTTTGACGAAAAAAGTTATTGAGAAAATTTTCACTAATCCGGTTTTCAAAACAAAAAAACCTTTAATATATCCTGAGGTGTCTATATTTGGATTAAACATTTGAAAGAATAGGTCATTGCTGCGCAATCATCAACCAAAAAGTTTTTTTTTTGAAAACGCGAGTTCTTAAGAGTAAAAACTTATTGATACCATACACCCTAAGCACTTCCAACTTGTAATAATTTAGTATATCATCGTACAAACTCAAGTCAAGGATTGGCTTAAAAAGCTGTGACAACAGCACTCCTAGTATAGCAAAGAAACCTGACTGCCTCGGTGGCTCAGTGGTTAGTGACCCTAACTTCTGGATCAAAGAGGCGTGGGTTCGATCCCCACCCAGGGCAAATATTTATGTGATGAACATAAGTGTTTGTCTGGGTGTTATTTAGTTACTATCTATATAAATATGTATTTAAAAATAAGTATATGTAGTATATCAGTCTCTGGCAGCCATATCACAAGCTTAGCTTAGTTTGGGGTCAGAGGCCGTGTGTAAGATGTCCCAAAAAAAAAAAGGAAACTAAATAATTTTATGCTCTTTTAACGTCAGTTGTCATTATCAATCCATATTTGGTTTCATTTTGGTGGGTATATTTTTATGAAATGATAAATAATTTGTCTATTAGCCATGATAGAGTAGTACAATCCAGCCTATTCCAACTCACTTATTCTACTGTAGCACAAAATATGTAAGAGACAAAACTTCAATTTACCGTACTCAATACCAAAAACTCCGCTATCTACGCTCAATCTGAAATCTGTCGCCAAGAGCTTAACGCCGTGTTTGGGGAGCGTCACTTGAAAACCAATTCCTATTTCAAGAAAAACGTGGAGGTTTCCTGACTAGGCGAAGATAACCCAACTAGCAAAAAGTTGTGCTATAACAGTCGCGGCGACGTTTTGGTTTTACTGTTTAGTTCTATAAAAATCCCATAATTAGTGCTATAAACGTCGAGTCAACGTTTATACAACGCGAAAAAGGCGCAGATTATAGCACTAAAAAGTGCTGTAGAAATGCAGTAACTGTGTAAATAGGACGAATGATTTGTGGAATAAACATCGAATAAAAGCAAAACGATCTCAGTTTAGTGCAGTAAAAGCAATATAGCTGCAACTGTACCGCTTATTGATAGAGTTGAAGTGTTTACGTTGCCACTAATCAGCAATAAAGTGAAGTAAACGCTGCAAATTTGCTACAATTCGACATTTTTGTTCGTTAAACGCCAAATTTGCACTGTTATTCCTTTTTAAAATTAGAACGATTGCATAATCTGTGCCGTTATGGAAATGCACCAGTCTTTGTGTGTTTGACACTTAAAATATTATAAAAGACAGAGGTCATCCATTTAGTAATTATTAAAAAGAATACAGTTTCTATATCTAAATGCTTCTATTTAAGCATAATTATATAGGAAAAATTACTGGCAATTTAACTTTGTCGATAAACTGTTATGCATTATTTAACATATATGTGTGGGCCACGCGTCTTTTGCAATAATTTTGTAGATATATGTTATAAATTCCATTTAATTTTATTAATATGCTACTAGGGAGCCATTACGCGAACACTAGTAAATTTGTTGCTGTTATATCATACTAACTCGACTATTCGTCGAATAAATGTGACTGCGTTGCATTCATATGCAGCCATGTTTTGGGTTCTTTTTTTATTTTAGGGTTCTTTCTTAAAAAACATATAATTTATTCAATGGTTTTTAATGGTTTTATTTGAAACACTAGTTATTTTTTCAAAGCTTTATAAAATAGAATAGATAGTTCTTTATAAAAACCACATGAAAACACATTAATAAATAGGTATGTAGTTAATATATTATTAAAAGGCTGATGTGCTAAACTGCAAAACCGGTCTTTTATTTTAAACCAACAATTATTATTAAATTATTGATTTTGTTCAGTGTCAGATTGCACATTTTTTATTTTCTGAAGTTTTAATAGATATTTCAGATTTCTCCTTAGATTCATCACTATCCTATTCAAACAGATTGTCAGTTTCGTGTATAAAACTGATACTGGGTTATATGATTGGATCTTGTTTATCTAATACGGAAAAATATGAAAGAAAAATATGAGCAGAACCACCATATGTTATTACGGTTATAACTTTTTTGACGGGTTTTCAAGAGTTTTAGCGACTGTTATTGCTCTAATGAGCAATAAAAGTACCAAAAACTCTTTTACTCATTATCTTATCGAATAAATGTGCTATAATAAAATTGTTACACTTGAGGTTCTGTAACTGTAATTGGAAAACTATAATTCGACTTGTGTTTTTACCGCGTTATAAAAGAAACTACGTTGCTATTTAATCACCAGGTAGCTAGTATTCGACAAATTTGCTGAATAAAAAGTATATCAGGTAATTGTCGTATAAAAGCTTTTTTTACACATTAAATAGTAAATCAAACACTATTATAGCCCTCGTATAGCATTTAGTTGTCACATAAGCCAGATACGGGCACGTCTATACGATTTGCACTAAAAGACATAACATAAACACTTTTACTGCACAATTTTGTACGTATGTAGCTACTATTCAACAACTATTCGATGTTTAGTCGAGTAAATGTTTCCTTATTCGACTATTTTGCTTGTTGGGAAGTTATAGGAAGAAATAAAATCTATAGAAAACGTACATTTATAATCAACCCACATATTCATGTATTTTTTTCACACATTTTTAAGATTCTGCACTAATAAATCTTACAAACGAGACTTTACTATCAGCATGCGTAGGTTAGCTTAAGTACATGGTGTCATCCACTTGGCATTTTTTCTTTCCTAACATGGTGTACTAGCTGCACCCCGTGGCGTTACTCGCGTTAGCCCGAGATAAAAAGTTAGCCGTTTGTTCGAGAACGAGTAACAAAATACTCAGAAACTTTCGCGTTTATAATAATATTTTATAGTAGGGTAGTGTGAAAAGAAGTCCATGTTGCTACATAATTATATCATGTATCTACATAGATTTTTCGGTTGCAGATAGAACAAGTCTACAACTCTGTATGAAGGTTCCAAAATTAAGAAATTCAAACGATGTGTAATTGTTTAAAACAACAGGATGCTGTAGTTGCAAAATATTTTTGTCCCCGCACTAAAAAGAGAAAAGTATTTATTTAGGCGTCCTTTGTCTGTGTGGCTGGATCTGTTAGTCTGTCTGTGGCATCACAGGTCATAAAGAAACAGACAATTTCTATGTCGCGTTTTTTTATTTTATGACTGATGGGATCGATTTAGTTCTTAATTATATTCTAATTAAATCTGTGGTTAATAATTTTCAAATGTTAATGGCATAGTAAATATGCCATGGAAAAACGCAAAACCAAATACTTAGAGCAAAACAATGAAATAAACCGAACAAGACATAAAAGATTCTATTCTTAGCAGTTCTATTCGTATTTCCAAGTATCCAAAGCATCTACAATATTTGTGGACGCGTTCCTAGAATGCCGCTGAAACCCCGGCTTAAGACTTGAATCGATATGTCCTACAGAGTCCTACTATAGATAAAATTTTATTTGGAAAACTTATTTGAGCCTTTATTAATAGAAAGTGGGAGTTGTTTTGCAAAGGAAGAAATAAAAGCAATCTATTCGGCGTTTTTATGGTTTAATACACAAAGGGGAAAGTGGGACTCTATAACTAGTCTTTCTTTGTATGATTCTCTGGTTTTCGTATATTTATAAATATAGCTACAATTGTCACGGAATTCTTATTCCTTGAAATAACTTCTAAAGCAATTGTAGATTTTTTTATTTTAAAATTGATTGTAAAATGCTAGTTTTTTTTTCATTCGTATTCAAAATATTGGTTTAAACAAGTAATTTTCACTTTGTTCAATAATCAAAAACTAAAAATTATTCTAAATACTATAGTTGAGAAATAATATGTAAGGAAGTAATTTAACTTTATACTCTTGTTAGATACCTAGGCTTGTTACGTTCTAGCTATTTTTTCTCTCATAAATTGGAGCATTAACGTTTACTAAAAATATATTTCTATAACGTAGACTAAAACCTATTTCTATCACTTTTTTTTTGTTTTGCTCTTAACATCAAAGTAGGCAGGTACTACAGTTAGGTACAATTTAACATATAGAAAGTATTTTTCCTCACAAGTAATTAAGAATTTGAAATAAAAAAGATAAAAATACATCCTACAATTCATACCACGTGCTGGTTCTAGTTTTCCAGCTGGTCATTTACATTACCTCAACCATTTGCTTAAAACTTCGCCGATGCGCTCGAAATTGTTCTACATTACAAATTGAAAGTGGCCAGTAATTACCGGCGATTGGACTAATCGTAGCGACCGCGGGCAATATTGCACTAGCGGCATATTGCCTCGGGGCAATTTTGCCCGGTAATATTGCCCAGTAAAGGTGGCAATATTGCGCGGTGTGGCAATACACGCACGTGATTGGGAGCGGAGACGTGGTTTGGGACTGTGGTACTTATGGAAAATGTTTCGAGAAGTTAAAATTATGCACCATGGTTATAAATAAATGTTAGTGAATTTGAGGTAAAGTTTTTAATTAAATAAATGCGTGCTGATTTTGATTATTTTATATTACTTGCCTGAGCTTTTTTTACATTCTTTACTCTGTAGCCAGTTAGTGAATTAACCCACTAAGGCTAAAAATAAAAACTACGCAGCCGTCGTAAAAAAAAAACATAACAGTTTATGTGACATACCAAAACACTGATTTATTGGAAATAAATATCTGTTACAAAAAACCGGACAAGTACGAGTCAGGCTCACACATCGAGGGTTCCGTACAAACACATTGTCAAAATAATTAAAAACTTGTTATAGCATGTGCTAATGAAAATATCTTACATGATACGATTTACTCACTTTGAATTTTGAACCCGTTTTTTGTAAATTTTGAGGCCCTATTTTTTGCGATTTAAATAAAAATGTTCAATTTTTCGCCAAATTTCATAGTTCTATGTCAACGGGAAGTACCCTGTAGGTTTTGATTTTTGCGAGTGTCGAAATATGCGGTTTTTTACGACATAAACGGCTCTAACTTTTTTAAACGATAACTGAGAAGTTTTTCTTTTACACAACTGCAAGAGTCTATAGATATACGTATATAGTTTAAATTTCAACTCGATATCTTTACGCGTTCCCGAGATAAAGAGTCTTGACATACACACAGACGGACAACAAAGTGATCCTATAAGGGTTCCGTTTTTTTTCGATTGAGGTACGGAACCCTAAAAAAAACAATTGGTGATATTTACGAGTAAGCATTGTTATGAGATGAATTACATGTTAAACTTAGTTACCTTAGAAGGCATACCTCAGAAGGAACGATCGACTTGGCATTTTTTCGTTGTAGAACCTATTGGGAGTCTGCAGGGTATTTTTTGCGGAAAACGTCCAAACACCAACATTAAACACCTACATCTACAGAAAAGGAATTAAAACCTACAAACGGCACAAAAAGCAACAAATACGACGATATTCAAACAAAGCTTCATACTCCTATTAAAGTAATTACAGTATACAGTAAAACAGTAATGCAATTGCTTCATTCTCATCGAGCTAATATTGGGAGCTGGTGTTCTGCGGCCGAGTAATGTTTGCAGAAGCTGTTAGGCAAACGGGAAACGTTTAGGTACATACTTCGATTGGTTGAACGAGCGAATCTTTGGTTGTAAATGGCATAATTTGGAATAAGATTTAGTATTTTAGTTGCTATTGTTTTGCATTGTAACGAAATATCTAGTAATCAAATCAAAATAACAATCTTTGTACTCACACTATACACTATCGGCCTTATCATACACTCAGATTTCCTTTAGAGCAGTTAGTCTGTGTTTTGTTTTTTGAAGTGAAACTTCTAATGCAACTTCCGATAAGGTTGTGTTAAACGTTTAACGCTACATTGTTACCACGCAAGAGGGAGAGAGAATGCAGCGAAGTAAACAGTGTGAGCGTCGTGAAGTTAGCTGAAATACGCACGAAGTTTCACTTCTTCCGCGCGGAAAGACTCTACGCACTACTTTTTTTACCTATACAATATTGCAAAAACTAGTTGGATTCTCTACACAATACATAATCAATCTAAAATGCCGGTTCCAGTGTTTCAATGATTTACATCCTCAAAAGTTTCAGCAAGTAATAGTTACTTGTTGAAATTTTACAAGCATAGGCTTATACCAAATTAATTAAGCTGGTATAACAAAGTAATAAAACAAGAACAATTTTTAAAGTCTGTATTTTCTAAGTCTTTAAAGGGTTCAGGAATAAACATAATGTCCAGTTACATTCATGTATTAAACGTACCTTAACAGTAATTAAGCACGATATTCCAATGCAGTCACGTTCCTATAAAGATAGAATGAATAACATCTAATTTAATATATATACCGCAGCTCCTCATTAAACGCAATAAACTACGTTTAAGAGAACCGCCATCTTATAAAATCACCGTCCGCCGTCGGCCATCTTAAATCGCCCATAAAATGGCGGCGATATGAAGTATAGCGAAAGTATATCACAAGAGCTCTCATAGCCGCGGTAGAGCACCCTTAATGAAAGGGGTTATCTTTGCCTCGGATGGCCATAGAGCACAGAGTGGCTCTCTCGATTGTCGCAGGTAGAGCAAGGATATTCTTTGTGGTGTCGTAAACTGATATAGGTATATATAAGCAGAGAGGAAACTGTGTTTTAAAGATAAAGGCAGTTAAGAGCAGTTACAATGGCGTAAAAGTGGAATTGTTCTTTGTTACATTGTGTGACCGACATACTGTATCTAAGTAAATAGGTACATGTTGTTGTTGTGAATAATTGTTGTGTCCCTTAGAGGATTTTATTTTTAACTTGACAAAACATGTTAATTGAGACTTTTATGAGTAGGAAGATTTAGTTGTCATTATGTGTACAATGTAAAGCAATGCAATAAATTAGATTACGGTTCCGGATAGTGTAGTCGTAGTTTCAGCTGTTTTTATAGTCAATCTGCCCATAGAAATATATAAACCAAACCACTTAATATAGTGGTTTTTAAAATTGAAATATCTAACTAAAATAGTTTAAAATTAGAATGATAAATAAAGAAGGACCGGAAAGTAAAAATAACTAAAAACAAGCGTGTTTAGCCAGCTATATTATGTTTTGTAGATGTTACGCAACACCCATTTACACACTACATCTAAGCAAACAGTTAACATTTCCCCACGCCCACGCTCCAAGGTCCGTCTAACCAAACTTTTTCCACAAACTGCGCCAAAGTACTCCGAATTCAATTCCCGTCGGACTCACTCTTCCAAATGACTCCGACTAAAATCAACCGATTCCCGCAACACACCTTGCTACCTAAACCCCGGCTGAAAAAACATTTAAAAGGAGAAATCTCGCCACTAAAACTTCAACACATGAAAAGCTTTCAGGAAAATAAAATGAAATTTCCAACATACAGCGTTTAAACTGGGCATGAATCCCGCAAGAGTTGTGTGTAGAATAAAAATTTCAGGTCTTAGAATAAATCCTATGTTAGAAGAGGCTTTGAAAGGCCCTGAAACTTTTGGAATAGCAAATGAGGAGAAACGTCGGATGCGTTAAGGCTGCTTAAGACCAGTCTTTGTCGGACAAAGTTGTCTCTTAATTTCGGCGAGTTGTCACTTGTTTGCGTCTTAGCGTAGTAAATTAGGTTGTTTCGCGCACATAGTTAATTTTAGGTAGAAGTTTATTCTTAATCAACTGCCTAAGAAAGAAAGGTATTATCGGATAAGTTTGTTACGTTTTATAACGCATAACTTTATGTTATTTTAAACTGATAATGACATTGTTATTTTTCATGATACTGATACAATTTTATTTTTGATTTGTATTCTTATATTTTATTTTGTTGCGTACCTAATGATACTGATCTTGTAAAATTTAAAAAAGTGTGCTTATTTATTTATAGTAAAAATTTAATTAAGTAGAACTTTTGAAAATTGTAACTAGACGATTCCAAGTGCCTGTATTGTGTATACGGAATAAAGAAATTTTTGACTTTAACTTTGACTTTGTAAGCATTTTTCACACGTAGTTTCTATTTCAACTGCTTATAAATGAAATGCTTCATACTAAGACAAACGGGAAAAGTGCCAGCAGTAGCAGCATCCAGCAGTGGGTGCATGCTGATAATGGGGATTATTTTAACGCTACAACAAATAATTTTAACAAAGAAATTACTTATTTTGATATAATTAAAGTTTTGCAGTTATATAAGATCCATAGACTCCTGAACTAGTCTAAATCTGTATCTCAGAAGCTAGTAGTTTTCCAAATTAACATAAAAATACTCCAATTTTAATTGCTCTGTGTAGGTAGAAGTTCTAAAATTGGATGTTTACAAACGCAAACTTTTAGTTTGTTATTTTCAACTCTACCCATAAAATAAAATAAGTAATACGTTGTATCTAAAAACTTTGCTTTAACAAACTCAAGTAAAAACTAACATTCCAGTTTATGAAGAGCTAAGTTATTTACGGCCGATTGACTTGATAAAGCTTCAAAAATAAAGCTTAAGCCAAGCGCAAGTTCCCGTGAAAGTTTCCGGCATCGAAACTCGGAACTCCTGTTCATCTCTATGAAAAAATAAAAACCGGCAAAAAAACGGCTAAAGCTGTTTCTGGGTAAAGTAAGGCCGTTTTCTAATAATCCCCGACAAGGCCCTAAGGCCTCTTAATTAAAACATAAACGACTTTCCGATGGAGAATGTTTTTACGACGGAATTGGGTGCGTGAGTTGCATTTTTTTGTGTTTCCGGTTGTTGATTTCAATTTCGTGTTCCTTCTTGGGGTGGTTTTTCGGAGTAGTAAACAAGTTTTTGGAGTTTGATTTTAAAAAATGATGTTACACGTTTCATTATCATTATCTCAGCTATTGGAACTGAGCGCTGCTTCGGATGAAACGTGGCGCGTTAAATTAAAGTTACTGATTTAAAACAATCAGGACAGCTTAGCCATGTCAGATGACTTAAGAACTGTGATACCCAAGGCTTGTCACTCTATACAAACTTACTTAGCAATAACATTGCTACTGTGGAGCATAAATATTCGCGATAGATTTTAATAGAACCAGTGGGAAAGAGTTTACATCCTGAGAAGCTATGGTCTCAATCAAATCAGGTCATCTGTCTATCGAGTACTTTCTGTGCCACATTTTCTGGAACTAGTTTAGTTTCTAGTTTAGTTCTTCATACTTTATAGGTAAGTAGAGATAAAATGTATGATCATTTCAGTCATAAAACGTTCACTGCTGAGATTGCTGTGATTTATGTATCTCACACGAAGTAACCAGATTACTCCTTATAGTTACCATAGCCGAGAGATCTCTATTATCTAATAACTTAATAAGACCGTTTTGAAGCAGCTTACATTAAAAAAACCGTGAAATCATAATGACATCATATATTCCGTTTACTATGTGGGAAATACAATTACTTAATATCAAAATTGTAACAATTACTATCCGCCCAGCGTCTCACTGCTGCCAAATGCGATAGTAAACTCTGTCAGTCAATTTCACCCACAATGTTATTCTTCCACCGTTTAATACAAGCAAAATTCAACAATGTGTGTTTCCGACATTGAAAAACTGTTATAAATATGTTATATCCAATTCAAACTTGTTTTTAGCCAATAAAAAGAACCACAGGGCCAAAGGCCATAAAGTTGCAACTTCACTAAGCCTTTGCGCCATAAACCTGTCCCGAGGTTTTTTGGCACCACTCACCTTTTGCGTAACAAATCAAAAACTGGGCGCCGGAATCATACCTATCTGTTATACGAACAAAGTGTAAATTGTTGCAGCATTTTTTCTGGTCTAGTAGAATTCTTACCTAGAATTAGTACCTAGATCAATATTTAATGTATTAAGTGATACGCCTGAATATAAGAACGAGGTCACAAAAATGCAAATTATAAAATAATAATTCAACCTATGCAAACTCACGCTGAGTATTCAGTCAACACTGTTGTTCTACACAAATAGTCTAAGATCATTATTTTTATGAGAAACAAAACAATCACCAAAGTTAATTGAATACTAAAACGAATGCGGATTTAAAAGCAGTAGTGCAGTAGCAAATATGTTTCAAAGGAACAGTTTAAATAGGTAAGCAGCACTGCGCTAGATCTTACTAAACTTTCTGCCCCAATAATCTTCGTGGGAGTTGCGAGTCGCGTTCTTTGATGGAATACCTGGAGGATATTGCATTACCCGCCAGACTGTGTCTCGCTTGGGACTCCGTAACACACCGTTTAGGAGTTTGTATTTTAATTACCTAATCAATGTCTTTATTCATGAAAGAGTTCATGGCCTAGGCTTGTACGCCATAAGTTTAAGTAATGTATTACGCCTGAAACAAATTAATGATTATTTTGTTTTATAAAATGTGATCATAGCTATTACGTGAAAGCATTGACTTTATTCAGATAGATTATGTTTGTTTTATGTTGAAAAAATAACATGTTTACTAAGTTAACAAATTAAACAAATGTTCTTAGCTCCTATCACTTTCGACCTTCCAAAACCATGGCCTTATGTTTATCGGAAAAACACTGCAAAAAAAAATTATCACTACATTAAGTCTTTTGTAGCACGCATATATATATTTTGTTTTCATGTCGATTTAATTGTTATAGCGAATTAGTCAAATAGCCGTAATATACAGGGTTATTCCTTATTTATAATTAGCATCCTTTTAGTGGATCAACCTATACATCAAAACTAATAAATTTTGTTCTGCAACTTTGTCAAAATATCGTTCACCCGCGACAAAATGTAAGGAACAGCTGATTTTTTTTCGAGTTTTGATAAAAGTCGTAGAACAAAAGTTGTGTTCAGTAAATTGTAAGAAATAGTTTTGATTTACAAAATAACCCACTAAAAGGATTCTAAATGATTAGAAATAACCCTGTATATAGAGAAATGCGCCTCTATTGCGCTAAAAATATTCGGCGTGCTATATTCACTGCGTATTTTATCAAAAGTCGTGTTGCAAATTCATTTCGTTTTAATCCTCATATTTGGAGCGCGCGACCGGCCTCTGATTCGCAGCAATGGTATATTTTTATTTTGCACTGTGTCGGCCATATTTTCAGTTTTGTTTTATGACGGTTTAGGGTGTTCTGCTATCGTTTTGTTTTTTTCGAGCATTGTGTACCTATATTGTAAATGTGATATCATTTATTAGGCTTTGATTCTTTTACGTCTTCAAAAATATTGCTTTCTAAGGTCTAAAAGAATTTGACTGTATTAAGAAATATAATATTTATTTAAAATTAACATTTTATATTTTAGCTGGCTTAAAACAACAATACTACTTTTACGTTATTGTTTATCATTTTTTTCCTTTCAAGTCAATATGTACTTTTCTACTCTAGGTGGGATCGCATTAATCATGAATCTTGCGTTGTTTACAAATGTGTGTACTAAAATCCTACTATTATTACAAACGCGAAAGTTTGTGAGTTTGTGAGGATGTTTGTTACTCTTTTCACGCAAAAACTACTGAACGGATTGAGATGAAACTTTGCAATAATATAGCCCTATATATCAGAATAACACATAGGTTATAAATTATAATAATATTGCGTACATGTTCCATAATATAACGATAAGTGTTAAGTAAGTAGGAAAAATTCTGCTATCTGCGAGCTATTCTAGAGTGCGCTTTAAGAAATGTTAAAAAAACAACTGTCGAATCGAACAACCGTCTAATGTTTTTTTTTCCGCCTCCTTTATTAAGGAAGCTTCGGGTAAAAACTAGTGTTTTTCATATTTACTCTAGATGTTAGGACCTACCATCCAACGTTGATTGCATGTGGTCCTAATTATGTTCATACTCGTGTAGAAAGTATAAAAGTCAAGCACTACCTGCATCAGCGATAAAAGATAAAGTCCAATTTAAAATTTACTATATTATCGTCTAAATCCACTTGATGGGATCCCCTATCAATAACAACCCCCGTAAATTATTAAGCCTTTACCACACCTTACAAGCCCTTAAGAGGATCGTCTTAAATTCACGTCCTACGAAAACAAGACCCTTGCTCAATTTTATACGACACATTTAATGCTGCATTACCTTCTATGCTCCCTGAGTATCCATAACATTTGAGTATCTATGGGATTATGCCATATTTACACTTGCAAGTGAACGCTGTACTTGAGTGAGTGCAAAGTGAGACTTTAATTTTATTGTTAGTTTTATTTTAGTTTTTTAGTCAATTGTGGTATGATAAACAGAGTGTGAAATATTTTATTATAAGCAGGTATTTTTTGGCCTTCTTTGGTTTCACTTACCTTCAATACCTACTATAGTTAAAGATCTTGGCCCATTTCTTGACAAACAGACGAACAATATGACCCACTCAAAGCGCTTATTTGATGCAGTCAAAGTGCTTATTTGATGCAGTCAAAGTGCTTATTTGATGCAATTTGATGCAGTGAAAGTGCTTATTTGATGCAATTTGATGCAGTCAAAGTGCTTATTCGATGCAAACATATAATTAGTCCGTCAGATAGACTTTCAAAAATATTAGACACGTATTTTTATTTTGTCAATTAAACTAAAATTGGTGAAGTTATAGCCCGTTGAAGTTCCGCGTGACGTCACAAGTGCCATACAATCAAATAGACTTCTTGAAAGAGAATTGACGTCACGACCCCCACTCCCAAACTTTGATTAGGTTTATCCTTGTCATTTGTTGTGTGATTGACAAAAGAAAAAATAGGTGTCCCATATTTTTTGAAAATCTAACTTACGGACCAATTATAATTTTTTTTTTTTTTTAACTCAGTCATCATGACTATTACTACAATTCACTGATCTCATTTTTAAATTTCTGGGATGTACCGATAATAATCTTAAAGAGTACCTTAACTCACATTGTGGACAGATACCCTAATTAAAACTGAAAGATTGCGCTGCCAAGATTGCCAAAGGAAAATTTTGAATCCCATAGGGATATCCTATGATTGAAATGGCGATGATGACTCGTTTCGACAATTAGTGACGCCCATTCTAATCTAAAGTCAACTTTACACACAAGGTGTCCGTAGAATTACAGCACGCTCCCATAAACATAACAAATTCACTTCAAATACACCACAGAGGGCGTTGGGAGCAATTGTAAAACGTTTCGGAGGCCCTTTCATATGTCCCCTAAACGGCTACATGAATAAGTAAACCAGGATCAGTGGGTAAGGACGGTGTAAAAATATTATTTCTTTGTATAACGGTCTGAGACGTCGGTGACTGGCGGTTTCGTGGGGCTTTTATTGTGATTTGGTATGCTTTACTGAGTTTGGGTGTATTAACTTGTCCGAAAAATAGTTTTGTTTGAAAGGACTGGAGTGGTAACGTCACTGGGATGAATGGTGACCTATGACTTGCGTGTGTGAATTATTATGTCTAGGGAGAACTATGATCTAAGGTTTTTATTTAATTGTTTTTTTTGTGTGAATTTGAATAATAATATGGTAAGTAAATTGTTTGATAAGAAAATTGTAAGCTTAATTCATGATAATATACCTAACTATTTTCATTTATAAATGAGTGGCAATTACAGTTCGTTTTTTGTTAAACGTTTTTGATCGTATTTTTGTACTTATATAATTTATTATTTTACGTCTTCTATAAGTTTTAAATTAAAAATTACTTTCTCAAGTAAGGATCGGTTGGCCCTTCTTTTGGTAAATATTTGAACATAAAACTTTTGAAATTACTGTCATTCGACGGAGTTGTCTTATTTGATAATTCTACAAAGACGAATATTCCCTATACTGAACACTATTGTTTATATCTAAAGGTGAAAAATATATCCAGTAGCTTTGTGTATTCGAATTATCTCTTGATACCTATACATTAAATTGTTGAACATCTAATTGCTTTTAATGTAGTTAAACTGATTAAGTAATTAGATAGTACAGAGAAATTTGGCGATAAAACTCATCTCTAACAAGTTGTCTAATTAGTCTTCATTTTATGTCTTGTTGACTCCTAAAATTTGTCATTGCGACGCGTAAATTATGTCCAAAATTACTGCCAAGTCTAAGTTTAGTGCCATCTAGAGCTTGGAAACTGGATCAAAAATTCAAACCGGTTAAATCTTTGACGCGAACAAAATGTGAAACATAACCAACATTATTTTGTTCTATTTTCAACCCTTATTTAAAATACCATAAAACAAACAATGGTGAAAATTTTTGTTAAATCAGATATAGATCACGCTTCTCTTGACACAAAGTATACTGGGACAAACTATTACTTGTTGTAAGTTGGTTTTTGAGGTGAGCCAATCTTGTAAAAAAAATAATTCACAAATATTTAAACGATTAATACCGACTCATCTAAAATGTATTATATTTGCAAGTTTCATTTTTAGGGTTCCGTACCTCAAACGGAAAAAACAAAACCCTTATAGGATCACTTTGTTGTCCGTCTGTCCGTCTGTCCGTCTGTGTGTAGACACATTGTGTGTAGACACACACTGTGTGTGTGTATCTTGGGAACGCGTAAATATATCGAGTTGAAATTTAAACTGTATACGTATATTTATGATCTCTTGCAGTTGTGTAAAAGAAAAACTTATCAGTTATCGTTTGAAAAAGTTAGAGCCGTTTATGTCGTAAAACAGCATATTTCGCACCCACAAAAATCAAAACCTATAGGGTACTTCCCGTTGACATAGAACTATGAAATTTAACGACAAGCATTGTCTTAGAGTACACATATAGGAATAAATCTGAAAGCTGTACCATTTTTATTTAAATCACAAAAAAATAGGGCCCTCAAAATTCACATAATATGGGTTTAAATTTCAAAGTGAGTAAATCGTATCATGTAAGGTATCATATAAAAGAACTTCATTAGCACATGCTAAACAGGTTTTAATTATTTTAACAATGTGTTTGTACGGAACCCTCTATGTGGGGGAGCCTGACTCGCACTTGTCCAGTTTTTTTTACCAAAACATCGCTTACAACAGACGAGCTGGTGAAAAAGTACTGCTTTATTTGTGATAAAAACACGTCAAACGAAACTATCGACAAAATCTGTTGACGCATAATAAAACCGGTTAATTTTTTTACCGGTTTCAATCCTCACTACCACCACATCCAAGCGACCTTGAACCAATAATACCGAGAGTAATAAAACAAAATTCGTGCCCATGATTTATTAGATCCAGAAATAAGCGAGCTCTCTGAAAGCTCTCCATTTTAACATCGTCAATCAACACGATTTATCAGACAAAGCGTTGCAATTGAAACCGAACAAAATAAACTGTACAGAGAAGAGAAGAATCTTTCCTCTCTTCGTGGACAATAGAAAACTGTTATATTTTAGCAGACAACACCGTCCAGTCAGGTAGAGCTCCCCGTCTTCAGATTGAAGAGGGGGTCTGCTTACAGGCCGGAGTTGTTTTTAGACTGGTGGCTGTCAGAATTGAAGACAATGGGAACAAACATTAATAACTTTCTTTGTTTCCGCGCACGCTGGCCCAAGTTATGAGTGTTGAAATTAAAGACATGTACTGGAGGTAGAGGAAAGTCGTCGAAATATTGGGATAATACTTCGTGTTACTAGGTCGCGACGTTTTGAAGTAATTTGTTCCTAAATAAGTAATATTTCTAACCTAACAATATATTTATGTGATTTATGTCACTTATATGTAATTTATTAACAGATTAGGACAAAACCCAGAACGTCAAGAAGGCGATGGGTTAATGACATTTAACGACGGGGTGCAGATGGATGTCATTGACAAGGTACATAGGTTATTGACTTAAACAATGAAAAGCCTTTGACCAGCAGTGGTTTATTAAGGATGATAATGATATGATATAAACTAATCCAACTAACAACCGATGAGGTTGAAACATTCGTAACGCAGCTTACAACGGGAACCCAGGAGATGAACTGACGATCTCATTAACACCACGAATGAAAACTGCTACCAACCGACCTTATAGGAGATCTATAGGAGAAACTTGTTTCTAAAAGTGCACTCTATATGGCTCAAATGAAGATGATGATGGTTTAGACTAACTCAAAATCATTTCTAACAGATAAGTCTTCAGTCCATCCATCCATCCATCCATCAGCGGAAGGACGTCCACTGGTGGACATAGGCCTCCCCTATAGATCTCCAATAAGACCGGTTGATAGCGGCTTGCATCCAGCGCGATCCTGCGGTCTTAATGAGATCATCCGTCCACCTTGTGGGTGGACGTCCTACGCTGCGTTTGCCGGTACGTGGTCTCCACTCGAGAAATTTTCGAGCCCATCGGTCATCATCCCTCCGCGCTATGTGCCCTGCCCATTGCCATTTCAACTTGCCAATCCGTTGGGCTATGTCGGTAACTTTTGTTCGTCTACGGATCTCTTCATTATTGATTCGATCTCGCAGAGAGACTCCGAGCATAGCCCTCTCCATAGCTCGTTGGGCTACTTGGAGCTTACTAATAAGGCCCATAGTGAGAGACCACGTATCTATGCCATAAGTCATCACTGGCAACACACGCTGGTCGAAAACTTTCGACTTGAGGCACTGAGGTATGTCGGATGAGAAGACACTACGCAATTTTCCGAACGCTGCCCAGCCGAGTTGGATTCGGCGATTGGCCTCTTTGTTGAAGTCGGACCTACTCACTGACTTGTCCTGGGTAGACGTACAAGTCAACAGTAATTTCTTCAGTAATTTTGATAAATTTGGTAGTTTAAAAATTATCAAAATTTATCATTTATCATTCTAATTTCATTTTCATATCTAGAGTTAATAGTATATAGATAGAGATATTACATCTAAGACCCCATATACGTTTTTAAGATCAGGTAAGGTTTGGTCAACAGCAAATATCTAAAATAAGAAAAGTAAATGCTCCGTTGGACTGCTTCGGCGACTCAGTGGTCAGTGACTCTAACTTCTGGATCAAAGATGCGTGAGCTCGATCCCCACCCAGGGCAAATGTTTATGTGATGAACATAAGTGTTTGCTCTGTGTCTGGGTGTTATTAAGTTACTACCTGTAAAAGTATGTATTGAAAAATAAGTATAGTATATCAGTCTCTGGCAGCCATCTTTGCTTAGTTTGGGGTCAGAGGCCGTCTGTAAGATGTCCCAAAAATATTTAAATATATATAATTAAATAGTTTTCTCACACAGAAAACTTTTTATTAAACCAAAACTTTAATCCTTAAAATCTGTCCCATTAGGCTTTGCACTTCTTACGGAAATTAAACGAGCAGTTTCGACTTTCTCCACAACTATTGCGGGCGCCGTTAAAACTACGTTTAAGGACAACACACGATTCCACGTAACGGTTCAAAGTAACGAGTTAGCGTAAATGTAGCCACGTTACGGCCACGAGCTGTAGGGTGACAATGTTAATAGCAAGGGCGTAGTTAAGGAAAACTAAGGTTCTATTTAATCGACGTTGATTTAATCTTGTACTGTACTGTATCAGCCTTTTTTAATAGTCCACTGCAGGACGTAGGCCTACCCACGAAGGGTGATTGGGCCATATCCACCACGCTGGCCCGGTGCGGGTTGGCAGATTCACATACGCCATCGAATTTCTTCTACGGACATATGCAGGTTGCCTTACGATGTTTTCCTTCACCGAAAAGCCAGTGGTGTAAAATTCCGTACATAAATATCAAAGAACTCGTTGGTACGGGACCGGGATTTGAACCCACGACCTCACGATTGTAAGGCGAGTGTCACTACCTCTAAGCCATCACGTTAAGATTTAATCTTTTACAGGGTTATTTGCTTACTCTAGACTAAGCCGAAAAGGGGTGATTAAGACCATCATAACGAACTACTTTTACTATGAGGCCAACTCAAAATTCGAGAAAAAAATCAGCCGTCCCATACAAAATTGCAAATCTGAATTGAATAATGTCTGAAACAGCAGATTTTTTTCTTTCTCGAATTTTGAGTTGGCCCCATGTAAAAAGTTGTTCGTAATAATGATCTTAATCACCTCCTTTCGGCTCAGTACTTGGTAAGCAGTTAACTCTGTGCATGTGTAATTCTAGTGTATTTATTTTGCGGTACTACATTTTATTATTAAAATTAATAATAAAAAATGGATCGCGAGTCATGGAAGCAAATGGGGGAGACCTTTGCCTAGGAGTGGGACAGAATAGCTTTAAAAAAAAAAAAAACACAAATTGTTGTGTTTGATCCATATACTGAATGAAATGAACGACAGCTAGGCTCAAATATTGACTCCTAATACGCTCCCTGCGTGAACACTCCTGTGTAGGTCAGCGAGTACGGTTGTATTTGACAGTCCCGAGCGCCGGCCATTGATTGTTAATCACTTGTTTGGGTCTCTAAGTGTTATGGGGTGTCCGCCGTGCTACGACAGTTTCACAAGTACAGTTTAGGTTTCAGAAACGTGTGTATGGGATAGTTTGCTTATCTACTGTTATGGAATTGGTGTTTCTATTTAATCTGTTTATATTAATACAATGTCACAGATTTGACCACATTAACTAGACAATATTTAATTAACTACTTACTACATTTATTTATTTGTTACAATTTGACGTTATCTTTCTTTTATTATTGACTGACGAAAATCTACCAATGTGGATGGGCAATTGGGCATTTGGTGGTAGGTTTTCATCACACATAAAGTGGCACCTTGTTGTGTTTAGTCTTGTATTTTGTATTTACGTATTTAGAATATTTAGTGTAATGTGGTTGTCCGTTGTTAATTGTGTTTAATGTTTATATTTGACTGAAATCAACTTGGTTTTAAGACTGTAGAAAAATGAATAAAAATTAATTATGATTTAACGTTAGTAATTTGTAAACATTGAGTAATTGTAATTTGTTTTGGACTATTCAAAAGTGTGTCTGTGACACCCATTTGTCGTAATAAAATAAACTAAAACTGAAACTATTCCCCAACCATGACAATAACTGCAAAAAACTTTCTCTTTTATCTATTAGACTTAAGACTGGCAATTTTTACACTAGTTTAAGTACTCTTTTATATTATTAAATATGAGTATTTTTGTTGTGTTGTAGTAGCTACCTCTAAATATAATAAGCTACAATATGTACAGTAGTTTTTCTGCTCGGCTGATGCCGTCTATTTGGCACTCTTGCTGCTACTGCTGCTGCCGCTTCTTACCTGCTTCGGAGACCCTGCCCGCCGAAGACCTGGGACACTACCCGCTCCGACGACCTGCATTTCACACTCTGCCTGTGCTCCGGTCGGCCGCAGACTACACGCAGCATATCAAGGCCAGTGTATCGGACGGTCGCGGAACACAAATCATGTCATTTTAGTACCTACCCCGACCCTAAATTCTAACTTAAGCTTACCACCTAATTTTTTTTTCTAATTTTCTCATTGTGTTAACACTTTATCATTTTTAATTTCAACCGTATAACTAAATGTGTTATCTATAGTACAGCAACAATAACTCTTCATGAGATATTGGATAGCTGTGATGCAACAAAATTATTTTTATTTAACCTATTTATTGTATACCTACTTCTTCTGGAAATTGCAAAATGAAGACATTATTTCTCCAGTATAACTTCACTTATGAACTGGCAAACACTTTTTATGACTATGACAAAGTTTGCCAGAAACGTAAAACGATGGTCATAGTCGGGAATTCCCCGTATATTATGCGTCCAGTTTTGTGAAACGGCTCGCATTTACGATGCACTAAAATGTTTCTTCGCCCGTCCTTTTAAGTGACACTTTGTTTCACTTAACTTTGAACTGGGAAGTGAATCGACCTTTAGGTTGAAAAGTTACAAAATACGCGTGTCATTGTTTATTAATCATATAATCGGTCAATTGAGAGTCGGTCTCACGCACGAAGGTTTCTATGGAAGCCCCCTTTTATATATTTTATTCTAGTTTATTTTTTCAGTTTTGAAGGGAATATAAGTACAACTTAATATTCTGTGAATATTTTTACTATCTACCATCACCATTAAGTACCTAACCAAAAGGAGTCGACACGCCTAAGCACCGAAGTCTGTCAAGTCAGTGGGGGGTGAAGAAACGCACACAAACCAATAAGCAAGTTTACACGCACATAAATGTAATTAACTAACACTAGCTGAAAATTAACAAGCGCAACCAGACCGATATATTTATATAAAGAGCATAAGCGCCGGTCGCGTACTTTTGACAGTGGGGTAACACTTTGCAGTGTTTTTTTGACTTCTTTTGGTTAGGTACTTAATGACCATCACAATACAAATTTGTTATATGGGAGACCCCATAATTTTTTTTTTTCTATTTTTAGTATTGGTTGTTATAGGCGGCAACGGAAATACGTCATTTGTGAAAATTTTAACGTACGAGTATTAGCTATCACGGGAGGTACAGCCTGGTGACAGACAAAGAGACAGACGGACAGCTAAGTCTTAGTAATAGGGTCCCGTTTTTACCCTTTGGGTAGGAAACCCTAAAAACAATTAGAAACTTTTTGAACTGTAGGTACTAATTTTACTTACTTTTGTTAATTTTTATGATTTGATCTGGGTAGAAAAGGAAACGTAATGTCGAACTACATTCATGAAACCGTCAGTTATGACAGACAGGAAAGGGACTCTTTTTTTTTCTAGGGAAAGCTCACAGCATCCTTCCTAGCCTCTTTGGCCAGTTGACATTGGACAATTCAAGGTTACTTGTATAAGCATTAATATGCGCCTTCGAAAATGTTTTAACAATGCTTATGAAAAACAAGTATCGTTTACTTTTATTCACAACATGCGATATCTACCAATAGCAACAGTGACGGCATGACCCGCGTTTGTCCCGATGGAAAAGTTGGCCCAAACTTGGCGACGTTGTTAAAACTTTGAGCCCCGCGCTTGCATTACAGCGCGGAACGTTGTTTCGGATTTATAAACGTGTTGATTAATTAGTTTGTTGTTCACCATCATCTCAACCGCTAAAAAAACTATAACTGACCGCATAAAAGTTTACTTTATGATTTTCCGAAAATAGTTATTGAAAACAGCATGCAACCAGTGTAAGTGTTAATTTTCAGTGTGGTGTTGTACTTTATTATACCTGCCAATTTTGATATTATTTGGCTTATAATAATTATTTATTGCAAAAATAGCACGACCGACCTCAAACGTTACAGAATTCGCGAATAGTTCGCATATAGCATTTTTCACATAATTGCTGATTAATCGAAAATGGCTCACCCAATTTCGATAAAATTTAAATGGTACCAATTTTAAAGTATACTCTTTCCAATAAAAAAAAAATATTGAAATCGGACTACTACGTATATATGCGTCGAATTGAGTACTTCTTCTGTTTCGTCGGTCAAAAAACAGAGGTTGGAAAATAGATTACTTACATGCAAGCGTGGCGAAAACAAAGAAGAATACAAAACACATAGCATCAACTCTGTAATGGAGTCTCACTAGGACACCAATCGCCCTTCGTGGGTAGGCATACATCCTGCAGTAGACTATTAAAAGGCTGTTACAGGACACCAAGGCGACGCCTATAAAGCATACATTTTGTTGAGCAACCAGTGGACATCAGGTGTCAGAAAGTGATAATCTTCATAAATCTGCGTGTTTTATATGTAGTGCAGTAAATAGCACATCAGAGATCGGAACGAGGCAGTGATGGAGGCTTTGGGTCGGGAAGAGGCAACAGAGTTGTAATAGAAGGACATGAGAGCAATCACAAGCAGAGTTGAAACCACCGAGTAACACACGGAGTCGTAGCCTCGGACTCTGCGGATGATCGCTTTCACAAAATAAATTATAACAAGTGTGTGATATCTAGATTTTAGCATTGCGTGCATGCCCTGAGCATTAATTCTCGCCATCGATGGCTCCTTCTTGCGGCGGCGTCGTGTGTCGGGTCGTTCTCTTCCCTAAAATATGGTCGAGGAGAGCGATGCCTGGCACATGCGTCACACTCGTGATCGGGTGCTGAATGCGGGTCGCCGGTTTGCTCGTGGCATTCACGCAATGCACCGAAACTACTAACTTAGGCTGAAATTTAAACTAACCCATCTCTATTGAACTAACTCTTTTTGTACAGTAAAATCGAATAATTGAATATTTTAGTTTACAAAAGGCACAGACCCTGGAGTCTGTGGATTGTAATTTTACAATAAAAAAATAGCACCATCACGGCATCCTAGACCCACCATGGTGTCTTACAGTCTTTAAAGCAAGCTTAAAAAACTAATTAAAACCGACACAAAATCGACGCAATTTAAAAATTCTCAATAAAATCTCACAGATCTGACACTGAATACTTATACAAGAAAATACGTTTAATGCAAGTCGTTTTCAATCAGTCTTTAATATTATAAATTTTAAAATTAACAATCTTATTGCTGGTGTTGATGTGTAATCTAGTAATCATTTTGATCATTACATTACATAAAGTATAACTAAACCCCCGTGCCCGGGTTCAAGACGATCCTAGTGCATTATTTAGGTAGCCGCAATCAAATAAGAGCAGATGCAGCACGACGTCGCTCTAACAAGATGAGACTGAATGCGGTTTCAGCTGATTGGGTGTAGAATTAACAGACAAACCATCCCATTGTACTAGATTACATGGTCACGCTTGTGGTGCTTGACCGCTAACATAAGCAGGTAGGTACATACTAAGTTCAATTAGCGCAATAAGCAATTATCTGAAACATCTTTTGAACAAGTTACAATATTTGAGAAAAAATTACCAACTGTCCATGACAATGTTTTCTGGGATTTATTTTAATGATATTTTTGACTACTACTATGACTTCGCTCAGTGTTCGTAAACCGTCTAATAGTTTTTACAGATTTCTACACTACCATGTATGTAGAATTTTTTTTCAGAAATTTTAAACATTTGAGACGTAATAGTTTGTCCACGTGCTAAGTCGGGGCTGGCCACATAGAAATGTATAATTTTTATTTCCGTATTTTTATTAAAGGCGTCTTCTGTTCTATTGTCGAAGAAAGCCTTCCTTTATTCTTATATAAAATATATTTTACGTCCGAATATTTTATAAGTCCCGTCAATCAAAGATGTCATTAGCTAAGATCAAAATAACCGAGATTCGTTGGGCCAAATATATTAATTAAACGGTAAAGCTGGTATCGTCCCTAAATTCAAAGACAAGTTCCCAATTAATCCAGTTAGCATCTAGATCGTTTCTTGACTCCGAGTTTGGATTTAATTTATAATTGAAACTGAAGGGAGACGATTTTCTGTTAATAAAGCAACAAAGATATTTTGTAGCTTGCCAAAAATACAGATTTTATTTGTGAATGTTAGTAGAGTTTACTAATTGTACGTTTTCAGAGCTTGCTGAGAGACTGTCCAAATCTACCCACCCGCAACTAAAATCACAAATTAACAATGGCTCAATTCAGTTCTATATATAGATTATTATAAGTGGCTGATATACAGTATGGTTATGGTTCGACTTAAGCACATCATAAATTTAATGAAGCCATTATAAGAAAATAAAATAGAGTTTATTTATTAAAATGCGCCATTCACAAGGTAGAAGTTTACTGCAATTACTAAGTCTATTAGGTATAGTCTTTGAAATACAATAACTGTTTTGTTTTACTTCTTGTCTTGTAGCAAGCCTGTTAGAAAGCACATGTTTACAAAGGACATGTCCACAAAATGTATGGAAGCTGGTATAATAATAATCAAAAATTCTAACCACAACACTCGTTACATTTCGAGAAAGTTCATATTTTTCTGAGTCTATTACATCAGTTAAAACCAAAAACGAGCCCTCCGTTTCTTTTTTTAAATTAATTTTGAATCTATTAGGATAAATAAATATATTTGGCTCAATAAATAGTTTCACTCTAGCAACCCTGATTAAGTAACCTCCAAATTAATAAATACAAGCATTTTTACCAATTAGACACACTTTTTAAGCATTTTTTTTGTCACATTGTACTTACTAACTGGACGTACTGGTAGGTTAATATTTTTAATTTTAATTAAATTAAAGAAGCAATTTACTATTGCTAAACTAGAAATAATAAAAAGCTGTATTGTTATTTTTCATACCATTTATTTTTCACATTAAAAAAATGCAGGGATGAAAAAATCTAAGTTAAACATTTTTGAGAAGCCTATAAAACAAGCTTTCAAATGATGTAGGTATATATCATCTTAGTTACACTTTTCTCTGAATAATATACCACTTGTGAACGTCACGTGACTGACTTTATTATTTATTTTATTTTAATACAGTCTATTTTGAAGCTAACTAAACTGCAAAATTTAATCATAAACAAACACAAAACCACCGAAAATCCTCTCCAATCGTCAGCATTTAAAATTTCGATCCGGAGTTATTATAATTTGGAGTAGTCAGCAGCCGGCCCAATATCTGCCAGTCCTCCCCGCGACAATTTCACAGCATCGCAGATCCAAATTAAACTTGAATCAGGATTCCCTTTGAAATATTCATCGAGCTCCATAATTCAGAGATTGATGTTAACCGTTGTAACGGGATTTAAAAGTGAGTCGTCGACAGTGCCAGAGAGAATCGCTCCTCCTTTTATAGGATCTGTCGAAACGGCTCTGAGTGGCAGACGCTGAAATTGGTGGGATTTACTGAAATATTAATAGGGGTGGGGTATGCGACCTCTCTTTAGTGACAAATTATTGTAAACTAACTTTTGTCTAAGAATTTATTTGCGTGAAGTATCGGTTCATTAGAAGGATTTCTGTAATTACTCTTAGAATTTACTAGAAATGAATAGTTTGTGAGAAAAATCCATCAAAAAAATCAAAATTTAAGTCACACCTAAAATATATTTGTTTAGTAAATTACTGGACTTAGCTTTTGCGCTTCACTCAGTCGGACACGACTTTTATTGGCTAATACTATTAATGCAGTTACATTACTTCAGCTATATAGCTAAAAAGCTCAAAGCTACAAACTCGAAAGTTTTTTATACCTGTACAGTGGACAGGGATATTGATGCAGCTTATACAGGGTTATTTATAATCAATTAGCATCCTCTTAGGGGCTTACTCTGTACATCAAAACTAACAACTTTTGCTCTGCGAAATTTGTCAAAACTCAAAATAAAATTTTTGTTTTTCCATAGAAAAATATTGTTCACCCGCGACAAAATGTATGGAACAGCTGTTTATTTTTTTATTTTTGACGAAAGTTGTAAAACTAAAGTTGTCTATTTTGATGTACTGAATAAGCCCCTAAAGGGATGCTAATTGATTAGAAATAACCTTGTATATTTGTAGAGGTTCAAGACATCAATATAAAAACATTCAAGTTTGTAATTTTGAGATTTTTAGCTATATAGTTAAAGTAAGGTTTCCACCCTACTGTACCTACCACCCTACTGTACCTACTGTACAGTGCACAATATAATGTATTTGGGTACTGCTATACTCGACGCGAATGCGACGGCCAATGCTAAAGTATTATTCGAAACGAGTATAACGATGTTTTCAATACATTTAGGAACTCGATTGTGATATCAATTGAGTTCCTTCTTCTACCTTCTTTTTGGCAGAATAATTCTTATAAACAAAACAATAAAACAAAGTGATGTTTTTGACCGACGAACCACTGGAGGAGGTATACAATTCGACAAGTATATATATATTTTTTTATGTATAACCACGCATAACTTTTTTCATAATGGTCCGATTTCGATAATTCTTTTTTTATAGGAAAAAATACACTTTGAAATTGGTTCCATTTAAATTTTATCGAAATCGGCTCAGCCATCTTCGATTAATCAACAATAATATCAAAAATGCTACATCGATCCGTGCGAAATATTCGCGAATTCTGTACACGGGTGAAGTCGTTCATGCTATATTTGCAAAAAATAATCTTGTTGTCAAAATAATTCTCATTAACAAAACAATAAAACAAAGTGATGTAGTACTCATATACATGCTAAGAATGAAAATAAGTTAACCTAAAAACCGTGTCTTCATTTTCACATGCTATCAGCTCTACCAAGCGAGCCTAGAAACATCCGGCCCATATTTTCCCACAAAGGAAGCAAGAAAACAGTACTTTTATAACAATTCACAATCCGAGTCTACATCGTACTCCTACATTATTTACTAGCAGAGGATAAAGTCGTAACAGAACAGCTTTATGCCATACCTGGTGTTGTCGTAAACTTCACTACTTTCAGTTACATATTTTATTTCTTTTACATTACTTGGACTATAAAATACTGAAGTTTATACTACCGCATTTTTATTTATACTAGCTATAACACTAAATGTAATGTTATTCGATAAGAACGGAAAGGGATAGTCGATGCTATTAGTTAATTTTACAATAAAATAAGTAGGTATGTTTTAGTAATCGCTCTGGGTGTAAAACGCTTGCTACTGATCTTATTTGGGATAATATAGAATCACATACGTAAATAATATAAAGATAAAGATGTGTTTATAAGCTTGTTTAACTATTTTATGTATTATTTATTATTTACCTGCGTAACAACTGTTACCTATAATGAATTGTCGGAAGTAATGTATTCTGCAAGTTTATTTTTAAATACGTTGAATGACCTTATATTTTTAATATTCGAAGGTATATTAATGTATCGGCGCGCACCGTCAAATGTTATCATAGTTAGTACGTATCTGTGGCGAGACGATGAAGCTACCGCGGCGAGTGCTGGGGTACGCAACATTTTGTTTGCGTTTGGTGAATAGGTATGAACTTTGTTGTTCATAGTTTTTCTTATAGAAATGCAAATATTATAATTGTGTTATCTTCTTTGTAACACAATCACAGTAAAAATAGTTACTAGTCCTATTTACAACAAAATAACGTGGAGGGACTATGTTTATTATCTTATAATAATCAAGTTTCTAATTATTATTTCTTCCAAATTTGCATGACTTTATTACTGTTATTAATTTATAAATTCATTATGCTGTTGTTAAGTATAGGTCCCGGCACGTAAGTTGAACAAAAAAATATCACTCTCTCCCTTTCGTTAGCAGAGAAAACAAAAGAGAGGTAGCTATGGATATATAACGTTCAAGTTGTTTGTCGGCTACTATAGTTAAATATAAATTTTCTATTGTTTTTGTATTAGACCGTTTAAGTGAATAGGCGGAGGGCCTTGGTATGCCATAATACAGGTTAATCCTAGTTTGGATACCAAGGTCATTCAACATGGAATGTTTTTAAATTTGTCTAAATCTCATTGAATGTAAGTGAATAATTGATGTCTGTAAAGATTTCATAATTATAATTAAAAAAAAATATTATTATTAAAAAAAATATAAGAGAAAAAATACTAAAAATAAATCTGCATGTAGTTATAATTTTAGTGCCTTTGATAAAATTATTAATTTATTATCATTTATATCACTAAACTCTTTACCATTTCTTGCGTATCTTCACGCAGTTATATAAAAATATTCTGTATTAAAATTGTACAACCAATAGTTACCGTATTAAAATTAATTTAATAACAACCCAGCCTACCCTCCACAGCACATTTTAATAATAGGATAGCTCCCACATCGCTCACTTCGAGTGGGCCTATTATAGCGTCCTTTTCATATCTTAAATCGAACTAATGAGGCCACGTATCATGATAATGATAACACGGAGCGAAACAGCAACTCTGTAATTAGCTGGGGATTCTCAGCTCCATTTAATAAGGCCCTAAAAGGCACGTGTCCCGAATTAAAATCATTATAACGGCTCCTTAGAATTAACTCTCTACAAAATGATAGCGTTGAATTGAAAATTTTAGGCGAAATTGGCAGTGCTGTGTTTTTAATTGCCTCGCTGAATTTCGAATTCGCGTTTTTGGTTATTTTGTAATTTTTGTGCTTGGAGGCTTGGTGGTTTTCCTTGAAGAGTAGGTTTTTTTTAAATTGCTAATAAATCCGCGTTTGGTTGCCTTACTGGATTGATGGTAAGCGAAGTTGTGGTCTAATAGATGTAAATAGGTATACCAAATAAAAGGTATAACAATTTAAAAAATAGCCATCTCTATTGTACTCTACATGAAATACAGATTCAGGAAAATTTATGTAGTTCTATTTTTTTGTAGATTACATCCAAGCATAAAAAATCGCCCTTCGTAGGTAGGCCTACGTCCTGTAGTGGACTATTAAAAAGGCTGGTACAGTACAGTAAAGTAAAAAATATTATCATCGCAGATAACATTAATATATGGGACAAAATAGACATTTTATTTTACAACAATTTTCAGCAGTAAATTATTTGACAAATTAGGAACTATAGTAGATTAACTCCAAGTTTAATCTGTGAACCCATATTAAGTTCTAGGGTCGTGTTGTGAAAACATCTGATATCAAATCAAGTTCTGAATTTTGCAGAGAGCAAAATGTGCTTATCAATTTTTTTTTTATATGCACTTATTTGATTTGGTTTGGAAACAAATTAATGGATTGTAACTTTGCACTCAAAATTGTTCACGTTTATAAATTTAAAGCTTCTTTATTATTTTTGTTTAAGTCATTTAGTGACTTTTTTACATTAATTTTATTGATTTTATAAATAAATTAATAGCTTTTAACTTTTTACTCAAAATCGTTCTTTTTTAAATTTAAACTTCCCTTATTCTTTTTGCTAAAGCCATTTGGCGTTTGCTTCTATCTCTCCCATTTATCGTGATATACGTGCACATTCTACTAGCACTCTTATCCTCCTCACGTAAGAGCTCAAATTAAGTTACTTTTATCCAATACCATTATCGCCTTACATTGACAAATGTACTACCAGCTTAACCCCTCACAACATGCACCTGGCAGACAATAAAGTAATGGACGACCTACATTGCGCGCTACATCCTATCACTTGATTAATAGATTTCAGGACGGCGCGCAGTCGATACGGTAATTTGAGATTGGCTAGCGCGAATGCAAGATTATGGAGTGCTTTTATTGAAATAGCTTTTCTCGGGGTAAGGAAAATTTAGCAAATGTTTTATTACAGCTCATACTAAATATTTAAATCATAGTGCGTACGATGTATCTGTAGTGCAGTGAAAAACAGTGGAGGACGCAATCTCTATCCATACTGTTACGGATGACACCTAAAATCGAATAATTTTATAAATAATAATAAAAATATTTTTAGTTTAGGGTTAATAACTTATTGGTTCGAAATAATTTTGGTTTTGGACTTTGGCTGTACCTACAAGCAAAGATCCTAGAATTTTAAGAAAAAATCAAAAGTTTAGTTTAAATAGGTAATACAAAAATATAGTTTTTAAAAAAACTAAAAAACACGCTTAGAATTAATCATTTTTTTTAATAAAGACATTGTCATCGGACTTTGATATGTGTGCAAAGTTTAAAGAAAATCTGATCGCTAAAAGTAGGTCACAATCGAGCTCAAATGGGTTGGCTACAAGCAAGCAAACAAGCAAACATACAAGTGATAGTTTCGCGTGAAAAGCGTGTTAAAAATAGGCAAACACTTAAATTACATAAATCTCAATCACTGATTACTTAGTTGGTAAAAATTTAGTAACGATTTTCATTATGGTGTCGGTAGGAATATTTAATACAGAGAAATTAACTGTCCCTAACGTTGATCTGACTATGAGCACGAAAATGTAAAAAAATGCATTATTAAAGGACAATGTTCACTTACAAAAATGAAATTGTAATTTATGTAATTGATATAATATTGACATTACTTTGCTAATTTTCATCGTTTTTAAATGTGATCGTTTCACTTCTTTTTAAATGTGTGATTAGTGCAAATATAATAAATGTGTAATTTGGTGCTTAAGTTCAATACTTATTGGTAAGATTACCTATGTATGATTTACTCGTATGTTGACATGTAAGTTATGTTATGAATAAAATGGTTATGATTATAAAGGTGTTTTGGCCTGATGTGAACAGTAACTTACAAAGTAATTTTAATTTTTGCTCGATAGCTTAATATCAGTAGGTAACAGAATATAGTAATAACTTAGTATCAAAATGTTTGCTTCAAGCCGTGGTGGTCTAGTGGTAATGACACTCGCCTTGCAATCGTGAGGTCGGGGGTTAAAACCCGGTCTCGCATCAATGAATTCCTCGGAATTTATGTACGGAATTTCACACCACTGGCTTTTCGGTGAAGGAAAACATCGTGAGGCAACCTGCATACGAGTATGTCCAAGGAAAAAAAATCTATGGGGTATGTAAATCCACCAATACGCACTGGGCCAATAGGCCAGAGGCTTACGTCCTGCAGTACTATTAAAAGACTGGTACAGTACAGTAAAGAATGTTTGCTTAGACTACTTTCCTACATCAGAACCAAAAAAAAAGCAACTATGAGACTAGGTAAAACCCTCGTCACTTTTACGCTTGAAATTTGTTCATTGTAGTTATTGCTGCGAGACCATCGCACCGGAACCTTAAAGCATAAATTTTGAATACAAACCCATACATTTAAAGTTTTCACATTGATTTTTTATCTGTGCGGACATCCCTGGAATCCATTTTGGCATGGGAAAGTACACTTTTCCGCTTGGCAACGGGCCAGGCGTGTCTTCGAGGTGCTCGCGGGGTGCAAGTGAATCGGGACTACACGTCGTCTCTATGTAATTTATATTCCATGGACTTGAGTTCTTTCTATTTTGTTTAGGGGTTGTAGCGCTCACTTTGAGGCGTTTTAAAACTGTATACAAATTCAATAAAAAAAGGTGCTGTCAAAAGGTTGGCGTGTTCATTTGTTTATTTGCTTGCTTCGGCCGCCTAGGAAACTGGTATCTTAAATGGCTTTTTTATTTTTGTTTATATATCAGAATAACACATAGGCTATAAATTATAATGATATTGCGTCAAAAATCAAAATATCATGCGGGCGAAGCCGCGGGTAAAAACTAGTATATAATAATAATATATAAGATCTGTTTTTTTTTTAGAATTTCGTGTGGACCTCATAGTTGTTTACTGTGGCGGACTACGTCACCTTCAGTTTAGCATTTCCTACGTGAATAATCCTGTAAATGCATTGACGACTATAGTAATTATGTCAAAGAATGTAAGATTTACCGAAATAGCAATTTATTTTATTAGCAGAAGGTATATGCCAAATATGTAACCACATTCCTTTTTTAAATTCAAAGGTGAAAAGTATAAATCCTTTTCCACGCTCCCTTGGATTTATTTGTCGCCAGTTATTTTCAAACTTAGGTGATACATTTTAAAATGTTCCCTTGCTTTTACCTGCGAACGTTTAAAGTTTAAATTGTGGGAGGAAAGGAACCATTAGGACTGTTAAAACGTAAAATAGTAGGTAAAGTTTTTGGGTAAATTTTTACGTCCTTTTATAGCGCCTATAAGTTACTTTAGTACTTACTTTAGATAAAGTACTGTTTAACAAGTACTTTTCAAATTTTAAGATTTGTTTGCAAAATCAAGTATTACAGTCAAATGTCTCTTACCGAACGGATTTTTTGTGTATTTGCTGGGTATGAAGTATAAGGCTAGGCTATACTTCGTTTATAGCTCTAAGTTTCGATAGATGCCATTATTTTTAACACGTTTTTATTAGTTTCACCTGTATATTTATTTTGCTTGCTTGCTTGTAAGCAACCCCGTAAAAAACACTGAATGGACATAAATTTAAAAGCTCTCTTAATAGTTGGTTAGTAGACAAAGCGTATTACGATATGAAGGAGTATTACGACAAATAAGTATTCGCGACTCTTCAAACAGAGCTGATATTCCACGTTCTAAATATAATATTTGTGTATATATTTCAACGATAGTAAAAATGAATATCTAATGTACTCGTATTATTAACTTTGTTTAAAGATTTATTATGTAACATTATTTTTATTACCTTATCACATTGTAAATAGTGGTTAGTAATTATTCATCTTGTGAGCCCTCTTTTTATGTACATAATAAAAATTTAGTAATATAAGTTCATTTAGGTCAAATTAAAGTAAATAAAATGTAGAATAGATATAACACCTAAGTGTTCGGTATAGTTAGTTTGATTAGTACTTAATTTGATTATTGTCTAAGTTAATACATTTCATGTAGGTAAGCTTCTGTAATGGGTAGTTATGTCTTGCCAAGTTACTTTTTTTTTAATATTGCACGCCCGTAATGGGTCCGCCATTGAAAGTAATATTTATTATTAACACCTTTGTGCATAGTGTTGTAATATACGATTTCTGATTTCCGTTGAGCTCGATTTTGACTTACTTTGAGCGATCAGATTTTCTTTAAACTTTGCACACCTATCAAAGACCGATGACAATGCATTTATAAAAAAAATGAATCCTAAGCGTTTTTTTAAACTAGGTATATTTATATTATTTTATAAGGTAAAGCTAGGTTTGCCGAATTCTAGTCAAAATAAAACCAAGGCATGTTTATTTCCGGCTAATTTAAAGTTTTATTATTATATACTACGGGACTAATCGCACACTAAAATTACGTCGTCAAGATGAGGAGGTATTTATTTATCTCGTAATTTTAGTGCGCGATTAGTCCCGTAGTATTTAATAATAATGTGTTCAAATCGCGAAAGTTAAAAAACAATAATTTAAAGTTTCATGTTATCATATAGCAAACAGATATTGAAGCTTTCGTAGAAGAGCTTATAATATCAGGACCATGCCAAATACAAGTAACATTTCAAGAGAGAAAGATTACAACGTACTATATCAAGTCTATATAGACAGCCTCGACAAATCCTACGAAAATCTTATTTTATTGATTAATACTCAACGCATTTTACCCCTTGTATTAAACCTACGATTTATTTACCACGATTACAGTCAACTTTAAGAAAGTATCTATTTCGAGATCTGATCAAAGATTAAAATAATTATGTAAAGGTTGCGAAAACAGATCGATCAATTGAAAGAGAGTTTATTATTCTACCATCAATTTGCTGACTGTGCTCCGTCAATAGCTCGAAAACAATCGCTCCCGGTCTATATATACGGACATAAAGAATTTGACGCAAATGCAAACCAACTTTACTTATACTCTATAAAATTTAGCTTGAACTCTGCGACAGCACTCAGAAAAATCACGCCTATGAAGTCCTGAATTTCTTAATAGTACAGACAGTACCTGTCAATGTAATACTTTATGGGCATGCCGATTAGTGATGGGCGACGAATGATCGTGACCACAGAGTTTTAGATAGAGTTTTAATTAAAATATTGATAGTTTATACTGACGATATTTTAAATAAAACTTAATTTATTATTAATTTTATTGTATATTTTAATATCATAACATTTTCTACATGTGTAATTAAATTAAACCCAATTATATGTTACAAATTATAAATCAAATAAAAAATAAAATAAAAAGTGAGAGTGTTTATTTAATATCATAGCATTATTTACATGTGTACATACTTGATCTTAAATAATAGTAAGTAAATAAAATCCAATTTCTCATCTACAAGTACTCATTCGATTTCATTACAACATTGTTTGAAAATCGATTTTTCCACCACTATCTCAACACTAAAAATGTCAATCTTCTATGTCAATGTCACTGTCGCAGATATCAAGTTAAATTTTATAGAGTATAGTTTGCAAGTTACCTATGTTAGATTTTAGCTTAAATATTGACTCACAATGACTAATTAGATATCTATTATCATTTTACCGACTTCCAAATAGAAGGAGGTACTATGTTCGTCTGTGTGTTTTTTTTTTTGTGTATGTTAATCGATATTTTCGCAAACTGTAAAACGACTTAAAAAAAATTTAGTTCAAAAGAAATACTCCCACGTCACATTAAAATTGTGACGAAATTGGCTATTTTTGATAAATCCACAATAATGAACATGGATGTCGCTTCGATTTGTGCAAACTATTCGATTCAATCGATTGAAAAAAAAACTGTAAAGGATGGAAGTCGGTGTTGCAATTTTTTGCAAAAATTTATTATTCATACCTACTTAAATAGATTCACAAGCGATCATCATATTTGATTATAGACACTGGCTTGATTTCCACATATTTTATTTGACTCGCACCGTCCAAAAAATAACGAAAAGAAATCGTCTGTTCCGACCATTCTTTTTGGAGTCAATTTTTTTTTTTATGTTAGCTTCATAGCTACTATAAGTATTCTCTTAAAATAGGTCCCTGCCCTTTTCGAAACAACGCATTGTATTTTAGAGGTGCGTAATAATGAGTATAAGAAAATAACTCGTATTAACGTAAGGAATAAGAAAAAATACTTAACAGAGCTGTTAATACGGCTTTTCTCATCCCAGACAAACCGTAATAATAGGTCTTTGTACCCTACAAGGGTCGAATCTTTGCGAACTAATTTACATACTTTCCCCACTTGAAGTTTTTCATTATCTTTTAATTACCAGCCTGAAACATCTTGGGAGGGACTCCATTCAACACCCGAACTCTTGGGGCTATTGGTAAAGCTAAAACTCTCTTCTAAAACAGAGCGAAGCTAAGATATGCGGTGCTATTTTAGGAACTATAGCTCAGTAAGTAAGTAAGTTCGTATAGGCCGGGTGGCTAGCCCTGGTATCAGAGTTTTGAAGCCGCCTGAAAGCCTCTGACATGGCTAAGCGGTTAAAATAACCGGGACCTACAATAGCTCAGTAAAAAGTAAGTAAGTTCAGGCCGGGTGGCTAGCCCTGGTGTCAGATTTTTAAGCCACCTGAAAGCCTCTGACATTACCAAACGGTTAAAGCAACCTATAGCTCACTAAGACCTAATTACAAATGTGTAAACAGTTGCGAGATCGAGTAACAGCAAAAGCGAACATTGAATAAAGTGTTAGCTTAGCATGCGATAGTCAAAGCTGGACATGAGCTACCTTATTACTATAATAATATACTATGGGACTAGTTGCGCACTAAAATTACGAGATAAATAAATATCTCATCATCCCAACGTTTCGGCAGAGTTGCATCGATCGTAGTCTAGGTAGACAGTTGAGGTATTTATTTATCTCGTAATTATAGTGCGCGATTAGTCCCGTAGTATATAGTAATAACGTGTTCAAATCGCGAAAGTTTAAAAACAACATGAGCTTTCTTTAGACTAGGGCCGTCGGCTATGTTGGATACAAATTATAGTCTTGGTTTCTACACTGCAATGTGTGGATCGGCCTTAGACTGATAATTGATCGTCCATTATAAATCCAAGACTGGTCCACATATTGGAGTTTTGGAAACAAGACTACATTTTTTTGCCAGCATAGTCAATGTGTGGCCCCGGCCTAATGTATCTCTCATGATATTAATAGGAAACCGCTTTCATTCAGTGCGATCCTGCGGTCTTCATGAGTTCATCGGGCAAAAGCTACGTGTGCTTGCTAGTACACGTGTCCTACTGGAGAATTTTTAGATTCATTGTGTAAGTTCGTATAGGCTGGGTGGCTAGCCCTAGTGTCAGATTTTAAGCCGCCTGAAGGCCTCTGAAGGCTAAACGGTTAAAACAACCGGGATCTACAATTTAACGTATTATTCATTATCTTTTAATTACCAGCCACAGTAGCGCTCAGGTAGTAAATGTCACCGGTCACCCATCCAAATACTGGCCGTGCGGAACGTTGCCTAATTTTGGTGATAACTGACAAACACCTAGTCAAACTACGCTACTAGCTTTCGATTCATTTGCTTTGAACAAAACATAAGCAGAATGAAGCCGGTGCATGTTTTTTGCTAAGGAAATATAGCTTTACTTCAATCAGTTTCCGAACTAAAACGATCTGCTTAACTTAGCTTCACATATCTTTGCTCCGTTGTGGTGGAGCGAGGGCCTAAATCTTGGGGCGATTGGTTAAAGACCCCGGAACTGGCAAAGTTAGGCTCAGCCCAATTGCTATGGTTCCGTACAATTTATTCGAAGATTACGTTGTTACTTTTCGACTTTGTGATTGGGTAATTGAGTTTATGTTAAGACTTTTAAACTTTAGTTGCTTATTTGGAGTTTGTAATGATATGACAAAAGTTAGTGGTTTGGATGGGAAACGAAATGTGTTTTAAAATTTAAGTAAATGAGTGATATTTAAAAATTGCATTGTTTTATTATAATAGAAGATTTTTTTAAATATTTGTATTGAAAACTTTATATTTACAACTCACGGAACCAATTTTGACAACATTAGAATAATTTCTATCGCACTTTTGCATTGAAAAGATAAGCAGATATTTTTATCACAATATCAAATTAGTTTACTTGAGTTTACGAGTACAAGAAATAGGTGAGATAATTATTAATTACTAGTTTTTACCCGGGGCTTCGCCCGCATGATATTTTGATTTTTGAAGCAATATCATTGTAATTTATAGCTTAAGTGTTATTCTAATATATAAGCTATACTCGTATTATTGCAAAGTTTCATCTCAATCCATTCAGTAGTTTTTGCGTGAAAGAGTAACAAACATCCATACATCCATCCATCCATCCATCCTCACAAACTTCCGCGTTAATAATATTAGTAGGATATCTAATAATAAATTATAAACTTAGTCTATGCTATGTATATGCAACTGTGTCGGACAGATGCTTTGATAAAGCGTATATGATAAGCATATTCCTTCAAATTGAGTCATTTATCATCATCATTATCAGCCGCAGGATGTTCACTGCTGAACATAGGCCTCTTCTATAGATTCTAAATAAGACAGAGCCCTTAGGCCAGGTTTTGCGTAGTTTACTTAAACTTTCACATGTGGTACATATTGTTTAGTTCATCCTCGTTTCTGGCAAGGGCGCTGTAAAAAAATGTATAGAGCCTTAAAGAGACAGCTGTAGTTTTAATTTATCTGTAAACCTGGACTAACTCCTCAGGTTGGAAACAGCCTGCAATCTGCATCCATCTAGATCGTTTGATCTCGATTCGATCATCGCTCTGCCTTGTCGGATGTCCTACGCTTTGCTTATCGGAACGATTGCTTCGGTCAAATTTTCTAAAAACTATATGTCCTACCCACTGCTACTTCAACTTGCTAATCCGCTAAGCTGTTGGTAACCTTGGTTCATCTACGATTCCTCAATCCTGATTCTATGCCGTAGATAGACGCTCCATAGTGTCATTTGGGTGAATTGCGTCATTAGACCGACGTTTTTTTTCTAATCCACAGACCCCTAATAAAAACATTGCGGTGTTCATTATCAGTGTTGCCATTTTACTCGTTCTCGTTTGCTGTTCCCGTTAAATTACGTTTATTGGCGCGAGGTAAATATCAATTTACTATGTTTTCTGCGGCAACACCTTTTGGGAAATATAAAATATGGTGGCATAAGGGATTTATTAGGGTTTGGTGAAGCTAAACAGGGTGAATTTGTACCCTTATTTATGTATGTAAGGGCAGGGGCAGAAGGTTGATTTGTGTGAATATGAGCGAGATTGTGTTTTCTTTGTTTGTAGTTCACCAAATCTGGGCGAGATATACGTGGTGTTTTGAAAATATGTTTGGTGTTGTGAGTTTATTTTTATGGTAGAGAGTAGGGAATGGTAATAAGTTTGCATGTCTGTCATGTCGGTAAAAGAAGTTATTTTAGTATGAATTAAAACTGTATGCCACCTGTTTTAATTTCATACTACTACCAAGAAATTAGAAACCAACAAACTGGACAAGCAAACAAACATTAATGCATCGTAACGATTTGTGCCAATATTTTTGTATCAATATTTTTCTATTATTAATTTTGAATTGGCTCTTTGTGAGCTTTCGAAATTGTATTATAACACTCAAAATAACGTCTTTTTTCTGCAAACATCCATTCAAACCATCAGTCATATGACGACCGCTGCTGGATATACCTCCCCTTATAGATTTCTAAAAAAACCAATTGAAAGCGACTTGTATCCAGCACGATCCTGCGGTCTTATCACCTTGAAGGTGGACGTCCCACGCTGCGCTTGCCGGTACGTGGTCTCATTCTCATTCTCATTTGAAGTAGGGGCGATAAGTCCTGCACTGACGTCCCGCATGGGATGTTTTGTGCATTTCCCCCTCCAGCGTCTACCCGAGCCAGCCCAGCTCCTTAAAATAACGGAGCGTGGCTCTGGGCCGCTGGCATAACTGCTCTAGTGGCTTGGTTGGTATACTAGATGACGATGAGGATGATGCTTTAGATGCTGATGACAAAACCATAGTAGCGTCATGCAACCCGAAAGCGATTCTAGTTTCTGCCGTGGCTTTGCAATGCCACAAGACATGCTCTACCGTTTCATTCTCCTGCAGGCAACCACGACAGAGTGGGCTGTCGGTGGCTCCCAGTTTATACATGTGACTATTCAAGTTGCAGTGACCAGTGATGAGTCCTACCATAAATCAGAGGTCTTGCCGCTGCAACCTCAATAGATCGTTTGTAATGTTTCTGTTCAGGGCTGGGAAAGCAGCTTTGGCATGCCTGCAATCCTCCATTTTGTCCCTCATATTTTGTTGTTCTTTTTCAGTATGACGGCGCAGTAGATCACGCACTTCCACCGCTGTCGGCTTGCAGTGTCTAACTGCTTTATCCTCCACCTGTTTTCTCGTGCCCTCCTTAGCAAGGGTGTCTGCTATGTTGTTACCCGGACATAAACCGTGACTTTTTGTCCAACGTACGACAGTTCTATGTTTATTCGAAATACTTTGGAGTGCTGCATGGCACTCAGCTATTATTCTGGACCTTGTTATAGGTCTCCTGAGTGCGTAGATTGTGGCAGCACTGTCAACCGTGAACATGATCGCTTCCTTAGAGTCTCCTTTTCCAGGAGATACTAGAAGCTCATTTAGTGGCTCCAGTACTTTTGCGGCCGGTACGTGGTCTTCACTCGAAAACTTTTCGACCCCATCGCTCATCAGTCTTCCGAGCTATTTCCCCCGCCCATTGCTACTTCAACTTGCCAATCCGCTGAACTATGTCGGTAAATTTGGTTGTTCTACGGACCTTCTAATACTTGATTCGATCTCGCAGAGAGACATCCAGCATAGCCCTCTTCATAGCTCGTTAGGCTAATTGGGCCTTACTAATAAAGGACCATGTTTTTATGCCATAATTGACATTAGCATCTTTTTCTACACATTAGCGATTAATCTTTCTTTGTATGTACCTAACACTGTTTAATCAAATCCGATTTAGCAAGCTCTTGGCCGACAGACTCGCATACCGCTTGAGAAGCCATCCATTAAGCCCAAGTCTTGCTAATCAACAATGCTAGCACGCTACAGCACTCCATTTGTCAGCCTGCACCAGGCTGTAACTTTAAGGAGATTGTAGGTATACTGTATGAAAATGAAGCGAGAAAAGCTGCTCCAATTTGCTATATTGTAGCAATTTGAAATTTTCCTGATTAAATTCTGCTAGAAAATAATAATTAGACATAAATTGATCTGCAAGCTATTGCCATTGGCTAATAGTTTGCAAAGAATTCATCATTTGATGTGGTGAGACCAACATTTTTGCGATCTACATGTTTTTTATATCATAGGGAGGGTTTATGAGCAATCTGTACAAAAGCAGAGCTTAGTGGGGTATTAGAATATCCTGCATTTACATACTTATACAATGTGTTTGTCTACCGGTGTCGGAGCCTTAAGCGGTGACATATATGGCAAATTTTGAATAACTTTTACTGTGGGATCAATCTGAAAACGCAAAAAAAAACAGCTATTCCATACTTTTTGTCGAAAGTCTACAAAAAATTGTATAGAACTATGGAGTCATATCGTGAATGTTCCGATAAGTAAATAAAAGTCACACACACAATATAATTCCACACTATATTGTCCAAATAAAATTTACAATTTTACACTAATAAATAATTTAATTTTTATTTTACACGAAATGAAGGGAATCAGAGTAACAAAATATATTATTAGAAAGTTGGGTGCATACGCCGTGGAGCTAGTGTCGCACTGGGACTGGAGGCGGCCGAGCCCGAGCGGCCCGAGCGCCAGCGATCACAATAGCGGCTGCGCTCGCGCGGCAAGCGACTCGCTTAACAAGCCTCGCGCGCCGGGTTTGCTCGGAAATATTATTTTGTTTGAAGTTATATAAAACTATGACTGTGAATTTAACCGAAATTACAAAATATGATAATAAATGGTCCTTTATTAGGCATCAATGGAGCCTAAGCCAACATTGAGAGGCCGCTTTTACAATTATGAAATATAAAAACAGCAGAAGATATAAAAAGGATAGCGTGAAATGGAAACTATGGCATATAAAATGACTTGAAATATCGTAACTGGGCTATTTTGGTGAAATTTTAAATGTTTTGTAAAATTAGAGTACGGAATGTGGTACGGCACCCGCTAAATATGCAACATTTCAAAATTTCGTAGCGGGTGGTTATTATTATTATTATTAGATACTAGGATGCAAAATCAAAAAGCTCAGAAATGAGTGTATGATATAAATGTACCTACCTATTATTTTTCTCATTTTTGACCGACGAACCACCGGAGGAGGTATACAATTCGACGCGTATATTTTTTTATGTATAACCACGCATAACTATTTTTGTAGTAGTGTGTAGTATTTTTTTAATAATTATTTTTTATTGAAAAGAGTATACTTCGAAATTGGTCCCATTTAAATTTTATCGAAATCGGCTGAGCCATTTTTGATAAATCAACAATAATGTGAAAAATACTACATCGATCCGTGCATAATATTTGCGATCTAGCGATGCGCCCCGGCTTCGCACAGGTGTATTATACATATAAACATTTCTCTTGAATTAATCTATCTATTAAAATAAACTGCATTAAAATCTGTTGCGTAGTTTTAAAGATATAAGCATACATGGGGACAGACAGCGGAAAGCGACTTTGTTTTATAAGTACTATGTAATGATTCTGTACACGGGTGAAGTCGGTCATGCAAATTTTTGCAAAAAATAATTATAACGCATTTGTATGTAATTTATACCTCCATTTACAGGAAAAAACCAACAGTAAGTATAACTGGAACGGTGCACAAAATCATAATGCTTATTCATGACTAAGTCTTCCCTTTTCTCGAACGATTGTCATTTTTTTTAAATTATCGTATGTGATTTCAGCTCATAACAATGAAACACAGTAAAAGTGAGTTAAAGAAGAGATGTGTAGTATTGGGGGTGTGTGATGATGCACCGTAAATACCTGGATGCTTCCTTGGTATGATATCTGGGAATCCAGGAAAACACACAAACACTAATACCACAAAAAGTTTGTTTATTCGCACTTTCAACAAATCAATGTGTATCACTTAGAAAAGTACAATGTCAACACATAAATATAACGGTGGAAAGAACGATCAATTAATTAATTACTATACAATATTAAAAGAATACCGGTCGCAAGACAAAGATTCGCAAACTAAAAACTGTCTTCACGCGTCAGCTAGTTTGTCTAACTACGGGTGGTAGCTGCAACTGCGGGTGGTATCTGCGCGCTTATTGCAAGCGACGACCACGACCCGACATTTATGTCGAAAAGTAACATTGTAGATTTTATTATAATATATTATTGTTATTTCTACTTTATACAATGCCAAGTTTTATTAAGTATTTTAATTTAGAATAATTAAGTTTAATATAGTTAAGTTATTATTGTAAGTTAAGTATAGAATAGATTTAAGTTATATAATAAGAAATAAATAAGTAATGGGGCATCGGCAAGTATGCCACAGATTTAATATGGCATGAGTTAGAAAGAGACATGAAAAATATCTCGATTCTGTGGAGAGTTTTCGTGTTGTTCTCTCAGTACTGTGAAACACCAATTCATGTATAACAGCTCTGGGCAAGATTTTCCATACATTTTCGTGGTTGAGAATTGCCTCAAGAACAACAGCACTCTCTGGTTAAGAAGATTTTGACATTATTACTATATACTACGGGACTAATCGCGCACTAAAATTACGAGATAAATAAATACCTCCTCATCCCGACGTTTTGGTCGAGTTGCATCGACCGTGGTCACGGGTAGACTGACGTAGTATATAATAATAAGCCCGATTACAGAGGCGCCAGCGTAACTATATTAGGTAAATAGCATAGTTCTGTTTCTTATTCACTTTAGGCATTCGATAGAGAGAACGCTTTTTACGTTGCTAATTAATTTACGCTGGCGCCTCTGTAATCGGGCTTAATGTGTTCATATCGCGAAAGTTTAAAAACAAGATTATTGACATTGACAATTTTCCCCATTTTAAGACAAAACGTTTGAATAGATAAAATCTACACTTTTTTCCTGTTTTGTTTTTACTCCTATCTACTTACGTCCTATATTGATGATTTCAACTAGTATTTTGTATCAAAAGTTCACGGTACACAGAGCAGTGTACAATAACATTACTCTAGGAACGTCGGGCTCGATGAAGCGGACCGGAATGATGAATGAACGCACGCCATTACTGGTAACATGACTCGAATGTTCGGTCGTCCTGTACGGGCTACGCAGTTGTTTATCTCGAAATTGTATTAAAATAAGTCTCCAACCAATCTTGTCGGAAATTCATTTGCAACGCCTATTTTCTGAATTGGATGTCTAATAGTATAAAGATATAGTTCGTATTAGCCGGTGTAGCTAGTGTTAAGATTTTAAAGCCACCTGAACGTGTCTACATTTTTTCCGTTTCGGATTCAAGTTTCGTCATGATCAAATCGTTTTTGACGTGTCATAAGAGTACAAGTCATGGTAGCGCTCAGCTGTGAATACCATTCGCAACTACTCAAATACGAAGACTGGCCGTAGCTACTGATGCTTTACTTCAGTGATCGCTAAAAACCGCCTAGACTATGTTTGTAATAAGTAGTTAAGTGGACAGCGCGCAGCGCCAATATATAGCGCTGGATTCCACCCCTGTTGCTAAGCACGCTCCACGTCGCATCTCCCGTAGTCGAAGAGATTAAAACTTTCCTCCAGAGGCGACCAGGTCATAGTCGCGCGACAATGCGAACAAGCAGCGACGCGTGCCGCGCGACTCTTTTGCGATCGTACCGCGTCACATCTCTCCTCGCAGCTGAAGCATGTGACTTACCTCCGGAGGCGGCGAGCAGGCCGTGGTCGCGCAGCAGCGCCAGCAGCAGCAGCAGCGGCAGCAGCGGGCGGCGCCGCATGCCGCGCGACACCGCTGCGCCCGCGCCGCGTCGCCGCTCACCCCCGCGGTCGCCCTCACCTGCAACAATAAACAACATGCTAAACCCAAAACTACTTTCAAACTTGTTTACATTTTTGAGTATAAGACATCTACTGAATATCTAGAGATCCTTTAGCATTCCTCTTTTTTTTGCCGATTACCAAGCGAGTTAAATGGCTAAATCAAGCATGCTCGAGTTCATCAATGAAGCTTTATCACTGGTGATTCCTGCATATACATTATAGGTACCCACAGATCAGAAAACAAGGTTTCATGTTTTTTGATCTATGTTGGTACCACTACAAATTAAGTTGATTTCCTATGATTTTAACTTCTAAAAAGCTCTCTAACAAACTCAGTGGCTGAAATTTTATCAGCTGTCCAGAGAACAGAGTCGGATCGCGTCTCCAACGCAGGAATCAATCGAAAGCTGCGTCCAATATCCTTCTATGGGCGGCTCCGGCATTCCGTGCCCTGCGTTTGTAATTGAATCGTCACTTTATAGGGCCCAGGCGGGTCTTTCCACACAGAATATTGGATAGTTTCAAAGGTTGAATAAAAAAAGTGAAATGCGAAATGAGGAGAAGAGAAAAAAGTAGTTTTATCAGCGAGGTTCAGATTTTGCTTTTAGCTGAATTCCGATTTTAAACTTGAAATTTTACACTTTTTAGTCCATTTAACTCTTTATTACATAGGTGAAAAATATTTTTAAAAAATATTCAAAAGCAACAACACGCATTTCGACGTTCCAAAACTTATGGACCATCCACATTCTCCACGAGGCAGTGATGTTCCTGATACGGCTTTTGCCGTATGTAATATACGGCTTTCAGGCTCTTTAAAAACCTGAAAAAAGGCAAATACGACTGCCCTTTCAAAGCCGTATATTTTCTTAAATAAAAATGACGTCATTTTAAAAACGGTATTTTATCAAATACTATACGGCCCCTCTAAAATTTCCTTGGAACAACTCTGTCACGAAGCAACGCGAGCACTGTAGCTTGTAGCTAACTTCACATCGGCCAACTTGTATATCATTGCTATACCAATAGGCGGATGTGAAGTTGGCTACAGGCTGCGGTGCTCGTATCGCCTCGTAGAGTGTGGATGGTCCATTACATTTAATCGGACAAACTCATCACTACTAAATAATCATATCGTTTTTCAATATAACATGTTTGCATAACAATTGTAGCATTGCAATGACAATTCGCAAACATATGCCCCCAGCTTGAATCGACCACGTCAGGTATTACGGAGTTTCTTAAAGGGCAACTGTTAACCTGGCAGGCAGCCAAATCTCGGTGAACCGCTACACCTGTTCATTGTCGTGTAGCACTGCATTATCGCCACCTCAGGCCTGAGGCATGGCTCGGGGTGTTGACCTAACCTCAGGAATGCCCTTGGTGTACATCTTGTGATAGGAGAATTTGGCGTGAAGGCAAGATAGAGTTTATTTTTACTAGCGATATTGATTTACAATGTCGCGCAAAGTAGTAAAGATAGATTTGTTTTTGAATTTACACACTATTTTTTGCTTTTTACGACATACGAGTACATACTTACATCGCGTCGGTAGAAGAAGTTCGATAACATATTTGAATTCACCAACCCGCACTTAGTTAAAAACACAGCAAAGTCGTATGATTATAGTTCGATTACCCTTCTCGTGTATAGGTTTATGTTATACAGTGGACTGTTAAAAGAGATCGGTACAATCATAGAATAAGAACTAATGTAATAGAAACCGTACTAAAATAGCAAGAGATATTCATCACTTTGCCCCATTTTAAATATGAAATTTAAAAGGTATTAGAAAAAAGATGCACATACATCCGAACTTACGTAATTTCAAAGGGTTTCTCTATCACTTGAGCTATCTCGGGTGTCCAAATTTAAAAAGGTAAGAGAAGGCAAAATGATTAGAGATTTGAACCTTTTTACTGGAACTAGAGGGTTCAAATTTCCGAAAAAGACAATAGACCAAGTGGAACAAAATTTTAACTATTTTGACATTCCAACTGGTGATTTTGACGTATGCGACAGACATTGCGATGTTTTTGTTCCACTCACTCTCGCGTATGCTGTATAACCAGATATGAATAAGACAGCTGTAACGAAGTTTTTATTTGAGTAAAATTTAGCAATACTAGTACTTATCATTCTTCTGAGGGTAAAATAGTGAAGGTATAATTGCCCTGTTTTGCGCGCTACGATCGGAATACATCGCACATTTTACATGGCTCACTTAAAAGTATAGCACACACTACTATAAAATAACTCACTTGAAACATTTTGGTCTAAATCAATATTTTAAATATTTAGGTAATTTTAATATCATCTTTAGATAACTTTTGTTTGTAAATAAGTAAGAGAATCTCAAACGAATAAATTGATCTAATCTCTACATTCCGAGTCCAGAACTTGAGGGATAGAAACGAAACGTCACGTGTTTCTGCGAAAATAGCCAACTTGGGTGTCTGGCTCATAAATTAATCATAAATTCGTCTAGCCATGCTAATCTGACGTACCTAAGGGCCACATTCATCCAAAGCGGAGCGATGCGTGGAGCTGGATTGATAAATGTAATATCTGCTTAGAAAAGAACTTAGGCCTCCTTTGCTTAAAATTGTTTTTAGAGTTCCGTATCCAAAGGGTAAAAACGGGACCCAATTACAAAGACTCCGTTGTCCGTCTATCCGTCTGTCTGACACCAGGCTGTATCTCATGAACCGTAATAGCTAGAGAGTTGAAATTTTCACCGATGATGTATTTCAATTGCCGCTATAACAAGAATAACAACACATATTAAAAACAGAAGGATAGACGAATAATATGAATATCTAAGGGGCCCAAACAACAAACGTGATTTTTTTTCCCCAGGGGCTCCCATACCGTACGGAACCCTTCATTTGGCAGTCCAACTCATACTTGGCCGATATTATTTATAGAATAACGTGGCAAATAAGTTGATAAGCCTCCTGATAGTAAGAGATCTCCGCCACCCATAGACAATTGCAATATCTTCTTTAGGCTGAATTTAATGGTGTCTTAGGGCCGATTTCACCGTTCAAACTGAACGCGATCAATCTGTCCTGAACCGAGTTTAAGAGTTTAACTGAGATCAAAACTACATTTTGGATTTCACCAACGTAAATTGAACGCAGTTTAGTCTTAAACGAGTTCAAGTGTTGAACCGCCGATTTTCGAGGGTTTAGTTCTTTGAACGCGTTCAAACGTGATTTGACAACTACGGTTTACGATACAGTTATGCCTACTGTTTACAAATATTATACTTACATACTTTTCCATAAATTTTAAAGATATACTTGGTGAAAAATGGAACGAGCACTAGCTTTAGCTTTTGAGGATAGAGATGAAGAAGAATATTATTATGTTTATCGCTCAAGACGCCCGAGATAGATTCGCGAAAGGGAAGAACACTTCGACATCCTTGATGATATTTTATCCGTTTTGGATGTTTTATCCGTTTTGGACTCCATTGAAGATAAATTACGGTTTCCTTCAGTTTCCTTCAATGTAAGGATTATAAAACATTTTTAGTTTGTTTGATACGTATTATCTAGTATTTTCTAATTAACAACCTGTTTTATAATATTTTTCAAGGAATCACTGCGTGTCTCCTTTTTAATCAGTATTACGTGAACTTAGTTTACTTGAACGCGATCAAAATTGTGCTGGTGAAATGGATTTGACTTTGATCTAGATCAAATTCAATATTTGAACTCGTTCAAGCAAAACCGAGTTTAGTTGAACGCGTTCTATAATGTTATCGGTGAAATTGACCCTTAGTTGATACATCCATTGCAAAAATGCAATTACAAAAATGCTTGGTGTCTACTAATGTATACTCATGCGTTCTATGTGATTCAAGGTGAGGTTTTTGATCACATTTTTTCTGAAGCGATCTAGATTTTCCGGAAAAACTTACGGTTGTAGAACATTTTAAATTAAGATTTTTAATAATAAAAACTGGCATTTTTGCAATAGATAAATGAATTTACGACGGCAAAAATAAAATAATGATGGGAAACACACCAGCCCAGACACTATCTTCAGCTATGAAGATGCCGATTAAGAAGAATATTCTGAACTACAAGGCTCTGCCCAGCTTCGCACATCTCTATTCTCCGTTTTGGTAGAGTCTGATCGTTAGGATATTTTGAGAAGCATTCGTCACAGGGAGGTATGACCTTTAACATTATTATATGGATCTTTGTACTAAATAACGAGCGTATAAATTACGTTCGGGCACCGGTATCTAATCGTGTAGTCTGAATTTATTAGAATAAGCAACTGGAATGAATATGAGGGACATATTAATTCTGGATACGAAATGTAATTTACTCGCATATTTTAGTGTTTTTCTTTTTACATAAAACATGTATTCTTTAACAAATTACTGTTCCAACGAAATTATTTTAACGTATACTAAATGTACCAGTTTTTTATTGCGAACCAGAGAAACCAAAGTTCTAACAATAGTACTTAGTTACACAAGTTCCACACGCATAACTTTAGAACTGTTTGGATTATTTAGAAATCTTCATCGGCTCTTACTTAATAATGTAATTGAATTAATTTAAACTAACAAATGTGGTTGCAGTTAATTATTAATTTGGTTTGCAGCTAAATTAAATTAAAATGTAATATTATTTGCAACATTTTGTAGAATTTCCTTGTTGTAAACTCACGTCATAAAGCCTTATCCAGATTTAATTAAGACTAGCTAACCCGGCGAACTTTGTTCCACCTAACAGTCAATTAACGTAGCCTAAGTAACTCCTTATTATATCAGCTGCCTACCAATAAAAGTCCCGTCAAAATCGGTCCAGCCATTTCAGAGATTAGCCGGAAAACCGACAGTCAAAAATTGTAAAAAATGGTATTTTGATGTATGTACATATATATATTCATATGCATGTAGTAAAAAACGGTTATTTCAATATTACAAACAGACAATTCAATTTTATTTATTTGTATAGATGTATAGATTAAGTGAATATTTCATCAAAATTTCAAGTAATCAAAATGTCTAAAGCGTCATAATTTCCGCTCGGTTAGTCAGCTAGTAATTAAATGATACATGCGAGTAAACCCTATTTGGGTATAGGTAATTAATTATTTAGCAAAATTTTTGTACGATTTGAGGAATTTTCGACATGAATAATGTCGAAAAGTCTTTAAAAATTCAACCGTTCTTACCGTCTGTTTTCAAATTACCAAATTAAATCCTACTTTAGAACAAACAGGACCAAAACACTAGTAGTAGCAAGATTGCAACTTGGTGGTTATTATAAATCATTTACTTTTTGCGTATATAAACACAAACTAAGAATTTTTATATACCTATTCAATTCAAAACGCATTATTTAGTTCATAAGCTTATTTCAGCGGAGTTGCAATATTTTTTTATGTAAGTACCATATAAGTTAAAACCATATAAAAACAAAAAAGTAATGTATTTTTCATTGCCACATTTTAGAAATGACTATATTGGCCTTTATCTTTAAAATTAGACTTAATCTCGTCAAAATTTCCAATAATAAAGTAATGTGAAGCGTCATAAAATCCGCCCGGTCAGACGGCAACTGTGTAAATGTGGAATAGAATCTATCTAGTTAGAACTGCTGATACAGCTGGCGAAGTTTGCTGGACGAATTGAGAAATTCCCGCTTTACTGCGACGCTCGCAACGTGTGCAAGACTCGGAGTGTTTGTTTATGGACAATTTCAGAAAGTCCCAGCGAGAAATAAGGTTTAAAAGCTCGAGAATTTGAAAAGATACCCCGAGGAAAATATATTTTTAAGTAAAAATGGAAAACGTTTTATTGATCACGATTGTGGATAAGGTTTTAGATTTGCGAGATTTCTTTATTTTCTTTGTTCGTTTTTAATGCTTTTGAATAATTTTCGTTTATTTTTGGGATTGTTAAAGAAGTATTTCAATACTTTTTATGGTTCCGTACCTCAAAAGGAAAAAACGGAAACCTTATAGGATCACTTTGTTGTCCGTCTGTCCGTCTGTGTGTATGTCAAGACTCTTTATCTGGGGAACACGAAATATGGGTAACAAAATGCAAGCACATGCTAAAACAGCTTTTCAATTATTTTAACAATGTGTAGTATTCGATGTATGACGAGAAAAGTGAAAAAAAACCTTATTATCGATGGTTATAGTATACCTCGGATTTTAACGACTTCCCAATTTTGTGAAATTTTCTGGATTTGTACGGAATCCTTGATGTGCGAGTCTGACTCGCACTTGTCCTGTTTTTTTGTCTTTTGATCTGTAATCTGTGTTTTAAGTAGTCAACTGCTAAACGTAGGCCAACCCGTGACGAGTGATTAGGCCATATCTACCACGATCTAGTTTGAGTCAAGCTTTAGTCGTTACTTCAAATAAAGTTTTATATGTCATGGGCAGTCCCTCTTTAACATAAATCGCTTTATTTAGATATTTAAGTAGGTATATTATTGTTAATCTATTATATAAAAGGCTTCCCTGAGTGACTGACTGACAGACAGCCTACAGCCCAAACCGCTTAAGATATGAGCTTGAAATTTGGAATATAGGTACATTGAACGACGTAATGGAGCACTAAGGACGAAAATTTTGAACTTTCGACCTCTAAAGGGGTAAAACGGGCCCTTTTCGTTTTTATGTAACTTTTTATTCCCTGTACCGATTGACTTAAAACTTTGTATACATGCTTTTCAAACAAAATAAAAGTTACGTTTTTTCCTGTTTTTCCGAATTTTCCTCATCTAAGGGGTCAAATAAGGTCCCAAAGTTGGTGAAAAAAGCGTCAATCACATCGAACCAGCTGTACGGTTATGGTTGAAAATTGGTATGAAGGAAGCACTCAGCATGTTTTAATACAGGAACTAATAAAATCCAGGAAAATCTATAAGATTCCTTAGGGATACGCAATATTAATAAGTTTAGGCTACAGCCCAAACCGCTGAAGATATGAGCTTGAAATTTGGGATATAGGTACATTGAACGACGTAATGGAGCACTAAGGACAAAAATTTTGAACTTTCGACCTCTAAGGGGGTAAAATGGGCCCTTTTCGTTTGTATGTAACTTTTTATTCCCTGTACCGATTGACTTGAAACTTTGTATACATGCTTTCCCAACAAAATAAAAGTCACGTTTTTTCCTGTTTTTCCGAATTTTCCTCACCTAAAGGGTCAAATAAGGTTCCAAAGTTGGTAAAAAAAGCGTCAATTACATCGAACCAGCTGAACGGTTATGGTTGAAAATTGGCATGGTATGAAGGAAGCACTCAGCATGTTTTAATAGAGTAACTAATAAAATCCAGGAAAATCTATAAGATTCCTTAGGGATACGCAAAATTAATAAGTTTAGGCTACAGCCCAAACCGCTGAAGATATGAGCTTGAAATTTGGGATATAGGTACATTGAACGACGTAATGGAGCACTAAAGACGAAAATTTTGAACTTTCGACCTCTAAGGGGGTAAAATAGGCCCTTTTCGTTTGTATGTAACTTTTTATTCCCTGTACCGATTGACTTGAAACTTTGTATACATGCTTTCCAAACAAAATAAAAGTCACTTTTTTTTCTGTTTTTCCGAATTTTCCTCATCTAAGGGGTCAAATAAGGTCCCAAAGTTGGTGAAAAAAGGGTCAATTACATCGAACCAGCTGAACGGTTATAGTTGAAAATTGGTATGAAGGAAGCACACAGCATGTTTTAATACAGAAACTAATAAAATCCAGGAAAATCTATAAGGTTCCTTAGGGATACGCAAAATTAATAAGTTTAGGCTACAGCCCAAACCGCTGTAGATACGAGCTTGAAATTTGGAATATACGTACATCGTACGACATAATGAAGCACTAAGGATGAAAAACGTACCCAACTCTAACTTACGGGGTAAAACGGGCCCTTTTTGTTTGCATGTAACTTCTTATTCCCTGTACCGATTGACATGAAACTTTGTATATATGCTTTTGAGACTAAATAAAATATATGGCTGTACCTGTTTTCTAAATTTTCGTTAAAAAATCCTTAGGGGTCAGATTCGTCCCAAAACTTCAATGCGCTTTTTTAAATAATGTAGTATCTAGGATTATGATAATGATAGTTTATCTTCAAATGGGGCAAAATGGGTCCCCAAAAGTTTACGATTCTTACATTTTTACGACAAATAATAAATAGACTAACAAGGGCCTATCGTGCTTAGTTCTCAAAGTAACTAACCCAATTTTGGAACGCTATGCATTAATGTCACGTTTTATATTTCTTTTGATATCACATACCTATTTCCTTTCTAAAAAAATATTTTCTTTTTGAATTCTAGTGTACTAGCTTAGAACCCGCGGCTTCGCCCGCGTTGTCTTAGTACATAGGTACTTACTTAAAATGAAAAGAGCCCGCGGTTTGATCTACGTTGTCTTGTACATGCTTATAATAATATCTAATAGTCCGCAATTTGGCCCGCGTTGTCTTAATACTTGCTTAAAATTACTTGCAAGGATAATGCCCACGGTTTGGTCAAAATTGTAACAGTATTTGCCTATAATGATAATAGATCACGGTTTGGCCCGCGTATTGTTAGTACTTGCTTAAGATGGTTATTTATAGCACGCAGCATGGACTGCGATGTCTTAATACTTGCTTAAAATTATAAAAGCTCGCCGTTTGGCCTGCATTGTCGTATTACTTACAATGATAATAGCCCATGGTCTGGCCCGTATTGTCTTAGTACTTGCTCAAAATGATAAAAGCCCGCGGTTTAGCTCGCGTTGTGTTAATAATTAGGTACTTACAAAGATAATAACCCACAGTTTGGCCCACTTTGTTTTAATACTTACTTAATTAAAATGACAGCCCGCGGTTCAACCCGCGTTATCTTGGCATTTGCTTATAATAATATCTAATAGTTCGCGGTCTGGCCCGTGTTGTCTTAATAAATCCTTAAAATTATAATAGCATGCCGTTAGCCTGCGTTTTTGTATTGCTTGTAATGATAATAGCCCACGGTCTGGCCCGCGTTATTAAATGATAAAAACCCACAGTTAGGCCCGCGTTTTCTTGGCACTTACTTAAAATAATAGTAGCTCGTGGTTAAGCCCGCATTAGGCTCGATTATGAAGGCGCCATCGTAATTATAATAGCTAATTATCATAATTATATCTGTTTCATTTTCACTTTAAGCATTCGATAGAGAGAACACTTTTTATGTTGTTATTATATTTACTATGGCGTCTTCATAACTGAGCCTATTATTGTATTACTTGCAAAATAATGCCTACGGTTTAGCCTGAATTGTCTCAGTATTTGGTTATTTAATTTACTTGTATCTAAAGCTTATTACAGAGTACATACGTGAATTTTTGGATGATAAATTGCCGAATTTCTGAAATTAACTCAATAATAAATAAATATATAAAATAAATATTGGAGGACATCTCACACACGGTCTCTGATCCCAAACTAAGCAAAGTTTGTGATTTGGCTGGCAGAGACTGATATACTACATATACATGTATTTCAATGTATGTACTGTATTGTATACACCACCGACCATACTCCTATTTTTAGAATAATTCCAGTCCATCCAAAGGTTGCCTGGTAGAAATCGCCAAAGGCGACAAGGCCGCCATTGTACAGCATATTGTATAGTTTCTGTACTGTGTTTCTGTGTACAATAAAGACATATTTATTTATTTATTTATACATGTAGGTTGGATCTCCTCATGAATGATTCGCTCTCTCTCTCTGCGAGATCGAATCATTAATGAGGAGATCCGTAGAAGAACCAAAGTTACCGACATAGCCCAACGGATTGGCAAGTTGAAATGGCAATGGGCAGGGCACATAGCGCGGAGGGCTGATGACCGTTGGGGTCCAAAAGTTCTCAAGTGGAGACCATGTACCGGCAAGCGCAGCGTAGGACATCCACCCACAAGGTGGACGGATGACCTCATTAAGACCGCAGGATCGCGCTGGATACAAGCCGCTTCCAACCTATCTTATTGGAGATCCATAGGGAAGGCCTATGTCCAGCAGTGGACGTCCTGCGGCTGATGGATGACTGAAAATAGGCCTATTCGCGAAGGGTAATTGGGCCATATCCATCACGCCGGCCAAGCATGGGTTGCTGAATTCACATACGACATTGATTTTTTCTACGTACGTACAGGTTACCTCAATGTTTTCCAGCAAAGAAAAGTGAAATTTTTTACATAGTTACTCATGCAATTATTATTATTGGCTCCCTCGGTGGCTCAGTGGTTGACTCTGACTCCTGGGTCAAAGAGGCGTGGGTTTGATTCCCAGGGCAAATATTTATGTGATGTTCATACGAGTATGTGTTTGCTCTGTGTCTGAGTGTTATTAATGTATTTTTATTTATTTATTTAACACTTTATTGCACACTATTTGTACAAAAGGAGGACTTAACGCTAAACAGCATTATCTGCCAGTCAACCTACATGTATAAATAAATAAATAAATATGTCTTTATTGTACACAGAAACACAGTACAGAAACTATACAATATGCTGTACAATGGCGGCCTTATCGCCTTTGGCGATTTCTACCAGGCAACCTTTGGATGGACTGGAATTATTCTAAAAATAGGAGTATGGTCGGTGGTGTATACAATACAGTACATACATTGAAATACATGTATATGTAGTATATCAGTCTCTGCCAGCCAAATCACAAACTTTGCTTAGTTTGGGATCAGAGACCGTGTGTGAGATGTCCTCCAATATTTATTTTATATATTTATTTATTATTGAGTTAATTTCAGAAATTCGGCAATTTATCATCCAAAAATTCACGTATGTACTCTGTAATAAGCTTTAGATACAAGTAAATTAAATAACCAAATACTGAGACAATTCAGGCTAAACCGTAGGCATTATTTTGCAAGTAATACAATAATAGGCTCAGTTATGAAGACGCCATAGTAAATATAATAACAACATAAAAAGTGTTCTCTCTATCGAATGCTTAAAGTGAAAATGAAACAGATATAATTATGATAATTAGCTATTATAATTACGATGGCGCCTTCATAATCGAGCCTAATGCGGGCTTAACCACGAGCTACTATTATTTTAAGTAAGTGCCAAGAAAACGCGGGCCTAACTGTGGGTTTTTATCATTTAATAACGCGGGCCAGACCGTGGGCTATTATCATTACAAGCAATACAAAAACGCAGGCTAACGGCATGCTATTATAATTTTAAGGATTTATTAAGACAACACGGGCCAGACCGCGAACTATTAGATATTATTATAAGCAAATGCCAAGATAACGCGGGTTGAACCGCGGGCTGTTATTTTAATTAAGTAAGTATTAAAACAACGTGGGCCAAACTGTGGGTTATTATAATTGTAAGTACCTAATTATTAACACAACGCGAGCTAAACCGCGGGCTTTTATCATTTTGAGCAAGTACTAAGACAATACGGGCCAGACCATGGGCTATTATCATTGTAAGTAATACGACAATGCAGGCCAAACGGCGAGCTTTTATAATTTTAAGCAAGTATTAAGACATCGCAGTCCATGCTGCGTGCTATAAATAACCATCTTAAGCAAGTACTAACAATACGCGGGCCAAACCGTGATCTATTATCATTATAGGCAAATACTGTTACAATTTTGACCAAACCGTGGGCATTATCCTTGCAAGTAATTTTAAGCAAGTATTAAGACAACGCGGGCCAAATTGCGGACTATTAGATATTATTATAAGCATGTACAAGACAACGTAGATCAAACCGCGGGCTCTTTTCATTTTAAGTAAGTACCTATGTACTAAGACAACGCGGGCGAAGCCGCGGGTTCTAAGCTAGTACACTAGAATTCAAAAAGAAAATATTTTTTTAGAAAGGAAATAGGTATGTGATATCAAAAGAAATATAAAACGTGACATTAATGCATAGCGTTCCAAAATTGGGTTAGTTACTTTGAGAACTAAGCACGATAGGCCCTTGTTAGTCTATTTATTATTTGAACTTATTATTCTGACTCAGTTAAAATAATAATTCTATTTATTTTTCGGAAGGGCAAAATATGAAATATTACTGCTCCAATAACAAAGACCAATTTGTTCTAAAATAATAAATCTCTAATGAGTTTACGCTTTGCGAGGTTGCTGGGTAAGCGCTAAGCCCATAGATATTTCTTAGAAGGAGTGAATTATTTCCTACTCGTAAGATTAAATTTATAGACAATTTGTTGTGTTACTATTCCTTTAATGCTGAGGACACATACGTTTTAACAACATTAAGATTAAAATTTGACTAATGCGATGTACGTACGTTTATTAGACAACCACGTTACATAAAAAACAAGTTACAGGGACGAAACAATACAATATATAGGTTTCTAACTGGCGGCCTTATCGCTTTAAACGATTTCTTCCAGGCTTTCTTTCAAAATACTTAGTATATTTATATGCGCTCGTGCTCATTATATAACTTTGTCACCATTATGTGCCGCTTATACCTACCGTACGTGCATTAGTTTACAAGTATATATAGCTTTTTTTAACACTTCTACTTTTTAATTTTATTTTTTAGGGTTCCGTACCTCAAACGAAAAAAACGGAACCCTTATAGGATCACTTTGTTGTCCGTCTGTGCGTCTGTCCGTCTGTGTGTATGTCAAGACTCTTTATCTCGGGAACGCGTAAAGATAATAGAGTTGAAATTTAAACTGTATACGTACGAGTATATCTATGATTTCTAGCAGTTGTGTTAAAGAAAAACTTTTCATTTATCGTTTAAAATAGTTAGAGCCGTTTATGTCGTAAAAAACGGCATATTTTGCACTCACAAAAATCAAAACCTACAGGGTACTTCCCGTTGACATAGAACTATGAAATTTGGCGACAAGCATTGTCTCAGTGTACACATATAGGTATAAATCTGAAAACTGTACATTTTTATTTAAATCACAAAAAATAGGGCCTCATAATTCACAAAATATGGGTTCAAAATTCAAAGTGAGTAAATCGTATCATGTAAGGTATTATATAAAAGAACTTAATTAGCACATGCTAAAACAGGTTTTTAATTATTTTAACAACGTGTTTGTACGGAACCCTCGATGTGCGAGCCTGACTACATGGAACAAATATACCTAATAGTAGCAATGCTCAATGTTTTAGATCAAATAAATGAAAAAGTAAATAAAAGATATATTTTTCTCAGCCTTCAAAAAACCCTGACGTCAAAATGGCAGACACGCACCACGTCAAGAACTAGCAACAGTCCAAAAATCTCTTCCACATTCAAGCTCCATATCTCAAAAGTGAAGTTAACATGAGCGCTTGCCTTTCAGTACAAATATTAAACGAATTCTTCGCTCGAATGTTCCAGAAGAATTTTGCATGTCTTAAACATACACAGATATGACACAGCTCATGAAAATTTCGGTAATTCGATATAAAAGTTCCAAGTTTTGACACCGAGCCCCTCGTAGCTACAGCAAACACAGTTACAAGTTTTCCACGAAGCCTGCTACAAACAGGTTCACGTTGACAAAAACTTTATTCCCTAAGTTTATTCGGGAATCTGATTTGGAAAATGTAGCGTGTACTTTATTTTGTAAGTAGGTCACTTGTGTATTCTTTTTGAACATGGTGTACTGGATCAGACTAGGTATCACTTCACTGTATAGTATTAAAGCAAAACCGCATTTTTGTGTGTCTAACTAGGCTACAGCTTGCAATGCTGTTTTAACTATCTATTGGAATATTTCTTCTGAAAGGCTTCTTCTATATACTCGTAACTATTATTCATCCGTGTCATTCAAGCCAGGACTAGAAAGAGCGAAGCTAGTATTTTATAGTAATACTCACTGTATTTACTTAGACTTACATAAAATTAGATACTATTAACTGGGCTAGCCGCGGTGGTCTAGTGGTAGTGACACCCGCTTTACAATCGTGAGGTCGTGGGTTCAAATCCCGGTCCCGTACCAATGAGTTCTTTGGAATTTATGTACGGAATTGTGTGTAGGCCTACGTCCTGCAGTGGACTATTAAAAAAGGCGGATACAGTACAGTACAACTGGGCTAGTGACTGGCTCACTCGCCCATTTTCTTTTCAAGGGAAGCGCTCACAGCTTAGCTTGATTAGTAAAGCAACGTTTGACACTGTCTGTCTTTGGATGAGTGACCGCAGGTGCCATTTACAACGGCTTAAGAACTCTGACACGAGGCCTAGCCACCAGGCCTTTAAGACCTTACTTAACACGCCTGGCTACAGTGGGTTGTATTGGGTTATGCAAAAAGATATTCTAGGACTTCATAGTGCTCATCATTAACCCCTACTTTTACCGTGGGAATAACCCCAAAAATAAACCACTTTGAAGGGCTATACGTCTTAACCCTATGATAGAGCTGATCATAAACCTGAAGCACAAAACCCTAGGCTTGTGATATCTTAGGTCTAAATTTTCACAGACACATCAGCCGTGGGCGAGTTCAAAGCTAGTCGTAATAAATTTCGTGACCCATCAAAGTCACCTTACGACTGTAATCGAATAACCTTCCATTTATTATCGTATTTTGCTTTATTTTACTTACCTTCTGATATCATTTTGTCTCTAACATTCTCGTAATTATCCTCAGGATTACAAAAGTCAAAGGGGAGCATATGAAAGGGTACATCGGAGTGGTTATTAGCAAACTTGTACGCTTTGTCTCCGTAATGGCGGTCTCGCTGCTTTTTTATTCCATTTCGCCCGTTTCAGAATATAAAGTATTGTATTGTTGCCTTTTATTGTGCGTGGGGAAATTAGGGTTTGGTTATGTTATTTTAATAGGAGTAATGTTGGTTTAGGGTTGGCATTCGGATTTTTTGCTAATTCTAATGTTAGTTGTTTTATTTTGTTGTTTCTTTCGATTTCTTCTTTCGACGGCATTAGCAATGTACTCGTAATCATATATAGGTACGAGTATAACCTTTAGGTCTTAGATTTTGGGCCCTAAATAACTAGATAATGTCAGTATAATATATTGGATTCTCTGCCAGCGGTTAGTGCCTTGCCAATGTTAGTAAGTTTGTAATATTTTGATTATGTTTGTAATACTTCGTTATCATACATTTCCAAAGTAATTATGCGGTAGGTAATGATGTTGTAAATATCATACTTACCCATAAATTTTACTTGGAATCCACAATTTAAAAAAAATATATATTTATAGTGTTTCTTGTGTATAAACAGTATTGCAGTCTTAGTGAGGTCATCCGTCCACCTTGTGGGTGCACGTCTTACGCTGCGCTTGCCGGTACGTAGTCTCCACTCGAGAACTTTTCGACCCCATCCGTCATCAGTCCTCCGCGCTATGTGCCCTGCCTATTGCCATGCAAGCCGCTTCCAACCGGTCTTATTGGAGATCCATAGGGAAGACCTATGTCCAGCAGTGGACTTATTATGACTGATGAATAGATGGATGGATAAGCAGTATTTCCAAAAAAAACTCAATTTCTTGTATTGAAGCTTGGTCGCTCTCCAGTTCTTCCACAAAGTTGCATCTCCAAAGATTTGCATAAAACCAATCGGATGAGCTCTACAAAATATTACGGTTGCACGTACCAAAAGTTTTTTCTCGAAAATCGCCACCCAATTGTCTACAATTTCGTTTTTGCGATCCCCGGTGTTCGAAGATGGAATATAAATGAGAAGATTAGAGTTTCGACTCCGTGGGAGTTGTTAATTCAAAATTATGGTGAGCCTAATTCTGAGCTGTTAAAGAAGGATTTTCTAATCAGAAAGAAACATCTGCATTTAAAATGCGAAGCATTTTAAGTGGGTTTTTAATTTGATCTGTTTTGGTTAGCGGCGAATTTTTCGAATTATATTTTTACTGTGAAATATTAAAAGAAAGAGTTAGCACAGTATACAATACAATTACAATACAATACAATTTATTTATTGGTAACTTCAGTTACATGTCATAGTAATAATAATAATTCATTTAAAACTTATTACATAATATTATAAAATTAAATTTAATTACATTTAATATAACATTGTATAAAAAAAAAACAATCATAATTAGAAACAGATTGTCATCACAATTTTAAACTACATAATACGAGTATCAATTATGTTTATTGTTAAAAATATAAAGTAGTCGACAGCCGTAGTCAGATCCATTTTGCAATGATAATTCACAATACCACTTCTTTTAATTTTAAAAAATAATGTATGTCATAAAACTGTTGGGTCAATAGCCATGTTTTTAATTTCATTTTGAACGACATGACGGAAGGTGCATTGCGCACTTGCTCAGGGAGTCTGTTATAGAATGCAGGGCCCGAGATGTACACTGACTTCTCGGACCTCACGAGCCTATGAGGAGGTGTCACCAGCTGGTTCTGTCTCACATCACTACGCAAGTTCCGCGTCTGGTTAACGCCCCTTCTTTTAAACATATTCCTACCTACTTTGTTATACTATTATATATTATTATACTATTTTTATTAGAGTAGTGAACGGTGGTAAGTAAGCCGTGGTGGTCTAGAGGTAGTGACTCCCGCCTTGCAATCGTGAGGTCGTGGGTTCAAATCCCCGGTCCCGTACCAATGAGTTCTTTGGAATTTATGTACGGAATTTCACACCACTGGCTTTTCGGTGAAGGAAAACATCGTGAGGCAACCTGCATACGTCCGTAGAAGAAATTCGATGGCGTATGTGAATCCACCAACCCGCACTGGGCCAGCGTGGTGGATATGGCAGGACGTAGGCCTACCCATGAAAGGTGATTGGGCCATATCCACTACGCTGGCGCAGTGCGGGTTCGTGGATTCACATATGCCATAGAATTTCTTCCTTGGACATATGTAGGTTGCCTCACGATGTTTTCCTTCACCGAAAAGCCAGTGATGTGAAATTCCGTACATAAATTCCAAGGAATTCATTGGTACGGGACCGGGTTTGAACCCACGACCTCACGAATGCAAGGCGGGTGTCCACTAGACCACCACGGCTTTTTGGTACGTACAATGCTATTGATATTTTGTGATTATACAGAGACATCAATACGCGAATTAAACTATAACATATCAGGACGTAAAGTTGAATTTTTGTTCTCAGAGCTCCAATCATACTACAGAAAAAAAAACCGTTTCGCGGCACTCATGGCAAACTATTTTTAAGTATTCCTATGTCCGGCAGTGGGCTATTATAAGAAACCAGTACAGTACTTACAGTGTAATTAAAATAATAAATCAAAACTAATAACTAATTTCATGTCGGAGCAGCAAATTTTTAACTTCCCTTTACTACCTCATCTACCTCAACTAGTAGTAAATGTTGCTGCCTCAATAATTCTCTTACAAAGGATGCGTTCCACAGCCCATGTCAATACCTCATAAGTTACACACTTCATCACTTAATGAAACTTGGCAACAATCACATCAGGCGTCGACTTGGGAGGTGTCCCGGGCCCGCTGTTTACCTTAGCGTCGGTAAGCCGCTGAACAAACCCTACAACTTCCAGTGTACAGTTGTTCTTGGACAGCTGTCGTAAAGTATCTAATTAATGAGCTAGTAATGCGTATTGTAGAGTCTCGTTTATGAAAGCAAAATGATGTATTTCAGAAATATAGAACTTCTCATCATTATTATCGTCAGCTACAGGATCGAACCATAGGCCTTATTGTGTAAGCGCTGTGACGTTCGGCTTCGCTTTTCCTCCCGCTCGCTTTCGTGGCGTGACTAACTGGCGTGAGCAGGAGAAAACCCGATATCGAACGTCAAAGCGCTTACACAATAAGGCTCCTGGACATTATGAGCTAAGGACAAAGGCGAGATGTCCAGATGTGTGAGAGAAAGCCTATTATACCAAGCAGTGGGATACAATATTCAAGATTCAAGATACTTTATTTGTTAGAAATATGGTAGTGTACAACAAGATACAAAGTCGCATACTACTGTTCGGAGAGTAGAGAAAGCATGTTCTTGGCCATCATGGCGTACAAATGTAAATAGCATAGTTGCACGTTAAAAAAAAGACAATATTTGCAACTTTACAAGCAAAATTTTATTTTATATTTATATAAATATACATATTTAAAATAAAGAATACTACTGATTTATAAGATGTCAAAATTGTCATAATACAAAAAATTCATTTAAAAAGTTAAACAATGTCAAATCATAAAATAATGTCATAAATCAATTTAATAACCTTAACTAAATAAATGTCAATCAAGAATTAGTCATGTCAAACATTTGTCAATTTTGACTCTTGAGCTTGATAGTAAGTAGAGATGTGCAAGCCGTGGTAATATGCTTTGCAAAGAATGTACGATGGTTACTTATTGAAGTAGGTACATTTTCATTTCTTTTATCTATGGAATAGTTCGCCATACGAGACCAAACCCAATCAACCTAAAGCAAACGTTTCTTTTGCGTTTTAATTCTATATTTCTCACACATATTGTTAAAACCTCTTCACAAGGATTGGCTGGAAGATATTGCTGTAAGCAATAAGGCTGCCCTTTGTTGCTTAAGTTTTAAGTTTTTTTCCTTTCTGTGTATTTTTCTGTATACTGTGTTAACAATAAACTGTCCATTCATTCATTCATTCCATTTATTTTTTGTTAAACTGTAAGTATGTGGATCTTAAATTTAAAACAATGCAAGCGTCAAATTTTCAAATCAAAAAGCTGTTTAGTAACATATTTACTTAATTGCATTAAAGTACCAGAAAATTTAATTATAATCACAAATAAATCTCATAATCCAACCAACCCTCATTGTATTCCACTGAATACGAACTACTAGGTACCATGACAATAAACTTCAAATAATGTTCAGATCAAAGAGAACGCTACTAGTAATTATGTTGGAGCAAACAAGCTTTCATTCGAACCAGGCTTTACGCGAGTAACTTAATATTGGTTTTAGATTTTATACGACGCTATGTTTGTGTTGAGGTTGTATTTTCGTTAATGTTAATATGTTCTTTATACTCTTTAAAATTTAACTTGATCTCTACGACAGTGACATTGACATAGAAGATTGACATTTTTAGAGTTGAGATATGGTGGAAAAAATCGATTTTCAAACAATGTTGTAATGAAATCGAATGAGTAGTTGAAGGTGAGTAGTTGGATTTTATTTATTTACTATTATTTAAGATCAAGTATGTACACATGTAAATAATGTTATGTTATTAATAATGTAACGATAGTATTTGTCGACGTTTTTCACTACTATCGATGCTAATGTAACATATAATTGGGTTTAATTCAATTACACATGTAAAAAATGTTATGATATTAAAATATACAGTAAAATTAATGATAAATTAAGTTTTATTTCAAATATCGTTAGTATAAACTATCGATATTTTAAATAAAACTCTGTGGTCACGATCATTCGTCGCCCATCACTAATCGGCATGCCCATAAAGTATGACATTGACAGGTACTGTCTGTACTATTAAAAAATTCAAAACTTCATGGCGTGATTTTTCTGACAGCTGTCGCAGAGATCAAGTTAAATTTAATTATATATAATTATTCAACTTTTAATCAACTTTGTAAATAAAGACAATTATTCTCAATCTACTGTACTGCTTCCGACTTTGTAGTAACTAAGCTTTCTGTTATTACAATAATGAGTACGCACCGTAAAAAATGGCAAAAAATTGCACAAGCTACTTTAACTACTTCTTTGCTATCTACGAGTACCTACCATTGAGGAAGGAATCAAATGGAGTTGCCCTAACGACGAGAAAAACCTGCATACCCACCGCACATAATACGGCGGATTAGTGTTGTTACTACCACACTACACTTATCGATTTCCCCGTACCTATCGATAAAACTATCGACACAAATTAATTTTAGCCGAATCAAACGTAATGGCAAACTTTTATTTAAAAAATTACAGATGTCAAGGTTGCAGCTGTCATATTCAAGAATCCACACGAGAATGGCATGACGAGTTTTTTGGCGGGAACGCGGAAAAGACATGTCGCCTCATTGTATTATTTTGTTAAAGTTGTGTTTTTATCAGTGATAATTAGTGAAAAATTGTGGTATTTCATTGATTATGAGCTGAAATACGTGCATGAGTGTGGGCAAGTGATATAATGTGACGTATCATGTCGTTCCGTGTTGTTACCAAAACTCCATAGACACCTCTAGAAAAGTCTCCACTGCTTTACTGAGGTATGACTTAGAATTAAAGTGATAGGACTTAATAAGAACTACATATCGGATGACAGCTGTCAAGCTTAAAAGTGGAATATCTCCATAACTATCTATTATAGACCATTGCTTTCTTCACTAAACTGATATGAGATCTACATTTCGGATGACAGCTGTCAAACTTAAAAGTGGATTATCTCCGTCACTGTCGATGCTAGACCATTGCTGTCTTCACAAAAGTGATAAAGCTCAAAGAGAGATATGATATCTTTCAGATGACAGCTATCAATATTACGGAAATAATCAACTTTTAAGTTTGAGCTGTCACATCAAATGTAGATCTTTTTAAGCTCTATCACTTTTGTAAACACAGCAATGGTCTAGGGTCATTAGTTACACAGATTTTTCACTTTAAAGTTTGACAGCTGTCATCTGAAATGTAGGTCTCGTTGAGTTCTATCACTTGTGTCAAGTCAGCAATAGTCTAGCTTTAATAGTTACGGAGATATTCCACTTTTAAGTTTGACAGCTGTCATCCTAAATGTAGGTCTCGTTGAGCTTTATCACTTTTGTGAAGACAGCAATGGTCTAGCATCGACAGTGACGGAGATATTCCACTTTTAAGTTTGATAGCTGTCATCCGAAATGTAGGTCTCGTTGAGCTCTATCACTTTTGTGAAGACAGCAATAGTCTAGCTTTAATAGTTACGAAGGTATTCCACTTTTTAGTTTGACAGCTGTCATCCGAAATGTAGATCTCGTTGAGTTCTATCACTTTTGTGAAGACAGCAATAGTCGAACTTCGATGGTTACGGAGATAATCCACTTTTAAGTTTGACAGCTGTCATTTAAAATATAGATCTAATTGCGCTCTGTCACTTTTGTGAAGTCAGCAGTAGTCTAACTTCGATAGTTACGGAGATAATTCACTTTTAAGCTTTGACAGCAGTCATTAGGACAATCTAATAGATCTCATTGAGTGTTATTACTGCTATTAAGACAGTAATGGTCTATCTTCGATAGTTACGGAGATAATAATACTTCTAAGTTTGATAGCTGTTACTTTCACACCTGTCATGCCATTTTACTTGTATTAATTCTGGAATGACAGTTGTCAAATTTGACATGAAAAGTGAAATAAAATAAAAATTCAAAATTTTAGCAAATCAATAACACGAATAAAAACTAACCAAAATATCGATAGTTTTTTTGATATAATAAGAACATCGCTATTGTTTTTCGACTCAATATGGCGGACCAGGCACGCGCGACAAGTCACAAAAAATATAGACACTATAGCGAAACTGTGCTGTATAATGTTGGTCTATTCTTATTACGTACATTTGAAAGAGACGCCTATATGATTATTATTTCGGTTTTTAAACTATTACATGTCAAAGTATCTAAATGTCATTACACCATCTCCATTTGATTCCTTCCTCAATGGTACCTACGTACAAAATTCAAACAGTTCACTCGAATTGATGTTAGCCATTTCAAGATGATGTATTTTTGATTTTTAAAAACCATTGAAACAATGAACACATGAGAAGACAAGAAAATATTTTTTCTTAATTTTAACATAAGTATTTTTTTTTATTTTAAATTACTTTTCCGCAGACTCCAGGGTCTGTTGTTGGGCTGGGCCTTTTGTTAAGTAAGTTTACATTTGATAGTATGCGCAAATAAAGTCGAAATGTTTGTAACCCTATAGCGCCTTAATTTTCTTTTATTAAGAGTACCTTTCCTTTCCAACAGCTAACAAGAAAGCTTTTAACGTCAGCTCTAAATAAAATTAAACTTCATGAGACATCACGAGTATCTTAACAGAGTTGTTACAAGGAATACACAATAGGTTCTGTCGCACACGACGGATAATTAAGTCGAATTCAGAACGTATGCAGGTGTTTTCAAGTAGAAATGTAATTTTGAGCTACAGCTTGTTTCGTGCTGGAAGGTTCTTTGTGATGCAGCTCTAGAGTATTAGAATGGAGTTTAATGAAACACTTTCGGTATACATATAGTACGGGTTGTGTATCATCAACTCTAGAGTTTGTAAAGGTTTGATACGTGCCTCTGAGAATACGTTGACAGGTTTTAAGATTCAGCTGGAGGTATTACCTATTCGAAATAAATTCAAGCGTTTTGGCCCTAAATTCCTAGCAATTAAAGCCTCTGAGAGTTGAATTAAATATACAAGGTGTGTCTTGCGGACAATATTAGATGTTATTTGCTTATGATAATATTCAATTTTTTCTATGGGGCTAACTGCAAAACTGCAATAACAAAATCAGATTTAACATACATTTATATCGAGAGTCGATGAACTTTTTGTATGATGCAGTTGATATTCTTTCTGAAATTGTATTTCTGTAAAACAATTTATGCTAAATCTAAAAATTTTTAATGTATCAAACCATTATATATCTATGTTGTTTTCAAACTATCGCGATTTGAACACATTATTATAATATACTACTTCTCTCGTAATTTTAGTGCGCGATTAGTCCCGTAGTATATTATAATAACATTATATATCTAGTCAAATTAAATGGATACGACAAAATCAATCTGATGGTGTTATCACTCCATTGCATTTTCAAAATTACGAAAACTAGAATGAATCTATAATAGTTATAAATACCTAAGAACACATAAACTGAGGCAAAGATTCTACCAAATACAATAGGTTGTAAATTGGTAAACAGATGGAGATTGTTTTTAATGTTTAAAAAAAGGAGTGTGGTAGGAGGCGAACTAACTTTGTTGGTAAAGAGTCGGGCCGGTGTTCCGAAAGAGGCAGGTTCAAACCCGCGTTCATGAAGAATTTTTGAAATGCGTATCACAAAAATAACTCTTTGAAATGTTGCAATGCAATAAACATTTAGAACTTTAAAAGACAAAGTCTGCACTGTTAATTCTCAAGCTTAAATAACCGCTATGTATCTCCTATACCTTTGCTAAATTAAACCCATTGAAGTTAAGAGTTACCGCACACTCGAGACTAAATCCGCATCCAAGATTGATAGTAACAGTTATTTATTTAGAAGTTCGCATGCTGCACCTGAGCCTGAACCCTCTAATTAATGCTGCGGACGTGTATTGATAGCTTTAAGTCGGTGAGTGTGCGCTCCGACTTATTTTGATGGATCGTACTTTTGAAATTGTAAATTGATAGTTCAAGTTTGAGGTTGTTTTTAGTTTGAATTAGATTTAAATCGCGTTTTATTGGTGAAGTTAACTTTAATCTGATTTTGGGCTTAAATGTTTGTTTATTAGTTTTCAGGTGATTTGAGTTAGATTTATGTCCTTTTGAATGATTTATAATCAGTCATTAATAGTAACATTTTGTTTTCATATTAACCCCCGTAAAAATAGGATGCATAATTTTAACGTGTGTATTTGTTTTTTGAATGTATATAATTCGAAAGTGAGAGTGGGGAAAGTGGGAAATTGGACAAGCTGCGAGTAAAAACTAGTAGCATAAAAATTATTAGTTGGTAATACATACAGATAATTTCTTCACTATGAAAACTAGTGTGGTTTTCGCGAAATTTAATTTAATTAAGTAAAGCACAGGTGTTACTCTCGCTTTTATTTTAGTAGAAAACTGCTACTATAGTTTCAATCGCATTTGGCGATCTTTCTCAAGGTTGTGGTACTAGCACGCGGGCTCGTCTCGCATAGCACTGTTCTTAGATCATTTCTTAGACGCTAAAAGATAGAAGATATCAATATCAAGTATTCCCCGGCCCTTGGATTGGACAAATCGTAGGTATTCGGAATTTTTAGGTCCTGCCTAATATACCAAACGTCTGACGTTCTCCTGACTCAGCGTAGTTAGTATTTCAGGCTCAATTGGACATAATGTATGTGTAGCTGCCCCAAAGGATCTTGAAGCCACGCGAGGCCCAATTCCAAATGAATAAAGATATCCAGAGTTATTTGACTTCCATTGGCCTAGCTCCAAATAAGCAAGCAAAAAGACTAAAATATAAATAAAACTGGGTGTGTCTTGAACAGTCAGCATATTACGATTTCTTTCTGTTCATCCGTAAATGATCAGCAATGTCAACGTTTTACTCAAAAAAAGATCCCAATTTGTTTGATCGTTCTTGTGTCTAGTAGTTTTAAACACTAACCAAATTTAGTTATCTGGGGCTTACACATACATATTATAAAAAAACTTAGCAAAAGCCATAGTTCGTGACACGAGCTATGGTCGACATCAATGGTTTTAGGCAGTTTTTTTTAGACTGTTTGACTTAATGTAGGTATCGCATAATTCGGATAACGATCAAGTGTAAAAGTTTCCCGGGCAAAAGAGCTAACTAAAGATGTTAGTTTATTTTGTTCGCTGATCTTTCTCTTCTGGCTAGTATGAACTGACAGCTAGCCATTTTAGTGTTACACAATAAAATTTATCACAGAAGGGATTACATGTCCATTAACCAAATGTCGAATGTAAATACACACGCGCGCGCATTTTTTCATGCTTTGCTTTGCATTATTTTGGGGCAATCTATTATATAAAAGGCTTCCCTGAGTGACTGACTGACAGACAGCCTACAGCCCAAACCGCTTAAGATATGAGCTTGAAATTTGGAATATAGGTACATTGAACGACGTAATGGAGCACTAAGGACGAAAATTTTGAACTTTCGACCTCTAAAGGGGTAAAACGGGCCCTTTTCGTTTGTATGTAACTTTTTATTCCCTGTACCGATTGATTTGAAACTTTCTATACATGCTTTTCAAACAAAATAAAAGTTACGTTTTTTCCTGTTTTTCCGAATTTTCCTCATCTAAGGGGTCAAATAAGGTCCCAAAGTTGGTGAAAAAAGCGTCAATTACATCGAACCAGCTGAACGGTTATGGTTGAAATCTGGTATGAAGAAAGCACACAGTATGTTTCAATACAGGAACTAATAATATCTAGGAAAATCTATAGGGTTCCTTAGGGATAGCAAAAATTAATCAGTTTAGGCTACAACCCAAACCGCTGAGGACATAAACTTGAAATTTGGAATATTCGTACATAATAAAGCACTAAGGATGAAAAACGTACCCAACTCTAACTTACGGGGTAAAACGGGCCCTTTTTGTTTGCATGTAACTTTTTATTCCCTGTACCGATTGACATGAAACTTTGTATAGATGCTTTTGAGACTAAATAAAAAATAACCTGTCTTCTGAATTTTCCTTTCAAAAATTCCTAAGGGGTCAAATACGTCCCAAAACTCCAATGCGCTTTTTTAAATAATATAGTATCTAGAAAAGGATTAAAATAATGATTAATCCTTAAATGGGGCAAAATGGGTCCCCAATAGTTTACGATTTTTTTATTTTGTGAGCCAATAGTCTTAATCTTAGGGCACAGACGGATCAATATACGTATTTTACTATGGGATCAACCCTGACAAGCGAAAATTACCTACATTTGTCGCGGGTCGATGAACTTTTTGTGACGAACAGCTGATTTTATTCATGTGATTTTGGGGTTGATACCATTGTAAAAGTTAATCAAATGATGAGTATAATAGCATCCTAGAACATGCCTGACGAGTGACGTCTAGATATACACTATGTGTTTCTCAAATAAAATAAGATATGGATAAGGAAAATTAAATTTCTAATGACTTAATGAAACATGTCGAATACCTGAACCGGCCTTAATTAATAGTGCACTACTGAACATAGGCCTACCCGCGAAGGGTGATTAGGCCATATCCATCACGCCGACCGAGCGCGGGTTGCTGAATCCACAAACGACATTGATTTTTTCTCTACGGACGTACCTATACAGGTTGCCTCAATGTTTTCCATCAATGAAAAGCCAGTTGTGTGAAATTCCTTACATAGTTACTCATACAATTATTATTATTGGCTCCCTCGGTGGCTCAGTGATTTGTGACTCTGACTCCTGGGTCCAAGAGGCGTGGGTTCGATTCCTACCCAGGGCAAATATTTATGTGATGATCATATGTGTTTGCTCTGGGTCTGGGTGTATTTAATGTATTTTTATTTATTTATTTATTTAATACTTTCTTGCACACCATTTGTACTAAAGGAGGACTTAACGCTAAAGATCATTATCAGCCAGTCAACTTACAGGTATATGTAGTATATCAGTCTCTGCCAGCCAAATCACAATCTTTGCTTAGTTTGGGGTCAGAAACCGTGTGTGAGATGTCCCCCAATATTTATTTTATATATTTATTTATTATTGAGTTAATTTCAGAAATTCAGCAATTTATCATCCAAAAATTCACGTATGTACTCCGTAATAAGCTTTAGATACAAGTAAATTAAATAACCAAATACTGAGACAATGCAGGCCAATCCGTGGGCTATTATCATTTTAGGCAAATACTGATACAATTCAGGCTAAACCGTAGGCATTATCCTTTCAAGTAATACGAAAATATGCTCAATTATGAAAGCGCCATGGTAAACGTTAAACATAAAAAGTGTTCTCTCTATCGAATGCTCAAAGTGAAAAAGAAACAAAAATAATTATGCTAATTAGCTATTATAATTACGATGGCGTCTTCATAATCGAGCCTAATGCGGGCTTAACCACGACCTACTATTATTTTAAATAAGTGCCAAGAAAACGCTGGCCAAGCTGTGGGTTTTTATCATTTTAAGCAATTACGAAAATAACGCAGGCCAGACCGTGGGCTATTATCATTACAAGTACGAGTAATACAACAACGCAGGCTAACGGCACGCTATTATAATTTTAAGCATTTATTAAGACAACGCAACATCCCGCGAACTATTAAATATTATTACAAGCAAATGCCAATATAACGCGGGTTGAACCGCGGGCTGTTATTTTAATCAAGTAAGTACTAACACAACGTGCGGCAAACTGTGGTTTATTATCATTTTAAGTACCAAATTACGCGGGCTATTATCATTCTGAGCAAGTGCTAAGACAACACGGGCCAGACCATAGGCTATTATCATTGTAATTAATACGACAATGCAGGCCAAACGGCAAGCTTTTATAATTTTAAGCAAGTATTAAGACATCGCAGTCTATGCTGCGTGCTATAAATAACCATCATAAGCAAGTACTAATAATACGCAGGCCAAACCGTGACCTATTATCATTAAGACAAATACTGTTACAATTTTAGCCAAATCGTGGGCAATATCCTTGCAAGTAATTTTAAGCAAGTATTAAGACAACGCGGGCCAAATCGCGGAATATTAGATATTATTAAACATAGTCATAATCAATTTATTGATAGCAATAGTTACAGGTTATTACATTGAATTTCTAATTAGATACATAAAAAAGGGTACGGTATTGTACCTGTAATAATTGTCGTAAAAATTGGTCTTTCAATAAAAATTACATTTCTGAGTAGGTAAGTATACATAATGCATCAAAAATAATCACAATAAAATTATCAAATAAATAATCAATAATATAATCAATGTCAAAAATATAATCAAATGTCAAAAAGGTAGGTACATAATTAAGATCTATGATTTGAATGTTAATGTAATGTTATATTATAAGCAAGTACAAAGACAACGTAGATAAAACCGCGGGCTATTTTCATTATAAGTAAGTACTAAGACAACGCGGGCGAAGCCGCGGGTTTTAAGCTAGTAAAATATATTTATCTGCCATCGGATTACGCTTGTCTTATTGTTTCTTATTGTCGATGTTTATTTTGTTGATGATAAATATATTTATGATATTTTACCTCCCACGTTTAAATTGTTGTGATTCTCACAGTGAAACCTCATAAAGTAAGAAAATTATAAGATCTGTTGAAGTTTCGTTACTGCGAGCTTGATATTGTTCATTATCTGCTTTGGTCATTGCTCTTTAAATCTATATACAGGGTTATTCCTAATCTATTAGCATCCTTTTAAGGGCTTATACCTGTACATCAAACCTAAAAACTTTTGTTCTGAGACTTTTGTCAAAACTCAAAAAGTTGTTACTTTTGATGTACAGAATAAGCCTCTAAAAGAAAAACGAATTGATTAGGAATAACCCTGTACACCTATACCAAAAGTGCAAATATTTTTATTTAACTAGCAGATGCCTCGGTTTTATCTGGATCATATCGGTGGACATTATACGCTAGGCTTGCCGGTAAGTGGTCTTCATTCAAAAACTTTGAAACCCCATCAGCTATCTGTTCTCCAAAATATTTCCTGCCTATTGTCATTTCTATTTACTAATCTCTTGATTTGTCGGTAACTCTGTGCATGGATCTACTTTATCTTGAGTCTAGAACCGTAAACGTCAAAGCTTTGTTTCTAAACATGACGTTAATGCATTAATTTTCACAACTTTCGGATTCTCAGAAACGATTTTTTGTAGATGTGAACTCGTGCTAGTTAAATGTCAAACCCCTTAAACTTAAATAACAGAAACAAACAGCACAAAACCTCGCGAACACGATCCTACAACTCTACCAAACACTACTACTCCCCTTAAGTAGTTCCTCAGAACCTCGGCATTCACTTTGTGATATTTTATTCACAGATGAGACAAGCACTTAATATATACTTAGACTGCTTACTTGGAATTTCCACTCGTTTAGAAAAAACTTTTGTCAGAAAATTAAAGTAGAATACGAGCCTTTTCTTAGCCTAAGTAGCCATTTATATCAATACTTACTGAGTAATAGTATCTTCGTAATTATCGTAGCAATAACGTACTTATTACTGAATCAGCTTTTTATGTTCCTTTGTTGAATACAGATCTACAATTGAAGGTCAATTGGATTCATCTCAATTTTACGGACTTATTTTAGTTGTTGTAGTCGCGAATATTTCGCACGGATCGATGTAGCATTTTTCACATTATTGTTGATTTATCAAAAATGGCTCAGCCAATTTCGATATAATTTTAATAGGACCAATTTCAAAGTATATTCTTTCTAATAAAAAAAGAATTATTGAAATCGGACCACTGTGAAAAAAGTTATGCGTGGTTATACATAAAATATATATATAAGCGTCGAATTGTATACCTCCACCGGTGGTTCGTCGGTCAAAAACTTTTAAAAATATTGATTGATAACAAAAAACTGGAGTAAGGTACCTAAGTTCGTATAGGCCGGGTGGCTAGCCCTGGTGTCAGAGATTTTTAAGCCGCATGATGGCCTCTGATATGACTAAACGTTCAATACAACCGGGGCATATAATTTAACGTGTCGTCCGAGCCACAGTATTGTTCAGTTGTAAATACCACCCGCGGTCACCCATCCGAAGACTGACCGTACCGAACGATGCTTAACTTGGTGATTACTGACAGATACCTAGTCAAACTACGCTGTAAGCGCTACAAACAATCTGGAATGAAAATGATTCACAATTTAAACGTCAGGAATATCCCGACAGAGTAAAGTTAAAGGATTAGTTTATATCACTATCCAGTTTTAATTAAAGCTCAAACACAGCAAACGAACAAGCCATAGATTAAGTTACAGAGACGCGGTACTGTAAATAATGCTGTAACACGCATAGAATTTAGAGATGGGATCATGTTGGTCTTGAATTTCTTATTCGCGTCTCAGTCTTGACTAAATTGATGTAGGTATAACACTATAAAAAAATTACTCATCATATTTTGATTTAGGGTAATTTCACTAATGGCACACTTTAAATAGCAATTGCTTAAAAACTGTTTTTGGAAATAAAATAATTTTAAAAAATCTGGGAGGAAAACAATTCTAATGGGTACTCATACAATATCTCTTCAAATCTTTTCTAGTACTCTAAAAAAACACAATAAATTATAATAAACCTAGTACGGGTTTATTATAATTTATTGTGTTTTTTTAGAGTATTAGAAAAGATTTGAAGAGATATTGTTAAAATTAACCTATTTCAAGATTCACTATGGCTGCACCGCATTATATGTACTTTTTTTAAATTTATTGCAACATATGTAATAATTTGTACATACTGTTCTTAGATTACATGTTTACATAATATTGTCAAATACATATGACCCTTTAAGGGTATGGCAAACTATTTATTATATTGGGAAGGCTCATTGTTCATTATCATTACAAAGTTATAAATAAATTGTCATAACAATGACACTTTAAAGAAAGATTCAATCAGTTGCAAGACTCTCAAGTCCAATATCAAGACTAAAAACTCCACGCAGCTCGCACTACACAATAAATACATTCAAATGCGAAATTATGCGCGATCTCGAAACCAGCAAATGAAGTCAGCTGGATTAACCCCTGCTTTTGTGCCGCTACTCAGGAATTCGTGTATTGAATTCCGCGCTTAAGATTCGGAATTTGCACTTAGGGCTTTGTTTGTTGAAACTCTATTTCATGTAACAGTATGGATGCAGTAGCGCAAGTTCAAAAAACTAAACTTTTTTTATTCTGAATAAGTCCTCACTTGACCACCAACCGACAGAGACGTTGTAGTCTAAGATGTAGCACACAGACTTTGAAGATACATATTCATTCTGACTTTGAAAAGCTTTAAATTTCTGTTTCGTTGAGTAACAGGAAAATCGACAGTCTATTCAAATCTCTGGCCATACGGATCAGAAACGTGTTGTGATACTTATCAGTTTCATATTTTGGTGCCTTTCCGTGAAGCGCGAGACAAGAAATTAACGGAGAAGCAGTATCTTTCTACTAACCAGGTTTAATCAATGTGAGCGTAAAGTAATCAAAGATAAGTCAGTAGATCGAGATATTTTGAAATAATTTATCTACATCACTAGTCAGAGATATAGAGATGTAGTTAATTTCTACTGAAATATTCAAGCCAGATTTTGTTTTTCCGTAAGTACTTCCAATTTATATTTTCGATCTTTTTGACAGTTGTAACTTTGTGAAAAATCTTTAATTTTTAACACGCTTTTATTAGTTTCACATGTATGTTTGTTTGCTTGGTTTTTACTTAAGTTTATTCTGCAATTGTGGGTTAATTTCCATATACAGGGTTATTTCTAATCAATAAGCATCCTTCTAGGGTCTTATTCTGTACTTTATGTACAGTTATGTTAGTTTTATAACTAACAACTTTTGTTCTACGACTTTCGTCAAAACTTTTTTAAAAACAAAAAACAACAATTTTTTTTTAGTTTTTTCGAAAGTCGTAGAACAAAAGTTGTTAGTTTTGATGTACAGAATAAGTCCCTAGAAGGATGCTAATTGATTAGCAATTAATAACCCTGTATAACTATCTAAAACTTTATCGAGCGGGTTTCAAATGTAATAAGCACTTTGTCTTGTAGATTTAATTAAAATTGCTCCGTAGCCTAACACAAACTTTCTTCTTCACATTTGGTTAAACATTTTATTGCATAGTAAAGTAATTCGTTCGCATTTGCGCTACTACTATTACCGCCATCAATTTCTCTTGCTATTAACCTCTCAAGTTGGATATTAAATTCGCATGTTATGTCAGAAATTTGCACTTTGTGCGTGACGAGGAGGGCAAGTTCAATTTACTTGTTTAGTGGTAGTAAATGGGAAATTTATGGCTTTGTTTAGACGAAGTAATTACTTAGTGGAGTGCTGTTAGTGCGGTTGCGGCTTTTCTTTACAGGTTCTTTTTCAGTAACAAGCTTCGTGTTTTAGGCAAAATTTGAGTAGGGAAATAAGACCCATTTTCGTTTTTAAGGTTAAAAAATATAATATATTCGTAACAAATACATTTATATGATAGATGTATATCATAGCTTAATTATGTGATTTATGATTAAACTCACAAAACATGTTTTATTTGATTCAATTAAACAGAGTGATTCATCCTCGACCGCGTATCTGCGTAACATCGGGGAGTATGTAGTCAAACACAAACCTATATCAAACAAAAAAAAACATTATTTTGAAATTATTTGTTGAAATTCGGGTACTAGGTGTTAGGGCTGTTTTTAAAGCCCGTCTAAAGAAGTACGACTACCTTCCACACTTATGCTATTTATTCAACCACCATACCTAGAGTATTTTATACTATATATAACGGGACTGAACTCACGTCTAGAGATAGTCGTAACGACTATAGTTTCGGTCGCATTCGGTGACCTTTCTCAAGTTGGCGAGTGCTAGCACGCGGAGCCATTGCGAGACGGCTCCGCGGCACACGCGAGTTGAATCCCGTTATTTATAGTATAAAATGTGTGAAAACCACGTTAATTTCCATAGTAAAACACCTTAGAGTAGTGTGCAAGCAAATTGCTACTTGATAGCAAAGCACTGGTATAGTACTAAATTCTGGGTGGTGCCAACCTATCATGGGTATGTGTAGCATACCCCTGCCACCAGGCAAACGCAGCTCGTTTTGTTACTCAATCAAATAAAAGAAATGCTACTTCCAGCCCGTTCATAGTTGTTATACCCCTGACATTTGTCGCTGTGTCTCTGTTTTACCCTCAGAATAGCAGAACTACTCTTCTGTGGTTTTACCGGTGACAGTGTGTGATGATTAGAACGGAGACAGCGACAAACACAGAAGTAAAATAATTATGAACGGAATGTAGACCATGTTCACATACCATGGTTACTCTATGATTTAACTAAAATTAGAATATCTGAGCATACTTACATATTCGTAGAAAACTCTTACTAAGATTCACCTACTTTATAGATCTTATTTTATTTTTATTGGACCTTGCTGACATAACATGGTATGTTACTCTGTGATTTAGTTGAAAATGATTTAATAACAATCAGCTAGAATATCTGGGCATACTTACTTATGCGTACAAAATTCTTACTAAGCTTCACCTACTTTATGGGACACACTGATTCAATTCGCAAAAACAAGCTAAATTCTCATAAGAAACCCACATAAATCAAGGACAAAACTGATGCGGTCTGCCATTGCAAAACCCATGTCGATAGTGGAACTATTTGGGCTGACAGACATGGGTTACATAATTGTTTTAGAGAAGAATTTTACAATACAATAGAATAACTACGAATGTTGAATCAAAAGGCTCAAAGATTCGATTTTTCAATTTAATTTAATCAATTATCTATGTAATTCAATTGACATACTCGTGGTCTGTGATTTATTTTTGGGAGGAGTTTTGGCGGGAACGCGGAAAAATCATGTCGCCTCATTGTACGTTAAAGTTGTGTTTCTATCAGTGATAATTAGTGAAAAATGATGGTATTTCGTTGATTATGAGCTGATTTACGTGCATGAGTGTAGGCAAGTGATATAATGTGACGTATCATGTTGTCTCGTGTTGTTACCAAAACTCCATAGACGCCTCTAGTAAAGTCTCCACTGCTTTACTGAGGTATGATTTGGACTATGATTGGACTTGACAGCGACTTTATTGGACTATGACGAGACTACGACAGTGACTATTTTGATAAAATATTATCAAAAATTATTAAAACTTAATACTTAACACTGGCAAATGCACAATAATGCGACGCCAAAACTAAGAAGAAGAAGAAGATTTATTTTTGGCCATATAAAAACAAGTACCTAAAGAAATTTATTTAATAATATATTTATATTACAAACTTTTTATTTTTCCATTACCTGAAAGAAAGATTCGAGTTCCGATTTGAATGATTTTTTGTGTGCGTTTGGGTGGTGCCCTGGATGGTTTAGATTCACAAATCAGCCCGGCAGATGGCGCTGCAGTGGCTCGCTAGTCTCTTTATAATATATTCATATTTTATTACATTATTAAAATGTCTTTTCAGTACCAATAATCATTATCATCTACAGACTGCATTATATCACTACTTATAGGTATACAAGCTTCCCTCTTAAAATATATCTTAGAATATTAATTTTACTACCGCTGCAAATACAAGCTGATAGTAACATCTAGTTAGTTGTAGATAGTATAATAAAAATTTCGGGTCCAAAAAAAATATAATAATATTGGCACAACGCTAAGTGGCGTACAAGATAAAAAGCATATGTCAGTGGGCAATGATAGGTAAAAAACAAAAATGATGATGGCAACACAAGCTATTCTAACACTGTATTTTTAAACGTTAACACCGATTTGTTCGAATGGTCACTCGAAAAATCTTTTTCTATGTAACAAGCCTAGTGAAATTCCTGGGATTTGGCGAGCGGATTATACGTAGTCGAAGCTATGCCGCCACAAAGCCTTTCTGATCGCCATTCGCTGAATATTTCACCTGGTGGTCGACTCGGATTGTTACCTTTGATGTTTTGCTCTACAATCTATTCAATAGTATCATTTGTTAGACAGTTTAGTGGGTATGACATGTAGCGCTTATAGTGAGGAGTTACAATTAATTTTACGTGAATCCCGTGTTACATTGTAAGGTTTATAGCGTAGTTTAGCCTTTTCAGAGGCTTTTAGGCGGCTTAAAAACTCTGATAACAGGGCTAGCTACTCGACCTACACGAACATACTTACTTTAGCGTATTTTGACCAGATATTTCTCAGCAATCGCCGAAATTAAGCAACATTACGCACGATCAGTCTTCGGATGGGTGACCCCCCGTAGCACTGAGCATTGCCGTGGTAAAATCTTTGACACCAGGGCTAGCCAGCTGGCTTAAACGATCTTATCAAGGCACACATCTACTTCGCTAGTAAATCGATTAATGTCACAGCAACGTTGTAGGTAACTGTACCATAGAATTTTCATCATATTTGTGCCTATGTTTTTTCCAATGCCGTGGTGGTCTAGAGGTAGTGACACCCGCCTTACAATCGTGAGGTTTTGGATTCAAATCCCGATCCCGTAAAATGATTTCTTTGGAATTTATATACGGAATTTCACATCACTGGCTTTTCGGTGAAGAAAAACATCGTAAAGCAACCTGTATACGTCCGGAGAAGAAATTCGTTGGCGTAAGCGAATCCACCAACGCGCACTGGGTCTGCGTTGTAGATATGGCCAAATCACCATTCGTGGGTATAGGCTTTTATCTTGCAATGGACTATTGAAAGGCTGGTACATAATTATTTACAATGGAATAAAAAAATGTAGACACTACGGATAGAACAATCTATATTATAAACCTAGGTAACTCTTGCTCATGCTAATTGAACTAACAACGTCACTGGAATATTACCTATTTGTGTTAGAGAGCTTGTTGTTTTGTTTACCTACCTAGATAGTTAGCAGGCTAGGTAAACTAAACTAGGGCTAACTACGCAACTTAATATTGTACATTGGCTACCAATTTCACCCGCCCGAAACTAAAAGTAACATGATAGTGATATTTTTGACATTTTTAGAATTTTCGACTAAGCTTTTTGATACTTTTACTTCAAAATATTGACGAATAAAAAGAATGAAATTTATTTTCAGGGTTAGCCTTGTATAGCAGACCTATATACACGGCTAACTTACTTAAATTTTGACGTCTACGTACATTTTGAGAGTATGAATTAAATTACAGATTACATTTGGGTACAGTTTGAAGAGGCTTACAATTCATAGCGCACCACATTGTTTAGAGCGGGGCGAATGGGGATTTTCAAAAATAGTCTTGGGCGATCCGCCCCGCGGGCCGAACCGCTTGCGGGGCGAAACGCCGCAATACTCATTACAATTTGTAACGATGGTGACAGCACTTGTACAAATAATAATATTTTTTCGCAAAAATGGCAGAACCGACGACTTAATCGTGTACAAATTTCGAATACTTAGTTCGCTCGAACCGATGTATACAAATTAAAATAATTACATTAATTTTGATTTTTCAAATACCGCTGCGCCGATTTCAATAAAAGGGTGTTTCACCCACAACGTGGACGGATGACCTCATTAAGACCGCAAAATCGCGCTGGATGCAAGCCGCTACGAACCGGTCTTGTTGGAGATCTTTAGGGGAGGCTATGTCCAGCAGTGGACGTCCTATGGCTGAAACGAACGAATTTCAATGAAATATAAATATTACACCTCGAGATTATACCTTTTTCAAATAAAAAATAATTCTGTAAATCGATTTTGGCGAAAATATTGGTGAACATACACAAAAAAAATCAATAAATACAAATAGACGGACATAGTACCTCTATTCTGATGAAAATATAACTTCCTCCTTTTTCAAAGTCAGTTACGAGTAATAAACAATTCACGATATTCACTCAAAATTTTTCGTTCGCAGTTTCCTTCTCTACTCAAATATCTGCCCCATATGCGTCACATCTCTATTAATTCCCGTACATACTAATTCATCTCTACATTCTAACTTCATTATCGATTCAGGGACACCTGTAAATTAATTAACCGTCACGGGTGATATTGAAAACCACACTACGCTCTACGCTTTATACGATACGCTATTCAATGAAATTAATAATCAATCAAGATCCGAACAATTAGATCAATAGCAGGTTAGTTCCGCGACACAGGCCGCGTGCTCAGTGGGGCAAATCGAGGGATTGATTCCTTTGAAACAAAAGGTTTGTCACATCAAATATTACGCGTTTTGGGACTGATGTGAATAAGGATTTGGTGTAAATAAGATCTTCATAGAATAGTTGATCGTGATGTCGTTTTTGTAGACCAATTTGAAGGAAAATCGTAAAAGGTAGTCTAAATCAAAGGTTTGGTGATTTTCTGCATCAATTATTGTAGGCTAAATGACTAGGTGTCTTTAAATCTGTAGTAAAAAGTATCTTCTAGATAAGCATACTGTACCCTAGACCGCATAATTATCTGCTTGACACTAGGCAGAAAGTAGTTAAACGCAAATCAAGCTATAGTAATTTTGGATAGGTACTAAAATACTGCAGCCCAACACTGGGTAAAAAGTCACAATAATTTTCTGAACACCAAAATAATTAATTTTATTTTGAGCGTATGAACAAATTAGAGAAAATATCAGACTAGTCCAATTTACTTAACTAAGATGAGTATTTTCATAAATATCTAACATAAAACATTTGACTTAATTTTTTACTAATCATTAATTTTATGAAACCTTGATTTCTTAATCATAATTCCGTTATATTACAATTTTCCACCAACCCGCACTGGGTTAGCGGACATGGCCCAATCACCCTTCATAGGTCCTATGTCCTGCAGTGGACTATTAAAAAGGCTCGTACAGTAAGATTTTTTGAAATTTCTCAATTTTCTTTGAATTGATTACTTTCGAAGACTAACCGTTTAGTTATAACCAAAGTAGTCCCCAAACATGCCAACACTATTCAAAACTCGAGTACCCAACCAACCACAGACTATCCACTGTCATAAATCCTCAACAACTTGTCGCCGTCGGCCGCAGAAGGTCATCAAATAATTACGATGGCGAGCACGATTAAGAATTGATTTACTGTCCGTATTTACACTGTGCCAGTTTTGGTTTCGGCCGCTCTAACCCTTCGATGACGAGGGTTGCCCTTCGCGGGATGAAGTAGGGATGAATTTGTCCCAATAGATTTTCCTATGCATATCTTTGTCGAAGGGAGCGTAATGATGATAAATACTGGACGTGGGATTATCGGTCATAGATACCTCTCTAAAGCATTGGAAATGAATTGGGATATTTGAATTTAACAAAAGATCAAGCCTGAAATATTTTAGATCAAAGACATGGCAATATGAAGCTTATGCGTATTGGCATACGGTTGCTTTTGCGTCATTGGAACAGTGCATAACATATTATACAAATAATTTTATTGCATTTTAAATAAACGTAATCTTGCTAATGGCTCTTCTATGAAAACAAGGCTTACTGCACAATGTATTGTGCTGACAATTTAATCCTTATAAGTAATGTAATAAAATAATTCAAATTTATTTCTAATCAATCAGCATCCTTCCAGGGGCTTATTCTGTACATCAAAACTAACAACGTTTGACCTGCGTCTTTTGCCAAAACAAAAAAAAAATATCAGCTGTTCCATACATTTTGTCGAGAGTGATCGACATTTTTCTATGGAGGAACACTTTTTTTTGAGAATTAATAAAAGTCGTAGAACAAAAGTTGTTAGTTTTGATGTACAGAAAAAGCCCCTACAAGGATGCTAATTGATTAAAAATAACCCCGTATAAACAATTTAATCCTTAAAAGTGCATAGTCTACGGGCAAGTGCAGCAATGCTCTTTAGAAAATCTGGCTATTTTAAAAAATAATGTGCCTGTTTTGCGTCACATACCAAAGGGCGCGCGAAGTCAGGTGGCAGGCAGATTATGCGAAATAATTAATAAATGTGTGGACTCTAATGACATTGTAGATTGGTGGTCGCTTCTTTCATTTGCTTTTAGCGCTTTGAGGATGCCAGCAAAGACACTTTCTGGCAATCTGACGTCAAATGTAAGGGCTAATGTAGAAAGTTCTGCAACTTATCGTTTTGATGAAAATCTATGTCTAGTAGCTAATTCTAAATTGCGGTCTGTTCCAAAAATGGTAGAGTCTAAGGTGTTTGAGGGTGATCTGAGGGGCGCAGTCCGTCTGTTAGTTTCAAACGAGTCATTCGCACAACGCGATCAAGAAACTGTGGACGCTTTGAAACGATTGCATCCGAGCCCTTCACGTCTCCTAAATTGGCCGCCGGTGCCAGGCGCTTTATATACTCCTGTTACTGTGACGGCAGAGGACGTGGAGCTGGCTCTCAGTACATTTTATACTGGCTCTGCGGCTGGCTTAGACGGTATCCGTCCGGGACACCTGAAAGAATTAACTTCAGTTTCCGCGGGTGATAATGGGCGGCGATTGATGGAGTGCCTGGTGAAACTCTCGAACTTCTTGCTTAGTGGCCAAGTTAATCCTTTGGTGTGCCCTTACCTTTATGGGGCCGCTCTGTGCGCCTTAAACAAGAAAGGTGGAGGAGTAAGGCCTATTGCAGTAGGTTGTACATTCCGTCGCCTGGCGGCTAAGTTGGCATGTCGCTCAGTAAAGGAGGAAATGTCTCAATATCTACAACCTCACCAGCTGGGCTTCGGAACGCATCGCGGATGTGAGGCATCGATTCATGCTACACGTGCATTCGTAATGGACCCAGCTAACTCAGATTGTGTACTGGTGAAACTAGACATCCGCAATGCCTTCAATTCGTTAGAGAGAGACATTCTCCTTAGTGAAGTCCAGGAAAAAACTCCTTCACTGTATCCTTTCCTCCACCAAGCTTATCAATCTCCTTCGAATCTTTTTTTCAACAGAAACTTAATTCTTTCCCAAGTTGGGGCTCAGCAAGGTGACCCCCTTGGGCCACTCGTTTTCTGTCTGGCAATTCAAAAATGTATCTTGGAATTGCGATCGCCTCTAAACTTGTGGTATTTGGATGATGGAATCATTGGAGGCAAACCTGACGCCGTTATCCATGACTTGCAGCTCTTGATTCCTCATCTTAAGTCACTGGGTTTGGAGGTGAACCCTTCTAAATGTGAAATTTTTCCATGTAGCTTCCAGGTTCAGAGTCACTTGAACCCCTTTGATGCTTTTCTTCCCGGAATTAAAGAACTTACGCGTAAAACCTTTAGCCTGTTAGGTTCTCCAATCTTTCTTGATGCTGTTCCCGAGGCCATCTTGTCCCGTACACAGCTACTTATTACTGCTCAAGAACGTCTTGCAAATCTCTCGTCGCACGTTGCGATTACACTGTTACGTATGTGTTTCGCTGTCCCTAAAATCACGTACCTGCTGAGAACCACGCCTACTTGGCTGTGTCCGGAGGAGGTAACTTCTTTTGACAGCGCTCTAAAAGTTTCAATCGAATCAATTTTAAATATTTCCCTGAATGAGTCGCAGTGGACTCAGGCGGCTCTTCCAGTTCGGTACGGTGGTCTTGGCGTACGTCGTGCACTTGATGTAGGTTTGCCAGCCTTCTTGGCGTCGGCTCATGGGGTTGCAGATCTTGTCACTAATATTCTTACTTCTAATGGTGGCAAGGTTTGCATACCTTACGTGTCCGACGCGGTGTCGGCTTGGTGTAATTTACACTCAGGTGTACCGATTCCGGCTGCCGACAGTGTCCAAAAAGCTTGGGATGATGTGGGCGCTAAAAGGAACCTCGATCAGCTACTAGAGAGTGCCACAGGAGCCGATGCAGCTAGGCTCAGGGCTGTGTCTCAAGCTGAGTCTGGGGCATGGTTGCATGCGTTGCCATCTCCTCACTTGGGCACTTTACTAGACGAAGACTCTTTGCGTGTGGCTGTGGCCTTCCGCCTGGGTGGCAAAGTCTGTGAACCGCACATGTGTATTTGCGGTTCTTTGGTGGAGGCCGACGGCCATCACGCACTCAGTTGCCGTCGCTGCACAGGTAGGTTCCCGAGGCACCATGCTCTTAACGACATTATACGTAGAGCCTTAATTTCTGCTAACGTTCCCTGTGTCCTTGAGCCGCCAGGCCTTAGTAGATCTGACGGAAAGAGGCCGGATGGTTTGACTCTGGTGCCGTGGAAAAACGGCAAGTGCTTAGTTTGGGATGCCACTTGCGTAAGCACTGTCGCGGCCACGCACCTGAGTCGCACCATTCGTACTCCAGCGGCAGCGGCTGAGGACGCCGCCAATAAAAAGAGGTTTAAGTACGCGGCAATGGTGCCCAGCTATTATTTCGTGCCCGTTGCCGTGGAGACCATGGGTAGCTGGGGCGCTGAGGCCAAATTGTTAATTTGTGAAATAGGGCGCAGGATTCGGGAAAGAGGAGGGGACTCCCGTTCTACCTCGTTTCTGGTGCAAAGAATGTCCATTGCCATCCAACGCGGCAATGCAGCAAGCGTTATGGGCACCTTTGCACCAGGAACGATGAGGGGCGGGTTATTTGATTAATTTTTTAAGTAGGTGTATATATTTTATTTTCTGTTATTGTTATTATTCATTTTTAACAAACTTTACTCTCTAAGCCTTGTATATATATGTTTAATCTTTGTGCATTTGATGAAGTAGATAAAAAAAAACGAAAAAAAATCCTTAAAAGTAAATATAACGTTTTACCTAGTAAATAGATAGATGTATAGAATCGTAGCAATATACCATATAACATTATTTGTTTTTATGGATAATTGCTTTTATTAACTACAAGAAAATACTATTAATCTCATCATCATCATCACAGCCTTCATTGTCCCACTGCTAGGTGGTATAGACTGTTCTTACTATGCTATGAGGCTCAGTCCTATACCAATCATAATACAACACAAATGTCGTCATCATCATTATTAATGAGGTCCACCATAAAACTACTTTTTAAGTATTTGGAATGAAAAATGAAATCGTATCGTATTGGTCATGGCTTAGAAACAAATAAAACTCCAGTTACTGTAGTAAAATGCGTTGTAAATTAAGAGTTCCTAAGTATTATTATTCGCTGGCCAAGGCTTTATAAAAGTACTATTAGCTACCCGTCACGGCTTCGCCCTGCGCTAGAATGGTATTCGTAGCTGCAACCCTACTCGTTAAACACTGTAACAGATAATAAAAAACGGATTCAAATCTGTTCTGTAGTTTGAAAGATATAAACACAGACGGGTAAAGAAACATACAAAAATAGCGATTTTGCTTTATAATATGAACTGAAACGTTGGACTTGACATAGGTATACGACTACGGCGCGACACGCCGTCTCCCCAACAAAGCCCTTAAAATTTTCTCTCCGCTCTTTTTAATATCGATTCGAGGAAAAAAGTTTTACATATTAAATTGTTATTCTTTCACAAAACTAAAGTAGTTTGTGAAAAACATGTCAGAATAATTTGTTCAGTTCAAAAACAATGTTTCTCTAACAACAGCCATTAAGCAAATGAGATTCTTACTTTATACTCCACTAAGTGGCGAACTGTGATTTGTAACGGACCTAAAGTTAAAACATGCAAACTAGTAAATTAGTTTTTTCTAGTTTCTAGTGTTTTTTTGTGAGATACACTATTTTTGTGTCTGGGGATTGCTAAATGACATCAACTTTGCACACAATTTGATAAATTTAGAACTTTTTTAACAAAGTCATTAGCACTCCAAAGTACGGTTCTTTCCATTGGAGTATTTTTCTTATATTTTATTTATTACCTGAATTTACTCAAACTTGAAAGTGGAAATGAAATTATGTAGTAACAGAAATTGGTTACTATAGTTTTATTGTAAAACAGATTTCTATCTAAATTATATAAACTTAACTAGCAGTCGAGCAAGTTTTTCATGCTGTGTTGCCACCAAATTAGCAATAATTGACTAAACTTAAATTAACACCCAAGAAGCCCATTTATTTTCAAAAGGCATCCACTCCGCTAACGCCCAAGTACGTTCCAAGTAATCTCAAAAAAGAACCCTTTTCGTACGGCCAATTGCCAAAATCTCCTAAACCCTAAACGGTTATATTATTCCAAGGAGATTGGAATCTATTCTCTGGTATGCCGGATAATCTGGTAGTGTTCGCAAGTACTGATTACTGGATTGCAGGGGGTGGGGGGTATGAGGTGAGGAGGGGGGTACGTCCTACAAACACGGATTGAGATGACTGGCCCTGACGCCCGCGGCTGCGGTCGCTTGGCCCGCGACAGGGGAGGATGACGGTGGCAGATTGCGTGCAGTTATTATTTTAGTTCTATCTGCCCCTCTGTAAGTCAAAGGCTTTTGTTTTTGCTCTATTTGCTAACTTAATGATTTCAATTCTTGCAGGAGCTGCCTGGAAGAAATTGCACGAAAATGAGGCCGCCCATTGGGGCACTATTTTTAAGTTTTGATTGGTATTTTGTTTTTACTTTTTTGTTGTGATAATAAAGACTTTATCTACCTATCTATCACTTTGTAAAGTTATATTATATTTCTCACTATTGACAATTGTTACTTTCATTTTACAAACCGAAAGAAAAAACCGGACAAGTGCGAGTCAGGCTCGCACATCGAGGGTTCCGTACAAACACATTGTAAAATAATTAATAACTTGATTTAGCTTGTGCTAATGAATGATACGATTTACTTTCAATTTTGAACCCACATTTTGTGTATTTTGAGGCCCTATTTTTTGTGATGTAAATAAAAATGTACAGTTTTCAGATTTATTCCTATATGTGTACTCTAAGACAATGCTTCTCGCCAAATTTCATAGTTCTATGTCAACGGAAAGTACCCTGTAGGTTTTGATTTTTGTGAGTGTCGAAATATGCGGTTTTTTACGACATAACTTTACACTCTAACTTTTTTTAACGACAACTGAGAAGTTTTTCTTTTACACAACTGCAAGAGTTTATTGATATACGTATACAGTTTAAATTTCAACTCGATATCTTTACGCGTTCTCGAGATAAAGAGTCTTGACATACACACAGACGGACAACAAAGTGATCCTATAAGTGTTCCGTTTTTTCCTATTGAGGTACGGAACCCTAAAAACCGAGATGTTTTAGGAGTAAAATAATCGCTCCAAAACCGTCAGATCCCTCTCCCGTACAAGTTAGTTAATCATAAAATGTTAGCTGAATTTTCGATGCCTTAAACTAAGTCAGTATGGTGATTATTTGTCAATTACATGGACTAAGATATAGTATAGTGAAAGTTGGTTATAATTACGAGCACAACTACAACCTAGGGAATTATGCTAATGAATTCACTGTCAGCCCCGATAACACTCAGCTACATGAACAACTTATACAGCGAGATTAACCCCGAGATCACATAAATTAAATCAGCTGTTCCATGCAAAAAGTTCATTGACTTTCGATAAAATGTCCTTCATAGTTATCGCGAGCGCTATGTACTACTGCCCGCAGTGCATTGCGAGACAACTGCGCGCGTTAGTACTCGCCAACTTGAGAAATACCCCTGAATGCTGTCCTATCTATATAACTCCGTAACATAGACATTTTTTTTGATCAACTCTGCACTAAATTTCCGATCCAATTTTTTTTACCCTATAAAATTTAACTTGACCTCTGCGACAGTGACATTGACATAGAAGATTGACATTTTTAAAGTTGAGATAGTGGTGGAAAAAAAATGATTTTCAAACAATGTTGTAATGAAATCGAATGAGTAGTTGAAGGTGAGAAATTGATTTCATTTACTTACTATTATTTAAGATCAAGTATGTACACATGTAAATAATGTTATGATATTAATTAAATAGGTACTCATAATAATGTAACGAAAGTATTTATCGACGTTTTTCACTATTATCGATGCTACTGTAACTTATAATTGGGTTTAATTTAATTACACATGTAAAAATGTTCTGATATTAAAATATACAATAAAATTAATGATAAATTAAGTTTTATTTAAAATATCGTCAGTATGAACTATCGATATTTTAATTAAAACTCTATCTAAAACTCTGTGGTCACAATCATTCGTCGCCCATCACTAATCGTCATGCCCACAAAGTATGACATTGACAGGTACTGTCTGTACTATTAAGAAATTGACTTCATAGGCGTGATTTTTCTGACAGCTGTCGCAGAGATCAAGTTAAATTTTATAGAGTATAGGTTTAGGATCTCTTACTGAGCATTAAATCACAAAATGCTGACAGATCCAGGTGGAGCTTCAAGCGCCATCTTGAATTAACGTTTTTGTCCGATACCTCAGAAACTATGCACTTTAGGGCCACGCATTCATCCATTTAATGAACCGGTTTTTCTATTGATTAATCTAATATTTCGAGTTATCAGCCGCGATAGAAAAACCGGTTCATTAAATGGGCCATAAATCGTAAATGGTAAGTTTTACAAAAAAAGTTTACTGAAAACAAAGGATGCGAAATTTTATTTTCTACCATAATAGTTTCCATAACTTTTGCCTTAAAGTGCATAGTTTCCGAGATATCGGCCAAAAACATTTTTTCTAGATGGCGCTTGAAGCTTCACCTGGATCTGTCAGCATTTTGTGATTTTACGCTTAGTAATTGAACCTTAACCTAACAAAAAAAATTTAATCGGAAATTTAGTGCCAAGTTAAATTCTATGTTTACTGAGGTAAAAGTAATTTAATAGTCACAACGGCTACAAAATTACGTGAGTGATTGTCCTTGTTTTTGCGATGTTCCGCTGCCGCTCCTACCATGCGCCACTGAGGCTCTTGAGGCGAGCGCCGCGTGATTATGTCGGGTCACGCGCCCGCCGGCCGGATTACTCCCGACCGCGGTTATTCAATTTTTTATCCGCCCACATAAATACAAGAGGTGATAGATGCTGTGCAAAGCTTACGAGTAACTCAAACATGAGTTGCTTCAATTGTCATCTGGTTGGTCATATCACTGCAAAAGGTTATAATAGATAGCTATACAAGAAGTGGTAGATACTTCGCCAAGTTTACGAGCCTTGAGTTGCTTCAATTGTCAGTCAATTGGTCACAGCGCTAGGTCATTGTCACGATTCAATACGTTTAGTAGAAGAAATGTGTTATTTTAAAACTTTTGCGATTGGAGAATTTTATTCTTATGTTACGGGACAATTGCGATCTGAGCTAGTTGAGTTGTATCGGTCGCGTTCACGGGCAGACTCGCCACCTGCCAGTGACCAAGACCGAATCAACTCAGTTAAAACATCGGGTTAATGGGGTGTTTATTTATGTCGTATTTTCCCTACGCAATTAGACTCGTAATATTTGAATATTGTGAATTCATATAACCCACCAAGCTATAAAAGTTTACCAGCTCTATTCGAGTATTGGTTCTAGTTTCAAAAGCTTGGGGTGCTTACCATAGTTGTGCAGTGTGCTAGGAGAAAATTCACCAATACCACTGAAGTGCGGCTTCACACCTGAAGTAGAGCGCACACCGCTCAACTAGATAATACCTCAGAAAAGTTATTAAAATGCAAGCTTAATCTGATAAACAACCACCAATATATTTTTTTTTTTTAATTTTATGTATTTTAAGTATTTATATCTTTTTATTTATTGTGTGTAGGTTTATGAAGTATAATTTAATTTATAATATATATAACTTTATATATGTTTTTATTTAATGTGCACCCCGTCCATTATTTATACGCTATCTGTCCTCACCATCCTAAGGTTGCTTGGCAGAGATTGCTATTAGCGATAGGGCTGCCCTTTGTTACACTGTTTTTGTATCTTTATTTCTTCTTATTATGGTTATTTCTTAGTGTGCAATAAAGCGTTTATCTATCTATCAGTATAATTTTTTCACGTTACATAGTGCGCACGGTACTATGGAAAGGCACCCCTACTCTGTTACTAAGTTTGCTTCTGGTCTTCTAATTTATCCTAAGAGTATATAAACTAATTTCAGCTCTATATTGAGAATCTTTTAATAAACAATATTAAGTTAAGTACCAAATAATAGCGTAGATGCATTTTAAATTGATAGACTTACGAGTATGTCCATTTTTTATTCTAAGAAATTGCTCCTAAAGAATTGCAGAGTAATTTAGATATTAACTTATTTTAAATACTCAAAGTCAAACATACAATCTGAATCTCCAAAATATTAGGCATATAACGTAACATTATTCTCTCGCAAGCACAGGTAAACGACACAAGTACGCTTTTCACAAATACCTAAACAAAATACCTACAAAGTAGATACCTACGAAAAGCGAACTCTAGAACACCAATTTAGAGTTCAAAGCGTTAGAATTGTGCCTGGAACAATTCCGAATAATATGAATCTATTTCAAGAACGGCACGCTGTACAAGCTGATGACATTTTGCGAAAAGGGCCAATGGCAGAGCCACCCAAATAGATATAATTTTCTTATACAACAGTTAGCCAAGAGTAAGGCCTTCATACGGCTTAAAAACTGTAGCTAGCCACCCGAGCTATAAGAACTTACTGCATTAGTTTTCCAAAATGATCATATCATTCAGTCGTAACTGGATATCGTATATAAATTTATGTAGTACGGAATTCTAGTTTTCCGCTAACTGGTAGGTAGTATGTGAACGTTATATTTAACAATTGAACAATCGTACTTCTCGCTAAAACTATTAGGGTTCCGTACTTCAAAAGGAAAAAACGGAACCCTTATAGGATCACTTTGTTGTCCTTCTGTCCGTCTTTGTGTATGTGAAGGCTGTTTATCTCGAGAACGCGTAAGGATATCGAGTTGAAATTTAAACTGTATACGTACATATATCTATGGTCACTTGCAGTTGTGTAAAAGAAAAACTTCTCAGTTATCGTTTAAATAAGTTAAAGCCGTTTATATTGTAAAAAAACCGCATATTTCGACACTTCAAAAAATCAAAACCTACAGGGTACTTCCCGTTGACATAGAACTATGAAATTTGGTGAGAAACATTGTCTTAAAGTACACATGTAAGAATAAATCTGAAAACTGTACATTTTCATTAAAATTGCAAAAAAATAAGGCCTCAAAATTCACAAAATATGGGTTCAAAATTCAACATTCTAAAAAGTTAGAGCCGTTTATGTCGTAAAAAACCGCATATTTCGAAACTCATAAAAATCAAAACCTGCAGGGTACTTCTCATTGACATAGAACTATGAAATTTGGCGAGAAGCATTGTCTTAAAGTACACATATAGAAATAAATCTGAAAACTGTACATTTTTATTTAAATCATAAAAGACAGGGCCTCAAAATTCTCAAAATATGGGTTCAAAATTCAAAGTGAGTAAATCGTATCATAAGGTATCATATAAAAGAACTTCATTAGCACATGCTAAAAAAGGTTTTTAATTATTTTAACAATGTGTAATTTTCGATGTATGACGAGAAAAGTAAAAAAAAAACTTTTTTGTCGATGGTTATAGTATAGAAATTTTAATAACTTCCCAAATTTGTGAAATTTTCTGGATTTGTACGGAACCCTTGGTGTGCGAGCCTGACTCGCACTTGTCCGGTTTTTTAAAATGCTATTTTGCCTGCCTCTCACCCTCTTCAGTAAGGAGATAATTTTTTTGCGAATAATTGCAGCAAAACATAATATTATGAAGTACAAGTAATTAATGATATTCAGCTTGATACATAACAATCATATAACCACCTTATAACTAGGTCATTAATAACTAGTTGGCATATTTCAGCTACAGATCCGAATCCACCCTATGACCCTACAAATAGAAGTTTAAACACACAAGATCAGTCACATACGTACGCTGATCTCTATAACCTCCAAACTTTACAATGCGTCACGTTCTCTTCCCACGTGTGGCCACCAAACGTGATGGCAACCCTCGGCTGAAACCGGAGATTCAATGCGGTTATGGTAAAACCGGTTATATAATATTAATTAGGTCTTCGTTCAGAGTACTGAACGAAGACCTCTTTTACTTCGTTTGCTCAGTCAATAATGTACTTAAGGTTACGTTAGCAGTATAAAATAGCCGTAGTGATCTTAGTTTATCGGAAATCACTTAATACTAAATTTAATTATTGTTTATTTATAACAGTCACGATACCGATACTTATCGGTATAGTGTATGACCATTTCATAACTAAAAATATAAGTTCTTCAAAAGACTTCGTAGAATACAGAGCAACGCAAGGTTTTCTTCAAAAATCCATCCATTCATCCATCCATACCAATTGTTACGGTATATACCGGTTGCGTATGGTATAGTCATTTTCAGAAAATGAAATAAAAAAGTATGACGTCATACCGTTAATCGCTACGACCTTTATCTTTTCGGTTACTCAACCCGTGCCTCAAACTGCCGAAAGCTGACGAAAATTGAAGCTGTGTCGGCAACCATCGATCGCTCCTGCAATCAAAGGAGGCAATCAGCGGCTACGGAGCATGCGACGGACGCTAAACAAACGACCTCATCACTTCGATCAATGTGTAGATTGTCTAGTAAGCTAATGTAGCTGGCAGCTTGAGTTGGGAGTTTCCTGTAAGTACTTTACTTTAGGTACTTTGACTATATATGCACTCCATCGATCGTTTTTTGTTTAAGGTGGCTCTGCTTGTTCAGCGCGCGAAATTCAAATGAATTTTTATTTGTATTTGCCATTTACAGATAAACTACGCATCCTAAGCTGACGAAAACTCAATTAACGGCCATGAATAGGTATTGCTAACGAGGTATATACACTAAGACACCAAAATAATGATCAATTTGTGAAAATTTGTGAAAAGGTGCATTAACTAAAAACTAAGGTGAAAATCAGTTGATGCATTTTTGGCGTAGTCTGGCCACTATTTTGAATTTTAGACGTACCTCGTAAACACTACCAACTAGTTTATTTATTAATTCATTTTACTTATTTAAATTTAAATGACCTTAAATTAGTTCGGGCTGCTATCGCTTGACACAAACCCCGTTATTGGCTTTTTATTTGCCCGATTCCTGTCATTCAGCTGGAACTTTGACACACATTTTCACAATAAACGCTCAAAATATTCCAATTTCCTCTCGTCGCCATGTTTGGATAATCAATCAACGTTTACGTTAAATCGGCGACAGTGGCCGCCCGCTGTTCTTAAAATTCCCGCGCACAAGTAATCAGCTCCCGACGCGGGTCGCTGCAGGAAGATAAATCAAAAGCGGTAGCGATATTTACAGGTTTAATTGACTTTTGACGTGAATAAGTCTTGAGCGCTTTCCTTTGAGCAAATATCCACGGAATCATAATCGTGCAAAAAAAATGTCCGAGCCAAAACCCTGCCCATGCTACGTAGTGGGCAGGCTTTTTGGTTAGTCGTAAGGCGATTGCAAGTCGATTACAAAGCCGCGCGATACCAAAGTGCTCGATTACAAGCGCTAATTAGACATGACGTAGAGATTCGAGAAAGCGAGTCATTGTGAATTATTTAATTGAAACGGCGCTTAGTCATTTTTTGTAATGTGAATCCCTTCGCCGTGTAAAGCTACAGCCACGCAACAAAAACGTCTCGATATGTGAAAGCGCAATATAGAGAGGCAAGTAAAATAAATTTTAGTAAAATATATAATTTTAAATACAAGCTTTTGAGATCCTGGATATCATTTAGCGGCAGAGTGCTAGCCAAGACAAGTAAAAGGAGCCCAAACACGACGGGACCATTTTGTTTAGTACAGGAGTTTTAGTTTTAGTTTATGGCCATCTTCCGACTCTATCATCAGATCAGCTCCATGGTACCATATGACAGCATTGTCACGTGATATACATATGCGTGTGAAATTTCAGCTTAATTGGAAACCGGGAAGTTGGTCAAATTTAACATCCACCCGAACTTACATACATAGTTACATCCATTTCAACTTAATTAAAAGCTTGTATAAACTAATGACAACGAAATCGTAGGATACAGTTTGGTGTAGCAGCTACAGATCTATCATTTCCACCCAAAATTCAATAACACCTTCGATTAGCTGATAGACCAAAAAATATGATATTAATAATTATGCCATTTGAAGGCTAAGCTGTGACGCATCGCGGAGAGTGGGGGGGGGGGATCTCCGCCATTTTCAGGTCAATTTGTCCACGTTAAAACTTATTCACGTACAACACACGACCGTGTTCATGACACTACTACACAACTTTTTTTTATGATTTCGGGTTGTCCCCATAGTTACAGTATTGCTCATTGACCGACGAACCACCGGAGGAGGTATACAATTCGACGCGTATATATATTTTTTTTTATGTATAACCACGCATAACTTTTTTCATATTCAGTAATTCTTTTATATTAGAAAGAGTATACTCCGAAATTGGTCCCATTTAAATTTTATCGAAATCGGCTGAGCCATTTTTGATAAATCAACAATAATGTGAAAAATGCTACATCGATACATGCGAAATATTCGCGAATTCTGTACACGGGTGAAGTCGGTCATGCTAATTTTTGCAAAAAAATAATCTTGTTCTAAAGGTCTGAACTAAAGTTTGTCGGCTCGGTACACCCCATTCTTTCTGGACAACTCAATATATTTCAGACTTCCAAAAACATGGGCGTTTCAATCTGTATGTTATTTTTCAATTTTCTGGGCATTCTTATCGATACGAATAATTTTATGTTTTCCCATTTAAGTTTTATTTCTTTTTAAGAAACTCCGTCCTGCAAATTGATTTAGTAGTTTTATTTAGTGTCATTAATCTCGGAACCCACACTAGAGACTGAGACAAAACCTTCGAACGATTTTTTTTAAAACAACGGAATGTTAATTTATCTTATCAGTGCAGTAGCTCAGTATTTATTTTAAACAAGGCATTTTTGCACTATGCTTTTTGCTGCAGTTTCTCCCTTATTCCCTTCAAGCTTGATTGCGTCTGTCCGGGGCCCATCAGATGCACTCCTGTAATGCAAACAACTTTCCCTATTGTGTCAAAGGAATCTATCCTTATTGCCACAAATAATAGCACTCCTATTCCTCTGAAGCTATCTCCTATTCATTTACTCACACCGCGACCTTTTGAATGAAACTTATTTTTTATTTAAACAGAAATATAACTGTCCTTTGCATCGTCCCAGTTTTCAATATTAAATCTTTTGAGACTGTTTTGTTGAATAGAAATAGTGTATTACGAAATTTAATACTGTACAAGGTTGCATTTGACTGAGTTTTCGTTGTGCAGAGAAAATGTTGGCGAAACATTATCTAGAGTCGTGTTTTCTTTTGAATTTCTTCTTTTGTGTTTTCTGAATATCTGAGGCAAACATGCTGTAACGTTGTATTTTGTGCAATGTTTGTGAAGACTATTCTTACTTTTAGATAATCTATCAAATATAGTGTCTACCTCGGTGGCTTAGTGGTTAGTCACCCTGACTCGCAGTCATATATATAGTATATCCGTCTCTGGCATCACATCATCACAAGTTTTGCTTTGTTTGGGGTCAGAGATGCCCTAATATTTACTTATTTAATTGAAATCACAGGCTTGGCCTGGTCCTTTATTAGGCATCAATGGAGCCTAAGCCAACATTGAGAGGCCCCTTTTACAATTTTATTATAAAATATAAAAACAGTAGTAGTTATAAAAAGGATAGCGTGAAATGGAAACTATGGCATATCAAATGACTTGAAATATCGTAACTGGGCTATTTTGGTGAAATTTTAAATGTTTTGTAAAATTAGACTACGGAATGAGGTACGGCACCCGCTAAATATGCCCCATTTCAAAATTTCAATTTTTTTCCATTTCAATTTTAATTTTTAGTTATTTTTATATTGAGCGTTAAGTTAAGATGAGAAGTTGAGAGTAGGTTTTGATATGTTATTTATGGGCGAGTGGAGCTTGTGCTATAAGCCGAGAAAAGAATTAAATTAATGGGAAATAAAGTATCCGGCGAAAAAACTGTATATTTGGAGGTCTAAACTGAAAACTATGAAGATATTGGAAGACCTGTACTAATATTCTGCGCAGTTAGATGTCCGAGCTGGACCGACGATATAATTCAAGACTGCAAGAACAAAATAGATGCACTCTGATTCCAACCGATCTCATAGGAAATATATAGAGGAGGACTATGTCCATTGGACGTCCTACTGTTTATAGATGGATGAATTATTTGTTACGAAAATTCAACGTGACAAAATAACATTTTGGAATCATTTTCCTAGCAAAAATATTTCCAAAATTATGAGCAGAAACGATCAATTAATCCTTCTTACCGAAGATGCACGATCGGGATAAAGCCCAACACTAATTATTGCCTCACGCAATTTGCACTAAATCACCCTCGGATCTAGCCCTCCGTACCTTCGTCCCTTTCTTTTGTGCTGGTAATGAGAGGGATGCATAATGAATGGCCGAGGTGGTCGCCCTTTGCGAGAATGTGGATTCAGGAGACTTTAGAATCTATTTTAGGAATGGATTTGGGTAATAATTATATGTGGCATAGAATTTGGGTGTTAATATAGCAAATTTATCTTTTTAACGATTTTTAAAAAAAGATATTGTCAATTTGATTATCTTTTGTTCATCATCATTTCAGCAATCGGCCATTTATTTCTAAATACAGGGTTTTGTTGCACAGTCTACAGTAATGTTTTGTAGGATTTGGTTGTAAGCTGTTTGCATCCATATTAACAGCATACGTAGAGGTGGACCCTGTTTGTGACAGAATTACTTTGGCATATTTATTAAATATGCCAATGTGTTTTGTATTTTTTGACCGACGAATCGGAGGAAGTACTCAATTCGACGCGTATATATTTGTACATTTATTTTTTATGTATCAGGTGCAATGCGTGGTTAATACATAATTTTTTTCATAGTTGTCCGATTTCATTATTTTTTGACGTGACAACGTCTTATAAATTGGTTTGCCGGGTGACACTTCAAGAAACTGCGTTACGCTCCGCTCACGTTATGCGCTCACAATGAGAGCGAGTGAGATGCAGGCGTCATGGTTAGCCCGCCTAAGAGCGAGAGAGACAGACATTTTCATCCTTCTTCCTACTATACGAATGAATATTCACATTAATATTATTTTAAAAACTTTCGCCCGTATACCGACTTTACAGGCAACCAATTTTTTTATTTCTAGGTAAGCGTGCTACACCCTAGACCGCATATCTGCTCAACATCAGGCTGTATGTAGTCAAACGCAACGCAAACCTATACGGAATAAAAAAGAGCATACTTCGAAATTGGTTTTAATTTTAATCTTATTTTATATTAATGTTTTAATTTTATCGAAAACAGCTGAGTCATTTTTGATAAATCAACAATAATGTGAAAAATGCTAAATATTCGCAAATTCCTGTACCCGGGTGAAGTCGGTCATGCTATTTTTTGCAAAAAATAATCTTGTGTCATTTAAAAAGCTGTCATGTCTACTTTATGAGTAGATAACTATCAATGCAGAACATAACCAAGTCAGAAGCTCTCAGGCGGTTAAAAAACTCTGACACCAGGGCTAGCCACCCGCCCTAGACGAACTTACTTTTTTTAATACAAAACCGCACAAGTAGTGAAGCAAAATGTCGTCTTATAATTAGAATCATGCAAGTTTAAAAGTTTTCGTAAAGAAGTATGTAAAGTCTGCGAATCCGATTTCAACCAGAGTAGAAAACTAGTCCTATTATAAATTTACACATCCTTAACAAGACATTTGGTGAGCAGTTACACAGCTGAAGCCAATACAAGTAAAAAACAGTGTTAGGTACTAGCCAGCACAGATCTTTAAGAAAACCGCAAAATCAATAACAAATCGTTTATTAGGAAATATATTTATAGAAAAGACGGTGATAACCTAGAGAAGTTAATGGTTACTGGAAAGGGGAAACGTCTTCGAGGCCGCAATCCAATGCGTTGGTCCGACCTGATCCGCACCACTTTGGACTCCTCAGCGTACGACGCGCAGCATGTCGCCGAGGACCGGAACGAGTGAAAGAAAATCATCCGGGAGAAATTGGTGGAAGGTGCTGGTCACGACTCTCAGACAAGAGGAAATCGACTGGAGGACGGAGGATATTTACAATTATCAGAGTAATATAATGATGATGTTGAATACAAAACCTTTAAAAATTGATTCCTGTATGATTCCATGTTTCATTACAATCGGCCCTTTCGGCCTAGCGTGCCACACGACACGAGCCAACCCGTGTCTATGTTACAACATACCTTCATGACATTCATTTTATATGAGGTTGTTTATTATCAAGTTAACCCTATAAAACTGTATTAAAATAGATTGACGGAATGTAAAAGATTGTAAATGTATTCATCGTTTCGTGTCAATGACTAAAATATACCTTTTCTGTTTTCATTTTTGTATTTGCGTTTTTATGTAACTTGTATGAAAATTAGTGGAAAAACTCAAGCAAATCTATTTTTATGATCAAAATTAGCTGTGACTTGTTACTTGTTAATTATCTCGTTAATTTAGCCCCCATCCAGAGATTGAGTTTGAGTTAAATGTAATTAAATAAATTTAATAACATTCATAGTACTCACGTTTTGCTCAGCAGTACAGGTCAAAACTACAAAAGTTGTACTTTTATTCCACGACTGCCTGTAAAAGAATATCATTTTTATGAACTCTAAACTTATTTGAATTATTAAACATGCAGCATCTAAAACTCTGCATTAAATGATACCACAAAACAATTTCATTCGGGGTTCTAGAGGGCAAAATTTAGAAAGAAACATTTCTAATACAATACCTACTTACAATTTTCTCCTTTTTTTATATGCCTTAAAACTATGAACTGTTAATACATTGATATAAAACAGTTTAAAGCTCATAAATATATATGTCGGAATTGAGTTGAAAACGCCGTAATTATTTGAATAATAAGAACGCCAGTGTCATCTATAGATACCTACTTGATAGAATCTGTCGCGTGGTGATCGAATTCATCGACGAAATGCACGTCACTTGTAATAAAAAGATGGCAGCGTTTGGCCCATCACAATGAAGTTCATCACAACGTCGTAGGAACTAGTCTGACTAACGAAAGATGGTACTCAAATTTTTCACTAACAAGAGATTGCTATAAGCAATAAGGCCGCCCTTTGTTGCACTAGTTTATGTCGCTTGTTTTTTCCTTTCTGTGTCTTTTTTCTGTATTGCATTTTAGTGTTAACAATAAAGTGTTCATTCATCGCGAATTTACCTTTAAATTAGGGTATTTTGTATTAAAAACATTTTTTAAACCTACGTACTGTAACGTATGTCTTAAACTGAACAAAATGATTCATAACATAGTCTTCATCGTAATGAAGTAGATAGGTACGCGTTGAAATCATTTGGATCACTTGCAGAGCAATGGAGTGTCTCAGTTTGGCATAATAATTACGTCAAAATACAGAAAATAATTAACGTAATGAATATAAAACAACCACACTACAAGTACAAGCCGTGGTGGTCCAGTGGTAGTATGCCGTGGTGGTCTAGTGGTAGTAACACCCGACCTGCAATCGTGAGGTCGTGGGTTCAAATCCCGATCCCGTACCAATGAGTTTCTTTGGAACGTATGTACGAAATTTCACATTATTGGCTTTTCGGTGAAGGAAAAACATCGTGAGGCAACCTGCATACGTTCGTAGAAGAAATTGGATGTCGTATGTGAATCCACCAACCCGCACTGGGCCAGCGTGGTGGATGGATATGGCCCAATCACCCTTCATGGGTAGGCCTACGTCCTGCAGTGGACTATTAAAAAGGCTAGTACGGTACACTACAAGTAAAAGCTTGAAAAAAAAAACACTAGTTTGCGATTCCTCTAAAGATTTGGAAGAATCAGAATCGCAGTATGGTAACACATCGTGTGAGCAATAGATAGTGTTTTTCTCTCAGTTTAGGGTTACCATACTGATATTTTTTTTTAAATTTGCCGCGCTTTTTCTTTATTAACTTTTGCCAGCCAGAGTCTATCTGCGTTCTGTATAAGTTTTGAAGCCTGTGAAATGACTATCGTAATAAAATTCTAATTAAGTATACAATCAAAAATTACAACTTGCATTGGTCACATAACGTCCCCTTTTGATTTTAACCAAAAAATACCCATGCAACGCCTGCTGTATTATAATTGATAACAAAGAAGAATATTGATTCCGTAAATACTCAGGCTCCGTTATATATTTATACATAGACACTTTTAGATGAATATACGACATTAAAAAGGGTCCATAATAAAAATTACCGCTCCCGTATGAAAGCTCCGTATAAATCAAATTATTGTGTCGCAGTACGCCTTTTACCTTTGTACGGGTATATTAAATTAAATAGGCGTATAAAAGGTGCCCGGATACCCTACGCGCGCACTTTTCAACAAGAAGAGCCCACTTTTTGCACTATATTACACGCGCGTTGTTCTTTTTTGATCATGACAAAGTAAACCTGATATTAAACTGCATTTTGAATTGAAAACTTCAGCTCTTCAACATAGAGTTTAATCACACTCACGCTCTTAACGTTTAATAAAATGGAGTCCGCACATGTAGACACTGTCTCAGGACATTCACTGTTACTATTGAGAACATAAGCCATGTGAGGACTCATCAGTAACCATTCCTATGTACGGAAAATGGTTGTCGTAGCCAAAATCGGCATGGAAGACATCATCATAATCAATGTTTAAGCCATGACGTCTACAGGCACCAATGACGTGGAAACATAGGCTTCCCATGTATTTTATATATTTGTTATCTCTGATAAACATTAGTTTTACTTTGACGATGCTATTGCTGAATAACGTAACATGATATTTTTAATTTTTTGGTATGTAATTATAATTTCTTTATTTTCATACTCGTGGACAAAACTGAAAATGACATTGTTATTTTTATGATACTGATACAATTTTATTTATGATTTGTATTTTTTTTGAGTGACTAATGCTACTGATCTTGTGAAATCTAAAAAGTGTGCTTATTAGTGGCATCTACTTTGTCCAAAAATATTAGTATAGCAATTCAGCGAGGCAACGTCGCCAGCATTTTGGCCCCGTTACCTCTGCCCCGAGTTGTTTTACATTAGTTTTATTTTAGTATAAGTGTTTATTTTAAGTAGGTCAATTTTAATAGTTATAGTTTATTAAACGTTTTGAAGTTTTGTCAAAATAAATAAATTGTGTGCTTATTTATTTATTCTAAAAATATATTTAGGTGGAACTTTTAAAAATTGTTACCAGACGATTCCAAGTGCCTGTATTGTGTCTACGGAAAAAATAAATTTTGACTTTGACTACAGATATATATCTACCATATAGATCTCCAAATGGACTGGTTGGAAGCGGCTTACATCCAGCGCGATCCTGCGGCTTAACGGGATTGTTTCGGATGATTTCCTGCTCTTTCCAGTATGACGTAGTAGATTTAACAGGTAACACCAATGTTGCTATTTTGTCGTTGTTTTCTTTGTTTGAAAACTGATGTAAATAACTAAAACTTTCTCAGCTTTACCTATTTGTACCACACATATTTCAATATCATCTTTGTCGTTTTCCTTAATTTGATAAGCAATAATGGTGTTATCAATAAAAATATTATCTTGAGTTCTTATTTATGCTTACTAGACTAGTGCTTAAGAAATAAACAAAAAAGAAAGAGACAGTTTAAAGTGCCCCCTCTTAACCTACTTTCCGAATATTGTAATCCGATTCATTTGTACCTGTTGCAGTTGAAAATGTTCTTTTGTGCGATCTCAGTCCTGGATTTTTCATTTGAGCGGGATTGACAGAGGATCGCCTGTCGAGCTTAATTGCTGGCTTCGGATGAAATATCCGGGAAATTCCCAGCCTATTCGAATATGAGGCTTTGGTTCTTTTATACAAAACTCACCGGTTAAAAATTTATCCGCTAAGCGTTTGGACGTGCTCATTGATTTTGTTTCAAACTTTTGTAGCCTCCCAAGGATTAGTTTAAAAACGTTTTTTTAGGTATTTTAGTATGATGTTAATTTTTCCATTCTTAAGGACTATGTACATCTTTTAATTTTCTTTTTCATCGAGAGGTCGTGGATTTCAATTCCGGTCCCATACCAATGAGTTCTTTGGAATTGATGTACGGAATTTTACACCACTGGCTTTTCGGTGAAGGAAAACATCGTGAGGCAATCTGCATACGTCCGTAGAAGAAATTCGATAACGTATGTGAATCCACCAACCAGCACTGAGCCAGCGTGGTAGATATGGCCCAATCGCCCTTCGTGGGTAGGCCTATGTCCTGTAGTGGACTATCATAATATTTATGTCACGGATGAGTCGTAAAGATGTACCAAGACAAACCTGACTGGGTTTTTTGGTATTCTTTGTTGTAAACGAAGTATTGTAATGTGTTAATAAATAAACAAAAACGAAAAAAAAGGCTGGTACAGCACATCTTTTTACAGATACAGTACACAAAAAAACAGGATTAGGTAACTATACTTATTTAAAAGATTGTACAATGTACAAATGTGCACTGCAACCCACACTAGGGTCATCTGCGTCGTGGGCTGCAGGCTCTTCCACTTACGTATCTTATGATGGTAAGTTAGTTGTGATCAATTGAGAGTGTATGAGAGAGTGAGTGAATGAACATGAGTGTACATAACGTTAATTACATATTACTTTTCTTATTACTACTTATTAATACTTTTAATATAACATTTAGCTCCATTTATTTAAAGAAATGCCTTTAGCGAAACGAGATATAACCAACAAAAATGTATGAACATTTGAAAGAAAATTGAGAAAATCATTGAAAGTGTTCGGATTCAGAACAGATTTTGATTTAGAATGCAACAGGGTGTTAAGATTGCGTCTCGTTAGTTTCAAAGATGCTAGCATAAAATTATGTACTAAGCCATTCTTTCCCCATTAAATAACAAGGATCTTGTCGGTAGAGCAGCTCTATGAAATTAACACAAGCCATAAAAACGAATACAATTATTTTTCGCAATGAAATGGCACCACCGACGTCCACTGTGTAAATAATTCGAATAGTATGCACGAATCCATATGCCATACATGTACATTACTGTTGATTTATCAAAAACGACTCAGCTGATTTCGAAAATATTTAAATAGAACCACCTCAAAATATTTAATTGGGACCTTGAGAGAAATTTGAAATAAAACAAAAATTTAAATCGGTTTACAATCGGTGAAAATATCGATGAACGTAGCACCTTCTCCTTTTCGAAAGTCGGTAAAAGGAACGGCAACGAATGATGAACTATACAGTCACTACTATACATTAGAAAAAAACGTAGTCTCACTAAATGCGTTGTTGTGAACCAATATTTTTCTCAATTCAATTTATTTCTAGCTAGTAGTAACTCCGACTTGTACATTACCAAAACTGTTATGTCACGGTAAGTAGCGCCGTTTCAGACACTTTGGAATCTATCCAAGTGTTATGCCATCGGGCCGATTTATCTAGACCCCTGGTTGCCGACAAATCCTTTGACTTAGTTCGCGATTTGGCCTGATTAAGACATGCCGAGAGGTCAAGCTACGCTGGCGAAGGAGCACTCAAGACAATGTCAAGTGTGAGTGGTCTAGTGTGACATATTGTCCGTTTCCGGGCCGTAAATATAGGAGTTAAAACGTTAGTTAGAATACGAAAGGAAATTGTATCTTTTTCTAAAAACAAAAGGGAGGACGGTTGTTTTTGTTTTGTTCTGCTGACGGTGGAACATTGAAACATTTTGTCGGGAAAAGTTACTCGTGTATCTAAACATGTAACAATGTAAAATGTAACTATTTATGGCATACAATTGAATTTATTCTCTATAAAGGTCAGGGCTTCTCATAGAGTACAAATTTATACCAATATCTACTTTGGAATGGTAAAAAAGTAACATAGATAACAAAAAACATTAGGTACCTCTTTTTCTATCCAAAAGTTCCCTAGCAGAGATCGCTATTAGCAAAAATACCGCCGCTTATAGGAACAAATAATTCATCTATCTACCCATCTACCTGCAGCAAAAATGACAACTATTAAGTTAATTTTAATTATTTTAGTTCAGCATAAATTTTTGTCTAGTTTTTGGTACTATATTAACTACCTCTTTGCTTACTTTATTACACGTACAAAAGTAGCATACACGCACTTTAAAAATTTTTTGGCTTTTAGTTAATTTATTGTATACTGTACCAGCCTTTTTAGTAGTCCACTGATGGACGTAGGCCTACCCACGAAGGGTGATTGGATCATATCCACCACGCGGGCCCAGTGCGGGTTGGTGGATTCACATACGCCATCGAATTTCTTCTACGGACGTATGCAGATTGCCTCACGATGTTTTCCTTCACCGAAAAGCCTGTGGTGTGAAATTCCGTACATGAATTCCAAAGAACTCATTGGTACGGGACCAGGGATTTGAACCCACGACCTCACGATTGTAAGGCGGGTGTCACTACCTCTTGACCACCACGGCCTTTTTATTTTCCGAAAAAGTATTGACGGATTTATTGTATAATTATATAAAAAAATCCGGTTATTCTTGTAGGTACATATGCATCAGCTGAAAAAATTAAGTCATTGATACAAAAATAAGTATTTCAAATAACAGTAGTAGGTACGCTTCCCTTGACCTCGTCACATTCTAACATCAGCCATTGAAAAACCTTCGCAAATAAAAGATAAAATGAAACGCACATCTATTTATACCTCAACCCGTTTGCAGACGAATTAGCGAGATATTCGTTTACCTACGCATTCGAAGTTGTACAAAGATTTAAGGTGTTTTCCGACACGTATATTTAAGGGGTTCATCACAAATCGCATTAATTCGGAGCCAAATCCTCCCAAGCGCGTCTGCCGAGCGATCTACGCTTCGAGATACGTGCGAAAATTAGATTTACCTTCACGCATCGCACCTCCTGATGACAAATATCACATCAAACCATCTCCAAAGCTACCTCAGAGAGCATCTTCTAATTTAAAAGGAAAGGGCATTATGGGAACGATTTCACGCCGCTGTAAACTTACGCTTTTCACCTTTTTGACGGCAAAAAGCAGGGATTACTAAAAACATAATTTGAGATGTAATTACGACGTTTTCTACTAGGGAAGAGGCTTTTGTGGGATGTCTGAGTGGATGAAATTTTCCTGTTGGCGATCAAACATCGAGTCGAATCTGCCAGGACTGTTGTAATTAAGTACTGTTGAACATGCTAATAAATTATCACGAGGCATGAATATGAAAAGAATCCGAAAAAAATTCACTGATATAGCGTGATGCTAGCCCAGTCACTTACCGTTGTTAAGCATAATAATATGTTAAACTATTAAAGAGCCAGTGTAGTACATAACATAAAATAGCCTTGGTAACATAATTGTATCTTTACAGAAACAAATATACAGAGTAACTGGTAATCAACGTGAGTGTCTTCAAATCCCGAGTAAATAGGTATCTTCTAGGTAAGCGTGCTACACCCTAGACCGCACATCTGCTTAACATCAGGCAGTGTGTAGTCAAACGCAAACCTATTCGAAATAAAAAAAAAAAAAAAAAAAAAATCAATAAACATCCTCTTAGGGGCTTATTTTCTACATCAAAATTAACAACTTTTGTTCTACAACTTTTATCAAATCTCAAAAAAATAAATGCTGTTCCATAAAATAATGTAGTTCACCCTCGACAAAGTGTATTGAACAGCTGTTTATGTTTTTCTGTTTATGTCGACAAAAGTCGCAGAACAAAGTTGTAAGTTTGTTTTGATGTACAGAATAAGCCCCTAAAACCTAAAAGGGTGGTAACTGATTACCAGTAACCGTGTATAGAACAAGTTTATCTTAAAATCTTAACTTACTTTGATATACCTAAATAGAGCTATACTAGAAGTTACAAAATACTTAAAGACTACAGTCATTGCATAGCATTATCACTCTGAAATCGATGAAATGTTGACATTCCTAGTTTTTCACCTGTATTCTTCACTTACGCTTATGTAATATTGATATAATTATGATGAATACCAAGATTACCTTATTAACTTAAAATAAATAGTGGATTGACCTCACTGCGCTTTGTGAATAGATTTTTTTTTCTACTTGACTACTTACTCTACAAGTTATTTTACGTAACATACAGACAACATTATTTTTAAGTACTCGATCAATAGTCTTAAGGTCCCAAACCTATCGTCAAAAATAAAAATAGAAAACAACCAAAATATCTTAAGTGTTGGTTCTACGCGCCTCGCTATTTCTTTCTAAACCTTTTCGTCACAATAGATACTTTCGTATCTTGCGCCCACTCGGCAGTAAATATTTCCTGGAGGAAAGGCGGGTGAAATCTGTAACAAAACTACGACACTGATGCCGGCCAACCCCTATAATTGTCTACATGTACCTCACATCGTCACACTAGGTATGGACAGAAGACATAGAGTACAAGCATATCAGTAGGGACGAACTATTAGTAACAAATTTATCATCATATCAACCGTGGTGATCTAGAGGTAGTGACATCTGCCTTACAATCATGAGGTCATGGATTCACATCTCGGTCCCGTACTAATGAGTTTTTTGGAATTTATGGACGAAATATCACACCACTGGCTTTTTGGTGAAGGAAAACAACGTGAGGCAACCTGCATCCGTCCGTTAAAGAAATTCGATGGCGTTGTGAATCCACCAACCCGCACTGGGTCAGCGTGGTAGATATGGCCCAAACCGCCCGCCGTGGTTAGGCCTACGTTCTGCTGTGGACTATTAAGAACGCTGGTACTGTACAGTACATCAGTCGTAAGACGTACATTGCTAAACATAAGTTACAGATGACTAAAGTGGGCCGCAAAGTTCTCAAGTGGTGACCACGTAATGGCGTGTGCAGCGTAAGACATCCACAGATGAGGTAAACTGACAATTAGATTGTAAATATAGATAAATTAAAAACCTACGACCATAGATTTTAAACATACATATTATAAGACACTCTTTTATGCAAATTAAGTTACGACTTAGGACATCGATCTAGGTTGATCCGAGCCACGAAAGAGCTTAGTTGTTGCTACCCGCGATGACTCATCCGTAGAATATCCGTGCGGAATGCTGCTTAACTCTGGTGATTCGTAAGGAACACTTTGTTAAACTACGTTATCAGCGCTACAGTTCGTAAATACCCAACTAGAAACATTTCCTACTGTTCAATTTGTAGACCAAAGAGAGAATCATGACAAAGGGCTCGCTCACAGGTAATTTACGGGCCAGCAGTATTGGCCGGTGCCCTTACAACTCCCTAACGCCCCCCCTTACGCCTCTCTTACACCCCTCTTACGCCCTTCACGCCTTTTATTATACAGGGTCGCAGAGACCTTGTAAAAATCATTTATTGGTCAGAGACGATAGCTCCTGAAATATGGAGGGTTAGGATTAGGATGCCTTTGACTCCTGAAGTTATAATCAGTGGCATTATTCATTACGGTTCTGCATCTAAGGAGAAAAATCCCTTGTTCTAGGTTGTTTGGAATAATCACTCCCTAAAAACGGATCATTTCAAAAATAAACCATATTTACTTTACGAATAGATCTGAAAGTGTGTTTGTTGGTTGGTTTGTTCCTCTTTCACGCAACAACGAAGCAATGGATCGACTTGGTTTTTGGTATGGACAGAGTTTGGAAGACGGACAGTGACATGGGCTACTTTTTTATGCCAGAAAAATAAAATGTTTCCATGGAATAGCGGAAAAGTTAAAAAAACGGGCAAAGCCGTGGGCAAATAATTTAAAATTAAGCTAGTTTAAAAATATTTTTTAACCACTTTCCTATTTCTTTTTTTTTCTTCCACAAATCTTTCAAACTTTGTACGCCAGCTGACGCTAAAATTTTCAAAATAATGGTTGTTCAATTATGTTTAAAATATCTAACATGGCCAAATATAGAAATGACATATAGATACCCACATTACACAATCCTTATTCATTACGACGTTGAGAACAAATACCAAAATCAATTTAATAGATCTTTTTATTTATTCAAATTCATACGTTAAAACCTAACAGTCGTTCAAATCTAATATCAAATACTAATACAATATAAATTGTGAGCTACTAATACAAAAACAATCTCGTTCCATAAGAGAGTATAGTATTCAATCAAATTCTCGTATTATTGTTTCTAAATTTACAATTGTAATTTCGCGAAGCTTACTCGAGACTTCGCAAAAACTCTCCAGACTCAGCGGAGCACAAATATTACAAGACTATTTATAATTTCATCAAAAACGCGTCCAATTTGTGGGTATGACGTAAACCCGCCGACAAAGCCGCAATCTGAACAATATACCGAGAATAAACCAAGAATGGGCCCGTCTATGTCGCAGACACATATCAAACATCTCGATAAAAAAAATAACAAGAAAAACTTTATCTAAAGGCGATGTGACCTAGTAGGCCCACGAATGCCCGGTCCCCTTTTTGCTAAGCCAACAAGAGTTTGTATCAAAATGCTAGTAGATATTTTCTTGTGTCGTCAGAGAGTTGAAGCAGTGTCTGGTTTAGACAAGAGAGGACATTGAAGACTGTAACGATAGGGAAAGGAAACGAGCTTCGGTATATTTTAGAGACTATTATAGTTTTATTTATACTGACCGTGGATGGTAACTTTGTTTGGTATTTTACGTAAGAAGAATTTTATCCGTGTAAAAACATGGAGAAGATAGGGATTTTGGTAAGATTTTGCTAAGCAATATTTAGTTCTTTCAGTAGAGATTCATTTTAAGTTTTAGATTTGTTAAATATTTTAGCCCAGTCATTGCTGTAGTTATAGATAGAACTAGTCATTGCTAATTTCAAATAGTACGCTGGATTATTAAAGTAAGTAAGTAAGTTCGTATAGGCCGGGTGGCTAGCCCTAGTGTCAGAGTTTTTAGGCCGCCTGAAGGCCTCTGACATGGCTAAACGGTTAAAACAACCGGGACCTACAATTTAACGTGTCATCCGAGCCACGGTAGCGCTCAGTTGGAAAATGCCACCCGCGGTCACCCATCCAAATACTGACCGTGCGGAACTTTGCTTAATTTCGGTGATCGCTGACAATCACCTAATCAAACTACGCTACGAGCGCCACTAGCGCTGGATTATTGCAATGAAGCTAAAAACGTAGTTAACTTTACAAACTTTTATTTAACTTGCAATGGATGTACTTATGTATGTATGTCAGTTCGGGTGAATCTTGCAAGTTAAATTTGACCAAATTCCCGGTTTCCGATTGAGCTGGAATTTTGCAAGCATATGTATATCGCGTGACAATGCAATAATATTATGATACCATGGAGCTGATCTTTGTCGGAGTCGGAAGGTGGCCATAGGAGATAGACCCGTCGTGTTAGGGCTCATTTTACTAGTCTTGGCTAGCACTTTGCTGCTACATGATATCCAGGATCACAAAAGCTATTTTTAAGGTGTTTTTAATTAATTATTTATTTAACATTCATTTTTAAATTAAAACTGTAATTAACTGTACCTGACTGTTGCCATTTGTAAGCCAAGATAATTCATAAATAGTCTTGGTGTAAATTACAAATACCAGCCTGATTTACTATTTTTGCGCAATATTTGAACATAAACCCGGATTTTTTTTTCAAAAACTTCGATTGACAGCTAGTTACAACATGTACTTATTTAAGTGTGCATTATTGTGACAACAGTAATCCCTTAATTCTTTCACTAAAATATTTCGCAAATTCACCGCAAAACGTTCCAACTCAAACAAATCTCAAATCTCAGATTAGTGGCTTCCTTTTAAAACGTGAATTTATTCCATAAATTCTTCATATTTTGTCAACTAAAAGCTTTCAGATTTGGGTGCCAGAGCAAACACACAGGTGGAGTAATCCATTTAAATTTAAAACACGTTAGTAAACAAGGATTTTGTTACGCAAAGGGTCTAACAGACGTGTGTGCTGTGTGCTAAGGAGAGGTAAAGAGATGAGTTGTACAGTCAAAGCTGCTGCTACGATTCAATAAAATCAGACATAATATAAAGGTTGTATTTATAAGTAGCAGAAAAATTAACAGCCACAGAATTGTACTCATTACGATTTTCACGCATAAATTCGGTATATAGCTTCTTCTTCTTTTCGAGTCAGCGATTCGATCATAAAATTTATATTTTGTTATATGCTGTTCGACCAGTAAGAGGTCACGGAGACTGCGGCGGTATTGGCCTCGTGGAGATCTTCTTGTGTGCAGGTGTTAGGGCACAGTGGGCATTGTAGTAGATGCTCCATCGTCTGTTGAGTGACGCCACAGTCGCATGCCTCATTTGGTATGTAGCTAACCCTGAATTTATGGAAAACCAAATACGCTATTCATTTTGAGAAGAATTAACTCTTTATGTATGGAACAGTTGTTTTCCATCGACCGTTTCAAGGGAAATTTTTAGATTCTAGGCAAGTAATGATTTTTGCTTTAGTGTAAACTAGCAACCTACCCCGGCTTTGCACAAGTATATTATACATATAAACCTTTCTCTTGAATCATTCTATTTGTTAAAAAAAACTGCATCAAAATTCGTTGCATAGTTTTAAAGATATAAGCATACATGGGAACAGACAGCGGGATGCGACTTTGTTTTATACTATGTAGTGATAGTGATAGTCTATTTATTTTACAAATTTCAATATAACAATAACAACAGCACAAAAGCTCTGCATAATTGTTTTCATCAATATTAAGGAACATGCTTACAAAACTCTCTTAAAAAAGCTCTTAACAACTTATTTTGTATCTTATCTAAAATCAAATCATGTCACATTTTTTTCAAAGCGAGTGTCGAAATGATCGTTAATGTTACTTTACTGTAAAAAGATAAGTCAGAATACATTACACCGAATAGAGGTTGAGAGACTGTCGCTCCAATTCAATAAAAAGGGGCCATAAATTTTATGTCACTTTTTTGCACATACGACACGGAGACAGCAGGTTTTTGTGATCTGTAACGAGGCGACGGACTCTTAAGTGGGATATAACGGAAGACCATTGTCGCACTATAATGTTGTTTGTTGATCTTCGTTTTATATACGTGGGATATAAAACGAAGATCAACAATCAACGATGGATTCTTACGTGGGATTAAGCTATTTCATTCGACTAAGAAAATAAAATGACATCAGGGACTTTTTTTGCTTGTGCAGAAAAAAGTACGATAAGTTTGGCTCTAAATATGTCTACCTACTATAATGTACCATTCAATGACATGCTAGGGTCGTATCAGGCACGAAATACAGCACTCTGCTATGCCCACCACAACGTTCCATCAACGTACGCCAACAATAGTCGTCGAGAATATTTTGCCCTCAGAAGAATGACAAGTAATAGAAGTATTGTTAAATTTTACTCAAATAAAATCTACGTTATTCGCGAGAGTGAGTGGAACAAACACGCAATGTCTTTTGGCATACGTCAAAATCACAAGCTGAAATGTCAAAATGGTTAAAAATTTGGTCCCCATTTGTCTGTTTTATGATCGGAAATGTGAACCCTCTAGTTTCAGCAGAAGGTAAAAATATTTGATCATTTTAGCTTTCTACTTTTTATCTTTTTGAATTTGGACAGCCGAGTTAGGTCAATGCTAGTTTGTGAAACCCTTCGAAATTACCTATGTTCTGGTGTATGTGCATATTGTGCATCTTTTTCTAACACCTTTAAAATTTCATCTTTAACATAAAAATAAAAAAAAATTATTGGCATTTGACAATGCTGATCAATGACCGATCGATTAATGACGCTTTATGCTCGCTAGGCTCTCTCATATTATTCAATACAAAGAGTTTCTTTGTTTGACACGATCCTATTACGGCCACAGTATGGTACGTTACAGAGGCCTCTATAAACAGGATATATGAAAAAAAACCCATTAGACAACTACTATCTAAAATACAAAAAATAAACAACCAAACTATAAAGCAAAACAAACAGCTACTCAGCTATTAAAACAACTGTAAGTAAAAGTTCTTGCGCTCTTTTCTTTGTTGCTCCTTAGCTGTGCTATTAGACACACCGTAATGAAAACGTTACATTCTAGAAGTTAACAAATAGCCGGCACTCACAACTATTCTGTTACCTACGAGTGCTGGCGCGGCGACAAAACAAAGTGCCTTATTTTTATTCGAGCAATTTCTAAGGAAGGTTGTCGGTCATGAGGGAATCTACAATTAATCAACACATAGAAAAGACTTGGATACAAATATTTATAGCTATATATCTATCTATAAGAAGCCTTGATTTTGTATCGTTGTTAAATATTGATCTTAAACAATTTTTGTACCATAACAAACCATACAACAAACGTACTTGTTACCTAGGTAAGTAACGATTAGGTACAATGCTAACTTATTTTAAAAAATGAACTTGATTAACTTGTTAAACTTGCTTAGAAATAATTTGTAAAAAAAATCTATGCTGCAGAATTGCAAAATTACTATGTGATATTATAATTAAAATATTTAAACAATGGTGTTACTTACACGTAAATTTTATGGCATACAGCAAATCTACTATTAGTTAAAACCTCAAATGGCAACGTTTTTAAGATAGAGATGTGCGCGGGAAATTAAATCAGAACAGTGAAGATAAACTCTCAACACCGTCTCAATCTTTCTTTTACCACTACGTAACAAGTAACGTGGTACTCGTAAATGAAAACACTATATTCTCCACATGTTTACACATAATAAATAGCAGCTCGCACTTAGAGCCATCTATTTTCAGTAACGATGAGACATTAGGTGTACGCGATAAGTGCTCCAAAACTCTAAAGCATATTGTTTATAAAATATACTTAATTTTAATGTATTTTAAGTCGGTCAAAATACAATATAAGGACAATATATAATCTTTAGACCTTCAAGGGTCTGTGGATGATCCAATTGCTTTCTATGTAGTAGTAGTGTAGTATTAAAAAAAAAAAAAAAAAATAAGGTCATAATAATATTAATAATGTTGTTAAGTTTTGGTTTGAGTCACAACAGAACCACTTACCCGCACTAGGCCTGTGTGACGGATATGGCATATTTTTAACGGGCAAACGTGCCTTTATTAACTACAACAAGATACAATACTACTTTAAATGCTAAAACTACACAACTACTACATAGAAAGCAATTGGATAATCCAGAGACCCTTGAAGGTCTAGAGATAATCCAAATGCTCAAGCCCACTGCCAGTTGGCAGCGTGCCCAGCATGCTGACACCATTGCCACGTTGAATGGCAATGCTTATACGTTGAGCCAAATAAACACCAGCATTCTGGTCACGCGTCGCGTCCACCAGACGCTCAGAAAGACTTTTGAAAACAAGATGGCATAATTGCTCTCGGAACGTAGGATTAAATTAAGCAGGGGACAATTGAAAATATCGGAACCTATTTTCTGAATAGTACTAAGTTATTTTAACCTAGTAGGGATAGTCGTCACGACTGTAGTTTCGGTCTCATTCGGCGACCTTTCTCAAGTTCGACTATAGTCGTGACGACTATCCCTACACGTGAGTTTAGTCCCGTTACATATAGTATAAAATATGTGAAAACCACGTAAATTTCCATAGTAAAAAAGTATTATTATAAGTTATGGTTGTATTTTATTGGTATTTTTATGGGTATAATGGTTTTGTTTATATTAATTTTAGCTCTATTTAAAATGAGGTCACATTTAACACCTATTTTAAATCACAAAACATTTCATGTGAAAACGTACTTTCTTATTATTAAGCGCTGAGCTGCTTCAGAGTAGTTTGTGTTTTGTATTTTTCTCACTTTTTCTTACTTCACTTATTGAAATACGGACTAAGTAGAGGCCAAATCATACAACTTGGCGGCTGCGATGTTAGCTACAAGCTACGTATACCAATTCCGACTAAAGAAGCTCACTTAACAGCTGCGTTAGGACTGGGTTAGCAATCATTAACATCAACATCAAGCCGCCAAGTTAAATGATTCGGCCTATACACTTAAGAACCTCTGCGTTAAATAGGATGGTAAGAGCAAAGCATCATTTTTTTAAAATCCCACGCTACAATTACTATGATACAGGTACCAAGTGAAATAGCTGCTAGCACTCACAGCCATCTATTTTCTGGAACAATGAAGCATTAAATGTGCGAGGTGAGTGCCCAAAAATTCACATGTATTTCTTAGAAATGTTTCTACATGACTATCGCACAAGTATTATTTTCAAAGAATTTTGCCGTCATGTCATCCCAAAGTAGGTACATTACGAGACAACAATGTCTTTTTCTCAAATGTTCAGTTTACAATTTCACTCAAAATAGTCTGTACTAATCTGTATTTTTTTTATTATCTATTTACATTACGCAATAAATTTAATGAAAGTGAACTGAACTTGTGTCAAAATATCACATAATTTTTTTAAAATCACAATAAAGGTCAATACAAACCTACTTTCAATCATTTACAAATCTATTTTCAATTATATACAAACCTATTTTCAATCATAGAGCTCTAGCGTTAGACCTAACAATACAGTATTATTATATTTCTTTACTTCCCACATTACAATTACTATGATACAGGTACCGGCGTGAAATATCTGCTAGCACTCACAGCCATCTATTTTCTGAAACAATGAGGTATTAAATGTGCGAGGTGGGTGCCCTAAAATTCTTAGAAATGTTTTTACGTGAGTATCGCACGAATATAATGTTCAATTTAATATTTAGAATATTTTTTTGCCGTTCAGTTCTGCCAAAGAACATTACGAGATAATGTTTTTTTAAATGTTCAGTTTACAATTTCATTCAAAATAGTATGTAATAATCTGTAATTCTTTTAATTTCTTATTATCATTGAAAAAATGCATTATATTTAATGAAACAGAACTGAAACATACCCCTTCGAGTATGATACAAGTACCAAGTGAAGAAATAGATGCTAGCACTCACAGCCATCTATTTGCTGAAACAATGAGGCATTAAGTGTGCGAGGTGAGTGCCCATCTACGACTGTAAAATGTAATCGGGGGTCTGAGAATAAACCTCACTAATAAACGTGGAGTGATGGTAATAGTTTATCCTTTTATATGGCTGACGCATGAAACCGGATTAAAGCAATCGAGAGGTGCCAACTTGGCCATACAAAAGCATCAAGCTGTTATCTACCTCAATATATTTTCCGATTTGAGTGTTTTTTTAATGCAATCATCACTTCAATCGCTATAATTATGCGTCTTAGTTTTTTGACCTACGAACCGGAGGAGGTACTCAATTCGATAAGTATATATTTATTTATGTATAACCACGCAGAACTTTTTTTATAGTTGTTCGATTTCAATAATTATTTTTTTATTGGAAAGAACGTACTTAGAAATTGGTTTCATTTGAATTTTATCGAAATCGCTGAGCTGATATAAATCAAAAATGAGAAAATTTTTACATCGAAATATTTGCGAAATTTGTAAACGGGTGAAGTCGGTCATGCTAATTTTTGCAATAAATAATCTGTACAAGATTTAGTTAACACTTTAAGTTATAATCTAAATATTCTTTAATATATATTATATTTTTATCACCGTTGTTTTGATCTACTTCAACAGCAATTCGAACAGCATATACGCTTGACTGCTGGCTCTTTGGTTACATTTGTCTTAATAATAATTTACCAAAATTAACATTTAAAAAAAAATGTTCACAAAAATGTGGCACATAAGCGCTACGCCGCGTATGAGGAAGGGTCATAATGATCTTGTGCGATGTTTGTACTCGCCTACCACCCTAACTAAAAAACTTACTATGAAATAGCCTTTGAACATTAAGATGGGTTTATTAGCTATACTTTTAAGCAACATTTGATCACAGAATAAAAAACTCGTCAGTAAAAAAACTATTTCTTGTAAGCAAAATGATCAGGGTCATAATGACCCTGCCTCATCCTCGCCGGGTAAAAGTATATTAAAACTTATTATGTTATCTATTTTATAAAGCCCCAGAGATAATATATAATTAAACGCAACTATATAAAACAGTGAAAGCTATGACCTGACCGGAACTGGTTTTATCAACTTAATTTCAACGCTTTTGATTAAAAAAGAAAGGACTTTATTAATGTCGTGATTTAAATGTAAAGTCTTTTAATTTGAATTTGTATGCGTGGTAGTAATTGCCACACAATGCTGACAAAGTGTTGTGATCTAGACCACGAGTTCCTTTTACCAGTAGTTTACCGCATTTGACATTAATCCTGTTATTCAAATTGTAATCGGTAATGTTTGATAGACAGATTACAAAAATCTAAGATTTTCATTTTATTACTGCTAATCAGAAAAACACACAGGAAGATTTGAGAGTCAACGATAAATACTCCCGATGACGTCATATCTAGCCTCCACAAACCTTTCCGTTTTCTTTACATTCACGTTAAACTTTAATCTAAACGACTTTCAGCAAGTCGCAATAAAATCTAGTGCAATTAAACAACATAAAATTAACGTAGCAAATAGCTACATCCTAGCAAGCTACACTGCTACGGCGTAGCGTCGTAGCACTAATCGCTACGAGGATTAGTGCCGAGACGGCTATTGTTTTGCGTTTCATTACGGGACGTTATAGGATTTACTTGTACTGAATGCATTTCAAGTGTTGGACAATTACACAGTTTCATTAATCATTTAGACAACTTACATGGTTACTTTAAGCGTGGGGGCGCCGCGGCGGCTCATCGGACAATGAGCTTAATAAATATTACCTAACACCTACAATTTAATAGTTACAATACAAGAGCACGTTATTGACACCATAAGAAATAAAACATAACAGAAGAAAGGTACAAAAGGCGGTCTTATCGCTAAAAGCAATTTCTTGCAGACAAACTCTAATGAATAGAAACGTCAATTACACATGACGTAAACGTAACATAGGAATGGTAGACCAATCAAATTTTCAGAAATGTTTCACTGAATAATTATATATAGCAATCAATTATTTTTCACTTTGACGCCATAAATAAATAAAATTTCTTTAGATGTTTTTTAGATGTGATATATAATATAAAATTATATGTTTTAGAATGACCTACAATATTAGTAAAATATATTGCATGCCAAAAGTCTGAATATGGCAAAATATTTATATTTTTATTCCATCTTGTAAGTACTATGAAAAGCCGTGCTTTGCAATAAATTTTATTGAATTATTAAAATAGGGGGTTGCTATGAAAAACGCCGGGGTTTTCAAAGATGTAGGTACATGCTTATCATTGTGAACAAATTTTACTATAAAGGCTAACTTAGAAATCACAAAAAATATAAACTGCTCCATACATTTTTAACACGATTTCATTAGTTCGACCTATATGTAACTATGCTATGGAATCTAAGGTAACTAATTAAACCATTTTTCAAGGGTCGTAGCGTAATGAAAATTGGCAGCTGTATGTAGTTCTGATGACAATGCAATAATATGGTAATTTCAAACTGATGATGAAATCGAATGATATGATCTGGAACTTCATGATAGAAAATGGTATCATAGCTGTTATGGCTTTCTTATAAAAATCTTGTTATGAATTTAGACCACGATTAGGTTTCAAGGTCTGATGGTGAAGTCTGGTGTGGTGAATTTCAACTTGCTTTCCCGCCGCGTCTACGCCACGTTCTGCAAATACGATTTTGCTGATGACTTTAATATTTTTTTTCTTTATTGTAGGTACTTAAACAAGATAAATTATTAATTATTTCGCGTCCTGTTTTCTCAAATAACATCAAAGAGTCACCCCATAGGCACCCCATTAAATATTATCCGCTTCATTTTTCAACTTCAAATAGAATTTTGAACGAACAAAGTTTTTGAAATTTTAAGCAACAAAGAGAGTGGCATATTTTAATTTTTTAACGCATAATTTAAATATTAACTACACAAAAATATGATAACTCTAAAAAATTTAGTATTTTGGCGTATACTTAACTTGCGTACTACTAAGTTAGTTTGTTAGTATGGGCCGGGTGGCTAACCCTCGTGTCAGAGTTTTAAAGCCCTGTAGGCCTCCGACATGGCTAAACGGTTATAAAAACTAAACCCTACAATTTAACGTGTCATCCAAGCCAGGGTAGCGCTCAGCTGTAACGCGCGGTCACAACAGAGCGCTATATGAAGACTGACCATTCTGAACGTAGCTTAACTACGAATGTAGACTTTCTCATTTTTAAATTCAAGGGTGATTTAAATATACTTTTATTTATTTGCCTACTTTTCTGTTACTATTATAATATATCATGTTACATTATGTGACATAACAAAAAAATATTTTTTTACGTACGGCGTATAAATAGTAATTCTACCAAAATAACACCATATAATTCAAATGTAACTTTTTAATTTTATCTATTTCAAATAAGCATTTAATTTACAGATATCATTACCCAAATCATTACATACTGTAATTTAAGTAGGCAAAGATTATGTCACAGCCTATCACAAAATACATCCAGACCAGGCTATTAAGATAATAAGTTATTAATGATCACAATAAATCGCACTCAACGATTTAGACATAACGAAAAATGAACACTTTTTTGTTTACAACATAATTTTTAGTTCCCATCACCTCGCTGTTAAACGGCCATAATTACGTAACGGAGCTGTAACGTAGAGCTGCTACGACGTAGCACTAATTGCTACGCAACTCGTAGAGGCCGGTAAAGAGCGTAGGTTAATTGCTACGCCGCTTTTCTGTGGACCGTGGGGCTAACGATAATATGCCTGGTGTGTGAATATAGGCCTTTCTAACGGAGCCAAAATATTTTTCTTCGGCTCTTCTATCTTTTGTCAAAAAAAACTACCAGTTTCATGTTAGGCATGATGACTGGGTAGAATAAAAATTAGCATTATTATAAGTCAAATTATCAGAAATATTGAGCACCTGATTTTTTCTTTTGATATAGTTCGAGAGTGAGGGGGCTCAGAGCGCCATTTTGCGTAAAAAAATAGCTAGGCGTACCAAAGAAAAAAAAACAAGTTCTGGATAGGAAATATCACTTTTATTCTGTATTTATAAAATATTGGTGATGTGAAGATTACTTAGAGCAAGCAGCTAGCATCTTTACAAGTCAGCGCTATCGAAAAGCTTGAAATACACCAATTTAAAACCTTGCGGAGCACAAAAGCCCATTTATCTCTTTGATATATTAACATTATAGATAATTTTAATACTCTCGCTCAGCATAGAGATGGTTTGGCTTAGTATCAAAGGCTAAGACACTCTTTGGGTCGCTGCGCTAACAAAGATAGATAGATTTCATATTGCCCTATATTTTTAATGAAAATGTTACTCCTAATCCGAATCACAATAAAATTTTCATTACTAATGTCTGCTACATAATCATAGACGTGTGTACTTTTTTCCTATCTTTCTGAACAATTCCTGCATTTTCTCTATCAAGTTAAATTCAAACTTTTTTGCTTCTAAGCTAAATGCGATGAAGCTTTTATTTTAATTAATAATTTTCCTATGAATGAGAATCAGGTCGCCAGTGCGCCAGTGTTTGAATAGAATTAAAGTAAACCCCTTTTTTTATTTTTCAAAAGCTATTTCTGCTAATCCTTCTTAACAAATCGAATAGGATTAACTAATAAAGTTTTAATCTATATTTTCATTCCGGATTGAATATTGAAATAGACTATATTAATGATTTTAAATAATAAACTTCAGTAAATATAATTTGACTACTCCATTTGATAATGCCAAATGAATTTTTCCCTTTGCAAAATTTAACCGATAGCTAAACTACCAAATAAAATTGTTGAATTTACCTCCCCAAAATGAATAACCAATTACAAATTCTCTTTTATACGTTTTTTTAAGCTCGGTGACACTTTTTGTCCAAAAGCGATCTAACGAATTCTAATAGATAACGTTGAATTCAAAGAAAAGTCTAAAAAAAACCTGTTAATTACACATTTTTAGTTTTTAGAAAAATGTGTACTGAATTTTGTATGCTAATTTTACTTGACATTAATTAACTCTACAATTTTTCAAATAAAATTTTAGTAATATTTCAAGTACCATTTAAGTACTTATAGCTATAAAAACCTAAAAGTTATGAAAAACAATTTAAAAATAGTTCAACAAAACTTACCGACGCTCACTATAAAACCACAATCGCGACATTGCAATACATTATACAGTTCACACAACTCTACGCTAATATCCTAAAAAGTTAATATCCGACACACACTTTCACTAATACTTCGCTGTATCCATGAGTAACTTTAAAGGCAGTGGTTGTAACAGTCATTTCGCGCGGGAGGGTCGTGCGCGGGTCATAACGCGCTGCTCATAATACGTCCGCTTCGCTTCGCAGTCGGCCGCCGACTGACGCACGGCCGCAGGGTTGCCAGGTGTAGAGGGATTCTCTAATATCACGGTTGCTTTTGCCGCGCAGGTTTTGGTAGATTATTTTTTGTTTTTGACACTACTACTTTTTGTTACTACGTTTTAAGGCTTTTTTTACATCATCATTTTGTTTGATATTTAACATTGCGGATTTTTTAAGTGAAATCACAAATGAACGCAAAAAACCTCGCCATTACTATAGAGATAGAATAACGATATATACCTATAGTAATGACATTAATTGAAAAAATTCTTCATAGTGTTTTACTATTTTATTTTACAATCTCATCTTGCAATTCCAACTAAAACTGCTAGCAAACATCATTACTAATAAAAATGCCAAATCCAAGAAAATCATAACTCAATTTTACCTTGTTATATTCAATCGCAGACAAAGTAGTACTCACAGCTTCATATTGCTTAAAGAGAGCATTTTTAAGTACATACAAATTAAATTCTCAACAAGTTAATTGTTCCCCGAATTGTGGGAAAGCCGTGCCTTTCAGGGGACATGGGGGTATAGTCGGTGTTGCCCGCGCATGCGCCCTGAATGCCCCGCCCTGCCCGGGTGCGGGTGGTGGCCGGGACAAACTTTGCTCGACAAGCTGATCATAAGCTCCACATTCGTGTAGCACGTTATGTGGAATACAAAAATGTGACGTGGATGGAATTTTTGTAGGAAAAAAATTGCAGTAATGGAACTAGCTGTGAAAAGATAAAATCTAAATGGCGATTTTTAAAAATAAATTATAAATAATATATTCAAACAAAACAGAATATATTATATATTTTCAAATATTTTGCAAAGTTTCTTACTATAATTTATTTATTCTTTTTAGTTTATTATGTTTTAGATTTCATAAATAAGAAGTATTGTAACAAAGTCAGGGGTTTGCAATGTACATATGCTAGGTATGTGTGTTTTTAATCTACTGTAATATTTAATCATTAATTATTATAACATGACCATAAAATGTAGTAGGTACGTATTATTCATGCCATATTAAGTGTCATTTGCATTGTACACTTAACACTACGTTTAACTGTACGTGTTCGAATCAGCATCGTTTATTATTATATATTTTTAAATTAACATTTCAAAAATTTGTTGCAAAATCAAGTTTGAACAAACAAGTCCTGAAACAAATTAAAGCCAACGGACACGTTTCTAATCATTTAATTGAAACAGTTTACAGTTTATAATTATGACGTTTGCAATAATTCTAAACTAATAGTACGTACGATCTTAAAATAGCTCATGAGTAATAACTTGTTTTTATATTTTCAACCATAAGCCGTGGTGGTCTAGTGGTAATGACACTGGCCTTACAATCGTGAGGTTGTGGGTTCAAATCCCAGTCCGGGAGAGTTTTCCGGAGTTTATGTACGGAATTTCACACCACTGGCATTTCGGTGAAGGAAAACATCGTGAGGCAACCTACATATATCCGTAGAAAAAATTCGATGGCGTATGTGAATCCACCAACCCGCACTGGGCCAGCGTGGTGGATATGGCCCAATCACCCTTCGTAGGTAGGCCTACGTCCTGCAGTGGGCTATTAAAAAGGCAGGTACAGTACAGTATATTTTCAACATAAGATTTAAGATGAAACAGGATCAAACGTGAATCTATTTAAAGAAATGATATCCACAAAAGCACCATCATTTCATTACCCATCCGTTATCTAAAATTGCGTCTTCCTCCCGACATCTTATTTAAGCAGTAACGTCTACCTATAAAGAAATGCAAACTTTACACCACTGATAGCATTTTTGATGAGATGAGTCGGAGCGTTCGACAGTCCCCGTCAAAGTTTGCCGACCATCAAAATTCCCATAAAATTGTGGAAAATGCCTCCGCTGTAAACACCGAGATGAGATTATTAAAACGCCGCACTCATCGTGTTTGTTTTCTGAAATAACCGTAAACTGTAAATAACTGATTAGGGGTTTGCTTATTTAGCTTAATAATACCATGGTACAAATGTTTTTCCTTATTTTTAAGGTGGAATGTTTATTTGAACTATTTCCTCTTCAATACTTTCTTAGGTGTATTAAAATGTTTAAGAACAAGACATCGTAACAAGTATAAACAAAATTCAAATAAACTCCCTGAAAAGTTAAACTGTACCTTTTTTTAGAAATTTTATAGACTCGCATTATTTCACGCTTAAAATAGAGTATGCCGCCGATACAACAGGTATCAGTATTGTCTATTTAGATATACTGTACTATACCTATTTATTTGAACTATTTCCTCTTCAATACTTTCTTAGGTGTGTTAAAATGTTTAAGAAATAAGACATCGTAACAAGTATAAACAAAATTCAAAGAAACTCCCTGAAAGCTAAAACTGTACCTTTTTTGGATATTTTATAGAGTCGCATTATTTCACGCTTAAATTAGAGTATGCCACCGATACAACAGGTATCGGTATTGTCTATTTAGATATACTGTACTATACCTATTTATTTGAACTATTTTCTCTTCAATACTTTCTTAGGTGTGTTAAAATGTTTAAGAAACAAGACACCGTAGCAAGTATAAACAAAATTCAAAGAAACTCCCTGAAAGCTAAAACTATACCTTTTTTTGATATTATATAGAGTCGCATTATTTCACGCTTAAATTAGAGTATGCCGCCGATACAACAGGTATCGGTATCGTCTATTTAGATATACTGTACTATATCTATATGGGGTAACTGCGTATTCATTCAGCTAATCCATACAAAAGGTCGTCGAACCTCGACAAAATAAATGGACCTACTATTATGGCAATCTTCAGTGCAATTTGCCTATAATTACAAGCACAACTACATCAGTATTTCTAATGAACTAGTAGTAACTAAACATCGAACGAAAAGTGGTCATACCTGAAAAATAAAAAACGACTTAAATGAAAAAAGTTACTTTCAAGAACAACCAGGGCTATTTTTCACCCCGAGTACACATTATTCACACATTATTTTTGAGCCAAACCAAAATATCTGTTAGCAGAGCTTATTTTTAGGCAATAGATAGTATTTCAGAAGCCTGTCATACCCACTGATACGGAGAAGTGAGTGACGCGGGCAGGAACAATGCCGATACCTCTCCATTCCTGAATAAACTATTATTTTGATACAAAGGTAAGCATGAAATCGCTTCGATTTATTGATAGGAAATGAGAATGTTTCATAATATAAATATAATCAGACCGAGAGATTATCAAAAAATGTTAAACATGTTTATGTTTATATCTTTGTCATTTAATTTTGTTGTTTGATTGACGAAAGAAAAAAAATGTTTTGATAATCAAGATCACGGACTAATTATAATAAAGATTTTTTTATCCAGTCATCTTGCCTATTATGTATTTTTAACCTTATAAGATTGATGGTCTCATGTTTATTCATGTTCAATTTAAACATTTCACACGTTGATTAAACACGTAGGAAATTAACTGTTTGGATTATGATAATAGAAATCTACAATTAAAGATGATTAGCGAATACTTTCGCGTAGGGTTAGATAATTTTCTGAGTTTCCAGTATTAGTGACTCAAAATGTCTTACACTGGGACTAACCACTTAACAACAATATCTACAAACACCTACAAACTCACTTGGCTACTCAATATAAACTATCAGCGCTACATCGTGGAATTGAGAAACGATTTATGAAAACCTCAATTCTTTTAACACTTCATTTTCGAGATAAACTATTTCCTGTTTCAATAGCTCAAAACTTTGACACCAAGACATCTACAAGATTAATAACTGACCTAGTCATGCTGCGCCGTGAGCGCTCCATAATGTAATTGTACGAAAATATATCATCATCATCAGCCCTTAATGACCCACTGTTGGGCATAGGCCTCCCTTTGTTTATGCCATTCACCTCTATCCCTTGCTAATTCCATCCATTTGATGCCCACTAATCGCCTAATGTCATCGACCCATCTATCTTATCTATCTTTATTTATCTCATTTTTGGTCTACCCGGATTTCTCCGACCCTGTCTGGACCAAAAGAAAAATATATAGTCAAGTATAAAACCCTAACCCTCAAAAACAAATAAAAATAAATAAATATTAGGGGACATATTACACACGATCTCTGACCCCAAAGCTTGTGATATGGCTACCAGAGACTGATATATTACATATACATATTTTAAATAAATAGCTATATAGATAATATCTAATTAGCACCCAGACACATAGCAAACACCTATGTTCATCACATAAATGCTTACCCTGTAGGGATCGAACACACGCTTTGATCCAGAAGTCAGGGCCACTAACCACTGAGCCACCGACGCAATAAAACACTTCGAGCGGCCTACAAAATCATGCTTAAAAACTGTTTCTAGTGTAAGTAGCTTAAATAAATGTTACACCAAGACTAACTACTTGGCTTCTACATGCTTACTTACCTAATTAATAATCTAAGCTATTAGCGCTACATCATGGAATTATAAGAAAAGATACAAACACTTTAACCCACAAAAACACTTTATGTTTGATTACCCTACAAAAATGTAGCTGAAAAACAGGAAAATCAAAGGCTAGTTATTGTAGTATCCATTCATTTATTTCCACTTTCTCATTCACTTTCTCCACAATTCTTATCAACAAAGGCCCTTTTCGGTTCAAACAGAATCCCAATGGGTCTAAGAAGCGCTGTCGAAGGTCTTTTTAGTAATGAAACATTTCGCCTGAAGTAACCCAATACGAGCGAGGGCATTTCCCCTTGATAACCGCGTTTGACGGGTCCTGAGCAATATTTGATCACTGAGCCATTTCAAAATATGTCTACTTCTCGGTTTTCCTCAACACCGTATTTTAGAGAGCATCGTTCATCGTTTTCTAAAATGAAAATACGCAGAGCATGTTTGGTGGGAATGTAATCTTTATTTTTTGAAGATGCTGATTTATTTTGCCATCAATTTTTATAACTGAATCTAGCCCTAATGACATTACTCTTAAGGTAATTGATCGAATCTCCGTTTTAACTGAACAATTTTGCTTCATCTTTCCGGGTGTTGATTCTCCTCCACAGATCTCGTTTTTCAATTAATTTCGACCAAACTTAATACACAGATTCTATTGGCTGATATTTGATTGGTATTATTTCCTTTAAAGAGGGGGGAAACTTGCTATAGCGCTATTTATCAGCCTATTTCATATATTTGTTGTTTTCAAACTTTCGCGATTTGAACACATTATTATTATATACTACGGGACTAATCGCGCACTAAAATTACGAGTTGCATCGACCTATTTCATATAGATGTGCCGCGAGGTCTTCTATTCGGAGACCTACTAGTTAGGATGTATCTTCTAATCTTCAGGACTAAACAGACCAAGTAGAGATATTTAAACTAGATAGTAAGCCCAATTTTAGAGGCGCCATCGTAACTATAATAGCTAATTAGCGTATTTCTGTTTCTTTTTCACTGTAGGCATTCGATAGAGAGAAAACGTTTTTTTTATTTTATTTATTTAGGCTTCACATTGATAACTGCATTAACACTTACAATATATAACTTAACTTACAACATAGAAATAAGCTAAATGCGTCAACTTTTGAAGGCAGCACCGCATGTAATTACTACTTCTTAGGTCTAAAACAGTATGAAAAAAAAATTCAAAATACAATTATAAATCAGTGCGATGAGTAGAGTTAGAGAGCGGGGTTGACCATTTCGGTCATGATTGAGTTTTAATTAATTTTAAATTTCAAAAATGAATATCCGAAAATATCAAGCTGGTTGTGGTTCTGGAATTTATTTATGAGTCTACTTATTCTGGGCACAGGAGAATTAAGAAACGTTGCTATTAAATTTACGGTGGCGTCTGTAAAACTGGGCCTAGTACACTGTTATACCTACTAGCTATTTCTATACTTACACTACTGGAACTCTTGGATTAAACAAGATCTTTATGAGACCACTGCATCACATGCTCATTCATTGTATTAATTCATTGAAACTCATAGCGTAGTTTGACTAGGAGTTCGTCTGCGATCACCAAAGTTAAGCTACTTTCGGCACGGTCAGTCTTTGGATGGGTGACCACATGTGGCATTTACAACTGAGCGCTAGCGTGGCTCAAATGACACGTCAAATTGTTGGTGTCGGTTGTTTTAACCATTTAGCAGTGTTAAAATAGAAGCCTTCAGGCGATTTAAGAACTGTTATACAAGCGCTAGCTAACCTGTCCTATACGAACTTTCATAAATGTATTACCTACTTATATTGTAACAATTAGTTAATACGGACATAATTGCCACACAAAACCCAACCATAAAACCGAATAGCGCATCGGCTCACAGATAGGACTGAAGTAGCTATACCATTGATTGCCAATTGCACTTGCGAATTTGAAATTGTACCGACACGAAACTTGATTTTCTCATGAGCAACACCGGCAATACTATGAAACGTGTACATTTAGAAGCAAATTGGGTTGCAGCAGACAAAGTTGCTTCGATCATGTTCCCGATAACTAGACGAGCTTTTGAGAATATTCGTGATATTATTTGTGTTCCGAAGATATAACTATATTTGATTCAGTGATCGCATGTAGTCTGTTAAATTTCCTTTGTTAAATCTTATGTTTGTTGTTTTTAAAGTTTCGCGATTTGAACACATTATTAGTTTGTTGAATTAGGCGTTACTTTGCGGAAGTTCATCTTCAAATCCCTGTCACATTATTTAGATTTTTTTGACATTATTTAGATTTTTTATACACTTTATTGCCCCTTTACAGCATTATTAAATAATTTTGTACTTGCATTAAATGACGAGACCTATTATATTGTTGGCGGTACTATGTATTATTATACAGATTTTGTATTTTATTTTTATTATTAAGCTCGATACGTCAATAAAAGTTTCTGATTCTGATTCTGTCTTGAATAAACATTAAGTGTGTGACAGAGCGAAAATACACTAAATATTTATTCAAGACAGGGATTTATACACATTTTTGTTATATACTGCGGGACTAACCGGGCACTAAAACACGAGATAAATATTATGAACAGTAAAAAATAATAATAAATATTTAAGTGGTCACGGGTAGGCTAGATGATGCGGTATTTATTTATCTCGTGATTTTAGTGCGCAATTAGTCCCGTAATACTACTAACTACTACTAATCTACTACTACTGGTTACTAGTAATCAATTAGAATCCTTTTAGAGGCTTATTTTGTACATCAAATCTAACAACTTATATCCAACGACTTGTATAAAATCTCAAAAAAATGCTATTCTGAAAAAAATATCGTTTACCCTCGATAAAATGCATAGAATGGCTCTTTTATAGTTATAAGAAAAGTCGCAGAACAAAAGTTATCAGTGTTGATGTACATAATAAGCCCCTAAAAGGGTGCTAATAGGCTATTTAACAACATTGATTGTGGTAATCCATATAGATAAGAGCCTGAAAAAGACATAATTTCACTTTATACTAAACTAGGTCTAATTTTCGCAAATTGCATGAAATAAAATACGGTATTTTATGTGTGACGTGAACGCTCTAAGAAGGGCGGTAACTTCAAACATTCAAGCAATTTTTCTATTTAAACTTATTGTAACAAGCATGCTTATCTTTATTGAATGGTTAGGAAACAATTTCAATAATAACTAGACATTATTATAAATACCGTAATTCTAAATTAATTTAAGTTGGTTATGTATGGGTACCTACTCGTTTAGATTTTATTCGTCTTGTTTTTGAAACTTAAGATTTCAAGTAGGTATGTTATAGCTGGAAAAGTGCGTATAGGGGGGAGGATACTGTAAGCTGAAACACAGGCTTCGGCCTAGTTTGGCAACAGAAATCTATTATAATTTTGTAGTCTGGAAGAGATCGCTTCCAGCGATAAGGCCGCCTAATGTTGCACTATCTTAAGAATTTCACTAATGTATGTATTGATAGTTTATTTTGTGTGGACAATAAAGAGTTATTTGTTTGTTTGTTTGTTTAGTCAATTCTTCTAGCTTATTTAAGATAAAATATGTAAACTTTGTTTTGGTCGAATAAAGAATTTATTTATTTATAACTTTGGTGATGTCACATGTAGTATTAGATATTAGATATGGATAAGTTGGTAAGCAAATAAAAAAAAGTGTTTTGTCTATCCTTCGGGAACTGCAATTTTTTGGAATAAAAAGTAGCCTATCCATCCAAAGATCAAGTTAATTCTTTACTCTATTGCTGTGTGAAAGCTTAAACATCCATGTTTTGACTTTACAATTCACACTGTTTTACACTGTCCGATTGATTTACGATCCTTTCTGGGATCGGTTCAGAGTGCTTTCAGCCTGCGTCTGCTAATCTAATCGCATTACTCGACCGATCAGTTAGTGCTGTTCAATTAAATTAATTGAGTTTGAGGAAACTGGTACCTGCTAGCTTATCAAATGATATGCAAGAGTAATTTCCACTTTTTATGTATCACTTATCAATCACTATTATATCTAGATCGAATAAAACAAACTCGCGGTACATATGTGTGTTACTGTTTATTCTGAACAGAAATAAGCAATTATGATTAAAATGTGTTATTTGAAAAAAAAAAATATAAATTGATGAATCCTAAGCGTGTTTTTTAGTTTTTAGGGTTCCGTAACTCAAACGGAAAAAACAGACCCTTATAGGATCACTTTGTTGTCCGTCTGTCCGTCTGTGCGTCTGTCCGTCTGTCCGGCTGTGTTTATCAAGACTCTTTATCTCAGGAACGCGTAAAAGTATCGAGTTAAAATTTAAACAGTATACGTAGATCTATAGCATCTTGTAGTTGTGTAAAAGAAAAACTTCTCAGTTATCGTTTAAAAAAGTTAGAGCCGTTTATAACGTAAAAAACCGCATATTTCGATACTCACAAAAATCAAAACCTACAGGGTACTTCCCGTTGACATAGTCTCACATTGCATTGTCTCAGAGTACACATATAGGAATAAATCAGAAAACTGTACATGTTTACTTCAATCACCAAAAAATCACAAAATGTAGGATAAAAATTCAAAGTGAGTAAATCGTATCATGTAAGGTATCATACAAAAGAACTTCATTAGCACATGCTAAAACAGGTTTTTAATTATTTTAACAGTGTGTAATTTTCGAATTATGACGAGAAAAGTGAAAAAAAAAATTTTTTTTTTTCGTTGGTTATAGTATAGAGATTTGAACAACTTACTTCCCAATTTTGTGAAATTTTCTGGATTTGTACGGAAACCTCGATGTGAGAGCCTGACACGCACTTGTCCGGTTTTTTTTAACTATATTTATAGGTATTATTAGAAAGTTTTTGTCGTATCCGTTAAAACGAAGACTGTAAATACGGAGAGCACGAGCAAACGGGCTCTAAGACTCATACATATATCCCATTCTGAGGATTCGATTTTTTTCATCTAAACCAGGACATTGGCATACGAATCACTCTCACGATATCCACTTTTAGTTATGAGAAACTTTTACTTTGCAAACATGTTTAATGGCATCAAAATATATTTAATTTACTACTATACATTTCAAACAGAAGAAACCATGATCATAGAAGCTACAAAACAAATCGGCCGTGCGACCGGCGTCGGCGGAAATGGAATCACCTCTAAAAGACACCAACCAATATATCGCATACACGTACCTACATTTTTTTATCTAATGCTAATATCTGATAATATTAAACTGTTTTTAATTAAGCACGTTTCTAGCAACACGTATATTTAAATAGCCTAGACAGACGCGACCAAGGCGCCACCCTTTAATGGTGGACATTCCGCGCGTTCTAAGACGGCCAAAATTATGAACTTCCAGGGTCCAACCGCACGGCAAGTAAGGACATCGTTCCCTACTTCCCTACTGAAACGGACCCTTCACACAACGCTACTTGCTCCGTGCCCTACTTTTATTTCGTATCCGGCTACACGGACGACTACATCAGGTCTCTTCAGACTAGGCCACTTGGTGCCCTGGTATCTCCGAGGCGAAGTTGCAAGCTGCCCTACTAGTTGTCAGCTGCCCTACAACTGCCCACTTCGGAGACGTCTCGTCACCAACGGTTCCGACGTCAGCGCTCGCGACGGAGTACGAACTCGAGGCCAGTGTATATTATCTATACGGGTGAACAACGCGTCTTGGTTCATGAATGTGCCTTCAAGCTAAGCGTTTCGAATCCTCATTCCTCATACGAACAGCCAGAATGTGGACCGCTTTGCCTGGGTCTGTCTTTCCGTTAATGTACAACGTGGGTGTTTTCAAATCCCGAGTAAATAGGTATCTTCTAGGTAAACGTGCTACACCCTAGACCGCACATCTGCTCAACATCAGGTAACGCGGAACAAAATCGCGTTCGAAAAATAAAAAAAATTTCAGACTGGGTAGTGACCATAGAAGAAGCATAACAACCATAACAGAAAGTGCCGCCGGCATCAACATAAATCGAATACACTCATCACTATCATTACACAGTATAAAACAAAGTTGCTTCCCGCTGTCTGTCCCCATGTATGTTTATATCTGTTAGCGCGGCCACCAAGTATTATGGCAGATCGCGCGGGACACAAAGGGGGTGCGGGAAGACGACGACTAACCTGAATACTCCGGGTCGGTGAGCACAGCTGCAGAACCTTGATCCTGGTTGCTCCTGGGTCCTTTCTTCAGGCAGTCGCGAAGCGGCTTGAGTGGACTGTATTTGCGGGATGACACGATGTCCGGGAGACGTATCACAATTAATATAGGAAAGCGGTTTTACGAGACTGTCCTAGGCACACGTCAATTGCGCGGAGCGGGAATAAATGCACCCTGTCCGGCGGTCAAGGGCAGACTGTTCGCCAAAGCGAGTCTCACCTATCCACGAAACGTACCTAGGCGGTCGTCGTCTAGGAAAGATGAGGGTAGGACTAAGAGTCAGTAAATGCGGGTGGATAGAAAAGTAGACAGCTCTAAGGCGCCGTAACAATATCATTAAAACTACGCAACGGATTTTGATTTCTGTTTTTTTTTTTAATAGATAGAGTGATTCAAGGGGGAGATTTATATGTATAATACACCAGTGCAAAGCCGGGACGAGTCGCTAGTTTTAGCTAAAACATTCTTATGATAACCTATTTAATAAGTTGATCGTGTCAAAGGACTTCGAACGGATTCAAACTTCAACAATTGTTATTCGCAAAAAATAACAAGACCGACTTCCATCATGTACAAAATTCAAATAGTTTGCTCGAATTTATGTTTTCAATGTTGTTGATTTTAAAAACTGCTGAGCCGATTTCGATAAAACTTAAATGGGATCACACCGGGAGTTATACCCTTTCGAACTAAAAAATCTTTTTGGATTCAGTTAACAATTGGCGAAAATATCGATGAACATACACAAAAAATGCTAACAGATGAACAAAGAACCTCCTCTTTTTTTGGAAGTTAGTTATACACGACACCGAGGCTAGCCATCCGGCCGTTACGGACTTACTTACCTACTTATTAAATTGTCTTTGATTAAACACATTCCTAGCAACACGTATGTAAAATATACATATATGTATTTAAATTAGCCAGACGGGGTAGTGACCATAGAAGGTAGAAAACAGAAGCGGCGTGTCGCGCGGCCGGCGTCGGCGGAAATCGAATCGCCTCTGCGAGGACACCTGCCGACAAATCGCATTCACCAGTAAACATGGCCGTTCCACGACGTAATTGGAAGGAAGCGTGGATTTCGTACACTGTTTCGGTAGGTTTAGCTGCTGTAGGATGTGAGCCAGAACGTGGATGTGATGAAAATACTAAATATTTCGTACAGTTATTACAACTACTACATTCTTGTAGCTTCATGCATTGACATGGGATGTAACGATGAAACTAAAGTACAAACTTGGTAGGGGCAAGGTTTTTAATACAGAGCCCGCCTATGATAGGATCATAACTTTGCGTGCAATTCAACTTCTAAATATGTCGATATGATGTACAGTGAAAAATAAATATTTGCAGATAGTTTTTTTCTATTAAAAGGAAATGTTTCTAACTCAACAACGAAAAAATTGTGGTAAAGTATAATAGTATATTTTGGGGATTGTAGTTTTTGCCTCTAGATTAAATATTGATATGACCATGTTGTACTATATATTCAGATTAGTATCCGCCCATTTATAATACTTACTAAGCAATATCCAGATAGCAACTATTCAAAACAGCTCGAGGCATAATCAAAACTCCGTATTAATATCCAAAGACCAACAAGAAAGTTCTTTAATTGAAAAATCCTTTAGCAACTTAAAACTGTCTGAACCCAATAAAAAGTTTGAGCAACTCTGTATCGGGCCGGAAGCGGAAGTCCAATCGCGCCCAACCCGCCCATGTCCGAGGATCCAGAAATTTGATTATCCCTTTCATCAAACGTCAAAATTATAGTACGAGATCCGGCCTAAGAGATATCTACTCTCGATGAAACTCGCCTAAAACATGGCGATGATAAATAAAATAATAAATATAAACAATTTACATAAACATAACATTAATTAAACTATAGTATAAGGACCGCCAGTAGCGGTAAAAGCCTTCTCCAACAGCTTCCATTCCTCTCTCTTCCTCGCAATTCTGGACCATAGCTTCCCAGCAACTTTGACAATGTCGTCATGCCATCTTTGGTGCGGTCTTCCTGTCTTCCGTTTCGTGCCTCTAGGGACCCAGATTGACGAATGGCGATGATATAGCTCACGAAAATTAACTAAACAAGATAACTCGTTCTGCACATTTGTTGTACAACGCCTTTTGCACGTGCAATGTTTTATTGTAAATTGCAGAGGTAAAAATAATAATCAAACAAAAATATATTGCGCTGTGAAACCATCTGCCCTCCAAGCGCATAGACTTTCACAAAATGTGTATCATGAGCTCCTCTGAAGTTAGATGTTACATATTGCCTATACTATCTATACTCTCCATCCTAAGGTTGCCTGGCAGAGATCGCTATTAGCGATAAGGCCGCCCTTTGTTACACTGTTTTTGTATCTTTATTTCTTCTTATTATGTTTAGTTCTTGGTGTGCAATAAAGCGTTTATCTATCTATATATTAATATACTATGTATATCCCTTTTTAGCCGGGTATACCATATGTATTTTTTTGATCTACGTGTAAACTAACAATGAAAATCTTTATTAATTAAGGACAGTAATGTCTGATGATACTTCAGAAAAAAAAACTGGTAAACTGCCTCAATACAAAAAATAAAATTGTCATACCCTCATAGTCTTATGTGTTACTTTATGTAAAATGTATTTACTTAACAAATAAATAAAAAATACACATGTTGCAAGTTATGATTGAGTAGGTGTTTAGTAGACATCTCTAAGGACAGATCTTGTACTATTTCATCAAACGTCAAAATTAAGCGGGATTAAGTTTTGTTCAAGTTTCATAAAGCCAGTACTACAGTTATAATTCTCAAACACATCCCGCTTAACGAGTTTAAAGGTGAGTTTGGATGGTTCGGTTTTGATGTGGTTGTTTCGAGGAAACTTTATTGAGTTAGTTTCTGGGACAGCAGGACGGTACATAAAGTTGCAGTGGGACAAAATTAAATTTAAGTAATGCTGAGAATGTGATGAACAATTCATAAGTTGGTTTTAACTGCAAAATTGATTTTCTAAATAAGTTTCCATCTCGGCAGTGGAAATGTACCAAGATAATGAGGAATCACTGTAAAATAATTTCGATTTTTTACCAACTTCCAAAAAGAAAGAGGTACTATGTTCGTCTGTATGTATTTTTTTGTGTAAGTTCATCGATATTTTCGCCAATTGGGAATCGATTTAAAAAAAATTGTCCAAAAGAGTATTCGTCTGAGGTAGTTCCATTTAAATTTTATCGAAATCGGCTGAGCCGTTTTTGTTAAATCAACAAAAATGTACATCGATTCGTGCAAATAATTCTAATTCTGTACACGGTGGAAGTGGGTGTTGCGACATTTTGCGAAAAATAATGATATGTGTAATTTATATTGCGAATAAGTCCGTGTGCGCTAAAGCGAACACGTGGAAGAGAGATGAAATTCGCCGACTTAAGAGATACTTAAGTGTTCACTCTGATTTTAAAGACATTCTGGCCTCTATTACCTAACACGTGTTGTAATAATTATAAAATTAAAACTTAGAAATTAATATAGAGTTATTGGTTTTATAGGGAAAACATTATAATAAAGTACATAATGAATATTCTGAGACATTGTGACAGCACACCGATTTATTATAAAACTGAACTGAAATAGACAACATACAAATAAACAAGAAAAAGAAGGCTTTTTGGACGTTTCCTTAAAGCTAACGCAACTGCATGTTCAAATGTTCTATTTTAATTTAATATTTATGGTCGATTCACTGACTGTTAATGAACAAAATACGAATTCTAGTCTAGAACTTTGTTTTCAACAGAACCCAAATTAAATGCTAATTACCTAACAGACAGCATTTAGTTAAGGTAGATTGTTTAACAGTACTGGGTCTAGCGCTATCGGGGTCGCGGATGAGTGCGTAAGTGTGCCCGAAATCTAGAATCTAAAAGCAATGGTGGTAAACTCTCCAGGGTTTTTAATGTAAAAATGACTATTGGAAATATTCTTAACAATTTTAATTTAGTAATGGTATTCCCAATATTGTATTTTTGTAGATAGTTATTAGAAAATCGACCATCTCTGTCCTACGCATGTGCGGAGCACGCATTTGTCTCACTTCTCGACTGATGGCTGCCAAGATGTAACGTAAAACTAGCATCTTATTTATTAGAAATTGTTAGAACAAAGTCTTTCTCATTCGTATACAACTGATATGTAATAATATAATTATTTAAAAAGGGCAATAAACATTACCACTGAAGTAAAACGAAATTTTTATATTCATCGTCTCTTTAAGTCTGTATGTTGAGTGTGAGTTTTGTCGTAAACATGACACGCTCTTCGGAGAGCGCGTAAGCATGTAATTTGTATGAAGAAATTTACAGCGCCACTAGCGGCGCGTTTTTGAAACACAACAAATTCATACTAATTACATGCTTACGCGCTCGCCGAAGAGCGCGTCATGTTCACGACAAAACTCACATTCAGCAGTAGTACAGTGATCTATTTCAAGTCACATTAAAACCACGCTCCGCTATGGAGGTTATTTAAAATACTAACCTCCAGATTTAATAGGTAGTATCAACCACAGCCTTTAGCTTATGTTTTACATAAATTACTTAAGCTTGCGCGTTTGCGTATGGCTCCATAGGCTCCTACATTTTTATTAGTGAAGAAGAACTAACGTTTTCGCCAGGGGCACTGTATAAAAATGTATGGAGCCATACAGACACTAGGTACTGGAGTTTCAATTTACGTATAATCTTGTAAAAACCATATGGGTTGATAACCATAAATGATTGTTCCGAGCCATAAAAAAGATGTTTAAAAGCTCATTGCTAACAAGCGCATCGCTATCAATAAAGCCACACATGCCATAGCTAGAATAAAATAAACAACATCTCATTGAATGCAATGTGCATTCATAAAATGCAAAATGTCAAGACATTGGTAGTGACATTTTCGGCTGTGATAAAACGAGAATAAAACCCTCATTTGTAAAAACATTCAACTATTGTAAGATTACGGTGTCTTGAACGTATTATTATTGCTAGTTTGAACTCTACGACCTTTCTAACTGCTATAATAGAATTTAACATTTCAGTATCATATAATGTTCTCGGATTCAAATTATCTGCGTAGCGTGCACCTGACAGCAGAACAAGGCAACTACCTAGCAGTGCTACAGTAAAGCAACGTTCATTTGTACGCTATATAGGTATTATAGCGGCGGCCGCTCGATGGTGTCCGCTGACCGCGGCAGACGCCTGATTTCACGTGCATTCGACCGAAAGGCAACTTCATTGCACTTGCCAGGAACTGTAATCTGTTATTCACAATTTACGCTGTAAAATATTAATAATTATTCCTAGAAGATTAGCATACTGGTTCTTCTTCTTCTTTTCAGCCATAGGACGTCCACTGCTAGACGTAAGCCTCCCCTTACGATCTCTAATAAGACCGGTTGGTAGCGGCTTGCATCCGGTATGATCTTGCTGTCTTGATGAGGTCATCCGTCCACCTTGAGGGCATACTGGTAGCCTTGTACGAAATCAAAAGGCCATAAAAAAGTAAGTGCGTATAGGCCGGGTGGCCAACCCTGGTATCCGAGTTTTTCGGCCGCCTTAAAGCCTCTGGCATGGCTAAACGGTTAAAACAACAGGGACCTACAATTTAACGTGTCATCCGAGTCATGGTAGCGCTCAGTTGGAAAATGCTACCCGCGGTCACCCATCCAAATACTAACCGTGCGGAACGTTGCGTAATTTCGGTAATCGCTAGCAAACACCCAGTCAAACTACGCTACGAGCGCTACACCGACAGGCAGTGATTAAGATTATAATTATGAACATTTGCTTTGAGGCTGACCCCGAAGAAAGGAGGAAGTAATTCTCCGAGGAAAGAAATTAGTTTCCCCATAAAAAACACCGCAGCTAAGAATTGACAAGATGTATGAAACAGCTATAATGTTTCCCGAATTCCGGATTGGTCCCAGAGTAAGTGGTTCAATAGTAATTAAAGACTGCAAAGCAACGGTAGGAAATTCAAGCGCCATAAAACTGTAATATCACCAACACATTCCGCCCATTGTTAGGTAATTCCTATAGTTATGTTCGTTTATAAAATCTGCAAACTTTATTTATAAAGAGATAAACTTCATTTTGATTGTAGCGCATTATAAGAATTGCAATATTTAAAATTGTCGCGGTAACCCGACATTGCAGCAGGAATATTTCAACTTGTCAAAGAATGCCTGAGGAATATTTTCGCTTCAAATTTCGTAAAGTGCAACGTACTTATAAAAAGATCTAATATTTAAAAGTGTTGACACATGGCCAGGCCTGAAGACTGCTTATTACATATCTAGAGTTATAGCTAGTGAGTGTCGTGTGGCTTTCATCTCAGGATTTTGTCTATCTATATTGTCTAAAGACATGGATAATTACAATCTGTTCGAAACCCGAAGGTCTAGAACAATTTCCGCGATACGCGAAGTTAATTAATTTTATTTCAACTGTCGGTACCTCCAAAAATAGTTCTAGGAAAAAAAAACTTGAACTCGGTAACTCTTTGTTTGCGGATTACCCAGCCGTGAAAATATGGTACCGAGTTCAGGTTTTTTTTCTCCACGAGCTATTTTTAAGAAACTTAGGTCAGATTCTTATTAAATCAGTTTTTAATTAATTTATTTGATCACTAATATCCATCATATAATATCACTAATATCCAAAAAAGGCGATTACGAAATAAAACTTTGGAAATACAAACATACTCGTATATAGCGGATGATCCAATTGCTTTTATATAGTGGTAAATATTTTAAGTATGTTTGTTTCAGCTTAAATAATTTGTATTTTATTTGGTTGTAGTTAATAAAAGCACTTGCTCAATTAAAAAAACTAGGTATAGTATTAAAAAAAAAGACAAAGTCGTCTGTTGTTCAGTAGATGCCTGGGTTTTAAAATCAGTCAAACGTTACACTTGTCTTTCAAAGAGTTCGAAAACAAAAATTGATGTCTCTGGCTCTCCTGCTTGAACTAATTTTTTTCATAGTTTACAACATAAATAATAATCATAGCACACTCAACACTACTGATGTGCATCAAAAACTATTTATAAATATAAAAATTAATCGTGGTTCTTAGTCTAGCTGAAACTCGAGAACGGTTGGACTAATCTGGCTAATTTTGGTTTTGAAATATCAGAAGAAGTGTAAACGGAGAGAAAATTTAGAAAAGATGCGATTAAAATAATAAAAACATGAATTTAATTTTCCATACAAAATGTTCCTGCATGTAAAAGTTGTCATTGATATTATTACTATATACTACGGGACTAATCGCGCACTAAAATTACGACATAAATAAATACCTCATCATCCCGACGTTTCGGCCGAGTTGCATCGACCGTGGTCACGGGTAGACCAATCTACCCGGTCGGTCGATGCAACTAGTAGTAGTATATAATAATCATGTGTTCAAATCGTGAAAGTTTAAAAACAACATTTGTCATTGATAGTTGACAGATGGTGAGATGAAGTTCACCGGTTCAACTAGTTATTTACTAAAAGTTGTATTTACCCAGCGCGTCCCGTCGAATCCGAGCCCTAACCTAACCTTTTAGAAATATAATTTAAAACCTACGTCGTACAATTTCCGGGACGGCGGTCAGCGCCCGCCGTATTCGATGTTAGGCGGTGACACACGACTTTGTCCCATATTCGTATATTATATTAGGTTCTATTAGAATATTTTCTGTGCCCAAGAATACAGGGTTCGAGAAATATGCTCCGTTTTTTGTGCCCGTGACGTACGGCTATAGAAAAGACAATTTTAATATCAAGGATGTTGTCTTTGTTTAATCTTACCTTTACATATAATTATATTTTCATTGGTATACTTATCCATTCTTCCTTGCTAATACTTCACTATCACTATCACTTCACTACATAGTATAAAACAAAGTCGCTGTCGCTGTCTGTCCGTCCCTATGTTTCCTTAAATCTTCAAAACTACGCAACGGATTTTGAAGCGCTTTTTTTAGTAGATAGAGTGATTCAAGAGGATGGTTTATATGTATAATACATGCATAATATTGCAGAGAAACACTGATGAATTTACAGGTTTCTAATGTGATGTCGTAAATAAACACATTTTTTGCGCTTACATTGCAAACGCTGACTGAACCCCACGAGATAAATCAAAATAATGTACTACAGTATTGTACACCTTAAAAAGGTCAACAAAAAAGTCCGCGATGGTATATGTCTATCTCTTAAGGATAACCCACAATAACCATTTTTATCCTTTAAATTTTACGAAAAAAAAAAAGGATTATTTAGGAGGTTATTTTAAGCAACACAACATTAATCCTTATCCAATTAATTACCTTCAATACATTGTCCATTCAATATAAATCAATATGGTCCTTTACAGCATGTAATTTAAATTAATATTTCCGAAGATATTACAGATTTAAAATGCAGGGACATAGCGGTACGGAGGTACCTACCGGCCGGCCGGCGGCGCGTGCCTACAAATAACGCGTCGGAGGCCGCGCTTCTCCCCAGGACTTTATGATTAGCAGCTATCGGACGTGTTTATCGATTTATACCTCGAATCGAATCTATACCAATATTATAAAGAGGAAATATTTGATTGTTTGTTTGCATCGAATAGGCTCAAAAATTCTAAACCGATTTGAAAAATTCTTTCACTGATAGAAAGATACATAATATAATATGTAAAAAAAACTGGACAAGTGCGAGTCAGGCTCGCACATCGAGGGTTCCGTACAAACACGTTATTAAAATAATTACCTGTTTAGGATGTGCTAATAAAGTTAATATATATGATATCTTACATGATACGATTTACTCACTTTGAATTTTTAAGCCCATATTTTATGTGATAGGCCCTATTTTTAGTGATTTAACTAAAATGTACAGTTTTATATGCATAGGCCCTATTTTTAGTGATTTAACTAAAAATGTACAGTTTTCAGACTTATTCCTTTATGTGTACTCTGAGACAATGTTTCTCACCAAATTTCATAGTTCTATGTCAACGGGAAGTACCCTGTAGGTTTTGATTTTTGTAAGTGCTAAATATGCGGTTTTTTACGACATAAACGGCTCTAACTTTTTTAAAAGATAACTGAGAAGTTTTTTTTTACACAAATGCAACAGACCATAGATATACGTTTAAATTTCAACTCGATATTTTTACGCGTTCCCGAGATAGAGTTTTGACATACACAGACGGACAGACAGACAGACAGACAGACGGACAGGCGTACAGACGGACAACAAAGTGATCCTATAAGGGTTCTTTTTTTGGCGTTTGAGGTACGGAACCCTAAAAAAATAGGGATCCTTACTATAACTCCCATAATGTATTCCAAGGTGTAAAAAATTACCTAAAATATTCTTTGCATCGCGTACGCTGCGAAAACTATCGAATCATTTAAGCACAAAAAAATTAGTGACATATGTCTAACTGTTATAGTTAAGCCACAATAAGTATTCTTTTATTTGAAAAATTACATAGAAATGCCACTGCAATAAAGGGCTCTTAATTTATATCTTGGTATTAATCCTTTTCAAAATAATATCCACCACGCTGACCCAGTGCGGGTTGGTGGATTCATATATGTCATCCAGTTTCTTCTACAGACGTAAGGATGCAGATTGCCACACGATATGTTCCTCCACGGGAAAGCCAGTGATGTGAAATTGCGTAGATAAGTTCCAAAGAAACTCATTGATATGGGATCAGGATTTGAAACTACCACTTCAGGATTATAAGATAGATGTTACTACCACTAGATTACCACGGCTATATACGGATATACCACCTCTATTTAAGCGACGATTTATGTAGTAGGACCTACAGATTTGGAAAACCTTAGTTAGGCGAACCGACATACAGACGATTTATAATTTATGTTGTAGTGATAGTGAATAGGTATGTGTAGTTACACACATAGTTCGTAAAACGAATGATCGATGGGGCTTTAAAGTTCTCGAATGTAGACAATGTATTGGCAACTTTGCAAGTATAGAGAAGGTCTTCACGTGAATCGAAGATCTGGTTGGTGTTCATGTGTGTGACCTTTAGCAACATTACGTGGTAGGTATATAAATGCACAATACTTATAATGTCTGCCTTTTGCCAATCATATCCGGGCGAAGCCGGGGCGGGCAGCTAGTACTGTATAATATAATTACATTATAAATCCGAATGAGTGTTTGTTGGTTTGTTTCTCTTTTACGCGGCAACTGAGCAACAGATTGACTTGATTTTTTGCATAGTTCATATTTACACGGTGACATATTTAAGCTACTTTTTATCCCGAAAAAATAAATAAGTGTCTAGGGGATAGCACAAAAGGAAAACACGCAGAGGAAGCCGCGGGCAAAAAACTAGTTTATAAATATGCCATGAAACATATATATTTTTGACCGACGAACCACCGGAGGAGGTATACAATTCGACGCGTATATACAGCGATATTCTAGGATGTCTTTGTACTCGTCCTTATGACCACCTTTCACTCTGCGTCAACCTCGAAATTGCAAAAAAGAAATCAGCTGTTCCACACAAAAAGTTCATCGACTTGACAGAAATGTATGGAACTACTGGTTTTTTTTTTGCAATATCGAGGTTGGTTCCTCAGTAAAAGTTGCTTACAATGATGAGTACAATGACATCCTAGAATATCGCTAGTTCGAACCCAAACACGCTGTATATATTTTTTTTATGTATAACCACGCATAACTTTTTTTATAGTAGTCTGATTTAAATCATTCTTTTTTATTGGAAAGAGTATACTTTGAAATTGGTCCCATTCAAATTTTATCAAAATCGGTTGAGCTATTTTTGATAAATCAACAATAATGTGGAAAATGCTACATCGATCCGTGCATAATATTTGCGTTCTAGCGATGCGCCCCGGCTTCGCACAGGTGTATTATACATATAAACATTTCTCTTGAGTTACTCTATCTATTAAAACAAACTGCATCAAAATCCGTTGCGAAGTTTTAAAGATATAAGCATACATGGGGACAGACTTTGTTTTATATTATGTAATGATTCTGTACACGGGAGAAGTTGATCATGCTATTTTTTGCAAAAAATAATTATTTTGTCGATTAGAGCATTTCACTACAAAAAAATACCTAGGTAATACTTTTCTTGTTACAACTTCAATGATTGTAACGATTATGTTAAGCCTCCACGTGATTATTTAAATTTTTAAAATCATAAATCAAATTTTAATGAAATAAGGAAATAATTACAAATTTTAGTACCTTCTTTATCTATATAAAGTTATGTAACGTCACACCAGTACGACAGAATTTATAACATAATTTAATCTACACTCTGAAAAACATTCTGTCGGAATAAAACGCAAAATGTGCGCTGTTTACATTTCATTTTCCGCATATTGCATGTGTTTTATGTGCATCGTATGGTATAATAAAATAAATGAAGAAAAAATCACCCTTTATTCAAGCAAAGTTTGTGAAAAAAAACACTGTTTGCTATTCCTTGGTAAATTTTTATGTTCTTTGTCAATTTTTTTGTTATACTTAATTATATTTTGAACAGATCTAACTACTTCTGAAACAGAAGAGCAAAAAATTGAAAATGCGCTTAAAAAACAACTCTTAGTGATCATTAAGACTGACTCAATATTTAGACAACCACGAAAAACTATCTTGCACTGCTTATTTATTCAACTTATTCAACTGTTTCGCCAATTATTTTATAAAAACAAGTTTTTGTTAATGGTCAATGAATGTTTGATTACTGTTCAAACGTTACCCTTGAAATAAACATAAGGAAACTTGAATCTGACATATGCTGACCTAAACATTGGGCCTTCACGGTATTCTGTAACTAAACCTAAACCGTACTACGCTAGGTCCCTCGCGTCCTCACGTAGGTGGTCTATACATGTACGTGCTCGTCACGTAGTCGTACGTTCCACGTAGTGCATGCATTCTGCGCACATCTCATGTATATTCTGAGTAGGCACACCGCGGCGCATTGGAAATCTCCAGGAATTTCGCTGAGATGTGTTGTTATTTGACATTTTATAATAGGAAGGGATGGTTTGTGGTGCTTAGAGAGTGTGTAACAGATTTAAGCGCCGGTTTTAACAGTTTGTTAGAGTGAAACTTATTTAACTGTATTTTATATAATTAACAGCTAAGAACGTAGAGTATACTATAAGTATTATATGACGAATCAAGTCTGGGTACATATTAATACATAAGACAATGAAAGAGACGTAAATAAAGATAATGCTTTTGATTATCATTTGAAATAGCTTAACTTCTATTATCAGTTTTACAGCCACAAAGTAGATAAATAACCCTTTTAAAATCGCAGGATTGTGCAGGATACAACTAGTCTTATTGAAGATCTGTAAAGGAGTCCTATGTCCGGCAGTAGATGTCATATGGCTGAAACAGCACGATTATTTTTAAAATTATGGTGTTGGATGATGTTGGGTGCAGTGCCGCAATTTTCAACCGACTTAGAAAAGGAGGTTTTATGTTCGTCTTTATGTATTTTTTGTACATTTTCATCGATGTTTTCGCCATTTGTGAAACTATACTGTCTCATTCCCATTTTTTCTATAGTCCCATTTATATTTTATCAAAATCGGCTGAGCCGTTTCTGAAAAATCTACAATAATGTGAAAGTTACTATGTCGATTATAATTATATCGAGCCGTGTGAATTCGGATTCTGTGGCAAAAAATAATTAGAATTTTTGACACTTTTAAACAAAAAAGCAAGTGTTGAATTTACCATACAAGAACTGCTCCAATCCAATATCCTAAACAAGTTTTGATTAGACTCAAGCACTCACATAATAATGAAAGTTTATGACAAAAATGCATTTTCCATAAAAGCTCTCCACTTTCCTACGTAAAGCAACATTGTACCAAATTGTTTATTAAATAATTCCACGCGGATGGACACGGGTGCGGCAACATAGCTACACACTAGACACAAACACAGTACTTAAACTTTGTTTTTATGTTTAGTTTATACATAAATCCTTGAAACTTGAAAGGACTTTAACATCAGTAAAGTTTTTTGTAACTAGAGATATATTCGTAGATGACAATATAGTAACCTACGTCTACTATAGTGTCAACTGTAATACAGGGGAGCGTTTTTTAAACTTCGCACGGTTTGGTCGCATACAGAACTTGTATGGAGTACTCGCAACTTCCATAGATAATCTACGTTGTATGGAGATTGACAGATCGTATGGAGAATGTCAATAAATTCTCCATACAATCTGTCAAGTTTCGTTTAAGTTCCTAGGCATTCGAATTTCTAAAAACGCACCCCTTTACCTTTTTAATAAGCCCAGAATTTTACAGTCATCTATGATGAGTTTGAGGAGAGAACCCTTTGAATGATTTATATGGAATCAATCTACAAAAAAGTAAATCCTAAAAACAAGCATACACACATGTTACACTTGATCACATTATGTCGTTGGCATCGAGCAGTTCACTAACGTCGCTTTTCTTTTTTGCATAAACTCTACTTTAATATTGTGTAGGAAAACTAACCTTTTCCTACGTTTTCAATAGAAACCTCGTTTAAATTTTCGTCATTTATCATTCGTATTATAAATCTGAATCTTTCAGTTTGTAATTCTTAGTTTTCTTACTGACAGTCAGTCTAGAGCCATCTTTAGTCCATGATGCATGGTTTTGTGTTTTGTTGGATTTAATATTTTTCTTCTTCTGGGGAAGTGCCCATCTCAGGACTTCTAAAGTCGGCATGGTCCGAAAACGCGGCCTACATTGACCCTTAAACAATGCTTGAATTTTCTTCTAAATTACACCCTTTTCAGATTTTTGACGCGCCGTCATCGCGGCCCGAACTACTGCTGCTGCTCGCGAGAACGCCTGCGAGCCAGCAAATTGCTGAAACGCGGCGCGGGGGCCTTCGCCCGCCTCTGCTAAAGCCTCCGCCTGACAGAGAAGCAGTGGTGCTTCGAGAGCTTTGGCCGCCGTGACAAGTTCTCCCTCCCGCTATATACTCCGTGATTTTAACTAGGTACTTCAACGGGAAACTCGGTGCTATCCTGAACTTTAAGCCTAATCTAAGTACCTATCTAAAGTCCAGCGTCTCTATATCTTTTGTCTGTGTGTTTTTATAACGTCCCTCTGTGTGCTTTTTTATAAACTCTCTATCAACTGTATGAAGTGCTTGTTTCCTTGATAGCGGCTAGTCTAGGCAGGTCTAGGACAAGCAATTCATTACAATAGCAAGATTGTGAATATTTCTTATCACGTCGGAACATCAGTCACTGTGATATTCGGTAGGCACTAGCTGCCTCGCGAGAGTGAATGTACTCATATGTTTAATTAACTGCCATGAAATTAGGTGCATCAGAAAGATGCAGGTAGCAGAGTGAGCTTTCCTATTTAGCTGCTAAGTATACAGTTATCTTTTATTACGAGTAAGTACGTACGTGCTACGAGTAGATAGCAGGAATATCGCTTTGTCACAGTAAGTTTTTGATCATTCCTTTTTATTTCACCGTCATAACTTTAAGATGCTACGCATAATACGCATTTTGATCGATGATATTAATAATAATGACATATAATTTTTCGTTTAAACGCCTTTTTTCACCAGCATTGCCTTATAATTTTAATTTATTATTTAATTATTAGTGAATAAGCGCATATATATATTAGTGGTTTTGTTTACAAAGAAGTTCATATAATACTTCTGTTTAATGTGTATTTATTGTTTCTGTTTATACTTATATTTATGTTGGACTTGGATTGGTTATTTTGTTGGATGGTACGAAATTTGTTCGGCCGACAAGAGCCTTCCTCTTTTGAGTCTTTTTCATAAAAGGTTTTATACCTCAGGAAAAATAGACGTTTTTTGGTCATTTTTGCACTATATTTCCGATCCAAATTTTTTTTAATAAGGTTCAGGATCACTTACTGAGCATAAAATCACAAAATGCAGACAGATCCAGGTGGAACTTCAAGCGCCATCTTGAAAAACGTTTTTGGCTGATATCTCGGAAATTATGCACTACAGGCCAAATTTTTCGGCCGCGATAGAAAAGCCAGTTCATTAAATGGGCCATAAATTGTAAACGGTAAGTTTACTGAAAAAAAATATGATACTTACATTTAATTTCCTACAATAATAGTTTCTGTGACTTTTGCCCTAAAGTGCATAGTTACGGATATATCAGCTAAAAACTTTTATTAAGATGGCACTCAAAGCTTCTCCTGGATCTGACAGCATTTTGAGATTTTATGGTCAGTAAGTGATCCTAAATAAAATTGCATAGGAAATTTAGTACAAAGTTAAACTCTATTTTTCCTGAGGTATTAAAAACTAAGTAAAACAACAGACAATGACTTGGACAACATTTCAGCTACAAATCAAACCAAAGTACAATATAAACTGAAACAAAATCACGAAAACTAACCCCGAGACGAGATTTTCTATGCCATTAATCTCGAATCCGCGCTCTCGTCGACTCCGATAATATTTATACCTTGCGGCCAGCTCCGTAATAAATGGTCGAGGCGTTAAAATTTTAAATTAAATCCCATTTATTATGGTCATAAAACTCCCCATAAAGTAGGGGAAACATTGGGCTGTCTTGTCGGTCTTCGTACGCTGAGGAATCATCTTTAGATCGTTTGGACACATGTGTCGCGGTGACAAAAAGTTGCCCGAATCGTGATCAGTTTCAGTGGATTTTTATTTGTTTCTGCTATTCAATGTAACTCTGTGTAGTGTGTAGTCGTCAAATCGTCAAATAGTGTTTTTAATGAAGACTGTTAACAAAATATGTTTCCATGTTCGCTAACAAAATAACTGCTGAAACTTTTACAGTAGGCGAAGTTTGAATTGTAGATATTTGTCTATCTCCACTGAAAGGTATTTTTTTTACTCAGAAGCAACTCTGGAACCACGCCTTTAGGTTTTGTTGAGTGTACAAGCTCACTTTTAATTATTCACCTTGTGGATGGACGCCTTACTCTGTGCTTGCCTTTACGTGGTGTCAGAATAAAACTGCCAATTCGCAATTCCGAAAGACCCAAACTAGATCTATCCATGCATCAGGCATAGGACGTCCAGTGCTGGATATAAGCTTCCCCTATGGATCTCCAATAAAACCGGTTAAAAGCGGCTTGCATAAAGCGCGATGCTGGGGTCCTAATGAGGTCATCCTAATGGGTGGACATCCTGCGCTTGCCGGTACGTGGTCTCCACTCGAGAACTTTTCAACTCCAAAGGTCATCAGTCCTCCGCGCTATGTGCCCTGCCCACTGCCATTTAAACCTGCCAATCCATTGGTCTATGTCGGTAACTTTGGTTCTTCTACGGATCTCCTCATTACTGATTCTATCTCGCAGAGAAATTCTGAGTACAGCCCTCTCCATGGCTCGTTGAGCTGCTTAAGACGTAAGATAACTAAATCTATCATCGGGTGTGTCATCTAAGGCTCTGATGATACTGACTAATTAAGTAAACACCAGGGCTGTTGAGTACAAAAAGTTAATCAACGATGTTTAACGATAGGTTTGCGTGTTGAGGTAGATTACAAGATTACTGGCCTCGTATTTGTAAGACCTAATGTTTTTCTATAAGTTGCTGTTGGATTTTAGAACAATATGCGTGTTTTACTAATGGATAAGATTAGCAACGAGTATGTTACAGGAGGTCTGAAAATACACCAGTAACTGAGAAATTAAAAAGTGGCAGGCTAAGTCTGAAAGTAGCGCCAGGGACAAAAAAATTAAGGAGTAGTAGGCTATCTTGGTATGGGCATATCATGAGACGGGAAGAGAGTCATGTCACAAAAAGAACCTTAAACATGGCATGATGATGGTAATGGTAAGCGGCAGGAATGGGAGGGGACGACCAACAAAAGTGTGGATGAATTGTGTGAAAGGTGATATGCGAGAGCAAGGAGTTGATGATGAGATGACGTATGATAGAGTGCAGTGGCGAAAGTAAACGTGATGTGCCGACCTCACCTAGTAGGATAAAGGCGGGAAGGTGATGATGATGCTTGTTTTACAAAATCAAATAGGAAACATACATCATTTTTACATTTTTGTTACTTTTAGAGGCTTGTGAACTTAATTAATCTGTTCAACCCGGTCTTATTAGAAATTCATAGGCCTGTGTTCAGCGTTCAGTGTGTGTAACTTGCTACGGTTGATGATAATGATAAAAATTTATTTGATAGGTGCTTATTTGTTATTGAATTTATACTTATAAATAACAGAATATAAACTTTAAGAAAAGCCCAGAGAGATTCCTAGCATCTATCCAAAATACTTACCTTTCACATTTACGATAGTAGATAAACAATTAAGGAGCATTTGCATAAATTTATTTATCAAAACTTAAAAAACATTCCAAATATCTATAATTATTGATACCTACTTAAATTAAAAACTCACACTAAAAAAACTTACACTAAAACTTATACTAAAATAAAAATAAAACTAATCTAAAAGACCTGCGGCAAAATTTGAATTGTATAATTTCAATACTTTTTGCAAATTTGGTGTTACTATGCTAGACCTAATCAGTCATAATATGAATTCTTTTAGTGCTTTAATTTTACGTAATACTGGATCTGTTACTGGATAGTATGAAAGGTTTTAACACATATGTATTTCATACCACGAATATCGCAAATGTAACCATGATTTAAACGCTATCATTAAAAAATAAGTTACAGAATAATGGATTGCCCGCCTATCAGCATCGCGAGGGTGAATGACGTCACTGGCCGCGTCAGCCGCGTGATTGGCTGGCCAGCGGAGCGCACGATCGCAGATGCACTGTGGCCGACGGACGCACTCAATTACGGTTATCTATCAAATATTATGCACGGGAAGGCAAACTTACTTTAATAATGAACTAGTATGACATATCTTTTGAATATTTTAATAGAAGGATATTTAATGATATGATTTTAATTTTATAGTGCATCCCACTGTAGGTTTATGTCAAAGAGTTATTTTTGTGATAAACATTTCAAAAATTTGTCGCGAACGCAGGACTCGAACCTGCGTCTCCGGATCACTAGCCCGACGCTCTCCCAACTGAGCTAATTCACAGTCCTGACTTTGAGTCGAATTTGTGAACTGTTTGTCATTTTAACCAACTTATAGCGTCGGGCTAGTGATCCGACGACGCAGGTTCGAGTCCTGCATTTGCGACGAATTTTTGAAATGTTTATCACAAAAATAACTCTTTGAGAAAGATATTTACTTACCTTCCTGCAATGCGCAAAAAAACATGATACCTATTTGACTTGAGTGATGGCGCGTAACGATTATTTTTGTTTGTACTAATGTTAAATTGAAATAATTATTATAATATTAGATGAACAATATAAGCTTTACTTTATTTATAGGTCACTCGTTTTTACTCGCGGAGAATTATTTAAAGTTAATATCTAAATCGGTATATATGACGGCGCCTAGACATTTTTAAACTACTTTTACTTAGGCACTGTGGCTCTGTAAATATTTGCTCGAAGTTCTGAAGCTGTACATTTGCCCATCAGTAAGCGTCTTGTAAGTTATTAAATGAAGATGATGACGAAACTAAAATTTTACTGAGCTACATTTAATAAAAACTGTAGTTTGATATTCAAAAAATTTAATTTCACTCTTGTTATCTCAACCTCATTGCGTTAAACACACCTCTATTACCCATTGTGATTTTACTGAAATTAAAACGAACTAATTCGTGAATTTAACCACCTTGACCTCGCAGGTGACCTTTACAGGTCACGTCATGACCTTTCCGTTGCCATAGAAACGAAGCCAAGTCTTATTAGCAATAGAGTAAAATAGACCACGACGGATCTGATGATAGGACTATTCAGATACCGCAAAATTGGTTTGATGCTCAAAATAGGTATTCTGATAATTGGATTCGCGATAATTTGATTGAAACTTATCATCGCTTTTTGGACATTAACTGTATATATTTTTAAATAAGTTATCGGATAACGCTTTGCCTGAGTGACATTATTTTAATACTTGACAATATATTTCAAATCTAGACATTATTTGATACTTGACTTTATTTTAATTTTCGTTGACATCTTTTAATTCAGTGATACCTACTCTTGAAATTTTGATTATTATTTTTTTAATTTGTGAAATTTCAATTTTCTTGTTAAATTTAAATTTTCATATCATATAATTATAACGACATTTGTACGCCACAATAGGCAAAAACATGCGCTCTCGACATCTACATGTATCAAGACCTGTATACGACTTTGTTGTTGTTACACTGTTACCATGTTTTACAAATAAATGATATTGAATCTTGAGTCTGTGTTTTCGCTAAAGTACAACATAAGTGTCTTTAAATATCGAGTAAATAGGTAATTTCTAAGTAAGTAGTAGTAAGTAAGGTGTAGCACACACCTTCGACCGCAAATCTGCTTAACATCGGACAGACAGTCAAATGCATGAAATAAAAAAATATCTGATTCAATTAACTAAAATATGACAACAATAATCCTGTTCTCAGCGATTTCGCGACAATGGCATTTAATTAATGTAATAATAATCAATTCTCAGTTTCACTGCAATGCTTAGAAAAATATGTGTTGCAAAATTAGGTGTTTTTGAGTGTGTACTGTGGCAAAGAAATGCATGTCCGTGAATCATCAATGGTGCAGATACAAAACGTGTACCTATTATTTATAAAACGGTAAATTCAATAAATTCGCGCCATCAAAATATCGAAAATGCTCAAATATATTATTGCCTTATTTGAAAACTAGTAAGAAATCTTAAAAATTGATTATTAATTAAATTCGTCGTATATTTGTCAGAGGGCTTTTCTCCAAAGACGATGCAATAAAGCACTTCCATCATAGAGCTCTTTTTATTTGTGACAATGAATATTATTCGCTCTGTAAAGCATTTTTATACATAGTACCTTCGTGAGTAGGCTTTAGCGGTAGATTATCAAAAGGCCAGATACAGTAGAATATTTAACAAAATAATAAACTGTTACGCAGTTATGCGGTGTAGAGTGTTGCATGCTACGCGGTAACTTACGCATAACCACCGGTCTCCCTAAGCTGGTAGTATTCATAAAGAATTTTATGGGTAAAAAAGAAAAAAAGGTGTAACGCGCTTACCTAAAATAATATAAAATACTTGTACCTAATTACTCTAAACCAACGTCGTTCTCATCATCATCATCTTCCTTATCTCACTGCTGGGTATAGGCTTCTCTCTTATTGTGCCACGGTCATGTGCCAATCGTGCCAAGTAAAACTAACACATAGTTTATTCCACGTGTATTTTTGACAGTACGTATCCTCCCCGGTTGGAACTGTACTAAATCTCTCCCAAAATAACGGAGGTCACCCGGACAATGGATGTTCTTTCCTCGGAATTGGGGGACGTCAGTGATTGTAGTATCAATTTCAGCCGACATCGTCGCCATTGTTACAAGGCTCGCCGTGCCCTAACAACCTAGTAAGAGCGCCGCCACAGTGACGACAGTAGGCTCCGTGTCATTTTTAGAAATAACTAGTTTGGGTATAGAGTTTCATAAGACAAGCACTGACAACCTAGTCTAGGGCTGCCACAGTAACGACAGAAAGCTACGTGCCATTTTTAGAAATAACTAGTTTAAGTATAGAGTTTCATAAGACAAAGACTGACAACCTAGTCAAGGGCTGCCACAGTAACGACAGAAAGCTACGTGCCATTTTTAGAAATCACTAGTTTGAGTATAGAGTTTCATAAGACAAAGACTGACAATCTAGTCTAGGGCTGCCACAGTAACGACAGAAAGCTACGTGCCATTTTTAGAAATAACTAGTTTGAGTATAGAGTTTCATAAGACAAAGACTGACAACCTAGTCTAGGGCTGCCACAGTAACGACAGAAAGCTACGTGCCATTTTTAGAAATAACTAGTTTGAGTATAGACTTTCATAAGACAAAGACTGACAACCTGGTCAAGGGCTGCCACAGTAACGACAGAAAGCTACGTGCCATTTTTAGAAATAACTATTTTGGGTATAGAGTTTCATAAGACAAAGACTGACAACCTAGTCAAGGGCTGCCACAGTGACGACAAAAAGCTACGTGCCATTTTTAGAAATAACTAGTTTGGGTATATAGTTTCAAAAGACAAAGACTAACAACCTAGTCGAAAGCTGCCACAGTGAATACATGACACTATGTGCCATTTTTAGGAAAAAAAAACAAGGTGAAGACGCGACGTAGAGTTTATTTGTTTTGGAGACTGACACAGTACTGTACTGTACTGCACCAGCCTTTTTTTAATAGTCCACTGCAGGACGTAGGCCTACCCACGAAGGGTGATTGGGCCATATCCACCACGCTGGCCCAGTGCGGGTTGGTGGATTCACATACGCCATCGGATTTCTTCTATGGACGGATGCAAGTTGCCTCACGATGTTTTCCTTCACCGAAAAGCCAGTGGTGTGATATTCCGTACATAAATTCTAAAGAACTCATTGGTACGCGACCGGGGATTTGAACCCACGACCTCACGATTGTAAGGCGTGTGTCACTACCTCTTGACCACCACGGCTGACACAGTAACTGCAGTAAATCACATCCATAATTTGACACATATATAAAATTGCTTTAGCTTCACTAAAATGCTTAAAAAATGCTATTATAATTAGTTATTCAGCTTTCGCTGGTTTATTTTTGTTATTGGCACTTGACAGTACATATCATAAATACCATTACTCTCCAAAAAGGCACAAAATGTGTTGATCCGTTTTGTCCGCGCCAATAGTCTCACTGCTACGCTACACTGTGTCCTCCTAACAACCTAACATCTAGTTGTATTTTTCAGGGCCATTGTATCGTTTTCGAACATCGGTTGGGGTGGAGGGCTTCCATGGACTCGGGAGGAGACTTTCAACGCGGAGGTAACTTATATTTATGATCAAAGGTCGCGATTGTTTCACCAGTATACAACTACCTTTGTGAAAAATCGAACAGCTCTTTAAATAAATGCAAAAACTTAGTTGGTTTTTGATGTTTTTCTTATTTGCATTTCATTACATTTAATGAAAATAATTATAACCGACTTGTAACTAACGTTACCAATAAATTGACTATGATGATTCTTATTATGATTATGATTATAACCTTACTTTTTAAAGAGTCTCGAATCCGTGTATTTGTTTCGGTCGCGAAAATACCATAATTATTGCAAACGCATCTGACTTTTATTAGAAGAGAAGTCTGATTAACATAGAAAATAAAAAATGTCATAATGAACTAACTGCTACATTACACTGTGTCCTCCTAACAACCTATCCTCCAGTTGTACTTTTCAGGGCCATTGTAGCGTTTCCGAACATCGGCCGGGTCCGAGGCCGCCCTTTGACTTGGAAGGAGGCTGTCACCGCGCGGGGCCGCGGGCTTTCATCACAACTTGTTCGCGATCAAAGGTCACGATTGTTTCACCAATGTACATCTACCTTTACGACATTTCGATCAAGTTCTTAATTGGTTGATATTGTTTGCCAGTTTTGTTAGTAGAGTGAAAAAATTACCCTTGCCATTTTCTTTTAATGCGTTGGGAGTCCGGGTTGTTAGGTGAGCTTATATTCGTACTCCATAGCTATGATAAGGGGAGTTTCACTAGAAATACCTATTTATAAAAGACTCAAACCAATATGGCATCTACTGCACATCTGTAGTAAAATCTTAGTTTTATATGGTTTTATATTAATTTATAGATTGTTTTTTTGCATATAAGTAAAGATGTCTACTCATTATGACGTACCATACCATTACCGAGCTAGGAATGTAAAAAAGAAGACTGTTTAATAAAAAATATGTGCGGAAAATTCACGTTTATTTGGAATTTTGAAAGCTAGTTCAGTTTACAGTACTCAATAAACTTTAGTATTATACTTTACGATCTAATTTCATTTCATAAATGTTGTTTTGGTCATAATAGTAACCAAATACCTAATTTAGAGAATAATATATTTATTTCATTAAGAGAGAAGACATGAGATTATCTGCAAAAATATTCATCGTAATAGCATACATGAATCAACCGTCCTACATAAAGTTCAGCGCATTTGTAGAGAATCCAAACCACAAAATGGCGGATTCAAAAACCGACATTCTCGCAGAATGTTTGACAAAAAATATTTGTGTGAAAATTTCACGTCAGCACCTGTGCTGCAATCAAGCAAGAATTTGGAATTTTCAAGAAACGCCCGCTCCACGGCGGCGGCGCGCCCGACTGTGAACGCGCAAACATTTTGGCCCTCATTAGGTGTTTACTTTGCTTATAAAAATCATTCGGTTCGTATTATTTCAAAAGAGAAATATTTCTCGGGGAAATCTCAATTTTTCCCATTTAAAATTGAGCAGAATTGAGCCGGTTCGTTTTGATGGGAAGATTAGTTTTGAATGTTTATTAAAGATTCTCTGATTTAACATCGTTTTTATTTTGTTTCGGTTACAAAAGCTACTAAAAACAATGTATTTGCCTTTATTGTAATTATTTTGTTTCATATTCCAATATTACGTAGGTACAAAAAAATGTTTTCTAATATTCCGTAAAAAATATTCCTCAGGATTAAAAATATTTGAGGAAGAAAACCGTTAATTTAGTTTTAATTGCGTATAATTTGTTAGTTTACATGAATCAAGCTTATAATATCTTGTGAATACATTCAGGTACCTAATTTATGATGACTTAATAGCAAGAAATATGGAACGCAAAAATGAAAAAATACATACTCTAAAAACAAATTTAACGTAGTTCTTAAACTGTATAAACTTCAAAATGGAAAAAACATGAAAACAAAAATGCTCCTAGCACAAATGCATCGCTCTCTGCAAACACTTTCTTCATTAGCTTCAGCTCACGAAAAGTATGCAGCAGAGTAACACAATATTCAGAGGCTTCAAGTAAACTAGGTCCTGTCATCCCAACAGAGTCATAATTGGCTCCGGATGCTCGCTCGAGATGCCTTCGCGACATGCCCGAATTCCGCGCGCGACTGCGCGGTTATATCTTCAAAACGTTTTCTCTAGGACCATATTACCCTGCATTTTATATCTAAGCTAAATAAAAATGGAACAGCAATTTTTGAAATAAACTGAGTGTTTTATGCTATTTCAGTGCTTATCAGGATATAAAAAAATACATTTCGCCATATTAAGACTTTAAATATGTGTGCTTATAAAATTGTTTTATTATTGATATAAATGTTCCTACTTATCGATATTGTAGTGTTGATAAGCAGAAAAAAATTAAAGTCTTAAATAAATACGTGTGTTATTTAAACCGGAAATTTATTTAAATAAAATACTTAACCATTTGAAGTAAGGAAACATTTTAACCTACTTCAGTTATTTACGACGAGCTTCCAGATCAAGTTTACGCCCATTTAACTCAAACCTGACAAAGATAGCCGAAAACGAATAATAAATTTCATCAGCCGCTTCACCCAAAATTAAAAGGTCTCGCAATCTGGTCAATTTACGTTGCGGTTCCGAAATAGTTGGGCTAATCGCTTTTGGCAAGTATAAGCAGATCCATCCTCTGGGACGAATAGCGGGACTCGCAGATGATGGATACAGCTGAATAAATTATCCGCCAGTTAAGACCGAGAAGTTTGATAATTGGCTAACTTTGGGCACTCACCGCAACATGGCCGCGTATGTTGACCGTGATATATTAAAAATAATAAAAATAAATTTTGTGGTTATTTTTTTTATTGGCGTGCTGAAAAATAACTAAGAAATTACGAGCAGCGCAAGAGAAGGCTTTTTATTTCTAGTACCACAGAATTTCCTATAAATACCCGTATTCATATAAACACTAAGACTTACGTATGACTGATAGCATAGCTTGTGGATTCAGCGCATGACATGTATCTGAAAAGAGAGAGAAACATATTCATTAATTTTCATCATGCGTATTACAAACGTAAGTTGCGCTAAAATACATTAACATAGTCTTAGAGACCCAAAAATATAAAACATATTATTTCGTGACCATCAGAATTACTTCGATACGTAACAGAAAATAAAATACAAAAATTGTCAGGAAGGATAAAATTGCCTTTTGTACGTCTTTTGACTTTTTTCTGCTACTTAGTTCCTTTTTTTAGTGCCAATAAACTGCTTTGCTGTTTTGTATTGTTAAATTTCTAATTAAACTTTAGGTAATTCAAAAATTTGCCTGCAAAACCCCATTACAAAATCTACATCAAGCCACTACATAACGTGAAATCACGTCTAGAGAGGGAAAAACAATCCATCAGTTGTTGGGTCCCTCAAACAGCACTCGAGTCGGTACGTCACACGGACTCACATACAATCTGCACGTTCAAACACACTCACACAAACAACCAATGTAAAAGCAGTGCGCACACTGACAGCGAGAGAACAACACACGCAAATGTCGACGCACACAGACACAGAACGACTTTGCGAGCGACGTGATGAATGCTAATGTGTGCGTTATTAGGGTGGACGTAGATTGGCGACTTTTTGCTAAGGCGCGAAAATGTCGCCTAAAATGAAATACAAATAATGCATTACAAGCATAATTTATATATTTTAAAAATAAAAAAACAAATTAATGCTGTTGTCGATTTTTAATTTGATTGACTGAGCATCTGTATTGTAATTTAGTGTGATTTACTTTACTATTTTTTTTCAAGTATACCTGGCCTAAAACGATTCATAATGTCACTTGTAAAACTTGGATGAAACAAGCGAAAGTTTTAACTGTATAGCAAACCATACCAACAATTCCTAACAGAGTTATTCGGAAAATAGGTCTACTTTTTAAAAGATTTTCATAAAATTATAATACAATATTAGAAAAATACGACTGAAAAATCAACATTAAACTTGAAATAGCTTTTTTATTTACTAAAACATAAAGTAACGCATAATATAATTATTTTAGAACTACTGTCATGTCAATTATCAGTTTTCTTGTTTCATCATTTATCCATCCATCAGCCATAAGAAGTCTACTGCTGGACATAGGCCTCCCCTTTGGATCTCCAATACGATCAAGTTTTCTTAATTTTCTTGTTTATTACAAATTAATTATTTTACATTATACTTCCACCAAATCTTGCAGACAAAAGTTGACGTCCGACATTCCCGCGTCGCTTGTCGCTCGTCAGTCGCCACCCTAAGGCTCTCCCTTCTGAGTTTTCTCTTGACCCACATCCCGTCGGGAAAAACTTGCAGATTATCGAATGTGGCAAAACTTCAGCGCAGCCAGTAATAACGCGGAATGCTTTACAATTGGAATTTTAAAAGGGAAATGAGTAAAACTAAAGTTGGGTTTGTGGTTGTAGAGTTTTGTTTGTATGCTTTAGAAAACTCCCTCGATCGTTGCTGGCGGCAGTAACTTCATTGCATAATAGAATAACTTTTTAATAAGTTATAAATACTCATAAAGAAATAATTGAATAATCACTTAAGCTTTACAAGAGTAAGGATTCATTAGGACTGTTATGGGATCTAACCTGACACCGCAAAAAAAACTGCTGTTTCATACAAAAATATCAATTAATTTTTGACAAAGTACGAGTACGTAAGCACCTTATCTTTTTTAGCCATTTGAGTTGTGGTTTTATAATTAAAGTTAGTCATAATACAATAATACTACCATGACAGATAACAATTAGAATCATCATCTAGATACTAGTTATATTTTTGACCGATGAAATGGCTCCTCCATTTCATCGGATTTCTCAATATAATAAACGCATAACTTTTTACATAGTGATCCGATTTCAATTATTATTTTTTGTTGAAAAGAATATACTTCGAAGTTGGTCCCATTAAAATTTTATTGATTACATCGATCCGCGCGAAATATTTTTAAGCGGTTGTAGTCGGTCATGCCATTTTTTACAAAAAATAATTGACAAAATTAGGACCTCCACGGCCGAGCAAAGTAAAAGCATTTTGAGCCCCAGTTATCTACTTTACTTGCAGTACACAGACTACCGTAAAATTAATGGAAAATTTTCATGTCCAGAGACGCTTCTGTTCCAAAAATAAATTTCAAAGACATTGCAGCATAGAGAAAAGCCACGTGTACTTTTAAATGCTGCAAAAGACACCGCCACCCAATATTACCAGGCCACATAAACACGGCAACATACTCCATACGAGCTTTCATTAAATACTTGATCCAGCGATACGATACTTGTATCCGGTGGCCGAAGAACCGACTTGAACCGGTTTGAACCGGTCTGAACAGGACTGAGGCGGTTATGGCCAGATCCACTTTGTAATATTCGATTTAAATGCATGCTGCGATGGCACCTGGCTGCTACCAGTATCTACCTACGTTCGAAGGATGCTTTCAAGTAGTTTCAGTTCCCTACGATTGGAAATTTAATTTTGTTGGTAATGCGATGTAGTATTTTTAGGTAACTGTTTGATTTAAAAATAGTAAGGAAACAAAAATTTTAAAAAAACATTGTACTTATATTGTTAAAATGTTTTAGAGTAGGGATACAGAGTTGAAATGGCAATGGGTAAATACAGACAATGAGGTCGCAAAGTTTTCAATTGGGAACTACTTCCAGCAAGTGCAGCACAATATAGGCACTGCGCTGTATTTAAGGTGAACATTAAGAAATTTTTTAAATATAAATTTTCCCGGCCTTTTTACGCCAGTATTTTTCCGGGATAAAAGTTTCACTATGTCACATTCAGACTTTTAAATCATGTCCATGGCAAAAAACAAGTAAACCCGTTGCTCTGTCGCTGCGTGAAAGAGTAACAAACCAACAAACAAACTTTCGTATTTATAAAATTAGTAATGATAATAAAGATTAGTGTAGAAGCCGATGGATCACGCTGGATGTAAGTTGCTTTCAGCCAATCTTATTCATAATCTAATAGGTAAGGTCTAGATCCAGCAGTGCACATTCTTTGAGTGAAATGATGAGAAAAATGACTAGTAAGCCTTCCAAAATTGTTAACTTAATAATTAAAATAAGTGATGTTTAAAAATATGAGAGTTTATAAATGTCGCAGTATTGTGCAGTCGCAGCGCCACGGAGCGGGGGAGGGGACACGCCGCCATATTTTACTAATTGACACAAATTGGACGTTGCGGCAAATGGCTGTTTTCACTCACTTACCTCTAACATTTTTAGGTCTTTATTATTATTGTGGTGTGATTTACTTTTCAGTATTTACCTGTGACTGCACTTTGGTTTTATAACGGTTTGTTTTGTTTATATTTTCTTTGAAGTAGATATTTTGCAGTTAATGTATGGATTGGGATTAACTCTCGATAGTTTTTAAATTCTCGATGCTTCCAGCTATACAAAATAATATAAGATCTAACGTACTATTTCTATAAAAAATAACATAAATTACAATAGTGTAAAAAGAATAAAAACAATCATTGCTTTTGAGAAAATTAACCACAAAAATCTAATATTATTGGCATTTTCCTATTATAATCACGATTGTTTTGCCAAAAGTTTACAGCTAAGACGAGATGCACTTTCTTATAATTACATGCATTAATTAATTACAAAACTTTCTTAGAAACTTTATCTCAACTTTACCTAATAGAATAAACGTAATATCAGCTCAATTAATAAAGTCCATCCAAACGCGTCAGAAAATCTCAATCTCTCAAAATCGGCGACAATCTTGCGCTGTAATAAAAAGAATAATGTCTCCAAAGCTGCCAGCAAACGTGGTCTTCTTTTACCCAGGAAAATCCTTTACGGATACTACCAGCTTTTGAAGACCGGTGGTTATGTGGGAGTCCCCGCCCATCCTAACCGACGGTATAGTATACATACCCACAAAAACCTGGGGTGTTATTTAGTATTTATTTATTTCTTGCATTATGTACACTAATCTTAATGGCTAGGTACATACCCTGTTAGGGCGTTGCAAGCATAGGTACTTAAAGGACTTATATCTACGAAAATGTATCCTTAGTTTAAACTTAAAAATACCACATAACCTTACACAATTATTCATCTAACATATCATTACTAGGTTTTAATCGTTTTGTTTTTGTCGTCAAAGTAGTCTTTCAAACTGTAATAGCATTTGTGGAGCAGGAATTGTTTGAGTTTATTATAAAATATTTTTCACTGGTTTCGTTTTTTAAATAATTGGGTTAGCAATTATATATTTTGATGATCATATATTCCGGACCTTTTTTAATTATTTCAAGTTTTGGTTCGGGAGCTACAAGTTGGTTGTGTCTTCTGGCATTTGTGTTGAAAGTGAATAAATTGGAGTGTTTTTTGGCGAACATAGCTGCTTCTAAAATATAAATGCAGGGTAGTGGAAGTATTTTTTGTTTAATAAAATGCGGTATGCAGCTTTCACGTTGTCGGATGTTTACTAGTATGCGAATGCATTTTTTTTGCATGATGAATAGATCATTGGCGTCTGTACTATTACCCCACAATATGATGCCGTATTTTAACCACGCAAAAGCATATGCGTAATAAGCGCTGGTTGCAGTTTTTAGGTCTGTGTTTGATTTGAGTACTAACACTTACAACTACTTATATACAAATTGGGATAGTTTCGTTTTAACTTTTGCAATGTGTTCTTTTAAATTTAAATTTGAATCTATGTTGATGCCTAGGAGTGTAAAATTGTTTGTTTCGTCAATATCTATAGGTTTTGGATATGGTTTTAAGGTTCATAGGGTCTTTTTGATAGGGGTGAAATTGTATAATTTTGGACTTCTTTGTATTTAGTTCTAGATTATTTGATTGCATCCAGGTTTTAACATTTAAGAACGTTTTTTGTATTTGATCTAATGAACTTTTTTTGGGTGAGCATTTGAAGAGTAGTGAAATATCATCAGCGAATAAGATGCACGGGACGTCTAATGCTTTAGGAAGGTCATTTATGTAAATCAAAAATAGGACACAGCCTAATACGCTACCTTGTGGCAGAGACCAGTTTAAAGTGAGTAGTTGTGATTTGACTTTGTGTCTTATATTTGTTTCTTGATTGAAATGGTCTATTTCAACAAGTTGTTGTCTGTTAGATAAGTAGGACCTTAGCCAGTTTAGCGCTTTGCCTCGTATGCCTATATCATGTTTCCACTTCTGCGCTGCATGTCGGGGCTATGGGTATACTTCCACAGCTTTAAGCGTGGCCTATTTTTACGAGGGGGAATCTTCGAAAGATACCCGATTGCTTTGGGATGCAGTGGGGTTATGTAGGATTGTACCCACTAAAGCTTCCTCGGTGGCCAGCTTTTGTGCACTCTTGGGTAATCCAGAGGAACGCGCCGGTGCTTCCAGCACTTTATATGATTACTCGAGCCTAATAACTAGGCTTGTGCTGTTTTCTACGACAACTGTGCTACACACGTTGTCGACCTCCCCGGGCCCTTTTGAGTAGATGCAAGGGCTCCATCTCTAACCATGCACGAGTCCAGGGGTCCTCTTTTAGTAGGCTCTTACTACAGGCAGGGGATACTGATGCCGTATTCTATTTCCCCGGCATCAGGGCATGTAAGCGTGGCCTAAGACGTCCACTCTCAAGCTATGCAGATAAACTGATCAAGACTTCAGGATCGCGTAGCATCTTATTAGAAAGCTATAGACGAGGTTATTTAACAATAGGCGTACTAAAGCCACTGGAGCAGTTATCCCAGCGCCCAGAGCCACGCTCCGTTATTTTAAGGAGCTGGGCTGGCTCGGGTATACGCTGGAGGGGAAATGCACAAAACACCGCATGCGGGACGTCAGTGCAGGACTTATCGCCCCTACTTCAAATGAGAATGAGAATGAGGCGTATTAAAGCTGATATGATAGTGGTGACAAATTTTGAATATAAGTCGGTATGAAATTGTAGGTATTGCCGATTTTAACAAACTTTTGGTACGACAAAATTATTATGAGAATCATAGTCATTATCATCTTGAGGGCGCTGTACAAAAATATATAGAACCACACAGAAACTACAGTAGTTTACGAGTACGTATAAACGCATAAGTAGGTACTTACCAATCTCACTATTTGGTGACAATTCTACCTCAATCTATTAATAAAAGGTCCGTCTAAACGCGTCACAGAATCGCAATCTGTCCGAAGCGGCGACATACCCGCGCTGCAATAAAAGGAATAATGTTCCCAAAGCTGGCTCCAAATGGAAGGACCGTAAAGAATCCCGGATAGTTTTACGGATTGGCGAATTTGTTTATCGCGGTCGGCGGCCGCCGGCGTGGAATTTGCGTACGGGGCAAAGCTGGGGGTAAAGCCGGACAAAATGGTTTCTGACACGTGTGTGGAGACAGAATTATGACAAATCTAGAAAGTATTAGAATGCAATTTATTCAAAATTATGTTTTTTTTTCTCCACCTGTTTCAAACCAGTTTCCTGTTTTCCCAAATTCAAACGATGCGATAAATAATCAGTCCCAGTTGTTTTAACCGTTTATACAAGTTAGATGCCTGCAGGTAGATTTAAATATCATTAATATAATTTCGTACACTATAAGTACTCAAAACAATAAAATCATATCATAAAGTGTAATATTTTTGAGTGATCGAGCAATTTAGAGTCGCGGAAAAAAGCGTCAAAATCGTTGCGAATTCTTCACCGCTTACGCAACATGTAAACAGTAAAAGTATTAAACTTGCCCTTTGAACGGTTCCCTGTCTCAATCCGTGTGGAAAATTAAAAAGGGAGGTAGTATTTGTACCGAAAATCCAGACATATCGAATATTTGAATAAAAATAATCAAATGGCGCGGTTCTGCTCGCGCACCACTCGAGAGGTTGGGCTTTTCATCTGTGGTTTGTTTGACAAAAATGTTATGATGAAACAAGTAGGTACGATTCAAAGGTTCGTATTTTTCAGTAACAAATTAGGCTTTTGTTTGATGTTCTTTGCTGGCTTGGATAAATAAATTGGGAAGTACGTATGAGAGACTTTAATCAGGTTATGAATTCAAGGTTGAAACGTCAGAAGTGGTATTAGATCTGAGTAGCGCACTTATTTTTTTTTCTTTACGAAAATGTATCTATGCTTTGCGCCTTATAATTAATCTGTTTTGTTCGATGCCGGCTTAATAGTTGTCTGTTGAGCATAGGCCTGCCCACGAAGAGCAATTAGGCCAACCACCAGTACAGGTTGGGGGTTTCACATACGCCATGGAATTTCTTTTACTAACGTATGAAAGTTTCTTACGATGTTTCCTTTCACCGAAAAGCTAGTTATCTAAAAATCCGTACACAAATCCCAAAGAACTCATTAGTACGAGCCTGGGATTCTAATTCTTAACCTCACAATTATAAGACAAAGACACTAGGACTCGGACACCACGGCTTATCAAATATTATAACGATTTTAATTATAATCCCTTTATACAAAGCAAATGTTAAAATACCTGTTCTCTTATTGTATCGTTACGACAATGAATAACACTAAAGAACAAATGAAGTTAACTTTTCATTTCCGCTCTTTCTTCCTTTTCTTTTTCATGTTATTTTCAGCAAAACACAGCGAAAACAATTAAAACTTTCCCGTCTTTACCCCAATTGTAATTAAGCATACTTTTGTTAATCAACGGCGAATAAAAACATTAGCCGAGTCCGCAATATTGTTACATTCCTAAAATAACATTGTCTAGTACGGAGTATTATGCCAAGGCGACAATGGTCAAGTCATATTTGCACCAACCTAACACCAACATACCAATGTATCTGATACAAAGGAAAATATGTGGTGAATTATTTGAGTTCCGTTTCTTTCGTGTTGAGCCAAGCTTGGTCAAGTGGAACCCAATGTATGACCGAGCCAATACAAAAAGGTGTGAATTTTATTTCGCATAACTGTTAAGCTTATCTGTGCGGCAATTTTCATCTTTGGCATAATCCGAGATTGCCGTTGGTTCCGTAATGCCAGATTATTCTGGATAACTTTCTTTTGTTTCATAAAAATTCAGGTGGACTTCCGTTCCTTGGAGTTGTAGAGTTAGCCACAAAACTGTATAAAATATATCAAAATTAATAAGTAAGTAAGTAAGTTGGTGCAGACGGACTGATTATCTATGTTATTTCAATAAAGCTAATTGTAGACCTCTGAATTTCTTAGCGACAAAAACAACCGGGACCTATAACTTAACGTGACCTCTAACCAATACCAACTTTGATAGTCCACATATTATGTCCAGCATAAGCACCACATTCAGCTCTAAGTCGATAGTTGAAGCCGCCTGTGAGATATTTGAAAAAAATAATGTATCATGCTTACTTAATACCTGACCTCTCATAGGTATTACTTTGCTTAGTTTGAGGTCAGAGGCCGTGTGTAAAATGTCCCTGAATATTAAAAAAAAGGCTCCAATTTTACTAGCTTTTATTTAACATGCAATGGATAAACCTATGTCAGTTAGGGTGGAATCTTGCAAGTTTTGACCAACTTCCCGGTTTCCGATTGAACTGAAATTTTGCAAGCATATAATGTACATCGCGTAATAATTCATTTATGTGGGACATGGAGCTGATCTGATGTTGGAGTCGGAAGGTGGCCATAGTAACTCCTCTACTAAACAAGATCATCCATCCATCCATCAGCCAAAGGACGTCCACTGCTGGACATAGGCCTCTCCTATGGATCTCCAATAAGACCGGTTGGAAGCGGCTTGTATCCAGCGCGATCCTGCGGTCTTAATGAGGTCATCCGTCCACCTTGTAGATGGACGTCCTACGCTGCGCTTGCCGGTACGTGGTCTCCACCCGACAACTTTTCGAATCCACCGGTCATCAGTCCTCCGCGCTATGTGTTCTGCCCATTGCTATTTCAACTTGCTAATCCGTTGGGCTATGTCGGTAACCTTGGTTCTTCTACGGATTTCCTCATTCCTCATTCGATCCCGCAGAGAGACTCCGAGCATCTCTGAGAGCCTCTCCATAGCTCGTTGGGCTACTTGGAGCTTACTGATAAGGCCCATAGTGAGAGACTAAACAAGATAGACTCGTCGAGTTCGGGCTCGTTTTACTTGTCTTGGCTAGCACTCTGCTGCTATATGATATAAAGGATCTCAAAAGCTTGTATTTAAAATGTTATATTTTTATAATAATTTGTTAATAATCACTTTGGGGCATTGCTGACCGTACAATACCTTGATTAAAACTCAAGCTGGGCGAGCGGCGAGCGGCGAGCGCGGCCGTTCACTCAAATGGCCGCCCTCGACGCTCTTAACTGCCCTTTATGAACTTTACATATCCTTATTTAAGTCGTTATAAGTAACCCACTTCCACTGGATAAGGATCTCGAGGCGGCCAACTTTGGAAATAAATATCGCCGCGGGAAAGCATTCAAAAAATTTATAATACTTTTGGAGTTGAGATTGAAGTTCAGTCGGGTTCGGCTGATTAAAAACAATGGGGAATGTTCGGTCTTTGCTAATATGGAAATTGTTCTCGTCGATATTTGAAATGAGGATTTTATACAATGCTACCGTCCTGTGTTGAGTAGGTATTGTTACTCATAATTTTATTGGCCAATAGGACGTCTAGAGCTGAGAATAGATCGAAAATAAGAAGACCGGTCGGAAACGGCTTGCAGCGCGATCCTATGGTTAGTGTCGTCGTCAGTTTAACTTGTGAGAAGACCTATGTTTTGAATAAATATTTAGTGCCACTATCTTTTTGCAGGCATTTAAGTTTAAGGGCATTAAGAACATTTATATAAAAAAAATACACACAAAATTACTAATATTACAATAATTATACACTTAAAAACTTAATTTTACAAAATAGATAAAATAATAATAAATATCTCTTATTTTCACTACAATCTATAATATTTTTTTATATAAATGTCTTTAATGCCCTAAAACTTATTTGCCTACAACAAGATAGCGGAAATACACTAAATATTTATTCAAAACATAGGTTTGAAGATTAATTTCCGCAAAGTAACGCCTGATTCAATCCAATCAGCTATCTAGTGAGAAGACGTCTTACGCCGCGCAACCGATAAGTAAAATTAAGGAAGATAATGTATTTATTCCAGATATCACGTAGATACTCATATTATATCATGTGGAATTAGAAGACCAGAAACGTACGGATGAATTGTGTTAAAGACGATATGCGAGAGAAAGAGTTAGTGATGAAATGAAGTATAACTATTTTTTGCAAAAAATAGCATGACCGACTTCATCCGTGTACAAAATTCTCGAATATTTCGCAGGAATATACATCGATGTAATATTTTTCACTTTATTCTCGATTTATCAAAAATGGCTCAGCCGATTTCGATGAAATTTAAATGGGACCAATTTCAAAATATACTCTTTCCAATAAAAAAATAATTATTGAAATCGGACCACTAAATAAGAAGTTATGCGTGGTTATACATAAAAAGACTATACGCGTCGAATTGAGCACCTCCTCTGTATCGTTGGTCAAAAATGAGGCAAAAAAGTGGCGAAAAGAAGCATGCTGTGTAACACACCACCTAGGGTGATAAGTGATAAGTATTATGGTTAAAAAGATGATGATCATGTATTGGCCGAATCAAATTTCGTGGCAGCAGTGAAGTTAGCTATACCAGACGCCTTCTACACGCGCAGCTGACATAAGGCATTTGCTATAACGTATAATGACTTGCCTCGTCTCACAGACGCCAAGAAATTCTAAAAAACGGCCTATTCATTCATGCCATCTTTGAAATAATACAATTTTGAAATCACACCAAAAAAAAAAAGACTTAAATTTTTTGATAAAATAAATCTAAATATGAAAACACTTTAAACAGAATAAGTAAGAAGAAAAGAGATATTAGTAGGAATAAACACCTTGTTAAAGTAGGTACTAAAGGCACGAAGTAACAGGTACAAACTTGTTTCTGGCTCTTATATAGGTATTCTTGTTGTCATTTTTATAAAGTATAGGAATGCTATTTATTGCGCATAGATAATTTAGTTAAGTCCATATTATCTCTTTATATACATATTCCGTAATGGGCACTTTGCATTTATAAGTGAGAACTGTTTTGGCTTATGTATTGTCATTTAACCTCTTCTTACTGTGTTTGTTAGAAAGCCGTTTGTTTTCCATGTAAAATAAAATAAAATATATTTAAATAGATAGATATATCTATTTAAAAATACTTTTAAGTCCATTGAAATATTTACTAGTTTGAATATATTTAAATAGATAGATATACCTATTTAAAAATACTTTTGAGTCCATTGAAATATTTACTAGTTTATAACTGGATAATGACAAAAAAGAAAATTAATAGGGTTAGGTACATACGCGGCCGAAAGGAAATATTTGAACATTATTCTAACAATGACGTGTGTAAAAAAGTTCAAGGACAAAACCAGTATTCCAACAGGTAAATAAACCAGTCACTAAGGTGTTTAATAACAGCGCCGGCCGAGATAACATCAATAGCAATCTAAACTGCAATTAAAGTATCGATTGGATCGCCGCCGCCGCTGGGTGCTTTCTGAACGATAGTTCCAACGTTTATGTTGTACGATTCACTCTAGGATATGCTCGGATACTTTACAAATCACATTTAAATTATACAATACAGTAATATCTCGACTTATGCTACCCCGTTATACGCGAATTTACAGTAGCCCAGTCGGGTTAGCATTTTAAGTTTCAAAAATTCTCGGCAGCAATTTTTTGCTGCAATCTTTAATGGGGGTCACAGGTAGTCTAAATCCAAGATGGAGACCAAATTCCACCGGTGCGTTAGCCGCCATCTTGAATTTAAGGTGGAATGGTTTAATATCACGATCATTTTTAAATTTTTCAACAAAAATGGTTAGGACTAAAGTTGTTGTAAATGTGAATCTCTACAATTTACTTGTTGCATTTTTTTCGTACGATCGATATTTTTCGAGTTATACGCGAAAAAAGTGGTAAAGTTTATTTATCAAATTATATTGATTATTATTAACTTTACGACATAATTTTTACGTGAACAAAGTTGTAGAGAATTAAATTTCCTAAAATTTTAATATCTACGGCTTTTTTCCTAGAACCAATATTAAGGGTTCCTTAAAGGTTGCAGCAAAAAAATTCTGCCGTGAATTTTTCGATTTCAGACCCTTTTTGACTAACCCGACTGGGCAAGATCCTACGAGGTTTTCTTATTGATCACCGCGCGCATCGGCGTGTTCGGTTTACGATAAATTCGAACATGTCCGCGTGGAATTGTTTACCTACGCAGTGCACAGTTTGCTTTACGACAAATTCGAAGGATTCAATATGCTTTCTTTAAACGTTTTTATACATGCAGTGTTGAACCCCGACTTACGCGAATTCAACTTACGGGGCTATCGCTTGGTCCCACCTATCACGTAGGTATATTACTGTATATCCTTCGTCTAAGATACATCCCATAAATTGAATGCGAGACCATAATGTAGTCTAGTATAATCTAGTTAGAATAAAATATATTTTTCATCACATCTATTCGAAACTACTTGACTACTTGGTTCGCCTTTACTCGTAAGTGCGCCCAAAGGTGGTGTTTTCTATAAGGAACTTTATAAGTGAGCCGTAATGATCTTTGCCGCGCACGTTTTGAATTTGGAAGTAGTTGTAATGTTAGTGTTCAGCGCAAAGAAAATGAATGAAAATATAAGTTTTCATTTGTTTTATTATTAGATACCATTTAATTTCAATATAATTGTTACTCTACGTTTTATTAAAAAATAATTTTACAATAAAATATGAGGCGCCTTTTATTTTCTCATAGAGGTGATGAAAAGTAGAGTGTACCACTCGGGCGCAAAATATATTTTAGGCTCGGGCGATGTTGTAATGTTGCAAACGGGGGAGCCGTTTGCAGCACCACAAGTTAAGAGAGGATTAGAGAGGAACCTGTAATGCGGCAAGCGGGGGAGCCGGTTGCAGCACCACAGGTAAAGAGTATCAGAGTAAGAACCGGTAATGTTGCAAGCGGGGGAGCCGGTTGCAACACCACAAGTTACGAGATTTCAGAGAACCTACCCCAAGAGTCCTGCCTGGTGGTTAGGATTCCTAACGGTTCGAAGAAAGGAGGTTAATATAGAAAACTAACCATACTGTTTACACATTTATTCATTTCACCATATAAATAACACCGCACTTATAGTCTGTATGTTTTTCTTGAAGCGAATAGAGAGAGAATTTTGAAAAGAGTCCGTGGAATGTTAGCCTAACAGGGGAGGGGTAGCACACAAAGAAAACACACTGGGGGCTGGCCGAGGTTGGAGCGTAGACAAGCTGGACCCGCCAATAGACGTAGCGCCAGCAGGGCGCTGGAGATGGAAGCGCCTGTAGCGCCAGCTGTGCGTTAGCGTATATACGCCCGTGGTGTTGGGGCGCTTGAGGTGGAGGCGCTTGTGCGCTAGCTGGGCACTAGCGTGAAGACGCCCGTGGGGTTGTTCTGGCGCCTGAAGTGGAGGCGCCTGTAGCGCTAGCTCGGTACACCAAGATAAGTGGCAAGGTCAGTGTCCCCAGAAGATGAGGTCCTCCTGTAACAAGGCCAAAGAGACCGAAGCCTCGCGAAGAAAAATTACCAGACGCTCATGCTGTCTTCTCTGCAGGACCCGTCACCACGTTCAAAGATCACACGTTAACATGAACTAACACCACATATACTTTCATAAAAATACCACAAGACATGCACCATATTTCGTGTCTACTTGATGACTTCCCTCGCAAGACTGCCTCAATTTTAAAACAAGGATCGCTGATCCTGTCAAAAGCAATTTAAAATTTTCGTACATAGAATAATTGTTAATTGGCAGTAATATCGTTAAAAAAGTTTGAATGTAGAGAAGCTAACAAAAAGGTTAGTTTCTCTACATTTGGGGGAAATGTAGAGAAACTAACCTTTTTGTTAGCTTCTCTACATTCAAACTCTTTTAACGATAACACTGCCAACAAACAATTCTAATTATGAAAATGTAATAAAATAATACTTTTGACAGGATCAGCGATCCTTGTTTTAAAATTCAGTCAGTCTTGAGAGGGAAGTCATCAAGGAGACACGAAAGATGGTGCATGTCTTGTGGTATTTTTATGAAAGTATATGTGGTGTTAGTTCATGTTAACGTGTGATCTTTGAACGTGGTGACGGGTCCTGCAGAGAAGACAGCATGAGCGTCTGGTAATTTTTCTTCGCGAGGCTTCGGTCTCTTTGACCTTGTTACAGGAGGACCTCAACTTCTGGGGCCACTGACCTTGCCACTTATCTTGGTGTACCGAGCTAGCGCTACAGGCGCCTCCACTTCAGGCGCCAGAACAACTCCACGGGCGTCTTCACGCTAGTGCCCAGCTAGCGCACAGGCGCCTTCACCTCAAGCGCCAGAACAACACCACGGGCGTCTTCACGCTAGTGCCCAGCTAGCGCACAGGCGCCTCCACCTCAAGCGCCACAACATCACGGGCGTATACACGCTAACGCACAGCTGGCGCTACAGGCGCTTCTATCTCCAACGCCCTGCTGGCGCTACGTCTATCGGCGGGTCCAGCTTGTCTACGCTCCAACCTCGGCCGGCCTCCAGTGTGTTTTCTTTGCGTGCTACCCCTCCCCTGTTAGGCTAACATCCCACGGACTCTTTTCAAAATTCTCTCACTATTCGCTTCAAGAAAAACATACAGACTATAAGTGCAGTGTTATTTATATGGTGAAATGAATAAATGTGTAAACAGTATGGTTAGTTTTATATATTAATCTCCTTTCTTCGAACCGTTAGGAATCCTAACCACTAGGCAGGACTCTTGGGGTAGGTTCTCTGAAGTCTCGTAACCTGTGGTGCTGCAAACGGCTACCCCGTTTGTAACGCTACAGTTTACTCTGATACTCTTTACCTGTGGTGCTGCAACCGGCTCCCCCGCTTGCCGCATTACAGGTTTCTCTCTCTAATCCTCTCTTAACTTGTGGTGCTGCAAACGGCTACCCCGTGTGCAACATTACAATGTACATTGAATCCCTCGCTACGTTCAGGATTCTACTCTAGAATCCCTCACTTCGCTCTGGATTCAAAAAAGCGCCCTCGCCGTAAAAATATAATTTTGCTCCTATATAATACAATCTACTATTTACCTTCTGCTCTTTTGATTCCCTCGCTAACGCTCAGGATTCAACAAGAGGCGGCTTTATTGCTAAAAGCAATCTCTGCCAGGCAACCTTTGGAAGGAATAGGAATTTAGAACAAGTAAAGAAGGGGATGTGCGTTATTATATTTTTGATTATATTATATATTTTCAATTTTCGCGCGCCTCCGAGGCATAATAATATCGATTACGAATGACAGGTATAAAATAATCAGAGCGCTTAGGCTTCCTCTGTGTCTGGGTGTTATTATCTATATAAGTATGTATTTAAATATATATCTACTTAGAATGGCAGCCATATCACAAGCTTAGCTTAGTTTGGAGTCGAAATCGTGTATAAGATGTCCCGTGATATTTATTTATACTTTTAAGTATAACTAGCATAGCAAAACCGGCGAAATGTACGTTTAAATTTGACCACGTCATCGAGTAATATATTTTATCTGACGTGAAAACTTCATTGAACAGAATTCCGGAAGCTTTTGAAGCTATTTTATAGCATAGCGTAGAAACGTTGTCAAAGGCAACGTTTCCAGTTAAATAACTGTTCGAGTGCACATCCAGCAATTCGCTTGCTGAAAAGATTATATGAGAACGATAAAGCTGCGTTTTAATGATCTAAATGCTATTAAAAAGCTTGGATAATTTCATTCGTTTAAATTTATTGAAAATTTCATTAGTGCTTTCATAATGAATCGTAAAGCGTTCGATTATGTTGGAACTTTAATTTGGATTCAAATACTTATACAGAAATATTTAATATTTTTAACGAGACTTTATAGTACTGTTAGAGTGGCACATAGCAAATATTCAACAGAGTTTTTAATGAAATTAAAAATTATTTTCAAATAGACCAACAAATTTAACAAAGAATAGATATAAAAATATATTAATCGATGACGTTGTGGTCAAAGTTAAAGCACCTGTAATAAAATACAATATCACTAATTTCCAAATTTTAACTGAAGACCTCTGATATGGTTAAATGGCTAACACAACCGACACCGTCATCAGAGCAACGGTAACGCTCAGTTGCAAATGTCATCTTCATCATCAAAACTTAAGAGCAGGGCTCTTGTTGGTGGAGCAACTTCCACGTCTCGTGATCTTCGCAAGTATTTTCACCTCCTTGTACGACATGACATCTTCTTTTTCTTCAATTTGGTCTTAAAATGTTTTCCGTGGATGCATATATAGGGTTATCCAGAACTGGTATACTAAACCGAAAGGAAGTGATTCTAACCATCACCATGAACAACTTTTACTCTAAGATCAACGCGGAATTCGAGAAAAAAATCAGCTGTTTCATACATTTTGTCGATTTCGAAATGCAGTTTTGTATGGAACAGCTGACTTTTTTTCTCGAATTTTGGTTTGGTTTCATAGTAAAAGTTGCTCATGATAGTCTAAATTACCCCGTTTTGGCTTAGTACAAGGTAAGCACGAGGAAGGGAAAGACCACGGAGAGCATCCACGGTCACCCGTCCCTAAACTGACTGGGAACATTTCCTTTATCGCTTACAAACACCTAGTCAACTAGGCTAAAACTACTACGCTACCGAAGTTGAAAAGATCTTAAAGGACACCGTAATGAAGAGACACGTTTTCGTTATTGTTATTTTGAGAAATATCGTTTAAACCTAATAACACTTAATAAATACAGCGTTCAGCTCAGCCGCTCCGCGTTGGAGGCACACCGATCGTATTTATCTGCATATTTACATAAATCAATAAATACACCGACGACGGCGGCAATTTAACGCAGGACTGGCGGTAACACTTCGAGCTTGTTTAAAAATGTGAGACAATCCCCACTACTACTGGAACTCGATTGAGATCAACTATTTCAGTACGAAAGATGTCGATGACACAGTCTTAGTAGTCAATTTGAATGTTACACTTTAAGCACCTAATATTGCATTTGTTAGAGGACGCAACTTTATTTTTGAGACATGTAGGGGGTCATTAGAAGCTTAACCCTAAGTTTGCGGGGTTGCCACCCTTGTCCTTGTCGCCCTTACCGCCATCTTGGAAAATGAGGTCCAAACACCTTTGTCGCAATATCTCAGAAACTATGCGTCCTACAAATAAATTGTCAAGACATAATTTGTAGAAAATTGCTTTGCCTACAAATATGTTCTTCTAACTTTTTACCCTAAATTTAAAATCAAAGAAGTTATAAGCAAAAAAGTGAGAAAATGTTTTAAAAATTTTATTCACTTTTCTTTCTTGGCCCAAGACGAAGACAGACTTGGTTCTAGTGGTGCGAACTCTACTTTCCATACCTCCTGCAAGAAAATAAAATACGAGTAATACTTACGTCATAAACTCACTTAGTGTTGATACTCACTAGGCAACTCGGTTCCGAGATATCGCGTAAAAGGTGTTTTGCACCTCTTTTTCCAAAATGGCCGCCGGGGAACAAGGGCAGCAACCCCACGAACTTGGGGTTAAGCTTGTATTGACCCCCACACATGTTCCAAAAATAAAATTGCGTCCCCAAAAAAATGAAAAGCTCCATGTAACATTTAAATGGACTATAGTGCCAATGTCACAGCGTCGCAGTAAATGACAGAGAGATGAACAAGCTGCGATTAATTTATGCTTTTTGTTTCCCGATAAATATAATCCAATCAAAAACATTTTCACGAATAATGTTGCTATTGATAATCTAAGAGACCATGATACTCGTATGGCTGGAACTGACAAAAACAATATCATGTAAAGCCAATCCAAGGCTACCCACCCTAACTCTACAAACTCTACATCCTACTCTTGAAATTATGTTTAGTAAAATTGTTTTCAATCGAAGGACATACGGTCTAATGTGGACTTCATTTTACTTACAGATCACTGCCACATGCTACGGAGCATTTTTGAGTATCCTTACATGCACCAATAGCTTACTTACTCGTATATCTAATAGCTACAAACTTAGGGCTTTGAAAAGTGAAAAAAACATAACAATCTCGTCTACTAGATATTATCAAGTTACAAGGCTGCTTATCTCGCTGCAGGTCTCGCGCTTCAATGCTAATTATTTACCTCCCTCCCGATTAAAGTTGGCAAGGAAAAAGAAGTGTTAGACTTAGTAGCTATAATCTTAGTTACTGTCGGCAATATAAGGTTTTTTTTACCTTTCCACCTCTCCGTATAGAAGGCTGGTTAGAAACTATTTTTGGATTAAGATGAATAATAAAATAAATGTAGTTTTAAAAAAAACTAAAAAACACGCTTGTGATTCTATTTTTTTTTTTATAAATTCATTGTCTTCTGTCTTTAACAGGTGTGCAAAGTTTAAAGAAAATCTGATCGCTCAAAGTAGGTCAAAATTGAGCTCAAAGGGGTTGGTTACAAGCAAGCAAGCAAGCATACACGTGAAACTAATAAAAGGGAGTTAAAAATATGTCATATTCAACGTTGGTAGAGAAAGTAAAAAAAAAATATTAAAAAACTCTGAACTCTACATTTTTGTTCAAAGGTCGTAAGGTACTTTTTATCTAGGAAAAGTATAAGTAAGAAGCAACGGACAAAGCTTGTATTACATAAATAAAATACCTGTAGTGTTTACTCTTTTAAATACCTGTAGTGTTTGCACTTTGCTACAAAGATAATTAGTAACCTATTATATCTTTGAAGAACCTCATCAGGTACCGAGTAGATGGAGAGATTAGTCTTACAGTTACAGTATACAGGCTTTATAGCCTTTTTATAGCCTTCACGCTCAGACATTCGCTCACAAGACTTAACTAACATAATTATTGCACATATCTAATTGGGTTATAATCTGCTACAAAAGCAAACTTTCTACTTATAAGTATTGTACCTACCTGTAAAATCCGTGGCGGTCTAGTGGTAATGACACCCGCCTTACAAACGGAGGTCGTGGGTTCAATCCCGGTCCTGTGAGTTCTTTGGAATTTATGTACGAAATTTCACACCACTGGCTTTTCGGTGAAGGAAAACATCGTAATCTGCATACAACCGTAGAAGAAATTCGATGGCGAATGTGAATCCACCAGCGTGGTGGAAATGGTCCAATTACCCATCATAGGTAGGCCTACGTCCTGCAGTGGACTATTGAAAAAGCTGGTACAGTACAGTATTAGCTACAGTCAGCTATAGAAATATATACTACTAGCTTATGCCCGCGGCTCCGCGCGCTTGGTATTTTGACTCTTGTGCTATCCCACTTAGGAATCTTTTATTTTTTCGAGATAAAAAGTAGCCCATGTCATTGGCCTTTGAATCATATCCATGCCAAAAATTAAGTTAATCCGTTGCTCCATTGCTGCGTGAAAGAGAAACAAACCAACAAACTTTTCGTATTTATAATATTAAGTATGATTAAAAGATAGTAAAAACTGTATTGCAATCTTTTGTGATTTGCTTAGTTTAGGGGATAGACAGACACACAAAAGGCGACTATGATTTATAATATTTAGGATATTACTAGTAGAGAACTAACATTTTTTTTCTCACGTACCTACGAGTAGTAAACTTATACACCTTTTTAAAATATTGTGTTTTGTAAAATAAATGATAAACGCCCTTTTCCACCGTAAAAAGGCCAATAACACATTCCAAAATCGCAAACATCATACCAAACAAAGGGTAGAGGACCCGAATCAATTTTAACATTTAGACTGATGACACGTTACTTTTTTAGCCTTTCAATATTTCGCTCCCCCTTTGCAAATTTCGCGATCAGTTCGCCCGGCGATGTCTTATTGAGTGCTGGGGGCGTATTCTCGTGCTGTACGATATAGGTAAGTATATGTTTTATATTGTCTACTTATTTAAGATATACTTGTATATTTAACACGCAAATATGTACAAAAATGATAATAACATAATTTTAATAGCTACTGAAGTTATAGCAACTTAGCTCAGATAAAAATATTAACCAAGATTAAGACTGTAGAGATTTTGGAGGGGGCCGATTCAGAGTTCAAATCTCAAGTCACCATCAAATACTCGTCTGGCAGTTGCATGTCATTTCTTCTCCCAACTGTCGTGCTCTTAGCCAGCCTGTATTGAAAGTCAGTTTTGAGTCGATGACAAGCACTATAAATTCATAATACAATTGATAGGATGCTACGACGTTTAAGTAATAGATCGATGGCTACAACTTACTCAAACTCTTGCACCACCTGATCGTTATATACTTCTACGCAACAGAACCAAAAATATTGAAAATTAAAATGCTTTAAAATATCGTACGATACGAGAATATCCCCCTTACTTGTGTGCTTTTATCATGGCACGCTTATGGGGTATGACATATTTATTTATAGACACAACCTTGGCATGTACGTCGGTAGATTCTCTTTTCCATGTTGCTGCGTACCATTTATTGTTAAAATGTTGAATACACATCAAAATAAGTCAATTAAAAGCTTATGCTAGAGTGCACGCCTTAATTAGGTGGAAACAGAGGCTAAAATAACAGCAAGGGTCGCTGTCAATATATCAAAAGTGTAACAATTTTCACGGCACTATATTCGAGTACGGGTGGAATATTTTTATTCGGAGCTAGAAGCTTTTGAATAAAATTCGCGCTGCGTAAAATTTGAAATTGGGATACAGAGCTGGCATTCGGAACGCAACATGATGGATGGTATTTTTTAATTTTTTAGCTAATATTTCTATGAAAACAAAGCTATACGTGAAACTCGACATGGCATTTTTCTGCTGTCTGTGCCTACGTCTTGGAATTGACTTGTCACATTTTATGGATTCTGTTTATTTATTTTGTTTTAGTACCTTTGTTTTAAGAAAACCAAACCATACGTTGTTACATAATGTATTTTAGACATGATTATCAAGTTGTATAAATTCAAAAACACGTTTAATTATTATAAACGCGAAAGTGGGTTTAGTTTTCTTTCACGCAGCAAAGCAACAGACCTATTAGTCCAGCAACCATCTGTTTTTGTTTTAGTGATTAGTAACAGTTTCAAAAGACAAACTTGGGCGTCTCATTGGAACGAACCTGTTTACGAAGATTGAGCCTGTTAGTAATCACTAAAAAGCACAGGAGATGGCTGCTGGACTATATGAAATTGTTATGGATGAGTACACATATTTTGTGAACAGATTCCATGCACCATGTGGGTGGACATGTATAGACTTCCTCCGCCTACAAGATGTCTATCTTGTAACAACCAAGTTGTCCAAGTGTAACATAGTGCATGCTACGTTGCTCTTCTGATAGATCTGCAGCTACGACACTTTCATAGGCTAACTGGATTGCTCCCATTAATTCTATGGAGTTTTCCTTTTTTTTAGTTTATCTTCTCCGGAAAATTAAAACATTGTGAGAAAAACGACGCATGCAGAAAATAAGAGGCTAACAAATTATAATCAGGTGAATTATTTTTTGCACAAAATAGCATGACCGACTTCACCCGTGTACAGAATTCGCGAATATTTCGCACGGATCGATGTAACATTTTTCACAATATTGTTGATTTATCAAAAATGGCTCAGCCAATTTCGATAAAATTTAAATGGAACCAATTGACTACAATGAAGAAAGATAATTATGCGTGGTTATATATAAAAAAATGTATACTCGTCGAATTGTATACCTCCTCCGGTGGTTCGCGTCGGTTAAAAATTGATGTCTAAGAGATTCATCAACTCAAGTGGTGGCTCAATTACCATTCTAAAGTTAAAGGTTTATTACTAATTATTATAATATTCTTTTTTTTCAACCGTGTACAGAATTCGAATAATTCGCCCGGATCGGTGTAGTAATTTTCACATTTTTTTTTATAAAAACGGCTCAGCTGATAACAATAACATTAAAATTTAAAATTTAGACCTCTAAAGTACGATCTACCAAACAAAAAAAGAATTATTGAAATCGGACTACTCTGTAAAAAGTTATGCTTGGTCATATATAAAAAAACCGGACAAGTGCGAGTCACGCTCGCACACCGAGGGTTCCGTACGAATCTAGAAAATTTCACAAAATTGGGAAGTAAGTTTTTAAAATCCCTATACCCTATACCATCGTCAAAAAAGTTTTTTTTTTTTCACTTTCTCGTCATACATCGAAAATTACACAGTACAAATTACTATTAATTAATTACAAATCTGTTTTAGCATGTGCGAATGAAGTTCTTTTATATGATACCTTACATAATACGATTTACTCACTTTGAATTAGGACCCATATTTTGTGAATTTTGAGGCCTTATTTTTTGTGATTTAAATAAAAATGTACAGTTTTCAGATTTATTCCTATATGTGTACTCTGAGACAATGCTTCTAGCCAAATTTCATAGTTCTATGTCAACGGGATGTACCCTGTAGGTTTTGATTTTTGTGAGTGTCGAAATATGTGGTTTTTTCGACATAAACGGCTCTAATTTTTTTTAACGATAATTTAGAAGTTTTTTTTTATACAACTGAAAAAAACCATAGGTATATGTACACATTTTAAATTTCAACTAGATATCTTTATGCGTTCCCGAGATAAAGAGTCTTGACATACACACAGACGGACAGACGGACAACAAAGTGATCTTAAAAGGGTTCCGTTTTTTCCGTTTGAGGTACGGAACCTTAAAAAATATATACGTGTAGACTTGAGAACCTCCCCATTTTTTTTGACGAGATTACGTCCGAGCTTTGCCACTAACTCGCCTGTCACAGTTGGTAAGCGACGTTGTAGTCAAAAATGAAGCACACAGACTCAGAAGATACCTATTCACTCTGATCTTAAAAAGCTTCAGACTATATCACAAGCTTTGTTTAGTTTGGGGTCAGAAACGATGTGTAAGATGTCCCTTTACTTTTATTTTATATTTATCTGTTAGGAAACAGGAAAACTGATTCGTCGTTTAAAAATATAACAGTATAGCAGGTGAACCTGACGATTTCTATTACTACAAATATCACAAAAAGCACCCGGAACTAAATGCCCAAAACAATAATCCTTCTAGAAATATTATTTTATCGGTTCAATAAACATGGTTACAATATTTAGGTACTCATTAATGGAAACCTCTCCTTTCCTTTCTGAGTTTGATGGAAATGTCACAGTAATTAATCGTTAAATTTTAACTAGCTTCCTTCCAGTTGGCCGCGTAGATTGTCTCAATGTTAACAATAATTTACAAGCTGGAGTTAGCTCTTGGCTCCAGAACTTTCTCTAGACTTTAGGTTTAAAATTTACTCTACATCATCGTGGTAACACAGAGAGAATTGATAAATAAAAGACCCGGGTTAATAATTTTATTACTTTTCGTAAATACTTGCACCAGTGATTTCCACCGTGAACAGAATTCGAATAGTTTGCACAAATTGATGTGACATCCATGTACACTATTGTTGTTATTATATATTGTGAACCGATTTAAACAAATCTTTTTTTATTTTGAAAGGGTATATCCTTTCCTACTTCCTACTAATATTATAAACGCAAAAGCTTGTGAGGATGGATGGATGTGTGTTACTCTTTCACGCAAAAACTACTGAACGGATTGAGATGAAACTTTGCAATAATATAGCTTATATATCAGAATACCACATAGGCTATAAATTATAATGATATTGCGTCAAAAATAAAAATATCATGTTGGCGAAGCCGCGGGTAAAAACTAATACAGTCATATTTTTTAAATTTAATTATAGTGAAATCGCCTTTTCAAAAAAGGCGATCTATATATGTAGCTTATTAAATCCATCCATCCATCAACCATAGGACGTCTGCTGCTGGACTTAGGCTTCCCTTATCCTTCTCCAGTCGATTTCCTCATGTCTGAGGGTCGCAACCACCACCTTCCACCAATTTCTCCCGGTATGATTTTCTTCCGCTCTTTCCGGTCCTCGGTGACATGCTGCGCGTCGTACACTGAGGAGTCAAAAGTGGTGCGGATCTGGTCGGACCAACACATCGGACTTCCCTTCCCTTATGGATCTTCAATAAATAGCTATTAGGTATCCTAAATTGTCTTCATACGATGATGAGCTAACTTCTAGGTGTAGTAAAAGTACCTACGTTAAACTATGTAAAACACTTTGACTATTTTAGACAGGATAGAATTTTTTACTAAGATTTCACGATTTCACGAAATAAATTTAATCTAACTTTGTACATTGTACTAGTATGTACATAAATTAAGGTTGTAGCACACATATTACTTCGAGACTGGATCTACATCGTTTCAACGCGCAACTCAGAATAATCAGTCCTTAAATGGCATCAGACAAGCTTGAAATTTTTATATGGAAACTAAGACGCTTTTTGCAAATTTTAGGTTTAGGTAATATAGTGTACAATCTGTACACATATTTCTGCTATAAAAATTTAAGCTATAACGCATAAATCGGGCCGTTAGTAATAACTTTGAACACATAAAAGACCAGAATGACTTTAAATGCGCTCACACAAAAACTTCTCCAAAATAGTGTAGTTTTTGTCGAGTTTGATCAACTTTTCTCCGTCATAAATGTTGGTGTTTGTCCTCACAACATTTCATTCAAGTGCTGCTAGAGAGTCCCTCTGGTTTCTACCATGTTCGGTGGTTACAAACAAATCAAAGCAGCTGTAGAGCTGTTTAATTTTCAAATTAAACTTATCTGTAAGCCAGTAGCGCCTACAATACCTAGTCTAAAGGGTGGCGTCCCTGAATCAAAGTTTTGTCGAGCCAGTGTTGCCAACTTGGCCACCTGAACGAATGAATAATGCATCGCAGGGTTGCCGCTTTGTTTTGATTTTAACTACCATCTGCCAACTTTACGATACTTGTTCTGGCGCCGCTCATTTGTTATTTATCGGGAAATGAGATGTAAACCTTGTTTAAAAAGACCCTTCCCTAGATGGCGCTTGGAACGTCTTTCGCTTAGTAAGCAGGGGGAGTGCGTAATGTTTTTTATCTACTCGTAGAACACGTGTGTGTGTCTTGTTTATTTAAAAACGTAAAATAAAATGAAAGTTAGATTATCTGGATTTTTATCTGTACTGATTTAAATATAAATACTTCCTTTATAAAGCATTGTACACCTTTGTGGAAGCAAAACGCCATAATCTAGTGTTTTTGAAAATAAATAGGGTATTTTCGGGGTTGTTTGCCAATATTTTGATTAAACTTAAGAACAAGCGTTGTACTTTACTGCACTCACTACCTAAACACTGCACTAACTCAAATACTTCCATTCTTTCAAGTCTTCTGACTTTATTACAGTAGATAAAGTCATCTGACTATGTCGTTACTTAATCGTCGTTGTCTCAACCATAATACGTCCCTGACAGACCCTGGAGTCTGTGGTTAGTAAATTTTCAGTAAAAAAAAACATAAGACGTCCCTTTTTAGGGACCTGTGCGCAGAAGGTAAAATCAGGACCCTATTACTAAGACTCTGAAGTCTGCTGTCTGTCACCAGGCTGTACCTATCTCAAGAACCTTGATAGCTAGACAGTTGAATTTTTTTAAAAATATGCTTTTTGTTGCCGCTGTAGCAACAAATACTAAAAGCAAATTAAAATAAATATTTAAGGGGGCTTCCATACAACAATCGTGATTTTTAGGAGTTTTTGGCTCGCTATTAATAACGGCAAGACAAATTGGACTAAGAACCCAACATGGTATGGAACACTTCGTGGGAGAGTCCAACTCGCATTTGGCTGATTTTTTAAATATAAGCCTACGCTGTCTAATAACACTGGTTGGAAGCCCGCGCTTAGCAGTACGTCGTCTCCATTCGAAGAGTTTTCGTATCCACCGATCAACAGTCCGTGCCCTACGTACTTTCATTTCAATTTGCCAATGTAATAAGTTACATACTTTCATTGCCACTTGCCAATCTACTGAGCTATGTTGGCAACGTCGAAACTTGAATAATTAATGATGAATGAATGATATAAGCCAAAGTATTCGCATACTTGCGCATCATGAAAACTTGAAGCATTCACCCCACACTTAACAGCAGTGAACAAATTCACAAGCGCAGGCGTTCCAAAGAACAAGTTCCATTTCCCAAAGCAAATCATGTGAAGAATCACTTGACGACATAACAGTCTGAATTAATAGCTAGCGTGCCGTAACGACGTAACGTTTAACGACGTTGTTCATCAAATAACGAGTTACGCGTTTAACGCGCTGTCATCACACGTAACGGTAACGGCGGATTGCCTCGGAGCCTCTCATTGTGTCGACGCACGCGAAACAAGAATCCATTTAAGGTCAAGCAGTTTTTTATTATACTTGGAATAAATAGGTATTAAGTTCGCAAAATGTGGTGGTTCTGCGTAAAATACAACTTAAAGGACTAATTCTTATATATATTTTTTGTTATTCCTTGTAGGTTTGCGTTTGACTACATACTGCCTGATGTTGAGCAGATATGCAGTCTAGGATGTCGCATGCTTACCTAGAAGATACCTATTTACTCGGGATTTGAAGACACCCACGTTGTACTTTAGCGGGAAGACAGACCCAGGAAAAGCGTTCCACATTCTGGCCGTTCGTATGAGGAATGAGGATTCGAAACGCTTTGTTCTAACGCGCGGAATGTCCACCATAAAAGGGTGGCGCTTTGGTCGAGTCTGCCTAGCCGTATGATAGAAGAAAGGGGCAGGTGGGACCAGATTGTGCAACTCCTGAGCGCACTCTCCAAAGTGAATCCGATAAAAAGCTGACAAACACGCCACCTTACGTCGATGCTCAAGACTTTGCAGCTGCGACTTAGCCACGGTGTCGTTATCAATCAGCCTCCTGGCTCGCCTCTCAATCAACTCCAGAGCCTCCAGTTGATATTTGGCAGAGCCATCCCAAAGGTGAGAGCAGTATTCCATGCAAGACCTGACTTGTACTTTATTAAGTATAACCAAGTATAGTGCTCCTATATCGTCAAACAATCCTATCGTTATAATATCACCCGGAGGAGGTAAGACTGTTAGACATAGGCCTCCTTTGTGTATTTCTAATAATACTAGAAAGCAGCTTGCATCGAGTGTGATACTATGGTCCAAATTAAACTGTCAGTTCACCTTGATCACGGTTCTAGGGCTGGCCGGTTCTTCTGAACTTTTTTTATATACCTATATAAGCTGGTGTTTGATGCTCTTTGACTCCCAACTGTTCTCACTAGAATACAGCACATATTTTGAAGATACATTTTTACTCTAATTTGATGGCACACGCAATGCTGTTCTGATATTCTATTGTGCTGTGCTTAGTCTAATACTCAAATAGATAGCTCATAGAATGCTAATAATCGAAACATAGGAAGTAACCTCACGATTGTAAGGCGGGTATCACTACCACTAGACCACCACGGCTTTAGCCTAGTAGTATATAATATTTATACATAATTTATTTACTGAGTACTTACCCGAAGTTTTATGTTTTAATAAGTAGCCTATCTTCTGAGCATTGTATTGTAAGCTCAAAGTTTTTAAAGGTTTTTTAAGTTAAATGTTATTTAAGTCACGTAACGCTAAATAAATATACATTGTATTTATTTACTTATCTACACTAATATTATAAAGAAGAAAGATTTGTATTTTGTATGTAACGAATAAACTCAAAAAGTACTGGACCGATTTTAATTATTCTTTTTTTTATTAGAAAGCTACATTAACTAGGCTATATTTAGTACTAAAATACTATAGTATCTATTTATGTCGACCCGTGCGAAGCCGGGACGGGCCGCTAGTGTTAAGTAAAGTATTTCAAAAATCATTCAAATCAATGGATAGTTCATCACTTCAATTGTGATGATTCTACCTACATTTCCTGTCTGTATTAATCATTCGACAGTCACAAAACTCTTTTGTGTTTAAAACATCAATTATTTCTATTATATTTACTATCCAAACTTCTCAAAAAAATATTTTAAAAAGAGATACTAACGCAGTGTATATCACCGATCTATTACAATAATATACTGGGGAAAAAGTAATTCTGTGCTTTAATGACTGCCTCGGTGGCTCAGTGGATAGTGAACCTGAATTCTGGATCAAAGAGGCGTGGGTTCGATCCCCACCCAGTGCAAGCATTTTTGTGATGAACATAAGTGTTTGCTCTGTGTCTGGGTGTTATTTAGGTACTATCTATATAAGTATGTGTATAAAATATGTATATGTAGTATATCAGTCTCTGGCAGCCATATCACAAGCGTTGCTTAGTTTGGGGTCAGAGACCGTGTGTAAGATGTCCCCCAATATTTATTTATTACAAATAACATGAGGATATTTGAAGCTCTCGACACGATATCCTAAACATTTCAAGTGCCAATAAATAATCAATTTAAAGCAACTTGTAAATATAACAGCAACCGCGGCGGAGTACGAACCAATAAATATTTATTGGTGTCTTTGAGCAATGTCGGGCATTCCGGCACGTGACGAGCGCGGAAATGTCGCTGCCACTATTATCATGCTAATGCTAGTTTGTTTGTTGTGGAGTAGGAAAAAGTTTCCTTTATCAATCCATCCATTCATCAGCCATAGGACGTCCACTGGACATTCTATGGCTGATAGTGTTCCCAATAAATCTTCATTAAGACCGGTTAAAAGCGGCTTTCATCCAGCGCGATCCTGCTGTCTTGATAATGACATCTGGCCGAATTGTGGGTGAACGTTCTAAGCTAAAAAAGCCGTGGCGGCTTAGAGGTATTGACACTCGCCTTGCAATCGTGAGGTCGTGGGTTCAAATCACCGGTCCCGTACCAATGAGCTCTTTGGAATGTATATACGGAATTTCACACCACTGGCTTTTCGGTGAAGGAAAACATCGTGAGGCAACCTGCATACGTCCGTGGAAGAAATTCGATGGCGTAATGTGAATCCACCAACCTGCACTGGGTCACGTGGTAGATATGGCCCAAACATTCTTCATGGGTAGGCCTACGTCCTGCAGTGGACTATTAAAAAGGCTGGTACAGTACAGTACAGTTCTAAGCTATACGGTACGTAGTCTCCACACGGAAACTTTTTGACCCCATCGTTCATTAATCCTCTGTGCTGTGTGCCACGCCCTTTGCCATTTCAACTTGCTGATGCAACCGCTGGGCTATGTTGGTAACTTTGTCTTCTACGGATCTCCTCATACCTGTATGCTGAGTGTGAGTATTGTCGTAAATATGACGCGCTCGCCGCGAACGCGTAAGCATGTAATTTGTATGAACTTGTTGTCGCACAAAGTGTTTCAAAAATGTGCCGCTAGTGGCGCTGTACATTTCTTCATACAAATTACATTCTTACGCGCTCGTGGCGAGCACGTCATGTTTACTACAAAACTCACACTCAGCATACTGATTTGATCTCGCAGAGAGACTCCGAGCATAGTGCCCTTTCCATAGCTCGTTTCCTTTCTAGTAGCATTATTTTGTAAAGATACACAAAGTAGATTTTCCTATAAATTAGATTTTTTATAACAACATATCGCGACAACGCGTTGTTTGGTCACCAGGTATTGTAAGATTAAATACATTAGATTTATTTAAATAAATATTCATTTATTTCCACCATGGGTCATAAGTTTACAATTAAAAAAATATAAACAACTAGCTGCCCGCCCCGGCTTCGCCCGGGTACGACTGGTTAAAAAAGACATTTTATAAGTATTACATACATTTTATATACCTACCATGTAACAAAAAAATATAAACAATTAAGTTGCAAAACGAAATTTTAATAATTTGATTTAAAATCATGCGACACCCCTGGTGGGGCAGATTCCACTGGTCTAAAAAGTAAGTGGAATCTGCCCCACCAAGATGGGATGAGTGAGGCAGATTCCACTCCAAAAAATGAAGAAGTGGAATCTGCCCTACCAGTGGGGCGCTTTGTTGGGGCAGAGTCGAAGCACTCTAGGAAATCTAATTTCGTCTTCCGATTATATCATATTACTGACTAATGATATATTTAACTATTCACAATAATTCATGTACAGATAGTTAAAACGGTTCGCAAATGCGCTCAGGGTGGTGTCCAGTTTGTACCAGCATACTTATCAACAAATTACACGGAGTCCCTGAATATCTACTAATAAATTGTTTACGCATATACAAGTAGTAAATGTCTCAAAGATAATTTTACTAGTAAAATAAGAATTAAATTACTCCCGATAAGTTGTATTTTAAATTATCCTCAATGCGTAATATTTGTCGGTAGATAGATTACATGCGTTATCTAAATCAAAAATATGTGCCATCTTATCGGACCCTGCGACAAACATTGGCGTCAAGATATTTTTAATACTACTGGTATTTAGGGTCCCGTGAATATAGAAACCTTATTTTTATTTCAGACAAACAGATTTAACGAAGGCTATCTATGTATAATACTCAATAAACTCATTGACATTATAATTATAGTCATTAATTTCATATACGATGTTTCTTAGAATTAACAATAAAAAAAATCCGGACAAGTGCAAGTTAGGCTCGCACATCGAGGGTTCCGTACAAATCCAGAAAATTTCACAAAATTGGGAAGTAAGTTGTTAAAATCTCTATTTCTATACCATAACCATCGACAAAAATGTTTTTCTTTTTCATTTTTTCTCGTCATTCATCGAAAATTATACATTATTAAAATAATTAAAAACCTGTTGTAGCATGTGCTAATGAAGCTTTTATATATGATACCTTACATGATACGATTTACTCACTTTGAATTTTGAACCCATATTTTGTGAATTTTGAAGCCCGTTTTGTTTGTGATTTAAATAAAAATCTACAATTTACAGATTTATTCCTATATGTGTACTCTAAGATAATGCTTCTTGCCAAATTTCATAGTTCTATGTCAACGGGAAGTACCCTGTAGGTTTTGATTTTTGTGAGTGTCGAAATGTGCAGTTTTTTACGACATAAACGGCTCTAACTTTTTTAAACGATAACTGAGAAGATTTGCTTTTACACATCTGCAAGAGATTATAGATATATGTATACAGTTTAAATTTCAACTCGATATCTTTACGCGTTCTTGAGATAAAGAGTCTTGACATACACACAGACGGAAAGACGGACAACGGCTTATATTTCGTCACGAGGGCTGGTTAACCCGCCTGTACGCACTCACTAATGTTTAATAACAATCGCAACAGTACCTAATAGGCGCTTGACATGTGGTACTTGTTTTCATAAATAATTGATACAATTTGTGTTTAAAACTAAAGAGGATAGTTTAATGTATCTGGAACTCTATATGTATCCACAATATACGGTTGCGGCATTTTATTTTAGTATTTATAGTTTAGTTGAATTTCATAATTAAGTATTTATCTATTTTCTTTTTAAACTAAACCCCAAAAAATATATTTAAGTAAGTATACAGAACACTCATTCAATCATTGATTTTGTTTTTCCTGCTTCGTGTTTAGCATATTGCTATTTCTTGTTATCTCCTAATCTCCAGGGCAAAGATATTTATAATCTGAAGAAGTATTAACTCAAAATCAAAAGCAAAGCAAGCCAAGTGAAATCCAACATAGCAAGCCCCTGAAAAATTACAAATCAGTGCTTAGTTATATAGAAATTTTTAACAACAAAATGGCAATGTATTTAATTTCTAAACGTATTGGGACTAAATTTAATAACTATTGTCAAAAGAGGTAGTGTTATGCTTAAAAACAATTTAAGTATATGGAATTGTTTTATAAGAAGTTCTAAGAAATACAAGTAGATTATCAGTTTATCACGCCAAGCCCAGTTTTAAGATACAAAACAAATACAGCATCACACAATCTCATTCCGCCAACATACCGGGCTAACGCTATCTCGCTAAATTTATCTCGTCGCAGCCGTATGTAGCTGATAACGTCATCAAATTGATGGCCTGATAACGCTGATAACACATATTTAATACTAGTATTAAACTAGCCATGTACCGGGTAGCTCTAGTCGTTGGAGCCGCCACCAATTTAGGCTATCAAGTACTAAAAAGGCTAACACAAATATACGATGGAAGAATATACTTCACCACTGAAGACGAATCTAATGGATACAACATCCTGAAAAATCTACAAAGAGACGGACTGGACCTCCACTACCTACAAATGGATATAACATACACAAAAAGTATTATAAAAGTGAGACATCACATTCAAGATCTGGATGAACGAATAGATTTACTTATAAATTTAACTGATTATGTGGCAGAGAAGAATATATCGCATTTTGAAAGAGTGAGAAGGACGCTAAGTGTCAACTTTTATGGGTTCATCAACTTTGGGAAATTGGTGTATCCTATTTTGGATGAAGGTGCTAGAGTTGTGAACGTGTCTGGGCCGGCTGGTTTGTTAGCTACTATTGAAAATGATGATATAAAAAGGAGGATAAGTGATACGACCTTGACAGAAGATGAGTTGGTAGCAATAATGCAAGAGTATGAAGAAGCGGCTAGAAGAGGCGTTGAAAAAACTGAAGGATGGGGCGCGAACGTTCAAGCTGTCAGCAAAGTTTCTCTGAATGCAGTTACATTTCTGCAGCACAGAGAGTGGTCTGACAAAGGAGTTGTGATTAACTGCGTAAACCCTGGAAACCTGTCCCAGAAGGAAGGGCGGAAAACTGCGAAAGTTTTTGAAGAAGGTGCCAAAGCTATTCTGTATCTCGCGCTAGAAGCACCACTGACTCTAAAAGGAAACTTTGTTTGGAGTAACTATTCAGTAATAGAATGGAACTCAGACCCTTACGTGGAAGTTACTACCGTGTAAAGTGATATTTGATAAGTTCTCTATGTAATATTTACTTCTAATGTACAGTCATTGTAAAGTTTAAAGGATGAGGTATATTTAGTTAATAAACTAGTCATTTTCGAAGGTAAATTTTATTTTATTTCTTAGGTCAATTTGTCATAGTAACAAATGCAAAAGATATATACTTACCGGTTTCAACTATCAATACTGCGCTTAAAATCAATAAAATTTTATTTAACTTTGTAGATATTAACCGACAGTCTATTAATAAAATTACTACAAAATTCGACTTTTTCTTCTTCGTTGTGTCAGTGGTTCAAAAAAATTATATTATATTCTCCCCATATTTGGTCACAGCGACCCCGCAGAGTGTAAAATTCGACTAAAATGCGCACACACAAAATCACTAGGTACTGCAAACTTTAAGCCAACACTTACAGATATATCTAGCAAACAGATTGATAATGTTGTTGTCACTTGAAGCAATCCTCAACCACAATTATTTTTCGCAAAAAATTGCAGCACCGACTTCCACCGTGTACAGAATTCAAATAATTTGCAAGAATTGATTCGAAATCCATGTACATTATTATTGATTTATCAAAAAGGGCACATCTGATTTCAATGACATTTAAATGGGACCACCTCGGAAGTATTGAACTAAACATAATTTATTAAATCGGTTCACAATTGGCGAAAATATCGATGAACATACAGAAAAAAAACATACAAATGGAAATTTTTTTCAAGCTGCTTTCAAAATTGACAAATATGTATTGGAATTTGACGTGATCTGTCTAATACTTCCGTAAAATCATAGTTTGTAAAACCAGAATTTGAATCGACATGCCATTAATACTATGAACTCAGAGTTCAAAATAAATTTCAGACAGTGACGTTTGAAGTTTGTCCATCATTATTGTCAAAACGATTTTGACATTTGATCCCTAGTTGAAGTGTCATTGGTGTCAAGATTACATAGCAGTTTTTATGCGTTTTCGACGCTATGTTTCTGGGATCATGCATCACAACACAACTTTTACTTTATTTGACTTTTACTGTTTTTCATTATTCTGAGGGAAAAACCCACCGAATCGAGATATTTTTCATCTCTTTTTCTAACTCGAGCCGTATTATATCGATGTATCTCTTTCAGATTTTCTCGACCACAATATTCCTCTGGTGTCTTTGTGCAAACACTTGATATATATATCTATTCACAAATTCAATGCTTTTCGGTACAACACCCGTCATTTTCAAATATCACAATCATTGATCATTCCTCTCGAATTTATCGGCTGTCAAAAACAATACCTCCATTGAAACATTCTAAAAGCAACCATGAAAACGATAATTTGCTTTGTATCTCTCACATTGCTCGGTATTGATTCAACTTTCCTTATGACAAGAATGTAAAACGTCAATGTACGGTTACGTAGGTTGTTTGTAGTGAATGTTTGTGTATCGCAGTAGGAACTCGTAAAATCACTTTTACTATCTCGGAATGACTTGGAGGATCGGGTTGTCGAAATTGAGTTCTTACTGCAAATCGCTTAATGCATATTGCTTTTGATTTAGTTCTGAACTTTTTCATACATACACATGACGCTAGTCATTTGCTAGGTTTTTAGAGGTGAATCAGGTGCAGCGCCAATCAGCCCTTTAAACTTTAAAAAAATGGTAATACATTATGCAAACTGCAAAAAAAAAACAATACAAAACAACTTCTTGCAAAAAAAGAAAAGACCATAATTAATGTATCAATCTCTTAAAAGCTGCTTGTTTCCAAAGCTTCTTACCTTTAGCAGGTTCAATAATTAACTTCTTAACTGCAAAAAAAGCTCCAATGCTCTATCAAGAGACTGCTTCTACAGGTTAGCTGTTAATGGAGAGGCTGGTATGCAATACTGCACTTTTCGAGTGTAATTAGTAACAGCGTTAATGTACAAAAATATTCAGTAATGTAATAGTTTAGTTCATTTTAAGGTTTCATGATTTTGTAGTTTTCTAGTACTATCACAGTTTTTTTCTAGTACTATCACAGTTAGCCAATAGGGCCGATAACACGTCATTTGCGCTCGTTATATTGGTACACGAGCACTCTTTATATTGCTTTATTACTTCTATTCAACACTGAAATACGAGTTTATATTTCATTTTTAATATGGAAACTTTTTTCAGGTTTTTTCAACTTTCTAAAAAGAGGAGGTACCTACTATGTTTGTCTGTATGTATTTTTAGGGTTCCGTGCCTCAATCGAAAAAAACGAAACCCTTATAGGATCACTTTGTTGTCCGTCTGTCCGTCTGTGTGTATGTCAAGACTCTTTATCTCGGGAACGCGTAAAGATATCGAGTTGAAATTTAAACTGTATACGTTTACCTATGGTCTTTTGCAGTTGTGTAAAATAAAACCTTTTCAGTTATCGTTTAAAAAAGTTAGAGCTGTTTATGTCGTAAAAAACCGCATATTTCGACACTCACAAAAAAAAATTTGGCGAGAAGCATTATCTTAGAGTACACATCATAAATCTGAAAATTGAAAATTTTTATTTAAATCACAAAAAATAGGGCCTCAAAATTCACAAAATATGGGTTCAAAATTCAAAGTGAGTAAATCGTATCGTGTAAGGTATCATATAAAAGAACTTCATTAGCACATGCTAAAACAGGTTTTTAATTATTTTAACAATGTGTAATTTTCGATGTATGACAAGAAAAGTGAAAAATAAACTTTTGTCGATGGTTTTAGTATAGAGATTTTAACAATTTACTTCCCAGTTTTGTGAAATTTTCTGGATTTGTACGTAAACCTCGATGTGCGAGCCTGACTCGCACTTGTCCAAACACTTGGTTTTTTATGTATGTTCAATGTTCATCGATATTTTCATAAATTGTGAACCATTAAAATTATTTGTTATTTATTTCGGAAGACTATGCCTACTCTCTCGAAGCCGTGGTGGCCTGAGGTAGTGACACCCGCCTTGCAATCGTGAAGTCGTGGGTTCAAATTCCGGTCCCGTACCAATGAGTTCTTTGGAATTTATGTACGGAATTTCACACCACTGGCTTTTCGGTGAAGGAAAACATCGTGAGGCAACCTGCATACGTCCGTTGAAGAAATTCGATGGCGTATGCGAATCCACCAACCCGTACTGGGCCAGCGTGGTGGATATGGCCCAATCACCCTTCGTGGGTAGGCCTAAGTCCTGCAGTGGACTATTAAAAAGGCTGATACAGTACAGTACAGTATGCCTACTCTCGAGGTACCATTTAAATTTTATCGCAATTATCTAAGCCGTTTTTGAAAAATCAACTTAAAGGTAAAAATTACTACATGGATGACACATCGAATCGTGCGAACTATTCGAATTCTGTAGACGATTGAAGTCGGTTGTAGGAAAAAATAATTATGTAGTTTATCGCTTGTGCCCCGACGGACCGCCAAGCCGCACTGTCGCAACTAGCCGCACTGTCGCAAATAGCCGCAGCGGGCCGTGCGGCTGACACGTCATTACCGCTCTTTGTGCCGTTTACCATTTGCACGAGTACTGTTTTTACCTCTTCTATTCAACAATTAAATACTTTTCTTTCATTTAAATTTTTAAGATGTTTTTGACGGCAAAGATTTGCGCATTTCTTTGAGGACGAAGATTTAGAAACATCGTTATCGCCTTTGTTTTATAGTTGAAACTTTTATGTGATTTTAGTTTTTAGTGATTCTTGTAAAGGTGGAATGTTAGTTTTTATAGGCTATTGGTTCCCGCGCTTGCTTTATATTCTTCACGAGGTGACGTGAACGTATAGTTACCATAACATAGCGTAATAAGGTGTTTCTTACCGATCACCGAAGTCAATCAACGGTCAGTTTTCCAACCGAAACGTGACCGCGGATGGCACTCACAACCGTTTTACTTATGCACCATAAATTCTACTAACTAAATTAATATACCCTAGTTGCTTCGACCACTAAGCTATGTATGTGAGAAGCATTTAAGTGATCCAACAACTCCAACTCTAGGGCAAGAATCTTGGCCCTAGGGTTAATAACATTACTTTTCAGGACATAAGTAGCTTTAAACGGCACAATATAATTAATTGTTACTTCGTTAAAAACACGCATTAAACGAATAACACCCTTTTTCGACGGAGGTTAAAGGAACAGGCTGCTTGGAAATAAGAGCCCAAAACCAAGCTTTTACCCCAAATTCGATACAAAACCTAAATATCCGCGCCCTCATTAAGCAGGTGGAAATTTAATAAGGTACGTACACGCGAGCGAAATGTCGAAATTACAAAGTGTCAAAGGCAGTAGCGAATGACGAAGGTCGAATGTGCTTATTGACAGAAAATCGAAAGCCAAAATAGAAATAGCCATATTGGGCGAAAATAAAGGTCAAACGAGAATATTACTTCGATGCGTCGAACGTTACGAGTATATTATTTATGTGCGATTTGATGGGGGAATCGTATTTATGGGACTCGTGGTTGCTTTTTGATGTTATTGATTTCCTAACTTTTTCCGGGTGAAATGGACCCGCTGTGCATTATATATCATTACTACGTACTTTTTGTGAACTTGCAAAAAGAGTAAATTATCAACCGACAATATACTAAAATCATCTGTCCCATAAATTCCAAAGGGGTTTGAACATTTTTGTATGAAAGCTGGCATATCCCAACCGCCCCCATTAAGTTTTGTTTTTTAAGTTTCCGCGCACAAAGAAATTAGTATATATGGGTAGGGGACACTTCTAAAAACAATAGATGTCAGTACTATGATACCCTAAAGTGTCACGTTCTCGAGATATTTTGATGTAAAGATCGCAAAGTTCTCGTACAGCGATATTTACATCCAAATATCTCGAGAACGTGACACTTTAGGGTGCCATACTACGAAACATTTATTGTGTGTATAAGTGTCCCCTACTCATATATACTACTTTCACCGTGCGCGAAAACTTATAAAAAAAACATAATGGCGGCGGGTGGATATGCCACCAATGTTCAAACTCCTTTGCATACATGTGTAAATCTCGTGATAATGCAATATTATGATGAGATGGTGCTAATCTGATGAAAATGGAAGTAGCCAAAGGATCTTCGCAATGAAACGATACAGCATCATCGAGTTTGGCCTCATTTGAATCGTCTTGAGGAGTAGTTCGTCTTTCAGTGATAACCAACTGATGATGGAGCTGGAATGTTATCCATCATAGGAACTCTGTAGTGAACCGACGCAACCCCATCGTGATCGGCTTGTTTGATGAGTTCTTGTCCAGTAAAAGCTAGTTTTTAAAATAGTTTATTGTTTATCATGATGATACTGTAAATCGATTTACGTGTTTCATGTGTTACTTTATAAATAAAACTTGTGAAATATTTATTTACATACTCCTTTGGGGTAGCGACCCAAAACTTGGGAAATAGTCCGATGAAAACTTTATATAGGTACCTATGTTTATTCAGTAGCTTTATTATCAGTTTTTAGAGCTCTGACACTTTTAACTGAGTCATATAAAATCAAACGATGATCATGATCGTTATTAGTTGTAGGATGTCCACTGCTGGACATAGACCTCTCATGTAAATTGCCAAAAAGGCCGACTAACGATCTGACGATTGTTTTAATTTATATTCGAACTCGATTGGGACATCAAGCGCTACAGTTTTTTTTACAAAACTAATTCTTATAATCAAAATATAAAATGAGCCACGAAAAAGAGAATGAAAAGTGTGACTAGGAGAAATACTCGGCTACGTTGGGATTCTCTGTCCTATAGCTATTCGATATAGACAGCCTTTTTTTTAATAGTCCACTGCAGGACGTAGGCCTACTTACGAAGAGTGATTGGACCATATCCACCACGCTGGCCCAGTGTGGGTTGGTGGATTCACATACGCCATCGAATTTCTTTAACGGACGTATGCAGGTTGCCTCACGATATTTTCCTTCACCGAAAAGCCAGTGATGTGAAATTGTAAGGCGGGTGTCACTACCTTTAGACCACCATGGCTTCTATACTACCCTATGTATTATTTTCGTCACTAGCCGGTGCCAACTCCGCATAGTACACATATTTGGCACTTACAATCGTTAAACAGGCACCAACCCTTAAACCGTCTCATCCAGTCGCCAAAGAGTTTAATTTTAATTACGAACAGAAAGTCTCACAACTTCTAGATTGTAAAGCTTTCTAAGTTGCAGGAAGTCGCTTTGATAAATGCCGACTTGAGACAATAAATTTCGGACAACTTAGAAATGTTGTTCATGAATTCATTAAGTTATACAGGGTTATTCTTAATATAGAACTTTCTTCTGCATTAAACGGAATTTCAATTTGTGTATTTCTTTTTTAAGTAAAACTCAATACGCATATAATAATATGTTAAAATAAATACGTTTCCATTTTTTTTATTTTGCTGTTCTTGGGAACTCTTTGTAGGTTCTTACTGGTCATACACAATGCAATATTACACACCCATGACTACTCAAATCCAATAAACCTTTGAATCCCCTGTCGTAAATGACTTTCAAAATATCATCCATATTCTTCATTATTGCCTATATTTAGTTCAGGTAATATCAAGTTAAGTTAAGTTGTCAAGGTAATATAAAGTTGTAGTACTATAACTTTTCAGTTCAATTTTGTTAACATACTGACCATCATTTGATGACCTTGAATTATGTAGTAGTTTACTAAGATTGATTCTTCGTAACTTTTGATAATGGTGACATTATTTTATTCGACATTGCTGCACCACAGGTACCATGGCTCTGGCATCTGTTTATTGGTGATATCGCAAAAGCACTCATTTAATTATGTAGTATTAGCGTTTGTATACGGCCATTTTTATCACCGAATGAAGGACCGTTTTCTTCCCCGGTTTCGTGGTGATGTATGGTTTATAATGAATGTGTACGTAGACGCACCGGACAACTATCCGGCGAATAAATCAAACAATATGTATATTGCTGACCCGTTGTCCGGTGAAAAAAACGGCCGTGTACAAGTGTCCTTAGACAAGAAATAACCAACCTTAGAGAAATAACCCTGTATGAGAACATCTATTATTCTATTTGTGATTAGTTGGGATTATCCGTAGTCGGAGACGTGGTGAGCCGGTTAATGGGAGACTGTGGAAATGATCTACGGTGTTACATTTGTATGGCGCTAATGGAGGGCAGGTGGAGTTAAAATGTAGGCTAGATTAGCTTGGTAACAGTTTTATAGAAGTCATTGATATAGGTACATTTAACTAATAGCAGTGTAATATAGTTTCATCGGCCGATTTAAAGGACTGTAGGTGCTATGGCCGCATCAATATTTAAAACCAAAAAAAAAATGCCAAGTCAATGTTTGGCAGACATCATTTCAGCCATAGAGGTTACATCGTTTCAGCCATAGGACGGCTACTGCTGGACATAGGCCTCCCCTAAAGATCTCCAATAAGACCGGTTCGTAGCGGCTAGTATTCACCGCGATCCTGCGGTCTTAATGAGTTCATCCGTCCAACCTGTGGGTGGACGTCCTACGCTGCGCTTGCTGGTACGTGGTCTCTACTCGAGAACTTTTCAACCGCCCTGCCCATTGCCAACTCAACTTGACAATCCGATGGGCTATGTCGGTAACTTTGGTTAATCTACGGATCTCCTCATTCCTGATTCAATTTCACAGAGAGACTCCGAGCATAGCCCTCTCCATAGCTCGTTGGGCTACTTGGAGCTTACTAATAAGGCCCATAGAGAGACCTAGGTACGGAATGTATCATTACTTCCTTACTATAATAATATTATAAATTCGAAAGTGTATTTGTTTTTTTGTTTGTTCCTCTTTTACGCAGCAACGGAGCAACAGATTGACTTGATTTTTTGGCATGTCCCAAAAAATAAAATGTTCCGATGGGATAGCACAAAACTCTAAATTACTCCTCCAAAAAACTTGGTGTTCTCTCTAAGGTGAGACGGTAAAATATATTCGAAATAAAAAAAAACCCCCCAGCGGAGCCGCAAGCGAAAACTAGTGTCATATAAATACATAAAAACCAGTAAATACGTGGTGTCACTGTAGTCTGCTGCTGCTAAGTGCAGTTGGCTACGGAAACCCGGAGAAATGAGTACCCGCGTTCCCATTTTAGAGATATGCTGCCATTTTAAACTATTTTTGACCGAAGAAAAAACGGAGGAGATACTCAAGTCGACGCGTATATTTTTTTCATTTTTACTTTTTTATGTATAACCACATAAAAAAGTAAAACAGATAACCAACGTTTTTTACGCATAACTTTTTACAGAGTGGTACGGTTTCGATAATTCTATTTTATTGGAAAGAGTGTACTTCAAAGTTGGTCCCATTTAAATTTTATCGAAATCGGCTGAGCCATTTTTAAAAAATCAACAATAAAAATTGCTACATCGATCCGTGCCATTTATTAGCGTATTCTGTACATGGTTGAAGTCTGTTTGTGAAAAATAGTTGTTGACACTTGTTTCAATACTAAGTAAGTAAGTTCAAACAGGCCGGGTGGCTAGCACTGGTGTCAGAGCGTTTAATACTAAATGTGTGCGATTCCTGCGATACATTAAAATAAGTATAAGTAGTTTGGTCGTAGCTTTTTCTTTATTAAACTGCGCCTCAGTGCCTGGGCACAGGCCCCTCATCAGCTAATTCCAGACCACTACAAAGCATAAGCCACCTCTTTGGCCAGTTATCCCTATCATGTGGCATATATGTGGCAGTTTCATCCAGGTGTTGCCTGGTCATGATAGTTTAGAATAGAATTAATGTGGCATCCTTCTGGCTTCATTTTCGCTTGTGGCCATAGTGTCTATGACTAATATGGCTTTAGAAAATATTTCACATAGTAATTATTTTTCGCTAAAAATCGCCACACTGACTTGTCACAAATCGATGTGACATCCATGTATATTATTGGTAATTTATCGAAAACGGTTCAACCCATTAAATGGAACCACCTCGGGAATACTCTTTTGAACTAAAAATAAGTTTTCAAATCGGTTAGTAATCAAAAACATCCATAAAAAAACATACATTTTATACGAACATAGTGCCTCCTCCTTTTTTGGAACTCGGCAAAAATTGGTAGCGTAGGTCCCAAATGCATGCAAAAGTATCCTCAAACAGAGCGTGTCCTACAATCGGCATGCACGTACGGGCTGCAACTTCAACTCCTCAGAGATAGTGGATTGCCCAACCGCTGAATAGTACATGAAGCCACCACTATACACCGCCAGTATTCCGTATGAATCGCATTTTTCATTCCTAAAGAGGTTTAAAGGATGGTGTAACCCAGTTAAAATCTACCTAGGTATATGTCGCTTTTTGCAATGTGCTGTTTTTGAATGAATGAATGACTTTATTCAGCATCGGCAATACTATGTAGAATACCTTGAACATTTCATTTTAAACTAACTTAAACATATTTCTTAATATTACTCGTATAATAGTAGCATTTATGTCCTAGACCCTGCACGAGGCTATGCATGTGTTGCAGGATTTAGTCTCTTTCACATATTATTTTCAAATCACTTTCATTGCATACGAGTATTCTTATATTTTATTGTTGGGATTTTAAAGGTAACCTAGATCTTGCACTAGGCTCCGCCTGTGTTGCAGGATCTAGTCTCTTTTGCTTGTAGGTATACAATGTGTTTTCAACCGGTGTCGGGGCCTTAAGCGGTGACATATATGGCAAATTTTGAACAACTTTTACTGTGGAGTCAACTCTGAAAACGCAAAAAAAACAGCTTTTCCATACTTTTTGTCGAAAGTCTATAAAAATCGTATAGAACAACAGTTTATTTTTACGTTTTCAGAGTTGGTCCCATAGTAAAAGTAGTTCAAAGTTTGTCATAGATGTTACCGCTGGTTTTAGATGTTACCGACACCGGAAGACAAACACATTGTTTACAATTTCTTTTACATAAGGAAATAGTGTGTATGTGTGTTTGTGCTTGGTACTTGCATTGGATACTTGGATTGGTACTTGGATAACAATATAATATTAATAAATGTATATGTTTTGGAAATGCATGTTTATGCAAAACTACTCTCCTATAGAGCGTGTCCTACAATCAGAATGCACGTATGGGCTGCAACTTTAACTCCTCGGAGATAGTGTATTGCCCAACCGCTGAATAGTATATGAAGCTTCTACTATGCACCACCACTGTTCCGTATGAACCGCATTTTTCATTCCCAAAGGGGCCTAGAGGATGGTGTAACCCAGTTAATATTAATACGTATCTATGCGCCACTCGCTTGTCGCTGTTGCAGTGTGGTGCGGTTTTTGGAAATGCTTCATAAATTATTATCTTGTCTGCATCGTTTCCTGCTAGCCTACTTTCTGTTTGACGCTTTTACAAACGTACACGTCCCTACTTATATTTTATTTTGGTTTTGTCACGTGCTAGTGCCGAAATTATGACCTTGTTCGCAGAAACTTGAAAACAATTGTTGGGTTTCTTATGCTGTTCTAATTTGTGGTCTTCTTTTAGTTACTTATGTGTCACTAAATAATGTTCTTGTTTTGACAATTTTCGACGAAATAAATGACGAACTGCTTCTACATCCCTCTGCCGTAGCTATCCTAACACAATAATCTAGTAATTTGATCCCATTACCGGTTAAAAGATCCCTACCTTCTGGCATATATTTTCCCTACATACCATGATCAGTTTTTAGTATAATACTAGCTTAAAACCCACGGCTTCGCCCGCGTTGTCTTAGTACATAGGTACTTGCTTAAAATGAAAACAGTTCGCGGTTTCACCTACGTTGTCTTTGTACTTGCTTATAAATAATATCTAGTAGTCCGCGGTTTCGCCCGTGTTGTCTTAATACTTGGTTAAAATTATAATAGCCTGCCATTTGGCCCGCGTTGTTTTAGTACTTACTTGCTTAAAATAATAGCCTGTCATTCAACCCGCATTATTTTGACACTTGCTTTTAATAATATCTAATAGTTCGCGGTCTGGCCCGCGTTGTCTTAATACTTCCTTAAAATTATGATTGCCTGCTGTTAGTCTGCGTTGTTGTATTACTTGCAATGATACGTTGTTGCGTTGTCTTGGCACTTACTTAAAATAATAATAGCTCGTGGTTAAGGTTCAATAGAGAGTACACTTTTTACGTTGCTATAAAATTTACGATGAAGCCTTCATAACTGGGCCTATTGTCATATTACTTGCAAGGATAATGCCTACGGTTTAGCCTGAATTGTCTAAGTATTTGCCTAATATAGCCCACGGATTGGCCTGCATTGTCTCCATCCATCCATCAGCCATAAGAAGTCCAGTGCTGGACATAGGCCACCCCAAAGGATCTCCGATAAGACCGGTTGGAAGAGGCTTGCATCCAGCGTGATCTTACGGTCCTAATGAGGTAATCCGTCCACCTTGTGGGTGGGCGTCCTACGCTGCGCTTGCCGGTACGTGATTTCTATTCGAGAATTTTCGACCCCATCGGCGGTCATCAGCCCTCCGCGCTATGTGCCCTGCCCATTGCCATTTCAACTTGCCAATCCGTTGGGATATGTCGGTAACTTTGGTAATAGATCTCTTCATTTCTGATTCGATCTCGCAGAGAGACTCTGTGCATAGCCCTCTCCATAGCTTGTTGGTGGGCTACTTGGAGCTTACTAATAAGGCCCATAGTAAGAGACCACGTTTCTGTGCCATCAGTCATCAATGGTAACATACACTGGTTGAAAACAGCATTGTCTTAGTATATGCGTATTTAATTTCTCGTACTTGTATCTAAATCTTATTACGGAGTACGTGAATTTTCGAATGATAAATTGCTGAATTTCTGTAATTAATTCAATACTAATAATAATTGTATGAGTGCCAATGTAAGAAATTTCACACTATTGGCTTTTTATTGATGGAAAACATTGAGGCAACATGTATAGGTACATCCGTAGAGAAAAATCAATGTCGTATAAAGATTCCGCAACCCGCGCTCGGCCGGCGTGATGGATATGGCCGATGGCCCTTCGCGGGTAGGCCTACATTCAGTAGTGCACTATTAATTAAGGCTGGTATATGTATTCGACATGTTTCATTCAGTCATTAGAAGTTTAATTTCGATTATTCTGAACTCATTTTTCCCGACAGATAATGTGACAATCTCGCCCAAAACCGGTCACCCAGTTAAAAGTGATCGAGACACTTGTAGGACTTTCAGACGTTGTCTGACCCCAGGCAGATGAAAAATATATATTATTATTTTCGAGAAACACATAGTGAATATGTAGACAGTCAGTCAGTTCAAGGATGCCATTATACTCATCATTTGACTAACTTTTACTATGGTACCAACCCCGAAATCACGTAAATAAAATCAACTGTTCAACACAAAAAGTTCATCGACCCGCGACAACATGTATGGAAGTAATCTTCGCTTTTTAGGGTTGATCCCATAGTACAGTACATATATTGACCCGTATGTACCCTAAACTTAAGATTATTGGCCCACAAAATAAAAAAATCGTAAACTATTAGGGACCCATTTTGCCCCAGATAAGGATAAATCGTTATCTTAATTCTATTCAAGATATTTCACTATGTTATTAAAAAAAACTTTGTGATTATTTTTTAAGCTTATCCAGGGTTACGATTGGTCTAGCGCACAAGGAATACGGGACTTTTCTCAGAACGTCAATAGCTAGTCATTTATAAAAGTAGTCATTTATAACTACTAGTCATTTTAGTGTTGTTTTAAGAAATCGATATCCCGAAGGACCCACTCAAATTTTCCGGGATAGCAGTACCTTAAGTGGTAATTTGTGTTATTGTCTAGCTGCGTTCCAAATTTCGTTAGAATTCATTTAACCATTCTAACTTAGCTTTACATTATAATTATAACTGATTAATTTTGGCTATCCCTAAGAAACCTGAAGATTTTCCGGGATAGTAATAGTTCCAGTATTAAAACATGTCGTGTGCTTTCTACGTACCCGTTTTCATTCGTAACCTTTCAGCTCCTTGGCTGTAACCCATGCTTTTTCGCCAACTTTATTATTCCTTTATCTGACCCCTAAGGAAGTTTTTTTATGGAAAATTCATAAAAACAGGAAGAACCATATTTTTTATTTAGTATCAAAAGCTTCTTTACAAAGTTTTATGTCAATCGGTACAGGAAATAAAAAGTTACATGCAAACGAAAAGGGCCCGTTTTACCCCGTAAGAGGTCGATTTTTCAAAATGTTCATCCTTTGTACTTCATGATGTTGTATGATGTACGTATATTCTAATTTCAAGTTTATATCATCGACGGTTTGGGCTGTAGCTTAAACTGATTAATATTGGCTATCCCTCAGGAACCCTACAGATTTTCCTACATATTATTAGTTCCTGTATTGAAACCTGCTGTGTGCTTTCTTCATATCAGATTTCAACCATAACCGTTCAGCTGGTTGGATGTAATAGACGCTTTTTTCACCAACTTTGGGACCTTATTTGACCCCTTAGATAAGGAAAATTTGAAAAACCAGGAAAAAACGTAACTTTTATTATGGTTGACAAGCATGTATAAGCAAGTTTCAAGTCAATCGGAACAGGGAATAAAAAGTTACATACAAACGAAAAGGGCCCGTTTTACCCCCTTAGAGGTTGAAAGTTCAAAATTTTCGTCCTTAGTGCTCCATTACGTCGTTCAATGTACCTATATTCCAAATTTCAAGCTCATATCTTAAGCGGTTTGGGCTGTAGGCTGTCTGTCAGTCAGTCACTCAGGGAAGCCTTTTATATAATAGATATAATATCTAAATCTAAAAACAACACCCTTATGAGATCATTTCTTCCAGGTATCTGATTGATTGAGGATATAATATGTGATATATTTTCGGGAAACATCATTAAATGACTTAGATTAAAACTCATTTGCAACAAATTGTGGGTAATTCATAACACAATAATATATAAATGTAATATAAATATTTTGGGATTTCTTTCACACGGCCTCTGATCAAAAACTAAGCATAGCTTGTGATATGGCAGCCAGAGATTGATATGCTACATATACTTATTTTTAAATACATACTTATATATATAGTAACTAAATAACACCCAGACACAGAACAAACATTTATGTTCATCACATAAATATTTGCCCTGGGTGGGGATCGAACCCACGCCTCTTTGATCCAGAAGTTAGGGTCACTAACCACTGAGCCACCGAGGCAGTCATGATTTAGTCACAATCATGGTAAGAATTATTAGTTTAGGATTTAAAAAAGCTTAAGAGCTCAATTCCTTTATTCAATACAAATCCCAAACCAATGTCACATTTTACGTTTTTTTTCGATGTTATCACTACATAGTATAAAACAAAGTCACTTCCCGCTGTCTGTCCCTATGTATGCTTCTACATAGTATAAAACAAAGGCGCTTCCCGCTGTCTGTCCCTATGTATGCTTCTACATAGTATAAAACAAAGTCGCTTCCCCCTGTCTGTCCCTATGTATGCTTCTACATAGTATAAAACAAAGTCGCTTCACGCTGTCTCTCCCTATGTATGCTTCTACATAGTATAAAACAAAGTCGCTTCCCGCTGTATGTCCCTATGTATGCTTCTACATAGTATAAAACAAAGTCGCTTCCCCCTGTCTGTCCCTATGTATGCTTCTATATAGTATAAAACAAAGTCGCTTCACGCTGTCTCTCCCTATGTATGCTTCTACATAGTATAAAACAAAGTCGCTTCCCCCTGTCTGTCCCTATGTATGCTTCTACATAGTATAAAACAAAGTCGCTTCACGCTGTCTCTCCCTATGTATGCTTCTACATAGTATAAAACAAAGTCGCTTCCCGCTGTATGTCCCTATGTATGCTTCTACATAGTATAAAACAAAGTCGCTTCACGCTGTATGTCCCTATGTATGCTTCTACATAGTATAAAACAAAGTCGCTTCACGCTGTCTCTCCCTATGTATGCTTCTACATAGTATAAAACAAAGTCGCTTCCCGCTGTATGTCCCTATGTATGCTTCTACATAGTATAAAACAAAGTCGCTTCACGCTGTCTCTCCCTATGTATGCTTCTACATAGTATAAAACAAAGTCACTTCACGCTGTCTCTCCCTATGTATGCTTCTACATAGTATAAAACAAAGTCGCTTCCCGCTGTATGTCCCTATGTATGCTTCTACATAGTATAAAACAAAGTCGCTTCCCGCTGTCTGTACTTATGTATTCTTCTACATAGTATAAAACAAAGTCGCTTCTCGCTGTCTGTTCCCGCTGATACGTTACAATTTTTAAAACAGCTACTAACAGAAAATCACAAAAAACCGCTACAGTCGATTTCATGCGAAATTCCACCAAAACGAATGAAATAAATAAACGCGGGTTACACGCTGATTGAATAAAATTCAAAAAACAGTGCAACTGTGAAATCCATTTATTAATAACGGCACAGGATTATGTATTCACTCGCGAGGTTTTTAATTGAAAACAATGAAATAACGTATCATGGTCTTTTATTCAGAGATTTTATATTAGTTACTTTGATTTTCTTTTTTTCATAAGCCGCGTACCCACCTAGCGCACAGGCTCGCGCGGCAGCCTCGCGAGCCAAATGCCTCGGCTGGTGTGGACGTGCCTCGGGCTGCCTCGGGCGCGCGTTTGCTCGGCTGAGCACGGCTCGGCCCCGAGCCATCTGTTGTCGGTAAACTTGACGCGCTCAAAGGTGCCTCAGTGAGCGTTGTGTGTTAGGTGGGAACGGTTATGTTTTGGCTCGCGCGCGAAGCTACTTCAAGTTTTGTCTATTACCGTGTTTGTCTCTATCTATAATATTGATATCATGGGCAGACGCTCATAAATTTTTCTAATCCAGAAGCGTCTAGGTTTTTTCTTGATACGTGACTGTTTGCGTTTTTTTAAACAATAAGCTGCTAGGAAAATAGCTGCAGCTGAAAATACACGACTGTCCATTTCGAATACTCGCGGACTTATGATGGCTCAGCCTGCCTCGCGAGGCGGCCTCGTGTAAATTGAACAAAACTACTGAGGCTGCCTCGGGAGCCATCGCTCGCGATCTGGACACCGAGGCTGCCGCGCGAGCCTGTGCGCTAGGTGGGTACGCGGCTATAGGCTATTACTTTGGATCCTTATTACGCTGCACTACACTCGCAATCGAGTAGGTACCCTAGAAACTATGAAATCTCGCGTAGCACTTCTAGTTACCACAAAAAGTGCTACTAAATATACATAATACATATCATTATAAATGTTTACTATCGACATTACTACAAAATGTAGTAATAGAGTTCTGAATTGATGTAGGTATGTTATGTTATGTTTTTTCTAATTTAGAATAGTGTATTTCATAGTCAAATTAGTCAGAAAAAAGTAAACTACATTTGTATCTATCTATAACTGTAACTATATATATATATATATATATTTATATATATATAAATATATATTGATTGAACCTTTGAAGAACGTAGTATATTATTACCGACTTTCAAAAAGGAGGAGGTCATGCGTATAATTTCTCCCAAATTATGCAAGTTTAAAATTCAATTACATTATTTTAGACTGTTACGTAAAAATACCGATTTCAAAATTACTATTGCTATTTTCTATTAAATATCGAAAATTTCTATTACCTATTGCTATTGTCCATCGCGCCACGTAATAGGTCTCCAAGCGATATCTGTCGCGCAACTTTGAAATAGAAAAACTTACGTCGTTAGTGTAACCGCGGCTTTATATATAGTCCTCCCAGTAGCCCCGGAGAGTGTAGACTATGTTTTATGACTCGCATTTTGATATTAATGGTATGACCGCAGTAAAAAATTAACTGCTATTGTTTTTGAAGAAAGTTAATAGCATATTATAGTTGGGAAGTTCGTGAGAGACTGAATAATAATTACGTTTTTGTACTACAGGGTTATCTGAAACTTTCTTTTTGTGATAAACATTTCTATACACCTAGTGTGTGAAGCACGATAAAAATAATTTTACAGGGTTATCTGCTTACCCTATACTAAGCCGAAAGGGAGTAATTAAGGTCTTCATTATGAAAAACTTTCACTATGAGGCCAACACAAAATTCGAGAAAAAAAATTAGCCGTTCAATACAAAATTGCAACTCTGAATCTACAAAATGTCTGAAACAGCAGATTTTTTGTTGAATCCCTAGTAAAAGTTGTTAGTAATGATGGTTTAAATCACCCCCTTTCGACTTAGTAGGCACACTAGTGCTGGATAATCCTGGATCCTTCAAAGAGTTATTTTGTGATATAAAATTCTAAATCCTGGAAACGTCAAAGAACCAACGTTCCAGCTCGGATATATGTGTTAGCTGCCTATGGAATTGCATCCCTTTACACATTCTGATTGGCTTTGATTTAAAAAATGTGCAAAAATATTATCAAAAACTGGAGGAGGTAGTTCTGACAAACCATCAATATAGAATGTAAGGAAAAAATGAGAAGTCGATGTGACAAACGAATACATGTACTGTATTCGTTAAAACAGATTTTCTGGCAAATGAATACAGTACAGACTCTATTCGTAGAAAAAAATGCAATACCGCAAATAGTAATTCACGTATCACAATATTCCAGGAAAAGCATTTAGCTCTCAATGGCTATAAAAATCGCTTCATTTCTGGTAACAACCCATGATCCGTTCAAAACTAACCCGCCAAAATTGTTCAAACGAAACTGGTCCGTTTGGAAAAAGAAAAGCTTCCAAAAAAGATGGACTCAAAGACTCAAACTAGAATGACTCGTCTGAAAAGACAAAAAAAAATTCATAAATCAAAGGGGATGGCTGACATTCCGGCAGGAGGTAACCTGAATTTGGCTCCGGCGACTCACATAATCTGCAGCGCGCTGCGCGCCGTCACTCAATCATTGAATGACTGCTGTCTAAAGCCGTCACACCGAAGTGAACACTCAAATGTATTATCAAAGGAAATAATGCAAAAATACATAGAGTTAAGGCCATTACCTTGTACAGTATATAATTATTTGCTTTTCTTGTTTTAGAAAATTTTAGATTTTCTTTAATGACAAGATCCATTTCAAGTAATCTTATTATAAAGACATTGATTGTGTAATATGGCGGCGTAATGGCGGCCTTGAACAAAAATTAAATAGAAAAATATGAAATTATAAAATAATTAGGTGTTAAATATAGTTGTTTTTTTTTCTGAGAATTTGTTTACCATTTGTACTGTTTGGTCTACTGTACATAGTCTGGGCCGGCTTTGCAAGATCTTCTTCCTCAAAGTAGAATGACCCGTCTGAAAAGCCAAAACGAATTCATAAATCAAATAGGATGGCCGACATTCCGGCAAGAGGTAACCTGAATTTGGCTCCGGCGACTCATGTAGTCTGCAGCGCGCCGTCACTCAGTCATTGGATGACTGCTGCCCGGAGCTGTCACACCGAAGTGAACACTCGAAGATAATATCAGATTTACTGTTAGCGGAATTATTGTACTGACAGAAAGTGAAAAAAAAAATCGCCAAAAATGGCAGAATCGAGTTCAATGGTACACCAATTTGAAATATCTAGTTCGCTCGAATCACTCGAATCAATCGTTCGAATTACTATTTTACTGATAGCTAAATTGACAGAATTTTTGCAAAAATTGTGCCTGCAGGGTTTATTGCAAGCATTAGTAACAAGTTTTTGCTTTCAACTTATAATCAAAGAGATGGCTGACTAATTGACTAGAATGTATCGCCTAATCGTCACAAGTTTTTACATAGATATTCATAGTTTTTTTATAAAATTACTTTTTCCTGCTAAAAATATCATCCTTAATTTAAAATAAAATTTAACAATTTAAAAATAAATGTTATCTCTAAGTAAAACTCATTCCAACTTTATATCAGTAAAAGTGCTATAAATAAGAACAAAAGCAGCAAGACTGCAGCGTGCCTTGACACCGTTACGTGTCGGTGTGAACGCGGCCGGCTAAACCGACCTCACCTTGAATAATAAAGGTGGCCATACACGGTCAGTTAAACTGATCAGTTTTTCGCGTCACTCCAAATGGGGCTCATTCAGTAAATTAATAGGTAGGAATTTGTGGTACACGATTTGAACCACTACCTGAAGCTGAGCTCACACGATGCTATGATCGCATCTGTTCATCAGATCAGTGCAGCGGGGGCCTAATGTTGATAACTATTGCTGGTAAACTTAATTGAAGAAACTAAATGACACCACTATCTTATTCGAAAAATATAGATGCTTACAAAAAGTTGATGGGAATCAAAGTTGTAGGAAATCAAATTTCAAACAACTATGGATCCGTTAATTTCTCATTAAAGAAAAAAATAACAAAAGTAATTGAAGAAACAAAATGGCACACCTATCTTATTCAAAACAATATCAATACTAGAAAAAGTTGATGGGAATCAAAGCTGTAGGAAATCAAATTTCAAGTAACTTCGGCTTCAATAATTTCTCATGAAAAATTTAAATAACATGTTATGGAAGAAACAAAATAGAACCACTAACTTATTAGAAAAAATATCGATCCTGGAAAAAGTTGATGGGAATCAAAGTTGTAGGAAATCAAACTTCAAACAACTTTGGTTCCGATAATTTCTCATGAAAAATTGAAATAACACAAGTTATCGAAGAAACCTCATGGTACCACTGGTTTATTAAAAAAATATCGATCCTATAAAAAGTTGATGAGAATCAAAGTTGTAGGAAATCAAATTTCAAGCAACTTCGGCTTCGATAATTTCTCATGAAAAATTGAAATAACAATTTATGGAAGAAACAAAATGGAACCACTAACTTATTAAAAAAAATATCGATCCTGGAAAAAGTTGATGGGAATCAAAATTGTAGGAAATCAAATTTCAAACAACTTTGGTTCCGATAATTTCTCATGAAAAATTGAAATAACACAAGTTATCGAAGAAACCTCATGGTACCACTGGTTTATTAAAAAAATATCGATCCTATAAAAAGTTGATGAGAATCAAAGTTGTAGGAAATCAAATTTTAAGCAACTTCGGCTTCGATAATTTCTCATGAAAAATTGAAATAACAATTTATGGAAGAAACAAAATGGAACCACTAACTTATTAAAAAAAATATCGATCCTGGAAAAAGTTGATGGGAATCAAAATTGTAGGAAATCAAATTTCAAACAACTTTGGTTACGATAATTTCTCATGAAAAATTAAAATAACACAAGTTATCGAAGAAACATCATGGCACCACCGGCTTATCAAAAAAATGTCGATCCTAGAAAAAGTTGATAGGAATCGAAGTTGTGGAAAATCAAATTTCAAACAACTTTGGTTCCAATAATTTCTCATGAAAAAATGAAATAACGCAAGTTATGGAAGAAACAAAATGGCACCACTGTCTTATTAAAAAAATATCGATCCTGGAAAAAGTTGATAGGAATCAAAGTTATAGGAAATCAAATTTCAAACAACTTGTGTTCCGATGATTTCTCATGAAAAATTGAAATAACACAAGTTATCGAAGAAACATCATGGCATCACCGGCTTATTAAAAAAATCGATCCTAGAAAAAGTTGATGAGAATCAAAGTTGTAGGAAATCAAATTTCAAACAACTTCGGTTTCGATAATTTCTCATGAAAAATTGAAATAACACAAGTTATCGAAGAAACATCATGGCACCACCGGCTTATTAAAAAATATCGATCCTAGAAAAAGTTGATAGGAATCAAAGTTGTGGAAAATCAAATTTCAAACAACTTTGGTTCCAATAATTTCTCATGAAAAATTGAATTAACGCAAAAAAAAAATATCGATTCTGGAAAAAGTTGATAGGAATCAAAGTTATAGGAAATCAAATTTCAAACAACTTGTGTTCCGATGATTTCTCATGAAAAATTGAAATAACACAAGTTATCGAAGAAACATCATGGCATCACCGGCTTATTAAAAAAAATCGATCCTAGAAAAAGTTGATAGGAATCAAAGTTGTGGAAAATCAAATTTCAAACAACTTTGGTTCCAATAATTTCTCATGAAAAATTGAATTAACGCAAAAAAATATCGATTCTGGAAAAAGTTGATAAGAATCAAAGTTATAGGAAATCAAATTTCAAACAACTTGTGTTCCGATGATTTCTCATGAAAAATTGAAATAACACAAGTTATCGAAGAAACATCATGGCATCACCGGCTTATTAAAAAAAATCGATCCTAGAAAAAGTTGATAGGAATCAAAGTTGTGGAAAATCAAATTTCAAACAACTTTGGTTCCAATAATTTCTCATGAAAAATTGAAACACTTAACTCTATTTATCGAAGTAATATCATGGCTTCACTGTCTTCAAATATGGAACCACCAATTCCCACCTTTTCATTAACTGAATGAGCACCCAGTTGGAGTGACGCGAAAAACTGATCAGTTTAACTGACCGTGTGTGCCCACCTTAAAATACTCGCAACAGCACTGTGGAAAACAGTACTTTAGCTCAGCTGTTATTCACATATTTGTAGTAACAGTTTCTGACATTGTTGTTTTCTGAAATAGTCTCAATTCATTGATCAAAGATAGTCGAAACGAAAAATGTAAATACATACGGTAATAAATAATAAACTAGTACGCAAAACTTCAAGACAACATAATTCAGAGGAATAAATAATACAATTTGACTTTCTGTGTGTCATCATGCATCGGTCTGGTGGTCTGCCTACGGAACGGAACACTTGTCCGCTATTATTGGAAGCCACTAAATCAGGGATCTACTCCACCTGCCGTCACCACACCTAGCCACGCGTCCTACCCAGCGCCACTTGAGTCGTGTTACGTGGTTTCCAACATCTGCAACCTAAAAGTAAATATGGAATTACGCAAAATTCTAGACATTACTTATCAAAGTTGTGATACAACCGAACAGTGTTAATCGAGATATAGAGCACAATATCATGAAACTTATGTACTGCACACATTACCGTATAGTTGATACGCTTGCTAGGAAAAATAAAATTTGTTTACGATGCACCGAATAGATGATGGTGGTGTACCGAGCACGGACACGTCGGGTGCTATAATAATATGTTTACTGTCGCACGGCGAGATCGCTATTTAGCTGGTTGAAAATATTATCTCGGAACTGAAATGTTCTCACAAATACTTTCAAAGAACTTTTTACTGAAACTAACTTTTTATTGAAACTAATATTTTATTGTGCGCAACGCACATGCGTTGCACATTTATTGCAGACGTTTTAGCCAGTTTTTTAAAATTATTTTTACAACAAAGAAGACTTTTCAACTCCGACATAAAATGAGGTGTGCTATACGTAGCACACGTAGTATATATTTCTGTATATTTGGGCTGTGTCTATCTTTCGGTCTTGAAGAATGCATAATACGTTCATAATTGTGGTACTTATCATATCTCCTATTTTTGTTTTTTTTTTCCTAGGCTATTTTAATACCTCTAGGCAACAAAGGTGGCCCTCTCCAAATTTATTTATATGGTTATTCAACGTTTGCTGGGTCAACTTAATTATGATTATGTAACTATCACTAGAAACGTAACCTATATTAGGTACTTGTACAGACGTCCTATAGACCACTAAGTGCAAATACTACTCACGCCACAAGCCGTAAAAATCCAGTTATTAAATATTTTTACACGAATCTACTTCAAATGCAGAGCGATGACACTCTGACAAATAATTTATCTTATCCATGTTAAAATAATGGTTTATTGGGAATATTATTAGTTTAGTAATGGTATCCCCAATATTGTATAGTCTGTAGATAGTTATAAGAAAATCGACTATCTCTGTCCCCCGTGATGTTCTCTCTCTCTCTGTGATGGCCGCCAAGTTGGCAAGTAATAATCTCGCATCTCCTGTATTATAATAATTTGTAAAAACTAATTATAACTTCCTGAATATACTTATCAGTGGAATACAGTCGTATTGTTTTTAATCTCTACAATCATCAAGCCTTGACTCCTTCTACAAGACGCTTAATTATTGCTGACCGCGCTTTGCAAGCATGGAAGTTATTTAATACACTAACCTCCAGAGGTTATGGGCCCAGATATTTGTAAAAGGGTCTAGGTCAAAGTGAAAAACAGACAGAAAAGAAAGGCAATATGAGTTTTGGTGGTGAAGCTGTACATAATGTTCAAACTCCATATTCAGGCGGAGACAGCCGCCATTACGTGTTCGAGAAATTAGACGGCGTGGCTAATTTCCATTTATGGAAATTTCAGATGAAGAATGCCCTGATTCTAGAAGATTTGTGGCAGTCTGTTGATACTACGGATTCGATTGATCCATCCCGGGACAGGCGAGCGCTCGCACGAATTTGTTTATCAATTAAACCATCATGTATCCAGTACGTGAGAAATGCCGCGACCGCTCATGAAGCATGGAATAAATTGATCTCAACATTTGAGGATAAAGGTTTTTGTCGTCGAGTTATACTTTTACGGCAGTTACATCGTGCTTCTTATACCGATTACAACAACATGGAGGCGTATATTGAACACATTATGACGTTGGTGCAGCAACTGACCGATATTGGAAGATTACTGGAAGATGCTGAGGTTGCCGAGTTGATACTATCGGGTTTACCACAAGATTATGATGTGGTGGTATCGAGTCTAGAAGCTGTTGCAATATCCGGGAGTGTCAGTAGCGAGATCGTAAGGATGAGACTTCTTCAAGAAGAGCACAGAAGAAAACGTGAACGTGAACCAGTTGGTGAATTAGCTCTCTTGTCAAAATATAAGAAGAAAATATCATGTCATTTTTGTAAGAAGACAGGACACATCAAATCCAAATGCTACAAGTATAAAAGACACTTAGAGTCAAATAATAAGCAAGATATGGCTTTACTGACTGAAGCGACAAGCAGAAATTTTGAAGACTCAACCTGGTTGCTTGATAGTGGGGCGAGCGCACACATGTGCAATAATATGCAGTGGTATTGTAATTTCAAGAGTTTTACGAAGACAGTTTGCACCGCAGATGGGAATTCCATGTTAAGTCTAGGTATTGGTGATGTGAACATTTGTATAGGAAATAAAACACAACTTATTAATGATGTTATGTTCGTACCAACTCTCTCAACCAATTTAATCAGTGTCAGTAAATTAAGTGAGAAGGGTTTATCAATAAACTTTAAAGAAAATAAGTGTTACGTTTCCAAGGGTTGTTCATTGTTAGTTACTGCTACTAGACAAGGCGGAATTTATGTATTGGACAAGGTGTGTGGTGTTTTTGTTTCTGATTCACAGGTGAATTCAGATGTAGCCATGAATGTTGACATGGAAGCTGTGTCGAAGCTACAGAGTTTGCCAGACACTGAGGCGACCATGTGTTCATCGGAGCGATGGCACAGAAGGCTGGGACATTTGAGTTATAAAGGGGTAAGTGTTCTCCGTAAGCTAGTTTCAGGTATGGATCACTTGACTCAGTATGACGCAACCATTCCTAAATGTGTGTCATGCGTTGAGGGGAAGCAGGCTGTCAAGAAGTTTCCTAGGGGTGAAGCCAAGCGTGCTGAACAGCTGTTGGAGCTTATCCATTCCGATGTTGCGGGTCCCATGCCAGTGAGTAGTCTGGGTGGTTCCAGGTACTTAGTCACGTTCACCGATGATTTTTCGAGGAAAACATTTGGTTATTTAATCACACGTAAGTCTGAAGTTTTGTCCAAGTTTAAGTGCTTTAAGGCAACTGTCGAGAAACAAACTGGTTGTTTTGTTAAATGTCTGCGAACCGATAGAGGTGGAGAATATTGTAATGCTGAGTTCTCCAAGTATTTAGAAGGTGAGGGTATTGTTCATCAGACCACCTGCCCATACAGTCCTTCCCAGAATGGTGTCTCAGAAAGGCTGAACCGAACTCTTTTTGAGAAAGCTCGCTGCATGCTTCGTGAAGCACAACTTCCTAAGGAATATTGGGGTGAGGCGATATCTACCGCTATATATCTGAAAAACCGAAGCCCTACAGCAGCTTTAGAAGGTAAGGTACCTGAAGAAGTTTGGACAGGCCGTAAAGTAGATGTTAGTCATCTCCGTGTTTTTGGTTGTATGGCTATGACATTAATTCCAAGTATGAGGCGTGACAAGCTTGATTCGAAATCTAAGCGTTGTATTTTTGTGGGGTATGGTGAACATACAAAAGGATATAGGTTAATTGATCCTTCTAATCCAAGGCAGATCATTTATTCTAGAACCGTGTCATTCTTTGAGAATCAGTTTGTTGACCACTGCATAGAGAGCAATATTAAGACACAAAAAGTATGTAATGATACTATTTCTGAAATTGGCATGCAAAGCCACCAATTTCAAGGTACTAGTGATATGCATAAAATGCCTAGTAATGTTAATAATAATGATGATGTTTGTCAGGTGCAAATGCACAATGAAGTTTTAAGGAATTCTGACAATACGATAGAGGAAAATAACTGTGATATTAATAATGCAATTGAATCCAATGTGAATGTGATGAATGATAATAATAATTCAAATGATAATTTATATTTATCTCCCGTTTCAGGAGAGTCCTCGTTCCAAAGCGCTGAGTGGCTCGACAGTAGCGACAGTGGAGATGGCAGAGTGCCATGTGATACTTCCATGAACGAAACAGTCGTTCGAGGGGAAGGTTCTACACAACAGGTTCCTAGTAGTGTTAGCGAGCGACCTGTTCGTTCTACTAGAAACAATAAACCAGTAAGGTATGTAGATTATGATCTATCTGATTCATCAGACATTTCTCTCTTGGTCAATTTTCATAATGAGCCACAAACCTATGAGGAAGCATTAGCAAGCCCTGATAAAGAAAAATGGCTAGCTGCTATGCAGGATGAATTTAATTCACTTATGAAAAATAATGTTTGGCAATTAGTGGACAGACCGAGTGGTTGTAACATAGTAAGTTGCAAATGGGTTTATAAACTAAAGTCTGATGATTCAGGTGATTACCCAATATATAAAGCCCGTCTAGTTGCAAGGGGGTTCAGTCAAAAACCTGGGGTAGATTATATGGATACCTTCTCACCTGTTGTACGACACTCTTCACTTAGAATTTTATTTTGTATAGCTAATGAGCTTGACATGGATATAGAACATATAGATATAAATACAGCTTTTTTAAATTCCAAACTTGATGAATGTATTTATATGGAACAGCCTTTAGGATTTTCAAATGATAGGACAAAAGTTTGTTTGTTGAATAAAAGTTTGTATGGTCTCAAACAAGCAGGCAGGCTGTGGAATAATAATGTTCATGTTCTATTGACTAACAACGGTTACATTCAAAGCAAGTGTGAACCATGTGTTTATTTTAAAAATATTGACAATAAGTTGACTTTAGTGGCTGTTTATGTCGATGACTTCTATGTTGTAACATGTTGTAATGATGAAAAAGTTAAATTGTATAAATTGTTACAATCGGAATTCAGTTGTAAAAGTTTAGGTACTCTTAAGAATTGTTTGGGTATTAAAATACATAGAGATAAGACCCGTGGTACCTTAATGTTTGACCAATCTGAATATATAAGGAAGTTGTTGGAACGTTTTGGTATGACTAATTGCAAAAGTGTTTCTACACCTATGGTTGTAAACAAATTGGACAAGGCCACAGATGATGACACTCTGTCAGACAGTACTTATCCATATAGGGAATTGATAGGGTGCTTAATGTATTTGGCCGTATGTTCCAGACCTGACATTATGTATGCTCTTAGTCATTTAAGTCAGTTTAACACAGCTTTCAAGCGACATCATTGGTTGGCTGCAAAACGGATTTTGAGGTACTTGAGTGGTACAATTAATAAAAGACTTGTTTTTGAAAAATCCGGCAATTTTGATATAACTGTTTATGCTGATGCAGATTTTGCCAATAATGTCGTTGATAGAAGGTCGTATAGTGGCTTTGTTGTAAAAATCGGTGACTCTACTGTATGTTGGGAGTCACGCAAGCAACGCTGTGTCAGTCTTTCAACGACTGAAAGCGAGTACTTGGCCTTAGCGGATTCTTGTAAGGAAATATGTTTTGTTAGAAATTTTTTGTATGAAATTTTTAAGAAACAATTAAATTGTAGAATCTATAGCGATAATCAAAGTGCTCTTAGGTTGCTTGAGACAAAAGAATATTGTCATAAAAAGACAAAGCATATTGACTTACGCTACCATTTTGTAAAAGATATTGTTAAGGAAAATAATGTAGTAATTGATTATTTACCTACTGAAAGAATGGTGGCTGATATTTTTACGAAACCTCTATCTAGCTGTAAGCATAATGTTTTTATTGCTGACTTAGGTTTAAGAAATGTGTAATAAATAGACGTTCCAAATTCTTGAGATGTTGCATGTATTGTAAGCCATCAATATTTGTAATGTAGAGTCACTAATGTATTTCTGTGACAGAGATAGTGTTGTGTTACTTTAATTAACATGTAACTTGTTGTCATAATGGAGGCATGCTAGACATGAAGTAGGAACAATGTAGTTTTGTTAAGTTAACTTGAATTGTTAATTGTTTACACATATGATTTGTGTATGTTGTTCTACATTGTTGAAAGTTTTTCATGTTACGCATGAGGGGAAGTGTTAAAATAATGGTTTATTGGGAATATTATTAGTTTAGTAATGGTATCCCCAATATTGTATAGTCTGTAGATAGTTATAAGAAAATCGACTATCTCTGTCCCCCGTGATGTTCTCTCTCTCTCTGTGATGGCCGCCAAGTTGGCAAGTAATAATCTCGCATCTCCTGTATTATAATAATTTGTAAAAACTAATTATAACTTCCTGAATATACTTATCAGTGGAATACAGTCGTATTGTTTTTAATCTCTACAATCATCAAGCCTTGACTCCTTCTACAAGACGCTTAATTATTGCTGACCGCGCTTTGCAAGCATGGAAGTTATTTAATACACTAACCTCCAGAATCCAAACGGGAGGCTCCTTCAGGAGACGAGCGTTTTCGCCCTCCAGTCAATAATGCACGCCGAAATGTTTACAGGCGCGTATTTTCACGTGCACGATACAGCTGTGTGAGTGCAGAATACTATTCGAGTGTGAATAGCAGTGTGACATATATATGCTATATTCTTAGAGTATTTAATACTAGAGTACACGCGCCCATTTTTTTACACCAGTACACGCGTGGCCTACTATAGTAGGCCTATTTAAAATGGCTCTAAGTAAGTTTTTATAGTAAAAATTAATTAAAATTGAATTGAAATAATGTAATTATACTAGTTATCTACGAAAATAGTTTATTTTTATGTAACTGAAATGAATTCAGAATTATAAACAATTTAGAAAAGTTATATGAAAATTTAACATAAGGTACCATACCTTTGATATAAATTTTCTGAATTTTCCATTTTTAGTTAGCTTACCTTAGTTTTTAGGGTTGATAAAAATGTACAGTTTTCAGATGTATTCCTATATGTGAACTTTGAAACAATGCTACTCGCCAAATTTCATAGTTCTATGTCAACAGGAAGTACCCTGTAGGTTTTGATTTTTGTGAGTGTCGAAATATGCGTCTTTTTACGACATAAACGGCTCTAACTTTTTTAAACGATGACTGAGAAGTTTTCCTTTTACACAACTGCAAGAGATCATAGATATACGTATATAGTTTAAATTTCAACTCGATATTTTTACGCGTTCTCGAGATAATGAGTCTTGACATACACACAGACGGACAGATGGACAGACGTACAGACGGACAACAAAGTGATCCTATCAGGGTTCCGTTTTTTCCGTTTGAGGTATGGAACCCTAAAAAGAACGTGGATTCTCATTACGACCGTACGATTGCGCTGGATACTGAAAGCCACTGCTATGGATCATTGAAAATTTATAGGGGATACTTATATGTCCAGAAATAGACGTCCTACGCCTGAAATTACGATAACGATGATAAACAAGAATCATTACGACAACATCCATATTCAAAGAAAAAAAAAATACATGAAAGTCGGTTCGTTCCGCAGAACAAAAGATTTCTTTCTCTCTTCAGTGGTACGTTCGCTTAGATGATGACACAGATAGACATTTATATACATTCAATTAATACAAATACATAGAAAAACACATGTCAAGCTTATTTTGGATATAGGTAGCACATAAACAGTCTAGTATTATCAATTTAATAATCTATTCCACGTTCTCAGCGCATCTCCCAATTCGGCGAGGAATTTTACAACTTGTTTAAAAATGGATAGTTCAACGTTCGACACGTTTGAGCCGCGTGTTGATAACGTAGCATTGGTGGCAGGTATCTACCGAACGTACATATGGTGAGGTGAGTTCCTTTGGAAGCCAGGTGCTCGTTTTGTACATGCGTTGTATAGTGCATTACAATATTTTTAACAAATGAAGAGGAATAAATTCGTAAAGGCCGTGTGGTTAATAGATATGGATGCCAGAATTGCCTTTTTATTATTTTTTTATTATTAAGCCTACTGAAAAATACAATTGTAACTTAAGTATTTTATAGCACTTCGGATAGAGCATTTTTCAGTACGTCTGTAGACGCATAAGCTTCCGCCAGATTCTTCCATTCCCCTTTGTCTTGTGCTGATCTTGTCCATAATGGTCCAGCTACTTTTTAGACCTTTGACCAGAAGGCCTTTATAAATGGAGAAATAAGCAGTTTTTAATCATAATTTAAGAGATGTAATAAACTACTTACCGTAACCGTACCGGCTTATTAGTAACCGTGGTGGTCTATTGGTTATACCCGCCTTACAATCTTGAGGTCGTGGGTTCAAATCCCTGTCCTGTACCAATGAGTTCTTTGGAATGTACACATATGTACGGCATCACTGGCTTTTCAGTGAAGAAAATCATTGTGAGGCAACCAGCATATGTCCGTAGAAGAAATTCGATGGCGTATGTGAATCCAACAACCCGCAATGGGCCGCGTGGTGGATATGCATGGCCCAATCACTCTTCGTGGGTAGGCCTACGTCTTGCAGTGGACTATTAAAATGACTGGTACAGTACAGTAAACTACTTACACTAGGTGGAGTCTACGGTAGTCTTTCATATGAGCCGCGACATTAGTGTCTGTAATGTACGAGTAGGTACGAGTATAGTGCAAATTTTTGTTCAGTGTCCATGTTTTTGACCAACGAAACAGGAGATACTCAATTCGACGCGTATATAAATATTTTTATATGTTTAACTTTTTAAATAGTGGTCCAATTTCGATGATTCTTTTTTTATTGGAAAGAGTATACTTCGAAATTGGTTCCATTTAATTTTTTTCGAAATCGGCTAAGCTATTTTCGATAAATCAACAAAAATATGATAAATGCTACGTCGATCCGTGCGAAATATTCGCGAATTCTGTACACGGTTGAAGTCGGTCATGCCATTTTTTGCGAAAAATAATGATTTTGTAATTTTGTTCCACTTGTTTAAAAACAAATCATTCGACACGTTCGGGCCGCGGTGTTGACACCGCACGTGTCAGGTGTTTAATATTTAATGTTTTGGGTGTATGTACCTACCTACCTACTTCCGAATGTGTAGGTATACGAGGTGGGTTCTTTTGGATGGCAGGTGCACGAAAGTTTTGTACAGGAATAAGTTCGTTTAGGTTAAATGGCCAACTTAATTTTGTATTGGATGATAAAGCCATCTAAAGGCCTCTAATACAGAAATAACAAAGATTGAACACATAGTTTGGTTGTAAGATAAGAGATATAATACACTACACTGGCTAGTCTACAATAAATTGTGTGCCGCGATGGCGCTCTCTGTGATTTGTGCTACAAAGTTTGATTTAGCGCACATTTTTTCTGCACTTGTTACAACTTTTTATAAAATGAACCGCTTGACACTTTGGGGCTGCGCTGTCGAAACTGTAGCGTAGGTACTAGGTACTTCCGAACGTGCATGCGAGGTGAAGATGTTTAGATGCCAGGTTCACGGACGTTCTTTGCATAGCTAGCTGTATTAGAACACTTCACGTTTTAGCAAATGTATTGGATTGATTCTAATAGACCGATCAAATTAATTAATTACAAAAACAACAGCAGAAACTATAATACAACACAGTTTAACAGACAACGCACTGCGTCACACCACAAGAATTTCAGCAGTACCATCCGCACATTTTTTTTTTACGAGGGGGAAATCTTCCAAAGATGCCCGACCGCTTTGGGGTGCAGTCGGGTTATCTGGGATTGTACCCACTAAAACCCCCTCGGTGGCCGACCTATGTGCCTTCTTGGGAGCTCCGGGATCTCCAAAAGGAACGCACCGGTGCTCCCGGCACTTCGTGTGTCTACTCGCCTGGTAGTAGACCAGGCTTGTACGGTCCTGCACGACAGCGTTGCCACACACGCTGCCGTCCTTCTCAGGCCCGCTTGAGTGGATGGTCTGAGCCCCAACTCTGACAACCCACGAGCCCAGAGGTCCCCTTTTAGTAGGCTCTTACTACAGACAGGGGATACCGATGCCGTATTCTAGTGCCCCGGCATCAGGGCAAAAATCCGTACATACATCATCCATTGCACCGCACCGCACACCAGTGCCACAGTTACGCTGCAAAAAATAACAATTATTCCAAAAAAACTCCCCTCCTCACATTGCCTTAAAGATTAATTATGTACTTTGAAACTGAAACTAAACACCTACCTACAAAAATTATATCAAGAGAAACAATATATTAAACTACAACAGAACATACAGACAACGCACTGCGTCACACCACACAAAAACTCCAGCTGTACAACCCGTACATACATATACAGTCATAGTCATACATCATCCACAGCACTGCACACCAGTGACCCAGTTATGCTGCAAAAAAAAAAACAACAAAAACCTCTCTCTCTCCACGGTTACTTAAATAAATAATTACTATAAATTTCATAAATCACAAACAAAACATCAAACTACAACAGAACATAGTCAACGCACTGCGTCATACCACACAATAACTCGAGTCGTACATCGTACATCATCCACTGCACCGCACACCAGTGGCCCAGTTACGCTGCAAAAAACTGGTATCCCAACAAAACCTCCCTCTCCACGTTGACTTAGATAAATAATTACTACTAAAAACAATTATCAAAAGAAACAATACATCAAACTACAACAGAACATAGACAACGCACTGCGTCACACCACACAAGAACTCCAGCTGTACAATCCGTACAAACACATATAGTCGTACATCATCCACTGCACCGCACACCAGTGGCCCAGTTACGCTGCAAAAAACTGGCAACCCAACAAAAACCTCCCTCTCCACGGCGGCTTAAACTTGTACTTGCCGGATCTTCCCTCCCCTTCCACCCCCTGCTAAATAAAGGGCTCAAGTTTTAATGGATGTACGCTATCAGAGGAAACTGAGAGTCATCTGATTGTTATTTTTATGGGTAACTAGTTGTGCACCGCGGGTTTATCCGTGTTCGTAAGTTTATAATGTTTTTTGTGATCAAGATACTTACTTTAAGTCAACTATAACGAAACTTAAATAAAGACCAAGTTTAAGTTAAAATATTTGCGATAGAAACATGTTTCACGCAAAAAAAAACTTGAAGAGCTCTTCTTTTGTTTTAATCATGCATCATCGTTTTTAATGTTATAAATCCGAAACTGTATTTGTTGGTTTGTATGCAACTCTTTCACGCAGCAACAGAGCAATAAACCGCATTGGAATTCACTTCAGAATCACTCTGAGATTTGCAGATGCCAAAATTTTGATAGCTTAGAATCATTTCTAACCAAAGCAGAGGATTGCATGCTTTGCTTTCCCTTCATAAGAATAGATTTTCAATGCCCGTTCTTTCTTTGTCTTGTGACTTTTTACGCATACGATCAGGCGTTCTGATGATTCAGTTATAGAGTCCCTGATTTGATATAACGGTGTGACGGAACACCGGGAAGGGAAGCAAGGAAGTGCGTCGGCCAATGTTCGGCGGAGATTTGTGGAAATAAGGTCTGTGTGATATTATTTAATAGGAAACTGGTTGCTGTCGGAGGTAAAGAAGCTTTTCGTGAAAGAGAAATATGAATGTCTGCTCTAAAGTCAAGTGTGATTTTAACCATACATATTTTTTGCTTTTATCTGTTATAATATTTTAGATATTAGTTGGACTAGAAATAGTCACCTATTTGTAGGCTCGGCAGAGTATGGACAAAATGTTATGGAAGATTTTATTGACAAATTCGTAGTTTACCTAATAGCAAAAGTAAGTCATAGTGCCCAGAACAATTGTTTATATCCTAGACTAGATTATTCAATTCAATTCATTTACTTCGCAAAACACGGGTGTTATAATGTTTATGTGTTGTCAATAAATATAAAGATCGCCATGTTTTAACCAGTATGGTATGCAAAATTTCAAAATGTAGGTACATTATTAATAATTCATTAAATTAGTAATATTAAAACTATTTGGTTATGAAAAAATAAAGAGTCACATAATTATTATATCTAACACTAAAATTATCACAAAAAAAAATATATATATATAAGTATGTCAAACTGATTATCAAATTAATAATAATATTTCTTTCAAAAAATCGTCAATGGAGTAATATGCCTTCTCAATCAGAATTTTTTAAAGTTTAAATTTTAAAATATTTGTATCATGGATGTCTTTTAATGACTGAGGCAATTTGTTGTATATTTCTACTCTTTTTACAAATATAATTTTGCTATAAAGAGCTAATCGACATTTTGGAAAACATAATTTATAATTATGTGGTTTAATCGTCAACTAAAGTATTAACAACTAAAGTAAAATCCTAGAGTATTGATACATTCGTAGTCACCCAGAAAAATTTTCAAATTCAATCACGAACAATTATGGCTTTAAATAATTTGTAAAATCATTTATTTCGGTCACGCTGCACGTCTACCACGTTATTCGAAACGAAACACAATTTTAAAGATTCAATAAAATAAAAAATTAAAATTAAAATATGGGGTAAGAAATTAACTTGTTTTTATATAAGACACATGACACAAAGCAAGATAACAACACGCAACACTAAGAGAAAATAAATAAAATATCGAAATGACCTTAGCTGTACTTAACTGTATTGTATCAGCCTTTTCATAGTCCACCGCAGGACGTAGGCCTGCCCACGCAGGGTTATTGGGCCATATCCACCACGCTGGCCCAGTGCGGGTTTGTGGATCCGCATACGCCATCGAATTTCTACTACGGAAGTATGCAGGTTGCCTCACGATGTTTTCCTTCACCGAAAAGCCAGTGGTGTGAAATTCCGTACATAAATTCCAAAGAACTCATTGGTACAGGACCGGGATTTGAACCCACGATCTCACGATTGCAAGGCGTGTGTCACTACCTCTAGGCATATGACCTTAGCATTAAGGCCAAACTGCGGGCTACTATAATAAGACAACGCGGGCATTGTGGGTTATTATCATTTTTAACCATTTTTTATTATACCATTATGACAATGTTGTATTTGTATTTGTTGACATCTCACAAATTAGTAATGTTCTTAATTTTTTCATTATTTTAAAATTTTGCTTATATTGTATTTTAACGAGTAACTATGCTTTTTATATTTAATTTCGTGCGCAACAATGGGCAATATCATGCGTTATCTACTCTCCAAAAATCTGTATGCGACTTTGTATGTTATTTAAGACAACGCGGGCGAAGCCGCGGGTTTTAAGCTATTAATTACATACATGCTTACACCCAATGCAAAGCACATCAATGCAAAATAGTTTTTCTCCAGTAACCTTTACTATTCGAATTCGGTTTCAATGGCAGGAGCATTCTGCGGTAGATATGTGACAGTGTGACAAAGATATCCCTCCAGCCACCCGCACGTACCACTCGCAAACGCTGCGCTCTCCAGGGCTCGCCTTTCGCTCACTTGTCAAACGAGATCAAAACAGAATAATACATAAGCCTCTCTGTGCATTAAGGTTTTATTAATTCTATGGTTTGACACCCCTAGTGGTGCCACCTTGGTATTTTGCGCGCATTTTTCAGTCTTGCCATGTTTGTAGAATAGACGTAGATGTATTTAGATGTACATGGTAATTAGCTGTCAATTGGTATGCTTAAAGAAACGCAAGAATAGTTTTTCTCCCCGAAGAGTGAAATGCGCTGGTAACTAAGTATTGCAGTTATTCTTGAAGGTGCCATTTACCTCTTAGCAGTAAGTTAGCATCAGAAGATCCATGCACTATACCTATCTAACCTACTTTTAGCCCACAATCCTAAAATAGGAGTGTATCTTTTTATTTCTGTATCATTAAATTGCAGTGGAAACTAAATAACGATCACCACGATTTTATTACCACCCCTACACTGTCGATTTTCCTTCGATTCAACATTCGGTTTCACTCAACATTTCTAATTCATAGCGCCAGGGAATGGAACAGTCTTCCTGCTTTCCTGTTTCCTAAGAGATATATATCAAGGTCAGAGTGAATGGGTATCTTCTAGGTCTGCGTGCTTCATCTTCGACCACAACGTCGCTTAGCATCAAGCGAGTTGGTGGGCGAGCGCGGTCTTATTCGCGATAAAAAAAACTGTACCAAACGACCACAGACTTATTGAGCTGACCGTTCGCATCTCCAAAATTTAAATAAACTGTCTAATGTGCTATAACATTTTGTCAATAAGAATGAAACAGTTTTTTTTCGATACTTTTTAGATTACACCATAACATTGTCTTTAAATGACTGAAAAACCATAATATAATGTAAACACAGACAATTTCCCTCTGACAATAGAAGGATTGGACATGCAACTCGTCGATATAGCACGGGCCACGCAACCAACTAATCAATGACCAATTGTAATGAACCTCAAACATGTGAAACCTTTTAATAACGCAATCTCCGCTAAATCGTAGCTAGTGTCGTATTTCTTTGATGGTTTAAGATTTGCTGAAGATCGACTTTTACCCATGTGATAACCAGATGAGATATATTTCAAATCAAATCATTTATTAGGTGATAAAGTACAAAAATACAATTTGATATCAAAATAGACTTATTTTTGAGCCCAATTTCACACATTACAATCTGAAATTAAATAATTTACAAAGGCAATAAAAATATACGTACTAGGTATAATACATGGGTACCTAATGTGGTACTTCGTCAGTAAAATTAGTCCTGTAGTCCCCTGCGCGCCGCACCAAATGTATCGCCATATATATGTATAAATACTAGCCACATTGCCCCTCTATTATATATTAGGTATAATAATAAAATAAAAATTTAATCGAAAACGTATCTTTATTTTTGAAGAATTTAAACGAAATTTCGTAATATATTGTAAACAAGGCGATTTCCCTCGGACAAAAGAAGGATTGGACATGCAACTCGTCGATAATACGAGTACGGGCTGCCTGCGCGCCGGCGATACGGCTGCGGCGCGCCGCCCTCGGCCAGCTTGAGGCGGATTAACACCGCACTTGTGCGTGGAAATATTATGAGGGACGCTGCATGACATTTTGTAGTTTTGATATGGAATATTTCTGAACGTTTGGTTTTACTTTACACTTTTACTCGATATTTTCGCCAATTGAGAATAAAAAAATATTTTTAGTTTTAAAGAGTATACTTTCTAAGTGGCTATTTAAATTTTATTGAAATTGGCTGAGCCGCTATTGATAAATCATCAATAATGTACATAGATGTCACATCAATTCGTGCAAACTAATCGAATTTTGTTCACGGTGGAAGTCAGTGTTGCGATTCTTCGCGAAAAATAATTATGATATGAAATATTTCTCGTTTTGACTCCTATTTGCTTTTTTTTATTGCAAACGGTGAAGGTATCTTCACTACACCAATGCGTTTAGTAGCCGTCACCGTCTTGTAGTTGTCTCCAAATGTTGAGTATGTTGTTACGTTTTAGACACATACGCCATCTTAAGCTTCAACGAAAATGAAGATCACAAAAACACCTTTATGTTACTCTACTTTAAATAAAATACATTTCAAAGATAAAAATAAGTGTGTAGGCCTTGCTGGGTTGTATCTTTTTAGTACTTACAGAATAAGGCTCGGTTATATTGCCCAGAAATTGTAGATTCGCTTTTTCTACAGTTATCTGTGTGAGACAAAAGTCAAAGCGAATCAATTTAGACGTACAACAGAACAGGCCCAGTTTTGAAAACAATATACGCTATAGTCCACAAGAAACAAAAAGAATGATGAGGCCACTCAGTTAGCGAGCGAGTAAAATCGTTTTAACAGAACAAAACCTAAGTGCATTCGTTTCCACGTTTCCTTATCAGTGTTTTCTTGAAGCAACTTCAACAAGTCTATTATAAAACATTTATTCTCAACATTTTAAAAGCTTAGTCTTCCAATTCACTTCCTGTAGCCCGTAAACAGCTTTTAGAATAATTCAAAACGTTTCCCCACACAATAACACGGAGATCGAAAACTACCAGCCAAGTTTTACACCTCTCAGACGTAGAAAGGTGTTAGCGCATTATACCGATTGAACACTGAATACGTTTGCGATGTCTTAAAACCGTGATAGTATTGTTAATATTCCACTACTGAAGATAGGTCCGCTTACGAAGGGTGATTGGGCCATATTCACCACGCTATCCTTATGTGGTTCGATGAATACGGGAATACGGAAGTTGGTTTCTTCACAATGTTTTTTTTTCACCAAAAAACCAGTGGTGTGTGAATCCTCACGAAATTCCGGGTTTGAACACTACTTATTACACTGTACACACACTAACCAGGGCGTCAGGCCTGTGGTATATAATAACTTGCAATTTGGCCAAATATATTTTCATTAACAATTATGTTCGCTCGGTATAATGTTATAATTCAACTTAATATTTATTTACTATTTATTAGGTGCGTTCGGATAGCCTACTGATGGCAAAAATAACAGTTAAAAACGCTAAGAACGATCACATTCAGCGTTCGGTTTGGGAATGTGTGAGCAAAAGTTGCATTTTTATGTTTTCATTCACCGTTCGGATAGCTTAAAAACAGCTAAAAATGCCGTCGTGAACTGTTAATTTTGACCCACGTGTGGAGGTGGGTTCTTTGTGATCGTTTTGTGGCATTTAAGAGTTTGAACTTTTATTGTTGATAAAATTTTGCGCGTAATCTAAAGTTTTAAGCTTTTTAATAATTTGTACGGTGTACAATTAATAATAGATGGTGTTTAAGCAGAACAGAGAAGCAAAGATAATGTAAATACTACCAGCAAATTGTGTATTGCTAAAATCGAACAAAATTGTGTAATTTAATGTTTATATTTAATTGTGTAGTCATGTAGTGTACCTACTCGTATGTGTGATTTGGTGTTTCACAATCTTCTTATTACTGCCACGAGTGACACGTGGGTGATTGACCGTCAAAAGCAGATGTTTAAATCTGAACGAACAGCAAAACAAAGAATATTTAAGTTTGAATAAGCAAAACAAAAATCAAATCTCGCGAATGACTGAATTTTCGAAGTATGGCCGCCATAATTATGTTGTTTGACATTTAATTTTGACGCACCGCAGTTTGTTACTTTTGCGTTCGTTTTGGGAAGTGAGCAAAAGTAGCATTATTGGCGAAATGGACAAAAATCCCAAACCGAACGCTTTACATCAACGCTAACTTTGCAAACGGCAAAAACGCCACCGAGCCCAAACCGAACGCACCTATTTATGTAGGATAGGTATGTGTGCTGGCTGTATGGTTTTTCGCCATCATTGGCAAACGTGTGGCATCTCTGATGGAGCGGGTGCGTGGCTTGGTATTATGTTTATATATAATGTGACAATGTAATGTAACTTTGTAATTTAATTTAACTCTATGGATTCTGTAATAAAGTTGTTATTATAAATTCTATTCTATTATTTCAAAATTACAAAATACAACATTTTTTATATTCCTTAAAATATGTACAGATCCAGATTGACAATAGTCCCCGCACTAAGGCTAGCCTGTATCGTGGGAAACTGAGGCCGATTACTTAAATATGGTAGAGTTATATTTTTAAGGATTTTATATTTTGAGTGTTACCGGGAATAATCAGTTTCGGATCAGTCAGTACAGTGTGCGGTGACCACAAAGCGGTAAGTTTTAAATGCACTCGACTGTGATGCGAATCTGTCGAAGTTCGAGGTCTCTTGTAAACATGTCGTTCTGACATTTGTGTTATTGGGAGGAAATTGGGTCTTACGAAATAAGGGAAATAGTGAAATGACCTCACAGCCATAGAAATAAAAGCCATAGTTAAAATAGATTTTCAAAGCCTTTTTACCTATTTTTCAGCATAATTTTTCTCTATAAAAATATGCATGTTATCTACCCCAAGTTAAGTTTTGTTTTCTAGAATTTCGTGAAAAATATACTTTTGTGTCTATAGTTGAATCGATTATTTCAGAAACAACATTTGTCACATTTTTTAAGAAAATCGTTTTATTTTTTAATTTTCATAAGCAGCTATAAACGGACAAATCGGTGCTAAAGTAACTTATGTCCAAGAAATATCCATAGACTTACGACGACTTGAAAAGAAGGCTTAATACAGAAACAACATTTGTCCTGGACAAATGTGGTTTATGAAATAATTTAACTGTCAACACTTGATCGCCTGTCACTGTCCCATTATATGCGCGCCTTAGATCTGTCATCGTCAAGAGGGTTATTTATTCACGTTTTTCTGAAAATCTAAAACATTCTATAATTTTGAAAATATAAGCACTCCCAAGTCCCAGTGTTTTGTGTACAAATGGAATCATCAGGAAGTGATGAAGAGGAAGTTGGTACTTGGAGGAAGAGAAGTAAACGTGGTATGAACGCATCTGACCAGTACAAAAGAAATGTAATAAAAAAAGCTCGCATACAAGGAAAAGAATATGTAAATCACAAGAATAATCAAGTAAATAAAGTGGAGATCGGCCCTGCTTGTAATTGCAAGAAAAAATGCTATGATAATGTTACTGAAGAAGATAGAATATCAATTTTTGGAAAGTTCTATGATATGTCGTCCAAAAACGAACAAGATATTTTTCTACAGACTTATTTTAACTATAGACACTAATTTAGTATGTTTTTTCATTGAATAAAATTAAAGCGAACATTATCGACATTTTCATTTACTAATGATATGACCTCATTTTTGCAGAATGGATGTAAAAATAACATATGTCCACGTTTATTGCAAAAACAACATATGTCCATGGCTTTAAATTTGAAATATTTCTAAAATGCTACATTGATATGTAAAAAATATTGTGTTAGTAGATGTACAATATACTTCTTTAACCACAGTAAATAAGAGAAACAAGTTTTCATTGTTGGCTTAGTGTGAAAAAGTTTATTGTCTATACTGATAAGTTGATTCAGTGTGACAAATGTTGTTTCTGAAATAATCGATTCAGTTATAACTTCAACTGATTTTTATTTTATTTTGACGTCATAATTGATGTAAAACTTGGCAAGTTACGTTATTAATATTGATTTCCAGGAAGTCAATCTTCTAGTCTAGAAGAGCTTATAGTATTCTTTGCAAATGCACAGAAGAAATATTTAAAATACTGTCAATGGTAAAAATAAATTGTGAAAACCATTTTGAACTATCCTGGAGTTGGTCTAGCTTATCGTCCGGCCTACTATCAGGCGGGCCAGTAAATCAAGCTCGGACAAAAGGCCCGACTTTGATCGATTGATCCCTCTATCGGCCGGCTGCATATAAAGAAATGTTTTTCCACTAATATCCGCAGAGATGCTTTTAGCGGTGATCTTTGATTTATTTATTAGTGAGTCGTGATTTCGGGTTTTGTTATGTAACATTGGGTATGCAGTTTTGGTTTGGTTAGGTTAGGTTAAGTTTGACACTGCGCCGAATTTTTTGACCGACGAACCACCGGAGGAGGTATCCAATTCAACGAGTTTTTTTTTTATGTATAACCACGCATTTAATTTTTTCGTTGTAGTCCAATAATTCTTTTATTGATAGATTAGATATTAGAGAGAATAGATTTCAATAATTCTTTTATTGAAAAATGTCACATCGATCCGTGCATAATATTTGCGTTCTAGCGATGCGCCCCGGCTTCGCACAGGTGTATTATACACATAAACATTTCTCTTCAATTACTTTATCTATTAAAACAAACTGCATCAAAATCCGTTGCGTAGTTTTAAAGATATAAGCATACATGGGGACAGACAGCGGAAAGCGACTTAGTATTATACTATGTAATGATTCTGTACACGGGTGAAGTCGGTCATGCTATTTTTTGCAAAAAATAATTATTGCATTTTACGTACGAATTTTCAGTGATATTAAACATTACAGCCGCTCAGCTTACTGCAGGATCTATCTGTCATTTTATTATAGTACTCGTAAGTTTAGTTAGATAGATATATTTCAGGGGTTTTAGACTACTATTTAAGAAAATTTGTCTATACAAATGAAATAAAAACACGTAAATTGCACGTCACCTTACAGTGGCATAAGTTAGCAAAGGGTTGTAAACTCTGTGATTTAACCCGCATTTCATCTGACTGTCCCATAAATTGAGTTTTTAATTTCTACGAATTTGAATCTTAAGCTCCAAATCCGACTGCTCATATTCAAACACCATGCATAGTCATGGCGTCCTCCCTCACACGTCGGATATTCTCATAGTTTCGTATGCCGTATGAACAAACTATGCGCATAGAGATTAGCACAAAGACATCCCGACAGCGCAACCCCGGCATTTACCGTCCATCATTAGGCTGTCCACGCCGGGCCAAAGGTGACGAAAGTTGCCATTTAAATTCCAACAAACAGAATCGGACTCTCTCCCCTTCCCAGCAAAACCCAACTCTACCACCCAGGCCATAGGGTTTAGGTTTTACTGTTGTTAGTCTTCGTAACTTGTCCAAACCGCTACAATGAGGTGTTAAACATCGCCCGGGGCGGCTCGCGCGGGTAAAACTGGATGAAACTGGATAAAACTGACTAAAACCGAATAATTCCGGCGCACGCGTAAATTGCTGGCTGTTACGCTGCATAATGCTTTGTCACAGATTATGGCTGGTTTCATAATTATTAGAAGTAATTCACTTAATAGTTGTATTACCTACATCTATTGAAACCTCGATTACAAAAACAAATATTAAATTGGTGTTTGTGATTTTGAGCATACCACACAAGCCATATTTTGTACGAAAAATGCATAAGATGTAAAATTTTCTTATTACGTAACACAGTACATTTTGAATATGCCTGTGAATGAGCTGGATAAAAGTTTCAAGTGATGCTAAGATAATTGGCAAGGACATAAACAAGTTGTCAAGTTCGTGTCGAGACACTCATCTGAGCTTTTGTCGATGATTATGATGATGATAAAAACCAATATTGATGATGCCATGAGATGGTTGAGTGCTACAAAACAGTTCATTTGTTTATAATGTAAACTTATACGCCAATACGGATGCTAGAAAAAACTAAGTGCGATAAAGATGTGATCTTCGGACTTTGTACAGGGTTATTTCTAATTAATTAGCAACCTTTTAGGGGCTTATCTGTACATCAACTAACAACTTTTGTTCTACAACTTTCGTCAAAGCTCAAAAAAATAACCGGACAAGTGTGAGTCAGGCCCGCACACCGAGGCTTCCGTACAAATCCAGAAAATTGGGAAGTAAGTTGTTAAAATCTCTATACCATATCAGCGACAAAAAAGTTTTTTTTTTCACTTTTCTCGTCGTATTTTAATTATTACACATTGTTAAAATAATAAAAAATCTGTTTTACCATGTGCTAATGAAGCTCTTTTATATGATACCTTACATGATACGATTTAGTCACTTTGAATTTTCAACCCATGTTTTGTGAATTTTGAGGCCCTATTTTTTTGTGATTTGAATAAAAATGTTCAGTTTTCAGATTTATTCCTATATGTGTACTCTGAGACAATGCTTCATCAGTTGTTACATACATACATAATTTCATAGTTCCATGTCAACGGGAAGTACACTGTAAGTTTTGATTTTTGTGAGTGTCGAAATATGTGGCTTTTTACGACATAAATGGCTCTTAATTTTTTATACGATAACTGAGAAGTTTTTCTTTTACACAACTGCAAGATACTATAAGTATACGTATATGGTTTAAATTTCAACTCGACGTCTTTACGCGTTCTCGAGATAAAGAGTCTTGACATACATACAGACGGACAGACGGACAACAAAGTGATCCTATAGGGTTTCGTTTTTTCCTTTTGTGGTACGGAACCCTAAAAAATCAGTTGTTACATACATTGTGTCGCGGGTGAATGGTAAAACAATTTTCTTTTTTTTTAGTTTTGACTATAGTTGCAGAACAATTGTTGTTAGTTTTGATGTACAGAATAAACCCCTAAGAGGATGTTTATTGATTAGGAATAACCCTGTATATAAGTGCTAAAAATAGTTATTCTATTCCTACAGTTAAAACAGCCGACAAGTCTCCACAGAACTATTTAAAATTCGATTTAGATTTTCAGAGCCGTGTTCACAAAACTGAAAACCGCAAATATCTCCCTCCGTTCTCCGCGTAATGAGAAAACCTTTGAGCAATCAGACTACGATGTGTGCCGTTCTCGTTCGTCGAAGGTGATTGACGGGAGACCATTCTTCGGCCGCGGTTCAAAAGGTTATAAAAAGTTAGTTCGTATAGGACGAGGGGCCAACCCTGGTGTAAGAGTTTTCAGGCCACCTGAAAGGCCTCTAGCACTAAGTATATCACTACGATTACGAGTTTAGCGCTTAATTGACTTTAACACTGATATGGCTTTAACAAGCGAGACCTACAATTTGTCTTGTCATCCGAACTACATTGAAAATTCCAGACAATCCGAAGACTCACCGTGCAAAAAAAATCAAATCAAATCAAAAATAATTTATTTCGACCAATCATTGAGTCATAATTCAAAGCATTGCTTAAATTCGGTAATTGCTGACATACACATAGTCAAACTACGCTATGAACGCTACAAAGGTCTTGAACATTCTGAATGAAATGCTTTCTAAAAATGACATCTAACATATTTTTTTTACCTTAGTTTCAGTTAGAGACAAAATGCCGATATAAAATTATTCATTCTAGGTACTTTTCTGTTTTACCCACACATGGAATGAATTGCGAACGCGCATGCTAGCGCGGCTTACACATGCACTATGATATAAAACATAATATTTATAGCTACGGTCATTACATTATAAAATTTGTAATAGCTATAATAAACATTCTGTTTTTTCTCTGTAACATTATAATCAAAAACTTGGCCACGCACGACTCAGAGGGAATAGCACAAGTTTACACGTAAATCGAAACTATAGTAGTTTCCATATGGCTCCATATATTATATACAGCGCCCCTGGCGAAAACGAAGAACTAACAAAGCTGTATGGAGCCACACGCAAACTCACAAGTTTAAGTAAACTATGCAAAACCTGTACTAAAGGCTGTGGAAGCCAAAATATCTGCAAAAGATCCCGCAGCGAATACTCTCCCCATATTTATACAGGAACTATGTTCCATTACCGGACCTAGCATTTTAAATAGCTCGTAATGCTCCATCACGGGGCGAGGGGGGGAGGATGCTACCGGAACAGCCAATCAATCACGCTCTGACGTAATGACGTCATCCATTATCAATTATTGACAGAACAGCGATCCAGCGTCCGGCGTTCCAAGTTTTATGCCTTGTCTGGTCCTCTTCATAATATGTTCTACGGTAGGGACGAGGGCTTTTAAATTTGGAAATCAAATTTTACTTTGAATTGATGCCTTATTATATCTCTAAGCTGGTCAGAAAAATTGATAGATGGGTATACGATGTAAGTATGAAATGTAAGGTGCGGTTGAAAATATTCTGCCAAAACTGCCTGATTTGGTATTAGAATTGTTGACATCGTTGGGAGCATATGGAAAATAATGATAATGAATTAATATGCCTTAAAAAGATTTTGGAAGTTTCTATTCCATCAGTATATCACAGTGGTCTGAAACATAGAAGTCAAACTCTACGTGTAGCAGCTAGCGTATTTCTTTCTGAAATTGAAATATGTATTAGATATTTATTTATTTAAAAAATATCATGATTTCCCAAAAGCTTAAAAACCTTGCCCTTTGACAACGTTTACAGTCTTATGCTTGAGAACTATTAGTGGTATGTTTGTCACAAAAGTTACGTACTTTGATTTTGCGTAACATCAAAACGGATGAAAGTAAGTTTTTTTTTTTAAATTCGAATACAGAATCTCCATAAATAATGCTATCGGATACGTCGTGAAAGTTATTCGGTAGACATTGAGCTGGACTTACTCAGAAGCTGTGACAATCCAAGTAAAACAATGTATTTGTATCTTCGAGCAAATATCTATAGAGTCACAATCATGCAAAAAAGTGTCCGAGAGAAAACTCTGCCCAAGCTACGTAGCGGGCAGACTTTTTAGTTAGTCGTAAGGGGATTGCAAGCTGACTTAAACGCCGTGCGATGCCAAAGTGCACGGTGGCAAATAGTTACAATCACCAATTAGGTGACATAACATCGAGATTCGAGAAAACGGGTCATTGTGAATTATTTAATGTAAATATGTAAGTCAGTATTTATGACGGCGCTCGGATAATTTTTACTACTTTCACTTAGGGACTGTGGCTCTATAGATATTTGATTGAAGATTTGTATAAATGAAATATACTCGTAGGTATAAGTCAAATCAAACTTCTGCTTTGACGTTAGCTACAGTCTGCGCAATACCCAATCTGGATTGAGTCCACATAAAATCTGCGAGGATTGGACTTTGTGTAGCTTGTAGCTTACTTCACAGCCGCTAAGAAGTTCAATTCAGCTTATATCATGAATTGTATGTGAATATGTCACTTGGTAAATGAATTGTAAAGTTTGTTCGCGACAGCCCTGGCTCCGCCTCAGCGCGGAATCCCGATTGATCATAGTTCCGATGAACGGATCATGCTAATCTAAGTTTAGGAAACTGTATTACTCTCGTAGGTATCTGCAGATCTTCTAAATTAATTTCTTAGTTCTAGCCCCTTTGATGTTGAAGGATAGTTTCGAATAACAGTTTGAAATTAAGATTGTGGGTTGAGATATCCGTTCTTTGGCAGATGGGGTAGGATTACCATTATTTTGAATTTTGATGTTTGTTTTATTGATTATGTTTATTTATATCATGTTTTTAGAAAACCAGATGAATCAAAGCAACTATAACGAACGACTTAGTAAAGTTACTGATAGTTTAGCAGATTAGTGAGTTAAAATAGCATTACGTATAGAGCACGTAGAGATGAATGGAGACGACGCTCCGACGTAAGATATCCACTGATGAGTGAACAGACGATTTGATAAGGATCAGTGGTCCTAAAATATAATATAACACACTACAGAAAACTCTCAACCGGTTTTATTGAAAATCAATTGAAGACCTGATTCGGACAGTAACGTCAATGGATGTATATAACATATTTGAATAAAACATATTTGTATAAAACATCCTTGGTAGCGTCCTAACACTGACATCTTTAGATATGTTCCCTAAGTACCTCAACTGTCACACTGTTACTCGATGGGAAATTATTAAGAAAAAAAATCCCAACCTGTTACTCGATGGGAAAAACTGTCAACAAACCAGTATAAAATTTTCTTTGTCAGTGGCGCAGATGCATTGAAGATTAGCATTGATCCGCATTGTTTGTCATAGACCAAAACCTTCTACGAGAGTGAAAACGTCCTAAAAACTATGACATAACACACTATATATATGTGTGGGGAATACGTCACGTCACGCCCACGTTATATCCCACGTAGCTGTATACTTTTATAGTTTTTTGAGTGGGCAGAGGCCCCTATCTTCTAATTAGTTAAAAAATATGTTATAACAAGCAACTAGACAAACTTTTAATACAAACCCCTCGACATCACACCCTTGCTACCTATACAGTAAAAAGTACGGTATACCGTACTTTTTAAGAATTATACATACACCTAAGTAGCGCGTATTTAGCCCTCATCTCTACAGCTATCTTAATGATTATGAGAGCAAAAGTTTTCTACAAACTATAACTTGTCTGCGTGGGCAATACGTCCGCTTCGGCCGTTTAGGAAACCGGGGTAAGGAAACTGGTTTCCCAAATGTTTTTTTTTTTTATACTTTTTACGTCACGCCTACGTTATTTTCAACCTAGTTGTCGACTTTTACCGCCTTACCACAAATGATTGAAACACGCTTTAAACACTGTTTAACCGTGCAATTTGATCTATTAAACAGTGTTTAAAGCCTGCTTAAAACTTTTGTGGTAAGACGGTTAAAGTTTTTGGAGTACAGGCCCCTATCTTCTCAATACTTCAAATTATGTTATAACGAGTAACTAGACAAACATTTTAATACAAACCCCTCGACATCTACCCTTGCTACCTACACGGTATAAAGTACGGTATACCGTTCCTTGAAGCATGATACATACACCTAAGTAGCGGGTATTTAGCCCTCATCACGGCGGCTGCAGGAAGCGACTGGGCACATTAATCACGGAGACAAAGGGCTGTATTGTTGCAGCGCTGTTTCAGGCGAGGGACGTACCTGCGACCTTGGATGGTACTTGGAGCAGCGGAAGCTGGGACGGTTTTGAAGCGCCTGATATTCAAGACTTTATGTGGGAAAGCTACACATACATAAACAGATACCCGTATAGTGCGATTAGCTTTGAATACAAAAAAAATCGTTGTCTGTAAAGTTTATTTACGGACGGTAATTTACATGATAACGTCATAAGAAAACATTATTGAAGCAACAACTGAAATAAGCTGAACGCTTTGTTCGATTGTCCAATTGCATGCTCGGCTCAGGCGGAACATGACACTTTTTCGTGCATGCAAACGACGTTCACCGATTTATTATATTATCATTTGTTGGATTGTTTTTACTTTAAATAGCGTTAAATGGAATGACGAAAGCAGCGTTGGCTTAGATCGTGCTGAGCCACGTCACTGTTTGTCAGAGTCAGAGCAATACGTCCTCAATATTGAATTAAAACGGGCACGGTGCCATCTGCGCGGCAGACAAATGAAGCGGTCCGTGCTATTGCACGGATTAAGAGACCCGTCGGATCCGCTGCTGCATTTAGAGATATTACTTCTTTCATTGACTTCAAAGGCCAACTGCTAGTTAGTTTCCTACGAAAATGTTATTTGAGCCATTTGAATATTATTGCAATAGGCTATTTGACTAGTTTTTGGAAATCGTTTTAAATTATTCTTTAGTACATAATAAGCACACTACATTTATATTTCCGATAGATCTAATGTATTAACAATGAAAATCAAGCGTCAAAGAATAGATATTCAAGATCCCGCCAAAGCGACATTCTGTAATGGCGCTGGTTTGTGATGTCACACACTAGTAAATAACGTTAGTTAATACTAGTAAATAGGCTAGTTCACATCTAAAATTTGACAAAAATACCTTAAAAGTAAGTTACAGATCCAATAATATTACTCCAAAAACACAAACCACAAATTACACAAACAACAGTCAATCGAGAAATTCTTGTTTACTAACATGTAACATCACCAGAGTTGCCGCCCTTCTTAAAGCGTTCACGTTACAGATAAAATATCAAAAACATATCGTATTTTACTTCGTGCGATTTGCGAAAATTAGACGTATTTTAGTTTAAATAAAGTGAAATATGTCTTTTTATCTGTATGGATAACCACAATCAATAGTATATTTTCAATGTTGTCAAATAGCCTATTGCTGGCGTCTATCGTAGCAGGAAACTAAACAACGGGCTACAGGATATATTTAATGAAAACACACACAAATAGAGTCACGGCAACAATTTAGTCTGCTGCGCAGTTTGTCATTGGCTACGGAAGTGTATTTTTATATTAAGAACTAATATAGGTCAAGATAAAGTAGAATGAAATTGTAAATGTTAGAAGTTCGTAGATTAAAGGATCGACTAGATCCGCTGATGCATTTAGAGATATTACTTCTTTCAGTGGCTCTGTATTCTGTCAGTGACTTCAAAGGTCAACTGCCAGCTTATTTCTTACAAAAATATGATTGGAGTCAGCTGGATATCTGCGATATTAATTAGTTTGGTGTCTTCAGCAGGCACAGTTAACATCTGTATGTAGGTACAGAGAAGTAAGCCTTTTGTGTTACTGCATGGATCTCGCGCTATAAAAGATATCATATTATTTTTAGAGCGTTAGAGCATTGAATTACTTTAAAAAAAAAAAATTAAATGAACGTTATGTTTTACGTACACTTTGTGAGTATAAGTATATATTTTTTTCACAAATTTAAGATCAGCCGATGAGTGAAATTAACTTATTTTGCAGCCGACTTCATTGGTTTTGGCCACATTGCTGTCTTGTCGGCAGTTGCAGTTCACAGCACGGTTCCAAATGGCAACCACCATAAAACAATTATACGCAGTAAGTTTTTAATTTTAGGAAAATAGGTCTTTTGCTGTGAAAATATATGAGAATGCCGTGTTCTCTAAAACAATTGCCCAAAGTAAGTTAATTTGACTATTAAGATGATCTTAAATTTGTAAAAAAAAATATGTATACTTTGTGCAATGTAGGTATTCTAAAATACAGAACTGTTAACAAATTGGCGTGTTCTAAAAGCACATATTCAATTTTATTTGAACAAAAAATAAATACAATGTTACTCACCGGCTTCAGTAGCGCCTAAGCTAGTCCTCAATAGACTGCCGCATTATTGTAAAAAAAACCTGAAACAAAATAATTCCATTAATCATCTCTACACAAAGGACACTTCACGTTTTGGGCCTAATGGAATGTGGCGCCATCTTTGTGAACTGAAGGATGTCTCTACAACCATAACTTTTTATACAGGGTTATCCAGACCTGGTAAGCCGAAAGCAAGTAATTTAGACCAACTTTATGAACAACTATACTATGGAGCAAACCCTATATTTGAGAGAGAAATATCAGGTGTTTCATGGCGGCACTTCACATGGCTATTTGTATTTGGCATATTTGACAAACTATATTCACGTGTGGACAGTTTATTTGACAAAGTATTGGCCTTACTTGCCTATTGAACAAATAAGGCCAATTACCAAATACGCATTACCGTGTGCTTGTCGGGTTTTCAAGGTACATCAAAGGGATCAACTAGGCAAACACGCAAACAAACAGTCCACACATTGGCTATATTCAGAAGCGCACGCGCCATAGTCCTGTACTGACTTATAGTATTTTTGTGTTTGTGTTGTGAGCGAGAATTGGAATAACTACCTACTGAAAATAAATTGGGGCAGTGAAACAGCACTAAAATTCCTGGAATCGTATCACCCTAGCCATCTGTGCCAAATGTTTGTGTGTTTGTTATTTGTCTGCTAAGTGTGGATGGTCGTATTTGGCTCTATTTGCATGTTTGGATGAACGTCATTTATTTTTCCAAATTCGACAAACACCCAATAGCGAACACAAACACCCATGTGAAGTGGCACCATAATAATTAAGTCGATTTTAAGGTGAAATTTTGTATGGACTAGCTAAAAAAAGTAAGAAAATTCGGATAGGTCAGGTGGTTAGCTCTGGTGTCAGAGTTTTTAGGCCGCCTGAAGGCCTCTGATATGTCTAAACGGTTAAAACAATTAGCTGGTTTTTATTCTCGAATTCCAGGTTGGTTGGTTGTTCCTGTCACGATAATGGTCCCTTTTGTGTTAGTACAGAGCAAGCAGATTACCTTGTTGGTACAGGATAGATTTGCGTTTGACTACATCCTAACTGAGGGATCAATATGATTATTTGTTAACGGAAACTGTAGAACTGTAGTAGTTTTCGTGTGGTTTCATATATTTTTGTACAGCGCCCCTGTCGTAAACGAGGATATGGAGTTTACATGTAAAATATTTGACTATTATATATTTTACGACAAAAATCGACTGTGCAATAAATATAAGGCGTGGTGGCCTAGAGGTAGTGACACCCGCCTTGCAATTGTAAGGTCGTGGGTTCAAATCCCGGTCCCGTACCAATGAGTTCTTTGGAATTTATGTACGAATTTTACACCACTGGCTTTTCGGTGAAGGAAAACATCGTGAGGCAACCTGCATACTTCCGTAGAAGAAATTCGATAGCGTATGCGAATCCACTAACCCGCACTGGGCCAGCGTGATGGATATAGCCCACTCATGGCCCCTTCGTGGGTAGGCCTACGTCCTGCAGTGGACTATGAAAAGGCAGATACAGTACAGTACAGTAATAGATTTTAGCAAAAAAGAGGTGTATTTGTGTTTACAAGATATGTTTACGTCATAAATTCACATATTTAAAAAAATGCTATAACCAAACCTACCCTTGCGAAGTAGACAAATTTTGTACCAATCGTACTGGATATATTACTCACTGCATATCAAAATGCAGTCCATAAAGTTTCAAGACATGCCGAAATAGACGCACTGGGCATTCAACACCCACATTCCACACTAGCTATCATAAAACTAAATTTTTACGTTCGGTAGAACGGCAATAAATGAATTTTTAGTGTCGTTAGGCGCTATTCTTATTAAGTGCCTCGTAAACGTAACTGTTACTCTTGTATAAAGAATGTGAGAGTTTTCTCTAAGTGTAGCACAGTGAGTATTACCCTTTTTATTGCGGGCCTTTTTGGACGTGTCATTATTATATTTTGAAGTGTAGCGACCTTGGAGCGAATCGCTGTTGGGTAAACATCAAATAAGCACTTTTATAAAATGGTTTTATTGTGGGATTATTTTTTATAGTTGTTTCGCGAATTAACTGGCCGTTAAGTTTTTATAAGTTGGATGGATACTTTTTCTAATGAAATGTTATTGTTTTTCTGAAACGCAGCAAAATATAATAAAAGTTTGCCGCGCTATACTGTAGGAGCTCTAAAGAAGAAAAATCTATTTAAAAGGTTAGGAATAGATATAAATCTGTCAACCAATCTAAAATACCACTTCAAATTTATTTTGTCATCAAAATGTTATTTGGGAAATGTTTTCTCCAGAAAAAATAATTAGGTATCATTTTGTAATTCAAATTAAATATGATGAACGTAAGAATAGAAAAAAAAATCCTGTAAATACTGAAAGAAAATTGGTAATATAAAGTAAGTATATCCAAAATAGAAAGAACAGCGCTTCAATCTATTGTAAGTAAATTTCACCTTTTAGTCACGAAACCTAATTATGTAATGTAGTGCCAAAAAAAATACCAATACAATAACACAGCAGTATCAGTATGTCACATGACTACAACAGCCAAAAGTAGTTATACGCTAAACGCTGCTTAACTTTAACCCCACAACTTGTACTGTACATTTAAAGCAACTTTCAAAATGTCGCCACACTCCAAGATACAGATACGAATACTGCACTCGTTCAATAAACATCGGCAATAAATTTTGTCACGGCGACTAGTCACGTGACACTGCAATAATAAGGATCAAGTAGAAAACTTGCAGAGTAACAGCTCTATTAATCACGGAAATGTGGTAAAAACTTTTGTGAAATGCGCGTGTTTGTACAAGTGTAGGTAGGTGCCCTAAAGATACATGTGTTCGTTTGTTTGTTTCAGCCATAGGATGTCCACTGCTGGACATATGCTTTCCCTAAAGATCTCCAATAAGACCTGTTCGTAGCGGCTTCCATCCAGTGCGATCCTGCGGTCTTAATGAGGTCATCCGTCTACCTTGTGGGTGGACGTTCTACGCTACGCTTGCCGGTACGTGGTCTCCACTCGAAAACTTTTCGACCCCATCAGTCATCAGTCCTCCGCGCTATGTGCCCTGCCCATTGCCACTTCAACCTACCAATCCGCTGGGCTATGTCAGTAACTTTGGGTCTTTTACGAATTCCTCATTTCTGATTCGGTCTCGCAGAGAAACTCCGAGCATAGCCCTCTCCATGGCTCTTTATCAACATGTGATGTGTATCCTAAATACTTCTGTAAGTCAGTGACAACATGAATCAGTTTTAAGTAGCACCAGCAAATATATATCTGAGGAAAGGTTAAGACAACACGTTGCAATTCACAATCTGCGAAAATAATTAAAAACAAACTCCGTTTATAATTCGTGTTTTACATGCCCACTCAACTCTCAATTACTTCACTTTTTCATGTGACAATTCCAATTAGAATTAGAAAAAATCACACAAGTTTCATCATTAAAATAATGTGAGATTATGGGAATTAATTTAAGTTGCAGTATTCCAGCGCCAAATGCGGTCTAAACTAGACTTGCTGTTTACCATAAAAAGCCACAGAGATACCATCGGGATAATGTGGTCGAGAAATGGCATAAATTAGAAAGAGACATGAAAAATATCTTGATTCGGTGTCGATTGCCGGATTTTTAGACAAGGAACGTCAAATTCCAATAGGTAGTTGGAGGATTTGAAAGCAGCTTGGAAAAAAAATCCATGCAGTTTTGTGCGTGAGAATTGAAATCAAGTGACAACAACATTATAAATTTGTTACATATTATATATATAGTTACCCTTAAAAAAAGCCCTGCGTAACTAACACCTTGGTTATATTCTAATGAAAAAGTATTGTTTTATACATTTTCTACTCGTTTATAAGAAGAGTGCAACCTCCGACACCACTGGCCGTTGCATTTTATGAGGGCGCGGTCACGTGACGCCGCGGACCAAATTGCAGTTTATTTCTGCGATAAAAGTGTGATATTTACCTCTGGGGATGCAATACGAGTGTTCGCAGCTTTTAGCACTGTTTTATGACTAGTTAAGTTTAGATACTCGTAGCTATGCTGAAACTTGCAAAGAACATGCTGGTAGGAGCGCATTGTTATAAATTAAAGTTTGTAAATTAAGTGATGTTAAGGAGTGCTATATTTATTTACTTATTCCCTTTTTTAGTCACATTTACTGGATTTTAATTTATTCTTAACTCAAAATCGGCTGACAAAAAATATTTTGAGCTACGCACGCAGGCTAAAATTAACGTTAATAACCTTTATATCATATTTGCTCGTAAAGTGGCTGTAATTACACCAATTTCAATATCGTAATGTATTTCATTACGCACTTGTGCGTTATTGTAATGTAAAACGCACGGTTTTTTTTTTTAATAAAGTAACATGCACGATTTTTTTAAGATGCTCCGTCTAAAAATGGACGATACTTTTTAAAATCTTAGCGAAGGGTTTTTATGTCAGAATAGTGGTCAATATTTTACGAATAAAATTAACTTTGGGAGATAAAAATTATTTCGCGCGCTTTTTCTTTTCGCTGTATTGTTTTTTATTTGAAAATGTCGTCAAGTAGTGATGAACTTACTTTCAAGAAAGTGAGAGAGAGACTGGGGAAATTGTAACTAATAATAATAATTTGTCAACATTAAAAATGCCAACTAGCAACGTAACAATCACTTTTAAAAGTTGTTCAAATTTCTATAACTGCTTTAACAAGTAATTAAAGATTTATTCGTTTAAGAACGTCAGAGTTTTATTAATTTTCTCGCAAATATGTTATAAAACGTCGTATGACATACGTGCGCTTTGAAAATTACAGCCTCTGCTTCCTTATAGCCTTCGCCTACGGCTCGGGCTAATAATATCGCCTCGGCTGTAATTTTCAACTTACCGCACTTATGTCATAATGTACCTACTATAAATCTACACAACATTGTCCGTATCTATTTCTCTCCTTTTTATTCAATGATGAATTAATATTTTTATGTGTAACAACTCTCTCATTTGTAAAGGCACGGACATTCAAATAGGTGCTAAGGACATGTATTTCAAAGCCAACATCAGATTGTGCGTAGAGAAAGATAGTTATTCTACAATATATTTACAACAGTAACTTGGTGGTACGGTGTACAAACATAATGTACGTAGTATAGAGGCTATTTTGTTTTCAGGTACGAGTACATCAAGCTGCTGAAATTCTAAGGCTGAATATTCAAATTTCAATATCTTACGCTACAGCAGATTGTGCAGAGAATAAAGCGTAATAATTATTCTGCGGTACATTTACACAAGGAGAACTATTGGTCGGTGGGGTTGAAAAGTTTTCTAGCAGAGAGTACGTACCGGCAAGCGCATTGTAATACGCTCACCCAAAAGGTGACCGCAGGATCGTATTGGATGCAAGACACTTCCAACTGGCCTTATTGGAGATCTACAGGGGAGGTCTATGTCCAGCAGTGGATGCATTAATGGATAGTGCATAAATAGAATGCACGTAGTGTATAGACAACAGCAGCGTTCAATCTAAGCCGGCTATATTGTTTTCAGATACAAGTAGCCGTGAGAGGTAATTAGGTATATTGATTGCATGGCGAGTAAGGTATAGTTATTCTGCGGTATATTTACGACAATAACTCGGTGGTACATTGTACAAACATAATGTACGTAGTGTAGAGACAATAGCAGCGTTCAATCTAAGCCGGCTATATTGTTTTCAGATACAAGTAGCCGTGAGAGGTAATTAGGTATATTGATTGCATGGCGAGTAAGGTATAGTTATTCTGCGGTATGTTTACGACAGTAACTTGGTGGTACAGTGTACAAACATAATGTACGTAGTGTAGAGACAATAGCAGCGTTCAATCTAAGCCGGCTATATTGTTTTCAGATACAAGTAGCCGCGAGAGGTAATTAGGTATATTGATTGTATGTCGAGTGAGGAATAGTTATTCTGCGGTATATTTACGACAGTAACTTGGTGGTATAGTGTACAAACATAATGTACGTAGTGTAGAGACAATAGCAGCGTTCAATCTAAGCCGGCTATATTGTTTTCAGCTGCGACTAGCTGCCGCTTGATTGATCGTTTCCGCGCTACGCAGGGACATGGACGCCGATGAACAGTGTAGAGGAGAAGGCAAGTTCGTACCACTTCTGTACATACATATAGTTGAACGAATGAACACTCTATACAATGCAGAAAAATACACAGAAAGGAAAAAAGTGACATAAAATAGTGCAACAAAGGGCGGCCTTATTGCTTATAACAATCTCTTCCAGGTCTCATTAATAGTTCCTCATTTTTAGAAGTGAAAACTCCTTTAGCGGCGTCGTACACTTTTTGGGATGCGTAAACTCGCGTCAGGCGTCTTGACGTGACCTGATCGAAAATTCTTAAGACGGAGGGAGAGTAGTACGCCGGCGCGGCGTAGGAGAGGAAATAATATCCGCCTCTGTTCGAAAATGTATGCCTACTTCTGCTGTTTCTTTTAAACGGCGCAGGGCGCTTGCGTGTGAGTTTGTGATATTCTATTATTCCACATAAATATACTGATTAATAAAGCAATTCGTGGGAAATTATTCCCTAACCATTACAAAATATTCAAAAATGCACAACGTTAATGTTCAAGCTTCTACTTTTGCCGGCACTCTCGCACTGCAACCCGTTGTTTTTTATTCATTTGAGTAACGAAATGAGCTATTTAAAAATCAACATAAATGTGAATTTAGAGTTGAATTTTATTTTGTTGTTAAGAATACTTATTAAGTTTGGGAAAGTAAGCCCCAAACGGTCTCACCGAAACAGTTTTACCTTGCCACTCTACGCATATGCTATAATGAAGCCAAAATGCCACATCCAGTGTAAGCTGTAGCCTGGCTCTGACGTCTCGGCGGCTGGAGGCGAGGCGCTGGCACGGCCGTGTTTATCTAATCTCACCGGCACGCCTATTGATCCACAAAACCTCGCGATCCTCTGCTGAAGCCCAGGATTTCAGTTGATAGACTATTTTGGAATCAATTGCCTGAATTACAAGAGGAAAATCAGAATAGCGCTGTAATCTGTGTGACATGTAAAATGGTTCTCATCACCTGCTGTTCTGTGGTTCTCATTAGTGTTACGTGTGAATTAGTACCATAGTATTGTTAACGTTGTGACAAGTTAGCAGCTTCATAATTTATTTAGCAGAATTTATCTTCTGTATTTTAGAGGTACAACTATGTCGTAGTGTATTTTATAAAATATTCTATTTCTTTCCACTTAAAGTTACTCAAAAATTTTGAGCTCAAGAAACTATTCACTAAAGGTTTTTAGTCACGATTTAGTTATACCTACTTAGTATTTTAAGGTGTGCGGAAACTTTAAAGGAATCTAGCGCCAATTATAACAAAGAGCTCAGAGAAACTATAGGTAATCCGTAAGTTTTAGATTTTGCGGCTCTTAATTTTTCTCTACAAAATGAAAACACCACTACAAAGTTGTCTTACATTATAAAAATAAGATATACCAGTTTCATGTGAGTTTCATTTTATCTATGGTCCTTTATCATAAGATTCCCTTAGTAAAAAAGAGTTCCACTCCCTTCCGCATTGGAATTTGTAACTGTCCGCCGGCCTCGGACTGCACAGTCGGCATTATTCTCCAACCTCCTCAGCCATCCATCAATCTCGTACGCATTATGATATTCGCGCTGCGAATTTTAATACAAAAACATTTCCACGTTCCCGACGACTTTATCTTTTGTATTACTGTTGCTTTTCCATCTTCCGTGTTGCCATTGTTCGACCCTTATCTCGAAAATAAATCCGATACCCATATTTCGAAAACGCATTGTACCGAGAAAACACCGAAACAGAGTGACAAAAAATCACAAAGAAAGAGGCAGCCGGGCAAATATGGCGCAATGTCGGAGCGCAGTAAAAAGGCCCTGTTTCGCTGTAAACTCCCTGTTATGAACAAACGGAACCGTTTTTTTATTCGTTTGCGCCCTTTTCACGTCAGCAGCGGGGCTTTGCCAGAATAAATGGAGGCTAGACTGGCAACACTGCTTGTTAGTCACATGTTATTTGGTAGACTGCGATGAATGTTCATGATGATTAATGGCAATGAAAGACAATGCTCCGGTGTGATTTTAGCTCGCTTCGGACTCAATTTTAGATAACTGTGTGGTAAAAAGGTGGAGCTAATATTTGGATTCCTAAATGAGATTTTACGTCGTTATTAATATGTGTCCTTATTTGTTTACTTCTTAGTCAAAAAAGGTTTTTGAGAAATTCTAATGTTACTTCTCACTTTAGTATTGAAAGTGATTTACAAACTTACTTCTGAGTGACGCTGTAAGTAATTAAACATGGTTGTCCAGAAAAAAAGACGTAACGATTCATAGTTTAGCGCTCTTCGCATAGTCTGACTAGGTGTCTCTTGAAAATCACCAAAGGTAAGCAATGTTTAGAACGCAACTATTTTAAAACCTAGTTTGTAGTAGGTACTCTCCTGTCTTTTTAAATTTCCTTAACAAGTTACCTATCTTTCAAAGTTTAACGAGCTATGCATGTCTTCCTAGTTCTATATATTATTTTCTTATATAGTGTTTATAAAGTGTTATTGAGTAATTGTTTATTGAGTGTAAATATTTAATATGAAGTAATAATGGAAATGGGCTGGTCACGCCGCCCGAGCAACAGACGGAAGATGGAGTGAACGGATTATCCACTGGCACCCGAGAGACAGCGCACGGGACAGAGGACGACCCCGGAGAAGATGGTGCGACGACATCGTGGAGGTCGCGGGAGCGACCTGGATGCGAGCAGCACAAGACCGCGAGAAACGGCATAGCATGGAGAAGGCCTTTACCCAGACATGGGTGCCCAAAAAATTATAATTTTATTTAATATAGCTTAGAGTACATAAACTGTTGTTTTAAATTCAATAATACTTTTGTTAATTTTGTACTATTTTTTAAGAGAAATAAAGGCTATTTTATTTTTAATAATTAGTTAATTAAACATTCTCTAGGCTAGGCTATATGAAACCAAAAATTGCATGTCCGCTAGCACAGACTGTTGATACTAAGAAAATTGTACCTACCATCATTCTACACAGTTTGAGCAATAAATTTTACTTTTGCTTTTATAACCAATGTTTGAATTCCCCTCAAACACATATTTCATCAAATCACCTTTTTTCTGTTTTCACACTAAAATCCTACTTTAGGCACGAGAAAGGGTCCAAAAACCACATCCATGGTTTTTAGAGATAGTGTGTTCCAACCAAGTCAGAGTTTTACGAAACATTTCCACCCGGAAGATAATATATTAAGCCTGTATATAACCGTAGACAATCCCGTGATAGGTGGGCTTGAGTTATGGAATCGTCTCCACCTATAAATAATTCCCTTTTCAGATTTACATGAATAAAACTTTGCATAAATTTATGCCACTGCGTCTACACTTTTTATTCTTTAACTCCCCAAGTTCTAAGGAAAGATAATAAATTTACTTTTTATCTTTTACATACTTAATGTGAAAGATTTTTTCTATTCCAATCTGAATACAGTACAGTACAAGTACCAGCCTTTTTTAATAGTCCACTGCAGGACGTAGGCCTACCTACGAAGGGTGATTGGGCCATTTCCACCACGCTGGCCGAGTGCGGGTTGGTGGATCTATCTGAATACAGTAGTCTATTATTAACTGTTCTTCTTCTTCTTCTTAGTTTTGGCGTTGCATTATTGTGCATTTGCCAGTGTCAAGTATTGTTTTAATAATTTTTGATAATATTTTATCAAAATAGTCACTGTCGAAGTCTCGTCATAGTCCAATAAAGTTGCGGTCAAGTCCAAACATAGTCCAAGTCATACCTCAGTAAAGCAGTGGAGACTTTACTAGAGGCGTCTATGGAGTTTTGGTAACAACACGGAACAACATGATACGACACATTATATCACTTGCCTACACTCACGCACATAAATCAGCTCATAATCAACGAAATACCACAATTTTTCACTAATTATCACTGATAAAAACACAAGTTTAACAAAATAATACAATGAGGCGACATGATTTTTCCGCGTTCCCGCCAAAACTCCTTTTAACTGTTTTTCATTATTCTGAGATTATTAAGTTTAAGCATAGACAAACCTTGACTAGGTTAGTCTATGGTATAAATAATTATAATTTAATTATAATTTTTGTATAAAGAATTATACTAAAGTATAATTTATTTCTGATACAAATGTGAAAATATCTGTTCAAATTGTTATTGAATATAATCTAACAACGAGAAGGAAGATTACGATGATAAAAGAACATACTCAGCAACTGTATAGTTGAAGGTCTTTAAATGGTAATGATGATATGAAAAAAATTAGTGTAAATAGATATCACAATCTTTTTCTGCGCGAAAGGCCCGCGCATTATACTTTATAAGGTACATGCTTTTATTACCTGGAAACAACAAAATACAATAATCCTACATCTATACTTATCAAGCTAAAACTACATACTTGTTCGAAAAAAGTTTCCAGCATAAATTTAGCAAAAAATTTAGAAACATGGCACGCTTACCTAAAAGGTGTGTTTTTTCTAAAAAATTCTCCTAAAAATATCTAAGTTATCATAGTAGTAAAGTAAAAACAAACAACAACATAAAACAAACAACTCAAGTAAATCAATTCCATTCAAAAGATAGTCTCAACAACCTATCCGGTTCCCTTTGTGCAGACAGACACTTCAGATTTTGTCGCGAAGTACGCGAAGGAAATTAATTACAAATAGTCAAAGAAAAGGAGTGCATAAGTTAAAAGCTAACAAGTCGTGAATTCAGACGCTCTATAGCTAAACCAATTTGAGATTCGAGCTGAGCAAGAGATATAGAGATAACTCGATTGAAGGAAAGAGACAGGCGATTCTAGGTCCTAGAGGTTCGTATTTAGATATTTGTTTTATAGAGCTTTGTCTGAGTATGTCTTTCCGTTAAAGTACAACATTGATGTCTTGATAGTAAATAGGTATCTTCTAGGTAAGCGTGCTTGCTTAACATCAGGCAGTATGTAGTCAAACGCAAAACTTTTTTAAATAAAAAAAAGATTTGTATTCAATTTATTGGCAGGTTTCAAATCTACAGTACAAAAGTATTTGTTTTAACTTTCTAGACGTATCCAAAATGGTTGTTCTTATTTGGCTGAACATAATAATATAAGCATTGTCTATCTGTTATTAATAATGATAATGCTGCATGCTGGGCGCGCTGCTGCCAACATGCAGTGGGATCAAAAATTTTGATTATTTCTGGACTTTCTGTGATCTTCTCTCGTGGCTAATCATATATCTATATATAAGAAATGAACCCTTAGTTCTACGCTATAATTTAAGAACGACTGGACGGATTGGGAAAATTAAGCTTTTGAATTATTTGTAATAGCTAAGACACTAAAAAATTATAAAAACATGAATTTAATTCTCCCATACAAAATATTTCTTCAGATAGTTGATTGAATCAGGCGTTACTTTGCGGAAATTCATCTTCAAATCTATGTTTTGAAATTAATATTTAGTGTATTTCCGCTATCTTCTTGTTGTAGGCAAATAAGTTTAAGGGCATTAAGGGCATTAAGTGCATTAAGGACATTTATGGAAAAAAAAAAATAAAAAAAAATAAAAAAAAAAATACAAACAATTACTAATATTACAATAATTATACATTTAAAAACTTAATTACACAAAATAGATAAAATAATAATAGATATCACTTATTTTCACTACACTCTATATTATATATATTTTTAAAAATAGTACAATAATAATCCGTTAACAACTAATAAATATTATAAAAATCTTTTAAAAATAATATGACAAAATATTGAAAACACTTCACTTAATAAATAACACCCTTATTCTCACTGCACTACACTCTGTTCGTCACGTGTTTCGCCTCTCAACGAGGCATCTTCAGGACGTGTTGACTCTTCGAGGTCAACACGTCCTGAATAATGATAATGAAACATCAAAACAGAGACAACGAGCTGCTGAACGATCAAACTACCGTCACATCCCCGTTGCTGCGATGCTTCATGGGTGAGTCAAGTATGACGCAATCACGTGATGACGCACCGTACACAGGCAGCGGGCGGTAGTATATAAGGGGTGACGGCGCGGCGCGGAGCCATTCTTGCGAGCGACCTCGAAGAGTCAACACGTCCTGAAGATGCCTCGTTGAGAGGCGAAACACGTGTCGAACAGAGTGTAGTGCAGTGAGAATAAGGGTGTTATTTATTAAGTGAAGTGTTTTCAATATTTTGTCATATTATTTTTAAAAGATTTTTATAATATTTATTAGTTGTTAACGGATTATTATTGTACTATTTTTAAAAATATATATAATATAGAGTGTAGTGAAAATAAGTGATATCTATTATTATTTTATCTATTTTGTGTAATTAAGTTTTTAAATGTATAATTATTGTAATATTAGTAATTGTTTGTATTTTTTTTTTTTTCCATAAATGTCCTTAATGCACTTAATGCCCTTAAACTTATTTGCCTACAACAAGAAGATAGCGGAAATACACTAAATATTAATTTCAAAACATAGATTTAAATATTTCTTCATATAACTAATGCTGTATCTGGTCGTTGATGGCGTTAAACGCAATCGAAAATAGTGTGACAGATGAAAATTAACAATATTACTAAAAAAACAGAACAATATTTAAATTAGTGCGACCATCGGCGGCCTTATCATTCAGAGCGTATTCCTCCAGGCAACCTGATTAAGAGCGGAAAGGAATAAAGATAGGAACGTAAAAGATAGGGTGTACAATAATGGGCAGTGACAGTGGACAGTGTACAGCTAGTGATTTATATATGTACCTACCTATAATTCACATAAATATTCACACCTCACAAAGTCAAAACGGGCCTCTACAACTGAATAAAGAAATATTCCACTACAATAATCTCTAATCCGTAATCTTCATACCAGCAACACAAAAAACAAAGCTCTCGCTTCCAAAGCATATTTCATCCCTCATATCACGATATTAAACACCAAACACGGCAAAATGTAATACCCACAGAAGCAAAGTACATAGGGACAATATCCACGAAAGAAGCCGAGAAACTAAAATCGCTTTGCATATGCCCAAATTGAATCAATTTTTCGTGCAAAAATATATCCTCTATACAGCTCCGTCACGGAATTTGTAAGGCTGGGTTCAGACGCGCGACAAATCGTACCCATCAGTCGTAATCGCAGCCGATAGAGATCTATTCGTAGCCGAAACTGCATCTCGACTGAAGTTCATGGGGCGAAAGTAACGTCAGCAGATTTTGTGCGCGTTGAGATGAGGAAGCTATAGCTGGGTGTACTATGTATAGCTATATGTTTGCTTTAACAATATTGCGTGACAAACATATATATTCTAATGTGCGAATACTCCGCTGGTTTCCTTAATCAAAGATAGGACTTGTACTTGTAAAGATAGTACTTCGTTTCTACTTCTGCCTACTAGCTGTTATTAAATTATCGCGCGAGCAAACATCTATTTTTTGTAATTATTGTAATATTAGATTAATTGTAGATTAGTTATTTTAAGAGAATCCGTTGTCTAGACAAACCTATTTTAGGGTTTTAAGACAATTTAATGTTTGTAAAAGTTATTCAAGTTATAATAAGAAAATAAAAAGAGAAGTTGTCATCAAAAGATGTCGTAATATTATTAGGTATCTAAAACCCAACTAAGTAAACTAGAGCCTTAAATTATATACAGCTGCTCGACACGTATAGTAAATTATTTACATAACTACACGCATGTAGTGCGCACGCCTTGTATATTTTTTTCTTAGCTTTGGATTATAATAGAACCCAAATATTTGTATATTTTTGTTTACTATAAAAAGAACTCGACATGGTCATTAATCTACTGCAGTAGTGATAGCACAAGGACACGTTTTTTTTTTGGAAAATTACACAAAATATTCCACCTCTTTTCTCTGTGCCATTGTGTATTATTTTATACTTGAGATAAATCAGGAATTTTACGGGTATTTTTAGAGCAATGCCATTCAACTTTCCTGCTCTAGGTGACGAATGTAGACAGCTCTTGTCTCAGAGGCGCAGAGCACTTTGGGACGATGGATCCTTTCTAGCATTTGCTAGGATATTTTTAAGACAGGGGTCTTTGTTATATCTGGGGATCAATTTCTCAACTGACTTCCAAAACGGAGAAGGTTCACAATTCAGGTGTTATTTTTGACTGTATGTTACGCGATTTCAAATTTACATGATATAACTGATCGGTATTCAATCACAGGTTGATTATTATTATATACTACGGGACTAATCGCGCACTAAAATTACGAGATAAATAAAATACGTCATCAACCCGACGTTTCGGCTGAGTTGCATCGACCGTGGTCGCGGGTAAGTCTACCCGCGACCACGGTCGATGCCATAATAATGATGTGTTCAAATTGCGAAAGTTTAAAAACAACAGATTAATTCTAATCAATTGGATTTTATTTGTGTAGTAAAAACGGAGAACACCAATTACATGTATTACAGATCATTGTGTCATTCAATGATATTATATTTATCCCTGCCTTTCCAAAGGATTTTTTATTTTTTCCGGAATAAAAATAGCCTAGGATGCTCTTCAAACTTTAATATATACCTACCTATCCATGCAAAAACTCAAATCGGTCTGTAACTTCATTGCAAACAGCCAAACACACTTTTGAATGTACAATATATGATACTCGCAAGGATTGTATGTTACTTATAAAATTTACTCAAATACATATATGTATATGTATTGGTAAAATGTTAGATCATATGTACAGACGGAACTATTTTAGAGCATACATTTTTATCGTAAAAAGACTCCAAATGAATAGAACTACGAGTATTACTAATACTAACCCTTAGATTGTGACGTGTGACTCTTAGCGCGTAATGTTATTTCTCCAATAAAAAAACACATAACTTTTAATAACTTATAACTTTTTATACACTTGATATTTTCTTGAACGCTGTATTTCAAAACAGCACTATTACTCCGAGAGGTTAACAGTTTTGTCGTCCTCACCTTAAACGGGCTTTGTTCAAAGAATTGTCATCTCAAAGGTCTTACAATAAAGTTTACATTCAAATAAGAGAGAAGGTCGTGAAACTTGGCTATTATTGTTAAAGAGAGTGCTGTAAAGTGCGAGTACATCACTTCAGATTTGCGACGTCTAGCGCTGGTGCGGTACGTTTGTAATACGTTTTATCTTGCTATAAATATTACGATACTTAAATACTGGTTATGGATAATACTTATACACTATGGCATTGGTTTGCATTATCGCCAGTGATACTTAAGAGCAGTGCAGCGTATTCAACCACCTACAAAGTAAACAGATTAACTTATTAAGACGGCAGAAACGCGCTAGTTGGTAAAACAGCTTGCAATCAATCTTATAATATAAGAACTCTATTTAAGAGACTAATAGTGCTGGACATCTACGACGATGACGATGAACTTTACTAGAGGAACATTCTATCTCATAAACATATTACCTGTATAACCATAACAACGTTTTATACGTAAAATAGGTTCAACAGTACCCACACATACGCCAAAAACATTACACTCTTTTTCTGTGGCGTAAAATCGGATTTGCAATTTCACAAAAGCAGCTAAAATGAGCTACACAAAAAGACTTAAAACAACATATTCAAAGCGGTGCTTAATTAATAGCTCAGATTAAAAAAAAATGGACTGCTACACCAACTTAATTCTATAATAGAACGAAATAAGTTTCGTCTACGAAATAGATTTTCTTCGCAGTAAATTTTAAGATTATGCATAAAATGTAGCCCAGATAATAAGTATGATATTCATAAAAATCTTCGAGAAATATGACTAGCGAATGAGATGGGACTTTATGACCAGCTTTTATTACAATGTGACTTATGAAGTCGCCATCGTTTTTTCAGTCGTTACTTAAGCCTGGATTCCACCGAAGCGCAGCGGAGCAGAGCTAGAAGGAACAACTTAGTCCAAGAAGACTTTTGTAGACCGCGCGTTTTTTTTTGCCTTTGATTAAATATTGTATGGTACGCTATTTTCGCGGCGGCAAGCATTTTTTAAGCATATTATTACCGACTTTGATCTCATCTCTATTTAATGTGGGTGCTTTTTGTGTCATGAGCTTGTAACTCACACTATTTTTCTACGCTGTGTGAGTTAAAGAACGGTTGAAACACTGTGCCGTACATGAGGTTTTAGTATCCAGCATAAATGTCATAATCGCTTAGCTAAAAAAAACGCAGTCGTAACCGGATTGAAGATGTGTATTGTACGTTTTGAAACAAGATATTTCTACAATCGCACTATAGCGCTCAGATCTGTCCATCTCCACTTCACTCCCGCTTTGGTGGAGTCTGGATCTAAGCTAGACTTATTATAGGGCCTTATTAAAATAGCAGGTAAGAAGTCGTGACAGATACAATATAACTCTAGGTTTAATCAAGAACTAAGTATGACGAATGTTGCGAATATTTTTAGTATATCTACTCATTGGGTAGGGAGATTTGAGTTTGTGATTTAATTTTCGAAGTATTACTTTGACACACAGCTAGGTAACTATTTAATTTAAAATATAAATAGCTTGAACTTCAATACAATAATACAATGATTTGTTAGTCAATGAAACTTGGTAGGTATATAGATATTCAAATAAATTTATTGTACATTTCTCTGGTATTGTTAGTTAAATCTATTGAAATACATCAATCAAGCGAGTAAAATTGGCGTTATAAATAAATGTACACATTTACAAGAAAAGTTTTTGCATTTTACTATGAAAAACAGTTAAGTAAATATTATATTCTAGAAAATGTTTACTTTTTGCAGTTATATTTTACCACTATTTTATTCTATCTAGCTGAATAAGACTTTCAAGACGTGTAGCGCACAAATTTTTCAGCGTCCTACACAAGGATGTCATAAATTCCCAAAAATTTGAAAATTATGTAAAACCAAACACTTATCACATGCGGCGCTGCCAGCCCTATTTCGGCACAGCTAAGCGCCTCCAAAATCACTCCAGTATCCATTCCGAAGATTTGCATAAACTTAACCGACTACTTAGCAGTGTCAACTCAACGTAGTTCCAAGAGCAAGCGGGCAATGGGGCCAACTCGGCCCTATCACTTGCAGCCCCATCCATTATCTCGCAACAACTTTGAGACGCTCCGGAACCTTATCAGCCCTCTGTGACCAGAATCAATGGACCCGCCCCTCGCAGAGCAAATCTCCAGCTACAGCAGAAACTTGAATATTTTTAAAGTCCTACTCAGATTGGACGACGTCGTGTCGATCTGACAATGTGGACCTTTCTCGCTTCGAAGACTTTCAAGGGGAATAAAAAATGGCTAGCGGTGGTCGTGTGCAGGTTCCAACTGGTAACGGGATTTATCGAAAAGTTTAAGAAATCCGTGGTTAAGTTAAATACGGTTCGCAGATTTAGAAGTGCACCTAACAGATTTAGCTCATAGAATTGGTGTGATTATTTTTAGGAAAAGAAACTGAGATAATATTTAGTTAATTTTTGTTGTAAATGTATGTATGGATGTAGCGTTTCATCAGTCTTATTGTGGGTAAATTTAGATGTTATTAGCATGAGATGTGGCAAATTGGCACTAGAATAAGTGGATTTAAGTAGCAGATTCAAAGAAAACTGACAATGATGGTGAAATCTTCTATAGTCACAATTTATGTAAGCAATAGTATTGTATTTTTAATTTTATCTAATGTACTGAATTAATTAATTTATTGTAATATTATGCCTAATAATTATGTTGAGTACAGAATTAATCATTGTAATTTTGACGATTCGTAGGGTGTTGCTCATAGTATATTTTTGTATACCAATATATGTGATTATCCTTATTGAAATAAATGACTATCTATCTAATACTAGGCAATTTTCTTAAGTTTCTTTTTAATTTAAGGCTAAAACACACATACGGCGGGCGCGGGTCGGGCGCGGTGCGGGTCGGGAGTACGGCGTGTCTATATGTATCTGTTTCAATGGACGACAACACACAGAACACGTGCGCGGGTCGGGCGCGGGGCGGGCGCGTTCTGTGTGTTGTCGTCCATTGAAACAGGTACTAATAGATACGCCGTACTCCCGCCCTGCACCGCGCCCGACCCGTGCCCGACCCGCGCCCGACCCGCGCCCGCCGTGTGTGTGTTTCGGCCTTTAGTTCCTGTATTGGTTGAATATATTAATAAAAAACTTACATCTTACTTGAAGAAAGACTAAACAAGTATAATGCGACATTTACTGGAAGACTACTACATATTTACGAAACGTTCTTACCATGTATTTCTACAAACGTCCAATGTCTGATGTTTCGACAACAAAACGTAATTTTCTGCGTTATTTACAAACAAAATTATTTTATTTGAGGTCGCTTGAGAAGCCCTAATCTTGTTTATATTGTGATTAATTACGAGACTTGGGATTTAGAGAAGGAAAGATAATATTTTTCCTTAAACGCTGCGCCGTGATTAAAAAACGAAAATATAATATTATTTAGAAAATTGTCTGTTGTTCGTTCTTCCGTAAATTGCTTCTTTATATTTTGGAGATAATAAAACGTGATGAAACAAATCATATTCAATTCTGTCGTGTATTAGACGGGGCAATCTTTGCCTCCAGCCATCAACTAATTGACTTCAATAACCTTCTAGAGAAAGACGAGGTAAGTTTAATGCTGTCAGATAAATTTGACAGCTTTTTTGTGTAAAATAAATAAATAACGGTTCACACTAATTTTCACACTAGGATTCCCTGTACCAGAGGAGACGTGAAACACACACATAGACTACAACAACTAACAACCAGACCCCAAAACAGATATTTTTATTAAAATATCTGTTTGTCACCCACACACCTGTCCAGCCGGGATTCGAACCCGGAACCCCTGTACAAAACGCAATGGTACTGCCGCCAGTGCACCATTAGCGTCCTCAGATAATTTCTTGCCAAATTTCAGAGTAGTCATTTGATCTTAGTGATAAGTACAATGATATATTCGAATACTAGCTTTTGCCCTAGACTTCTCCCGCATGTTATTTATTAGTTTTCGTTTCGTAATGGAAACATTTAAAGCATTTGAAGTCATGGTGGTGTAGTGGTAATGAAACTCGCCAACCAATCGTGAAGTCGTGGGTTCAAATCCCGGTCCTGTACCAATAAATTCCTTAGAATTTATGTACGGAATTTCACACCACTGGCTTTTCGGTGAAGGAAAACATCGTGAGGCAATCTGAATACGTCCGTAGAATAAATTTGATGGCGTATGTAAATCCACCAACCTGCACTGGGCCAGCGCGATGGATAATGGCCCAATCACCCTTCATGGATAGGCCTACGTCCTGCAGTGGACTATTAAAAAGGCTGGTACAGTACAGTAATGGGAACATTTAATTTTTCTGGAATAAAAAGTAGCATTTATGTCACTTTTCGTCTTTTGAACTATGTATATGCGAAAAATCAAGTCAATCCGTACAAACACACTTTTGGCTTTATAATATTAGTAGGGAAGGATAAAGATAGTAATGGTTGTCGTCACGATCGTCCAGATTTACTGGCTGTCTATTAAATAAAATCTTGTAATTCTCTTTTCAAATGCTTATACTGATATTTGGAATACGTATAGGTACCAAATCTAGCTTTAAGTCTATATAGAGCAGCTTTTAACACAAAGTTAGAGGTGAGAGAAAGAGAGAGGTTATTCCATTTTATCAGGCCATGTAGCAGACCTCGGGGGGTGCTCAAAAAGTTTTATATTATGACGCGAGCAGTTCTCCCCGCGGTCGACAAACGGTTCGATAAATCTGGAAGGACCACGATTATGGCGGGGATTATGGTTATTATAAAATATGGCTGGATAAATATTTAGTGTCTAGATGTTCTCGTTCGAAACTGGAAAGAATAGCTAGGTTTGAGCAGTTTATAAGAGAGTAATGTTTCTATCAAGGTTGGTTATGGTTACAGAGAATAAAGAGAGACTTTTAGGCGTATGATACCTTAATTTCCAAACGAATGAAATAATTACGAGTATGATGCCGTAAAAAAAGATTCAGATCATTATGAGCATTATCATTATAAAAACTTTTACTTCAAGAAAACTCAAGAATAAAAAATCAAGACAGAATATTTAACAAACAAGTGAGGCAAAACCAGGCCTCGCCGTGTACACATTACACACATGTATACGTACAACGAAACTAAGCCTTGGTTCGTCAGTCGAACTATGGCGGCAACACCGACGCACTCATACATGTATAAAAAACCGGCTTCGCTTATCTGTTCACGACGTTCTGTCTTGATTTTTTTTATTTGGTCTGAGCAAGAAAACAATAGCAGTTGTTTCATACTTTTGTCGAATTCGACTTGCGTATAGGAATTTTTTTTCGCCCATAGCAATAATTTTTCATAAAAATAGTCAGAATCACACTTTTTTGGATTAGCACATCTTCTTTTAATAATATTATGTACTTCCAAGACATCGTTAGCTATTTAAAAACTCTCCGTATAAAAGAGAAAGTTGCGACTATAATAACCCAAAACAAAAGACAATACATGTAACAACGAGCTTATTTATCCATTACATTATTAACTACAACAAAATACAATGCTACGAGTACATACTTATGCTAATATACTTACCAATTATTTCAAATAAAATAAATACGACATTCTTTCAACATAATAATATTCCAGTGCTAAAATATTTTCGTAGAAAATTCTACGCTTGGCGCTACGATAGTGCTACGCGTGTGCTACGTGCTACGAGCTACGACCGCAATAAGCGAGCGTGTGGTACCAAGCACCTAGTTAGGTTACTACAATATTCTGCATGAAAAGTGGAAGAAAATGCATTTGTTTACCAAGACAAGATATAAATTGTATCTAAGAACCTCATTATATACACTAGTTTGGACGTTTTTGTACAAATATTACACGCTTTGAGTGTTTATCAGTTTTTGCACAGAATAGCTCATTTTTTTACATATTTAATACTAGTACTCTGAAGCAAGTGCCTACCAATTGAATACGTGGTCTGAAAAGGTTGGTACCAAGAAGATCTAATTAAAATCGCACTGGATGCAAGCTACTTCCAACCCTAGCCGGTCTTATTGGACGTCTATAATAGCCGAAAATGATGTCCATTAGTGGACGCCATGGACATTTAGGAGACATTGTCTATAACAGATATTGTAGATATGAGAAATACCAAAAATTTCTCAGAATAATCTTGACTGAATAAGTTTAAACAACAACAAAAAACGACCTAACTCGATCGATCGGTTTAAAAATTACGATGCCGCAAACAGACATACAGATTGACAAGTCAAACTTATAACAACCCTTTTATTAGTGCGGGTTGAACATAACGTACACTCTCTGATATTATAAGTGAGATATCGAATTGTTTTGCATCGACCCATCTCGCTCGAAATAAATCACAAATGAAATCTATTTCCCCGACTCCCGGTAAAATTACCCGAATGTCATCTAAAAATACCCCGAGCCTGGTCGCATTCACTTTCCCCTTTGAAGCCAAACTGGCCTTGCGCTATTTGTGGCCCAGCGACATTGGCCCAGAGCGCGGCGGAGCCGGTTTGATCTGGTTCGTTGAAGGTTTCTGCGTTCAGATTGGCCCTGATGCTTTGAGGATGTTTATTATGAAGTTATGATAATAATTTTTCTGTCACTCTTCTTTTTAAGACGATATTTTCACTTAGGATAAGACTTGTACAGAACAACTGGTGGTTTACTTAATAATCCGTATTAGAAAATATTACTAGAACTCTAAAAGTGTGTTTGTTGGTTTGTTTCTGATCTCTTTTTGTCTTTTTCATGCAGCAGCTGCAAGGTTACCACTTAATTTTTTGCATGGATATAGTTTAAAATTCGGAGAGTGCCATTGGTTACTTTATTCCGAAAAAAACAAGAAGAATAATAAGGAAAATTCATATAGGACTGCACTAAAACCAAAATATCAAGCAAGTTTAAATCCGGGCAAAAACTAGTATTGCACTTATTGTAAATATATTTTTTTACCCGTCACCACTCCATGATTGGCATTGGTCATGAGTATATTTTAGTCATTCGAAATTTCAAGCTTCAGATACAGCGATACACAGCGTCATCCACGAGGTGGTCAGGATATTGTTCACCACAGAATCGCACTGGTTGCAAGCCGTTCACGACCGATGATATTCAAAATTTTCAGATAACTGATTTTCATATACACTTTTAATCGTCCTATGACAATTCGAAAAATAAACTTGCTTGATTTCTCCTCAATTCTAGGTTTCTTTTTCAGAGTTTATCAGTTTAAAAAAAAAACAGGTTTCTCTCGGCATGTTTACTGGGTATAAAAATCATAATTAGTCCGTTTGTTAGATTATTAAAAAATATAGGACACGTCCTTTTTTGTCAATCGAACCATTAAAGACACAGATGTATCTGCTTTTCAAATCTGAGAGTGGGGGTTTGTGACGTCAGTAGCCGATACCGGTACCGGTACAGTTGTATTTAGTAGGTTAGTGACGTACGTGGAACTTTAACAGGCTATATTAATTTCATCAATTTTTGATAATTGACATAAGAAAAAATTACATATCTAATAGTTTTTGATAACTTATTTGGCGGGCACATTACATAAGTTTTTAGAAAGCAAACCTATTATTTCCGAAAAATAAAACACCAGAATGATTACTCACTACAATTTCAACAGTTATGCATAAATATGGAATCGGTTTATTTACATTCACATCGCCAAAAACATTGAGCTCACACAACACCACAATCCGGAAATAAAACATATTTTTCCCCGTACATCGCAATGCTGCATAAAAATATGTACATAGCCATAACACAGCATATATTTCTATCAAACTTAGGTAATTTCCATGCACAAATAACCGTTATCGAATACCTATTCGATATCCCGTGACGTACTGACACACAAATAACTGCATGTAATCAAAACAAAACCTTGTGCACTATGTAACTGGGTCTAAAATAGAACGAGGAGGTGCACAGGGCCGTGCCCCCACCCGGTCTATTTCCGCCGATGACGTCACGCGCACGCCTCTGTGACGTAAGCAAGCTGGGAGTTTTTAACGGGGACTATTTGAATGGTCTGCTGCAAATTAGGGACTTGTGATCAGCTAGTCTGAATTCGGTGAAACAAATATTTTGTTAAATAAATAGAATTAAACGAAATGGAATTAGTGCTAGCCAATTTAGTGAATCAAAACATTTGTTAAAGTTGTATATTTTTTTATTATGGGACTTTGTTGAAAATGGGAACTTTTCATAGACATATTAAATAATTGTAAATGTTACCAAATGGTTCATCTATTTGATTCCCAGTAAGTTTTATTTTTGATAGATTTGCATTTGACCATACTATCTATACCTAATGTTAAGCAGAAATGCAGTCTAAAGTATAGTATACTTGCCTAGAAAATTTACTCAAGTTTAAAGACTTGTATTGCTGACCGTTTAAACGTTAGCTATTTTAAATTTTTTTTTTTAATCGCGTCTGGCTGTGGCGGGCATGCGGTTAAGGCTGGACTAGATGCGGCGGCAGTCGATAACCTACATCTGCGAGCGTCTTAATGGATTGCTTTTCTTCAATTCGTAAATTGTTTTTATTTAATTCTTGATGCAGGCTTTAATTTTAGTTCACTCATTCTTTGAGTATCCGTAGAAGGGGCTGAATCTATCTATAATCTCATGGTTAAATATCATATAAGTACCCATACAAGTAAGCATTGATCGAATGTCTCGATTCAAGATAATAAGTTTACTTTTTGTGTAAAATATACGATTTGGTTTTATTAAAACAATATCACAATATTGTGACTCATTAACGATCTTAGAGGCTTTCAAACATTGTCTGTAAGGCTTGCTAGACATTCAGCCATAATGAATTCTCTGTTTTAACTTAAAAATGTCTATGTCGTTATGCTATGTCTTCATTGTTATGTCTTAAATCTTTAAAACTACCCAACGGATTTTGATGCAGTATTTTATAATAGAGTGATTCAAGAGAAAGGTTTGTATATATAATACACCTGTGCGAAGCTGGGGCGGGTCGAGAGTTGAATAATAAACCGCAATGAAAAACAAGGCTACCATTTCGTGCCCCATTTTACTTACAAACGTACCTACTTACATAAAAAACATTCGTTTATTCGATTTTAAATATAATTACTATAAACAACGCTTCCATTTACTCTTTATACGAAGACAATGCAAACTTTTATTTAATTTATTACTTATTTTCTTCCCACCCTGCTTACATAATAGATACATCGAAACAGTTCAAACAGCAAGCAGCCGAAATCATAACAATGTACGTAACTCAGCTAAGCGGCGCGTGGGAACCGCAGGAAACCGTCTTGCACAAACAAACACGCATAACTTCCATGTAGTAAAACAAACTGATGTTGTAATTATTGAGCGCCCGGGGGTGAGGCTGAGAATAAGGCAATTGTGAAGTGCCAACTTGCCAATACAAAAACAGTAAGCTGGGATCTACCTCTGTACCTTCTTTCTAGTGATTTTTTTCATGTAATCAGCACTCTAATCAAGGTTTATACGTCTTAGTTTTTAGTTTTTTAAATGGCCTTAAATTTATAAGCCTCTAAAAACTCATATTTTTTCGCAAAATTTGACTAAAAAGTATACAAAAACTAATAAAACTTTTCTGAAAAAAATAAGACGTACAGGCGTGCAATATTTTTTATTAAAGCTATTGACACCAAAAATACAACATTTTGTTACAATTTAAGGGCTGAAAAGAGTTTTCTCTCTGAACGTATATTTTATCAAAAATGTACCGCAATTTTTCTCGGTGTTCTACAGAAAATGCGAAAACACTGGTCGATTCCGAAACCTCTTAAACCTCATTACTGGTATTGGTATGATGCCTTCTGAAAATGTAATCTTGCTTGTTAGTCAAATCTAAAGTGTTGTTAGAACGATAGTGAATTTGAATCTAATTTAGATAAATGTATTTTAGTTATTGCATATTTGAGGCGTACTGAATCTCCTCTACCAGCATCTCTGGCACGTGATGACTACGGCCACTGTGTCAAAAGCATAGCGCTCAACAAAATTATTTTTTGCAAAAATTAGCATGACTGACTTCACCCGTGTACAGAATTCGCGAATATTTCGCACGGATCGATGTAGCATTTTTCACATTATTGTTGATTTATCAAAAATGGCTGAGCCGATTTCGATAAAATTTAAATGAGACCAATTCCGAAGTATATTCTTTCCAATAAAAAAATAGTTATTGAAATCGGACCACTATGAAAAAAGTTATGCATGGTTATACATTAAAAAAAATATACGCATCTAATTGTATACCTCCTCCGGTGGTTTTTGTCGGTCAAAAAGAAGATTTTAGTCAATGAATGCCCTAAGAGCATGCGGAACTCAACACCAGAATTAGTAGAATATGAGTAGAACAATTCAAGAACAAAACGACATTTTAGCAATGAAAATTTGTTTTTGCATCAAATTTAATATAGCATTTGTTCATGGAAACATTTCAAACATTTTACACGAAAATACGAACTTCTAATCTCGACCCGAACTCAAACCTTTTTCACAAAGCTATACCCAGCATCCTCTATAAATAGGGCCTCCCTACCTGCCTTATAGACGATGATGGGCCTCCGTTAGTGTCTTAATACATCCTCAGCATTACTCCTCGGAGGAAAATGTGGCGGCTACTGATAATGGTAACGAGGATTGTAATAAAGACTCTCGGAGGGAGTTCTAACCTCCACGTTTTAGGGAAATGCTCAAATGCTCTTGTTTGGCTGGTAATGTTGATGAACTTGAGTGGGTCTTTGTTTTTAGTAGTGGAAGGTTTTTGAGGCTGTTATTGATTTATTTGTTAGTGTCGTTTTGTTTAGGCATTGATGTTAATGCTAGGCTAGGTACGTGTCCTATACGAAATTACTTTAGGTATTGATAGCTCGCTGGGTAGGTAAATTAACTGAATTTGTTAAAAAGAAGACGATAATTCCATTAATTGTACTTATTGTGGTTTATTATTACGGAGAATTGGATCCCATTGATTATGGAAATAAAAAAAATTTTAAATTTTTATAAATATTATTATCAAAATTATTTGTCGCACTGTATTATTATTACACAGTATAACTGACGACAATTCAAAAATATAGTTATTATTTATAGTTTTTACATAAATGGCTATACAACACTACTCAAAATAGTATAAAGTATAAAAAATGCAAAGAAATGTCTAATTCGTCCACAAAACTGCGATTATTTAAATCACAATGTTCTATTATATTCGAAAGAACACAATTTAATCCAGCCTAGTAACTTGTCCCTCATTAGCACAGATATCTGTAAAATATGTGCTCATTACATATGAGCCCAAAATAGTTTTTTTTATTACATAACTAGACTAAACAAACATTTCCCAAAAACCAGGAAGGTCACAAACTAGCAAAAAGGTCGAACCTTCGAAAAAGAGAAAGCCTACAAATAAAACAAAGCTTAGTAAACAAGATTTAAATATTTTGACCCCAATTATTACTTAATCAACATACACTAAACCAAGTGAACCGTGGGGAGCAAGCGTCGTAAATATATAAAGCTTTGAACACACTAAGCGACAAGCAACATATTGGCTAAATGCTCAATTCAATTCAAATGTTGCGAGAACAGTGCTGCGTGAGACCTTTTCTGAAATGCTTTAATTTTATTGATTGATTGTCTATTTCAAATTGCATGCTTTTAAAATAACTCTGGAACGATAGCTGTAAAATTGTGACAATAAATAAATTTACGAAGAATGTAACGTAACTCTCTACAGCAAGTACCAGTGGCTATATTTTATTCCACTTGAATTATTTGCATACTTTGCGAATGCCGTTCACTTTACAGGGTTACCTACTGGTAATATATGTACTACCTTTTAAAGCTGACTTTGGTATGTTAAGATGTATGAGTAAGATATCCCCTAATATTTGTATACATATTTCATTAAAATAAAAAAGCCTCGAATATGCATGATGACTAAAAAAAATATTCCGTCACATCTGACGGAATATTTTTTCCATCAAAAATTATTAGACACGTATTTATTCTTATGTCAATTAAATAAAAAATGATGAAGATTTAGTCCGTCAAAGTTGCCGCGTGACGTCACAAGTGCCATACAAATGTATAGACTTTTGTAAGAGAGGTGACGTCACAACCCCTTTGACAAACTTTGACAAGGTTTTCATTCACAAGAGTTCACATTTTATTAACAGTACTAAAAATCCAAGTTCAGCTATATTGATCCGAGCAAATGTTCGTTAGCTCCATTGCTGGCCAGCCGGATCAGCAAATCTTGGTGCAGCAAGTGTGGATGGTGATGGTTTATCTTTGTCATTTGTTGTTTGATTAACAATAGAAAACATATGTGTCTAATATTGTTTGATAATTGAACTCATCATCATTTCAGCCATAGGACGTCCACTGCTGGACATAGGCCACCCCTTGCATCCAGCGCGATCCTGCGGTCCTAATGAGGTCCACCTTGTGGGTGGACGGATGACCTACGCTGCGCTTGCCGGTACGAGGTCTCCACTTGAGAACTTTTCAACCCCATCGGTCATCAGTCCTCCGCGCTATATGCCCATTGCCATTTTAATCTGCCAATTCACTGGGCTATGCCGGTAACCTTGGTTCTTCTACGGATCTCCTCATTCCTGATTTGATCTAACAGAGAAACTCCGAGCATAGCCCTCTCCATAGCTCGTTGGTCTACTTGGAGCTTACTAATGGGGCCCATAGTGAGAGACCACGTTTCTGTGCCATAAGTCATCACTGGTAACACACACTGGTCGAAAACTTACGACTTGACGCATTGAGGTATGTCGGACGAGAAGACGTTACGCAACGAACGCTGCCCAACCGAGTTGGATTGGGCGATTGGCCTCTTTCTTGAAGTCGTACCTACCTAACTAGACTACTTGTCCTAGATAGACGTACGAGTCAACGACTTCATAAACCGAGTTCACAACTGACATAGGGGTGGGTACAACATGAGAATTACACATGACCTTTGTCTTGTCCGTGTTCATTTTAAGGCCCACCTGTTGAGAGACTAGATTGAACTTTAATTCATAGACTAATTATAATTTTTTACCCAGTCCTCACGCGTATTCGGCCGCATAAAACGTTTTAGTAATAGATACGTTAGTGCGCGATGTGGTGTAGTAACTGCAAACACACGCTGTATGGATAGTGGACAAAACTTCACTAAACAATAAGTTCCTCAGCATAGGTCCATACGAGCAACATGTTGCTCAACAATCGGCCAGTGAACGCACGGCTTTAAGCAGGTGAGCCGTAGGGAGAAAGCGTCGTAAATAGCTAATCCTGCCAATTACTGAGGCCCGTAACGAGTGACTGTAATCCCGGAGCAGGAATCGAAGCGGTCATTACCCCAGGTGAAGGTGGCCCGATAAACAAATTAACAAAACGTAAAGGCACGTTAAACTGCTGGATAAATTAATTATGGTTTGCTGGGATTTCGGAGGTTTTATCTTGATGAGAGAGTTCTTAACTGATTTATAATTCTGTGTTGTATTTTCAGCACGGAGTTGAATTTATTTTGTAAGGGTAGAGGAACTTTTCCAAGATTTTGCTCAGTAAGGCCAAGTATATTTAGCGAGAATATGAATTGAATATCTTGGTAGCTTTGCAAGTCGTTTTATTCAGAGTAATATGATTTATCTAATTGTTGAATTACATAATTATTATATACTACGGGACTAATCGCGCACTAAAATTACGAGATAAATAAATACCTCCTCATCCCGACGTTTCGGCCGAGTTGCACCGACCGTGGTCACGGGTAGACTCGAATGTACGAATGAATTGACGGAGGTACTGGACATTGGATCGAGCTCCACGACCCAAAAGTCCTCTCCACGGATCGACATTATTTTTCAAGAATAGTTCGTGAAGCGGTTGAAATCAAAAAACATAAGAATTTCAACCGGGAGGATGGATTTAAGTTATCGGCGTCGTGGAATCCTGTTGTCAACAAATGCAAATCGCGTAGTGTAGGTAGAAGGACATTGTTAGATACCGTCAGTGTTGTGTCGTAGTGACAATTTTTCAAGTTCAAATTGAATTGGCGGTACCTGCTGTTCTACATTCCAGTCTACCCGTGACCACGGTCGGTGCAACTCGGCCGAAACGTCGGGATGAGGAGGTATTTATTTTTTCTCGTAATTTTAGTGCGCAATTAGTCCCGTAGTATATAATAATTATGTGTTCAAATCGCGAAAGTTTTTTAGTAAAAACAACATTTGTTGAATTACAATTTTTAAAATTTAAATAGCTTTAAATAGCCGGTTTATTTTTGTTTCGCAACCTTAAAATAGAAAAAACCTTATTTTAATTTCATTAAAAGTCGACCAGATAAGAAATATAGCATAGGTAAGTGTGTATCACTCAAAATTTTCTAGGTACCTACTGACCCGCGTTGTTCTACAATTTAGTGTCAATTATTTAGACAGTTAAATACAAAATTTTGAATAGAATTTAATCCTCTTTAGACACGTAATCTTATCAATATCTGTTTCTCGCAAAAATAGAAAGGTTAGAAATACCTACTACTTCGAAGTATTTTATGATTTTCCTAAGTATGCTTTAAGTTATTACCTACTTATTTATGTGCCGCAACGAATAAAAATGGGTACCACAAAAATAACATCTATCCAAAGTTATCAGTTTATGCATAAGTATTCTTCTATAATTAAGATATTATTTTGAGACAAAAACATTCCAATCAGTTTTAAAAACATCGATGAATAACATTATTAGTACAATGTATCACAGATTTTGTTGACATTTTCATCAATTCTTTGGAGCTGCTGCAATACTCTTAAGCCAAAGTAAATTAAAGTTTAGTTGGTCAATTCTGCCAGTTTTTAAACAAATAGAAAAAATCGTTTCTCTTACGAAAGAACATTTTTCTATGTTCCAAATATGCCTAAAATATACAGCTGAATAAAAAAATTGGGATACATTTACTTATTTTTAATATGAGTGAAAACTTGCATTTGATAGTCTAGTTACAATTTAAACGTTATCTTATGCCTAATACGGCGCCTAAATGTAGATGGCAAATGGATTTTCAAAGTGAATAAGCTCGCGTTTGACCAAAGTCGTCTGACAATAAGCGATGTTGTGGTCGAAGATTAAGCACGCAGACTCTTGAATTAATATTCTCCTCATTTAGTCGGTTAAAAAGGATTAAATATAAAAGTCTTTTGCAACGTAAAACATCACAATTTTTAGCTACTATAGTCCATATTGTATTTCTCACAATACTGTTTTGATACATGATGTATCGCAGGTATTGTTTGAAGATTAATGATAGCAGCCTACATACAATATTAGCAATAAAAAGCCCTCATAAAGTAATTTTTTCCCACAAATTGCACGCTACGCTCTTAGGTTCTGGGGCCTGATTTTTCAACTTCGCACTGCTTGGTCATATACGGAATGTATGAAGCATTCGCAACTTCTATAGACAATATAAAGTGTTGTTGTTTTTAAACTTTCGCGATTTGAACACATTATTATTATATACTGCGGGACTAATCGCGCACTTAAATTACGAGATAAATAAATACCTCATCATCCCAACGTTTTGGCCGAGTTGCATCGACCGTGGTCATGGGACCGTGGTCGGGATAATGAGGTATTTATTTATCTCGTAATTTTAGTGCGCGATTACTCCCGTAGTATATAACAATAAAATATAGAGTGTTTTCATACAATCTATCAAAGTTCCGAATACATTCCTAAGCGTTCGAATTTTAAAAACAATGCCTGGGGCCTGATTTTACAACTTCGCATGGCGTGGTCGTATACGGAACTCGTTTGGAGTATTCACAACTTCCATAGACAACATAGAGATTCTCCATACAATCTGAAAAAGTTTCGTATACGGTCCAAGGCGTACGAATTTGAAAAATAGGTCCCCTGACTCTACTAATACGGAGTGGAGCGGAAATTATATACGGAGCTTTGTAGATGCCCATTGTCGAAACAGGATAATTGCTAGAACAAAATGATCATTGTTTGTTTCCCACTTACTAAATATAGCACTTATGCAGTAGAATCACGGAATACAACTCTCTGTCCATCTCCGCGATGCTGTACTTTTATATTATAGACTTTAGTCGTAATAAATAGTAGTTCAGATTATGATTGCAAACCACTTTCACTTCGGGGAGAACCCAAAATTTAAAAAAAAACATGTTTTGACCATTTTTAGTTGCGATTTTGGACAGAGATATGCGATCGTCAATTTCATTTTTCAATATTTTTTGGTTGGTTCATAATAAAAGCTGTTGTTAACAAGGGTTTGAATCACCCCCGTTTGGTTTAGTATACTCTAAGAGATTAACCCTGTAGAAATAGATAATATCGACGATAATATGGGCGATGTAAAATTATACCCAAAAATAGAACAAAATCTGTACCAAAGGCCTTTGAGGCAGATTCGTAGACGCAATTACCAGGCTCATTCATTCCGCAATTACACTATCTAAAGACGCAAATCAAAGGATTCGACTTACTTTACTTAGGAAAAATAAGCCAGAAATAGTTTTGAATGGAAGTAATCGGTATATACCAGATAAATAATGAAAAATAAACAGTTCCTAATACATGGTTGAGGAGGACGATGGCCGACAGCCGACACGTGCAGCAACTCGTGAACGGGTGCTGCTTGCGGGGGCAGGATAATACCTAACGTAGATTAGTAAAATACATATTTAGTATTAGCTTTTGCCCGCGGCTTTGCCCGCGTGATATTTTGATTTTTGTGCTGTACCATAGGAACCTTTTATTTCTTGGGAATAAAAAGTACCCTATGTCACTTTTCTTTTAAACTATGTTTATGACAAAAATCAAGTCAATCCGTTGCTCTGTTGCTGCATTAAAGAAGAACAAACCAACAAACATACTTTTCTCCAATAAGAAAAAGTCTAAACAATGTTTACAAATAAACGAATCCGGCTGTAGTATACAAAAAAAAAGAAATAATAAATAATGTAATAGGTATGGCTTATTTATACAAAGGTTATTTAGATAATAGAAAAAATAACTAAGTTTAAAGAATTTTATTTATCATTCAAGACATTTATGTCGCTTACATGATAAAAATAACTTAATTAACATTTTAAAATATCGTCGTCACACTCAGTACATAAATATAAACATAAACAACCAAAAATTCGTGATAAAGCAAAAAATATTACAATAAAACTAAACAAACAAATAACCCAACTTTTTTACACTAAGTTGGTACCTACTTTTTTAACATTAAGGTGACTGTGTCATTATAGGTTCAACATTACTATAATTATACTATAATACTACAACATTACTACAACTATAATGACTGTGTTATTATAGGTTACTGTGTCATTGTATTGACGTATATATTTTATAGATTATTATAGCGATCGAATACCGAATCAGAAATGGGGAGGTCCGTAAAAAAACCAAAGTTACCGACATAGCCTAACGGATTGGCAAGTTGAATTGGCAGTGGGCAGCGCACATAGCACGTAAAACTGAACGATAGGATCGAAAAGTTCTCGAGTGGAGACCACGTACCGGTAAGCGCAGCGTAGGACCTCCGTATCAGGATGCAAGCTGTAATCAACAGGTCTTTTTGGAATTATTTTTGGGAGTCCTATGTCTCTATATGGCTAAAACGAACGATAGCGATTCAGATGTAAATTACTTTTAAAATTATATCGGTGGAGAATCATGTTTAGTTTTAGTTTCAATTTCGATACCCTTAGCATGAGCTTTTCAAGTTTTTTATGCTTTAGAATAAAGTTAATATGGAAATGAAACTGCTCCAAACTGATGCCAACAGATGGCGTTGTATAAATCCGATAGAAAATTTCATTTTGGACTCGGTTTAACCAGCGCGTTAAAAACTTGAAAAAAATCTTACGTACCTACTATGTTTCATTGCTCTCTCATAGCGATGCTCGTCGACCGCCGCTCGGCGGTTTGACTTAAAAACATCTTTTACTACGAATCAACTATTTATATCCATTTCCTTACATTTTGTCGATTTTCAATGTCTTTTTCTATGATTCAGCTCGCAGTTGTTTAACTTGCTATATAGTTATGTTTTTTAACTATAGTGCATCGTCCGCCATAGCTGATTGACATTAAAAGATTTTGCGTAAGTTGACAGTGACATTTGGTATATTTTCATCACCTACAACCATTGAGGAAGGAATCAAGAATGGAGATTGTGTAATGACATTAGTTACTTTGACATGTAATAGTTTAAAAACCGAAATAATAATCATATAGGCGTCTCTTCTCAAATGTACGTAATAAGAATAGACCAACATTATACAGCACAGTTTCGCTACAGTGTCTATATTTTTCGTGACTTGTCGCGCGTGCCTGGTCCGCCATATTGAGTCGAAAAACAATAGCGATGTTCTTATTATATCAAAAAAACTATCGATATTTTGGTTAGTTTTTATTCGTGTTATTGATTTGCTAAAATTTTGAATTTTTATTTCATTTCACTTTTCATGTCAAATTTGACAACTGTCATTCCAGAATTAATAAAAGTAAAATGGTATGACAGGTGTGAAAGTAACAGCTGTCAAACTTAGAAGTATTATTATCTCCGTAACTATCGAAGCTAGCCATTACTGTCTTAATAGCAGTAATAACACTCAATGAGATCTATTAGATTGTTCTAATGACTGCTGTCAAAGCTTAAAAGTGAATTATCTCCGTAACTATCGAAGTTAGACTAATGTTGACTTCACAAAAGTGACAGAGCGCAATTAGATCTATATTTTAAATGACAGCTGTCAAACTTAAAAGTGGATTATCTCCGTAACCATCGAAGTTCGACTATTGCTGTCTTCACAAAAGTGATAGAACTCAACGAGATCTACATTTCGGATGACAGCTGTCAAACTAAAAAGTGGAATACCTTCGTAATTATTAAAACTAGACTATTGCTGTCTTCACAAAAGTGATAGAGCTCAACGAGACCTACATTTCGGATGACAGCTGTCAAACTTAAAAGTGGAATATCTCCGTAACTATTAAAGCTAGACTATTGCTCTCTTGATACAAGTGATAGAGCTCAACGAGACCTACATTTCGGATGACAGCTGTCAAACTTAAAAGTGGAATATCTCCGTAACTATTAAAGCTAGACTATTGCTGACTGACACAAGTGATAGAACTCAACAAGACCTACATTTCAGATGACAGCTGTCAAACTTTAAAGTGCAAAATCTGTGTAACTATTGACCCTAGACCATTGCTGTGTTTACAAAAGTGATAGAGCTTAAAAAGATCTACATTTAATGTGACAGCTCAAACTTAAAAGTTGATTATTTCCGTAATATTGATAGCTGTCATCTGAAAGATATCATATCTCTCTTTGAGCTTTATCACTTTTGTGAAGACAGCAATGGTCTACTCTTTTATATTTTGAACTGATGTAATAGACTCAAAAAAATATGAAGTTTCTCGAAATGTAACAAGTGCTGTGGTTAGAATTTTTGATTATTATTATACCAGCCTTCATACATTTTGTGGACATGTCCATTAATTTGTGTCGATAGTTTTATCGATAGGTACGGGAAAATCGATAAGTGTAGTGTGGTAGTAACAACACTAATCCGCCGTATTATGTGCGGTGGGTATCCAGGTTTTTTTCGTCGTTAGGGCAACTCCATTCTTGATTCCTTCCTCAAAGCCTACAACTCTTTTTCAAATCGGTTCGCAATTGGCGAAAATATCGATGAATATACACAAAAAAAATATACATACAGACGAAACTAGTACTTTGCTGTACTGTAGCAGCCCAGTCCAACGCAGGACGTAGGCCTACTCATGAAGGGTGATTGGGCTTTATCCACCACGCTGATGAAAATATTACCTCTCCTATTTGGAAGTCGGTAAAAATCTAAGCTCGTTCGTACCTCCGGAATGCGGCGTAGATTTTACAGGCGTTTTTATTGGATGCGACGTAAGGGATATTTTATGTGATGTCTATTCTTCACGGATTTGCATCCTGCGGCTTTACGAGGCCAGGTTTACTGGAGTCTGAGGATTGGCGGTATTTTATATGGAGAGTGAGAAATATCTCACAAATGTCAGTTAAATTTTGATGCCACGCGTTTATAGCCCTATTCCTCATCATCATATTACGCATATCGGTAATGTGTATAATAACAAGAATGTGGAACGCTTTACCCGAGTCCGTCTTTTATTACAGTACAACAGCAAATGTTAAATCACACCACTGGCTTTTCGGTGAAGAAAAAACATCGTAGGCAACCTGCATACGTCCGCAGAAGAAATTTGATGGCATACCCACCAACTTGCACTAGGCCAGCGTGGTGAATATGGCCCAACCACCTTTCGTGGGTAGGCCTACGTCCTGCAGTGGACTATTAAATGGCTGGTACAGTACAGTACTACAGGTGACTTTAGATCTCGAGTAAATACGAATAGGTAATAGCTATCTATAATTTAGCCTGCTGTACACTTGACCGCATATCTGCTCCGGTAGTATGTGGCTAAACGCAAGCCTATGTTAAGTAAATAAAAAAAGTATGAAAATCTGCACTGCTAAGTGCAGTGCAGATATGAAATCAATAAATAGTAATTAAAATAGGAGGTCCTTCAATTTTTTTGTATGTTTTAGTCCATGTTACCTGATTTCTCCGTTATTTGAGTATTGGTCATTGCATGCCATTTTTCAATCTGTAGAAAAGCATCGCCAAATATAATTAAGTACATAAAATTACATTTTTTGCATTGGATTTGCATTTTGTGGCTTCACGAACCGGCCAGATAGCCAGGTTTACTGGAGGCTGGGGAGGGTCGTTATTTTAAATGGAGAGTGAGAAATATCACACAAAAGTCAGTAAAATTTTGATGCCACGCGTTTATAGCTAAATTAGGTATCATTATCGTTCATAATTTGATTACATTTTATACTTTATATCAGTGGCATTCAGGCGGCTTAAAAACTCTGACGCCAGGGCTAACCACCCGGCCTATGCGAAAATAATTACTTATACTTTATGTATCGGGAAGTTATCCACGTACCTAGGATATATGATAAGTACCCGTATGTACCGGTTGATCAACTTTAAAAAAGATTTTTTTGATGCGGTTCACAATTGGTAAAAATATCGATGAACATACATTAAAAAAAGTTACAGACGAACATAAAACCTCCTATTTTGACACGTTTTTATTAGTTTCACCTGTATGTTTGTTTGCTTGCTTGTAACCAACCCCTTTGAGCTCGATTTTGACCTACTTTAAGCGAACAGATTTTCTTCAAACTTTGCACACCTATCAAAGACCGATAAAACTATATTTATATTATTTGGAAGTCAGTTAATAAGAAGTTTGGTTGAATTTTGCGAAAGTCGAAATTTCTAGAAATTTATGAAAAAGATGATCGTATAGGCTAGGTAGTGAGCCCTAGTATTAGACTTTTTAAGTAGCCCGAAGTCCTCTGACTTTAGGATCTTGTCTAGTGGGATAAAGGCAGAAAGTTGATGATGATAATGATTTTTCACGGATCTGCGCCATGCAGCTTTACGAAGCCAGTTTTAATTGAGGCTGAATTGCGTTCTTTTATAAGGAGAGTGATAAACATAAGCTAATAATAACTAGTAATTCTCCGAACAGTAGATCTCGCATCTGTTTATCTGAGTCTCCATAAATCGACTCGCTCTTGACCGATTTCGTTCCTAAATTTAGCAAATCTTGCTGCACGGGTAGCACGGCAAAGGGAGAAAACCATTTTATCCACTTTAAAATGACAGTTGTCATTGTCAATCCATACTTTATTTCCTCTTCGAGGGGATATATTGGTGGAAAGACTATTAGTCCCTTTGCCATGCTTCCCGTGCTGGTATATATATATTAAATAATTTTGCCAAATATTATCAAAATCGATTGATAAATAGCGCTACAGCAAACCTTCCTGGCGGAGTCACAATTTAAAATCAACGACGATAAAAAAAACAAATATGCATAGAATCTCTGTACTAAGGTTTGTTGAAAAATGTGACCTGTAGTATTGTTATCAACATCTAAATAGACGAAAGCAAAATTGTTGAATCAAAACTGGGACTTAACTTACTTCGTTTGCTCAGTCAATAAAACTAGAATAGAAATAGTATTATAGTCGAATACTACAAGAATTTGGCAGAAATCACAAAAATGTTGTAGTTTCGTGATAGGCATTTTACAAATAATAATGACTTTTACGGCCAACCTCCACCAAAATGGAGCGGAACAAAAACGTACGGAGATGGAAAGTGTGTTATGTACTCGTAGATGGTAAGTTCTCAACAAAAATGCCATATTTCCTCAGTGATAAACAAAAATAATTGTGAGAGTCGAGCTTTTATTTTATTTTCTTGTTATTATTTTAGCAAATATTTATTTAAATCCATCCATCAGCCATAGGACGTCCATTGCTGGACGTAGGCCTCTCCTATAAGTCACCATAAGATCGGAAAGCTATATTTATGTGTAGGTTTACGGTCTACAAGTACCTGTCCAGCTGTACACATCTTTGCCCCGCTTTAGTGAAATCTGCCTTTTACTTTATTGATTTCATCCGTACATTTTGACTGCCTCGGTGGCTCAGTGGTTAGTGACCCTAACTTCTGGATCAAAGAGGCGTGGGTTCGATCCCCACCCAGGGCAATTATTTATGTGATGAACATAAGTGTTTGCTCTGTGTCTGGGTGTTATTTAATTACTATCTATAAAAGTATGTATTTAAAAATAAGTATATGTAGTATATCAGTCTCTGGCAGCCATATCACAAGCTTTGCTTAGTTTGGGGTCAGAGACCGTGTGTAAAATGTCCCAAATATATTTATAGTAAACACAACATAATTATAACAACAGTTCAATTTATTTACACAGTAGTAGGTACAATTCATATCATTACCATCATAGTAAGCCGACGAAATCATTATCTTCTCAGCTACAGGACATAGGACTTCTATAGATTTTCAATAAGAAGTCTTTCTGTTGCGGTTTTAAATCAACTGTCCATCTGACAGGTAAACATTCTACTCTAAGTTGCCGGTACGTGATCACTTCCAAAAAACTTTGTAACCACTTCGGTCACTGATAATATTCCAACGTACTGTGTATTTATATCTAACCACACCTCCTACATTTTCACACAATATGTGTATATAAAAGTAACGTCTATTTAGTATTTAATATTTTATCACACTATCGATATCCCATTCAACAAAATCATCAACTCAGCAAGAACAAATAACCTATCTCAACACCAAACCAGTAAAATTAATAAGATTGTCATCGAAATCAGTAGGCAGCTACGTTCAACGTCCATTAAAATCAGTCGATATTTTACGAGCCCACAATATCAATCAACCACCTAGCGACATCTGTGAACATTCTCAAACATTATTTTGATATACTAGAAACCTCCAAACAAAAAAAGCTTGATAAAAGATAATAAGAAACCACCCCGATCATAGTTTAGTAGCTTTCATAGCGTTTCGTAGCACGATGTAGCAGATCGTAGCACACCGTAGCAATTTCGTAGCTCGTAGCGCTCCAATCCGTAGCAAAATAATTTTTCTATTGCCATACCCGATATTTCAATTGAAACAAGCAATTTGCGTACGAAATCACCTCTCGAGCCCGAAACTTTGCCAATATCGTCTTTAATTCCCAATTTCAGCTCACTACCCTGAAAATTAATTAAAATCTGTTTGCCTTACGAAATTGTTCACAACGAACACAATATCTTAACGTATCTATAGACCATCAATAACCTCTCAGGGCAGCTACCCTCGCTCGCTGCATCTCATTTCCTACCCTAACCTAACTTTACCTCGACACACGTATAGGTGCTGGATACATACATGACTGTCAGACCTAGTTTGTCCGAGACTTCGCTAAATGACTATGACTAGTTTGTGTGCTCACAGCTCACAGCTCGGGGTCGGAGTGATGGGTTTTCTCCGAGCTTTCCCTTCAGTGGTGAGGAATGATGTTCGCTACGTGATGTTTTGACATGTGCAGTGATGTATGGGGTGCCCGGGTGTGGGGGGGAGATGGGGGTTGTCGGGCTCGTCACGTGGAGAGCGCTCACCCGCAAATTCAGAGCTCCTGGAACCTCCACGAGCGCATGTCTCACGAGTAACACATGGTTCGTTCAAAGCTCGGCGAGGGAGGGGGCTTCAACGTCACTGCACAACACTACGCGGCGCGTCGGGCGTCGCGCGTTCACGGGTGCAACATGGCTGTAGCAGCAGCGCAGCTATCGACCGGCCGGCCGCGCGCCGCCCAGCGACTGACTGACGAGCCCTGCGCGCGCACCCTCCCCTCCACTGGCTCCCCTCCCCTCCACAGGCCCGCGCCGCGCCCGCGCGACCCGGGCCCGCACAGCGCCGAGGTACACGTGGAAAAGCCCCGGTAAACTTAAGTGGGTAAACACGTGACCAATGGTAAGCTATAAGGTATTAACCACCCAAGCTAAGTCGCAACCCGATCTATGCCTTTGACGCCTGATATTCTCATGAACCATCTCATATATGACAGAAAACTTTTTTAACTTATAAATTAACTTTACAAAACCAAAAAAGCTACTCAATCTATAAACTTCAACGTTACCAACTCATGAAATGTTCCATCATCACTAATAAAAGAAATGGCAGCACGAGTGAAAGCTCGGCATATGAAAAGGTGCGAGTGTAGTGTAGGGCGGGCGAAAGCGCCATTTTCCGAGCCCAGTGGTGTTTATTTTGAGCGGCGGCGGCGCGCCACCGTCGGCCGGTTGCCACGGCGACGCCGACGCCCGGAGAAGACGCGCGCCGCCAACGCCCGAACACAGCTGGCCGGGCGGGAAGCCGCCTTGCCGCTTGCCGTGCCCTGCTGTCAACCAAAGTTGTACAGTACCACCAACTTATCTGACCCGGTGGCGGCACCGCTACCGTCATACAAAATGCTGCCAATATTTTGACGTTTCAAAATAGCGTCGTTAGTTCCTCTTTCGGTCACTGCACCGGGTCGGAGGGGTTAGTACATAGTAGGATACAGGTTTACACGGAAATTGAAACTACAGTATTTTCCGTGTTTTATAATTATCTCTACATTTTTGTACAGTGCTCCTGGCGAAAACGAGGAAGCACTAACAAAAATTGATGGACATATATACGCAACACACGTAAACACACAAGTTTAAGCTTAAACTATGCAGAACTAGAGCTCTTAGTCCAGATTTTTCTTATATTACTTAAACTTTCGCGTTCGCGTGATTCTCCATACATTTTGGTTAGTTTTTCTTCGTTTCCGCCAGGGGCGCTGTTCAAAAATGAAGGTAGAGTAAATAGAGCCATACGGAAACAGCTGTAGTTTGATATTTACGTGTAAACCTGGACTAACCCTTCTGTACTAAAGGCACGACAAATACAGTGCAACCAACTTATCTAAGTTGGTTGTCGTGATTTGATGCCAAGTAAGGTGGTACTTGTCGTGATCTGATGTGGTACAGGCCCCGGCGCGTAATTTGGACCAAAAAATATCACCCTCTCACTTTCGAATGTAGAGATCACAAAAGAGAGGTAAGTATTATATGGTTTAAGGGTCAAGACATTTGCCGGCTAAGCGGGAGGAAAAGCGAAGTCGACACCAGAAAGCACGGACAATACGGGGGCTGGTACACCATTATTGCTGAGACACCAATGTAGTGTGAGTACTTCAACTGACAATTGTGTCAAGTTATATCGTTGAATACATAGCAATTTCTATGTGTTTTGGACGCCATCTTTCCTACATATATCTGTGATATAGGTACAGGGACAGTGGTAATCAACTAGCATAAAACTGTACATAAAAACTTAACTTTTCTTCTGCGACTTTTATCAAATCTCAAAATAAATGCTGTTCCTCGACAACCCTCGACAAAATGTATGGAATAGCTGTTTTTTTTCAGTTTTGACAAAAGTAAGAACAAAAGTGATTCGTTTTGATATACAGAATAAGCCCTTAAAAGGATGTTTATTGATTACCACTAACCCTGTATATGCCAGCAGGCTATGTCCAGCAGTGGATGTCCTACGGCTGATGGATGGGTGGATGGATGAACCCTGTATATACCTACCGATTTTACTACCGTAAGACATAAAATTTCTACTCTGCTCTCTTATATTATTTTAAATGGCCGGACAGCAAGACACCTTGGTGCTGCTGTCTGCTGTCAAGTAACGTTGTACGTGCTGTGCCTTGCTGTCAAGTATCGTTGTACGTGCTTTACCTTGCAGTCAAGTAACGTTGTACGTGCTGTGCCTTGCTGTCAAGTAACGTTGTACGTGCTGTGCCTTGCTGTCAAGTAACGTTGTACGTGCTGTGCCTTGCTGTCAAGTAACGTTGTACGTGCTGTGCCTTGCTGTCAAGTAACGTTGTACGTGCTGTGCCTTGCTGTCAAGTAACGTTATACGTGCTGTGCCTTGCTGTCAAGTAAAGTTGTACGTGCTGTGCCTTGCTGTCAAGTAACGTTGTACGTGCTTTACCTTCCTGTCAAGTAACGTTGTACGTGTTGTGCCTTGCTGTCAAGACCCGTTGTACTTGCTGTGCCTTGAGTAACGTTGTATTTGCTGTAGATACGATAACGATGTATTGTGCTGTCAAGTAACGTGGTACTTAATCTGTGCCCTGCTATCAAATAATGTAATATATAATTTATATGTTTATAGTACCTAATAATAAATAAAGAATGAATTTTGTCGTCTAGTCACGGTTTTGAACAGTTTTACCATAATGCTACTGCTCTACCTGCGTCTCAACGCGTAAATTAATACGCTAACTAAGCCATTACGAAACGCTTTACGTCGGTGTGACAACATTCTAACGCGTTAAAATGTTGTCATATCGCAAACTCAACTCAATAAATTGGGTATAGAAACTGCTCTACCGATTTTGAGGGGTAGGTATTTACCTATATACCGCTCTTTTTTAGAAAATGGTATGTCTTGGATAATTTATTAAAGCGTTTGATAACCTTTTTAAGTCCACGGACCCCTAGAAAATTAAGCATTATTTCAAGAACCTCATTAATACAATAATTATTTTAGTAGTTCTCCCACAGAACAGACACACCACTGAACAGTAGTAGAACAGACTCTCTCGCATCTATTTAACTGAATCTTCATGAATTCGATCATAGCAACGAATCTTGTGTGGATCGCGGGCGGTACAGGTGCGCAGAGGATTGATTACGGGGCTTGCTGGTATTTATTCGTTTTTCTATCTTCAAGTAAGTTTCTCTCCATCCTGGAAGAAATCGAAAATCTACCAAGGACGTCCACCCACGGCAGATTTTTATTTCGTATAGGTCTGTGTTTGACTATATACTGCTTGATATGTTAAGCAGATATGCGGCTAGGGTGTGGCACGCTTACCTAGAAGATACCTATGTATTACTCGGAATTAGAAGACGCATGATCTTATCAAGATCGGAGGATCGCGGCAGGTGGCAGTAGGTAGGAGGCCTGATGAGACCGATGGGGTAGGTACCGTCGAAACATTCTCGAGTGGATATCCACCCACTAGGTGGACAGGTGACGTCATCACGACCGCAGGATCGCGTTGGATTGCTACAGGCCGCTTCCAACTGATCTTATTGGAGATCCGGCAGTAGACGTCCTATGACTGATTAATGGAGTAAAATATAAATAAGACTACTTAGAGTTTTTAAGCCGCCGCCGGAGGCCTCAGACATGGTTAACCAGCTATAACAACCGGGACTTTAATGTCATCCGAGCCACGGTAGCGCTCGGTTATGTAAATGCCACCCGCGTCACCATTCGAAGATTGACAGTGTTGAACTTTGTTTTACTTCGGCAAATGTTAATGTCAAACGCTATGGACGTTACAAGTATCGAATACCTACTCATAGAGAATGATAGAATGCTATATAGGCAATAATTGCAATGCCTTAAATAATTAAATGAGTATAAAAAAACCGGACAAGTGAGAGTCAGGCTCGCACGTCGAGGGTTCCGTACAAACACGTTGTTAATATAATTAAAGACCTGTTTTAGCATGTGCTAATGAAGTTATTTTATATGATATCTTACATGATACGATTTACTCACATTGAATTTTGAACCCATATTTTGTGAATTTTGAGGCCCTATTTTTTTTTTTTTAAATAAAAATGTACAGTACCTCTGTACTCTGAGACAATGCTTCACGCCTTTCAAAGTTTTATGTCAACGGGAAGTACCCTGTAGGTTATGATTTTTGTGAGTGTCGAAATATGCGGTTTTTTACGACATAAACGGCTCTAACTTTTTTAAGCGTTAACGGAGAAGTTTTTCTTTTACACAACTGCAAGAGACCATAGATATACGTATACAGTTTAAATTTCAACTCGATATCTTTACGCGTTCCTGAGATAAAGAGTCTTGACATACACACAGACGGACAACAAAGTGATCCTATAAGGGTTCCGTTTTTTTCGTTTGAAGTACGGAACCCTAAAAATGGAAACACAATAAAAACGCGATATAAATCACCCTACAGGTGTAGGCCTACGTTCTGCAGTGGACTATTAAAAGGCTTTAAAGGCTGATACAGTACAGTTACAACCTGTACAACACAACGATTAAACATTAAAGTTATTGAAGAACTGTTTCGCGATGTCGACCCGCATTCAACGGCTAAAGTTTTTGAAAATCTGGTCAAGCAAGTAGTGCTAAGCGAAATTTTGATGAGGAATAAATTCTTTGGACTGAAAATTAGTGCGAATAGGGCAGAATAGGGGCATGTCAAAATATATTTAAAAATAATAAACATTGATAAAAGTTGTTAATGTCACAGCTCGACACTAACTTCAGTCAGTTCAGTTTATCGTGATTTTCAACAGTGATACCATTTAAATACTTTTATGGCTAGATCACGCAAAAAACTACTAAATGGTTTATTAATCAATATACAATAGAGCTGTTATAAAAAAATTAAATGAGCAATCAATGTACCATACATATTAACTTAGTGTACAAGGACTACTTTATTTTATTATAACTGTATAATTACCTATATAATAAGGAAAGTATGGATTTTACATTTTAGCAATCTATTCAAGAAATAGGGTGGCAACACACATAAGCAAACCAGAATTACCAGAAAATTAGAGGTTATGAGGTTATGTTGTAGTCAGATTGTAGTAATGAATGTTTTGATTGAATAATACTGTTATTTCTTGTTACAAAGATTCGGCAACGAAATATAACATGTCTATGATTAGGGCTGGCTTACAAAGACTTTACAGTGTCTTCAGCGGTGCCCATGGTAATGTCTTACCTACTGTAATATTATTTTTGTTTGAATGAATTCTTGTTATGTACCTATTCTGAAACTGAAAATTCTTTTCCAGGCGGAATCTTATCAAGATTTATAACTAACAACGCACCCGCCGAGAACAAATTAATTGCAGAAACTACGAACAGTGTCATAGAAACATGCAATAAATTGATCCAACAAAATGCTTCCCGTAACTTCGCCATAGTTCATCTCCTAGGAAAGCAATGGCGAGTTACCGACGGAGATTTGCTAGTAGTTGAAGGATACTGGCCACCAAATATTGGAGACCAAATAAAATTGGACAAAGTACTGTTGGCAGGAACCAGAGATTTTTCGTTAATCGGCAGACCTCTCGTGCAACCAGGGTTAGTGAATGTGACAGCTACAGTGATATCCAAGGGCCTCTCACACACCAGAACTCACTTCAAGAAGAAAAGGAGAAAGCAGTTTATGAGAGTCAACTTCCAACGAGCACAGCAAACAATGCTGAGAATTAATTCTGTTGAAATAGGAAATAAGATCAATGAAACTCCCAATAATGTTTACTAAACTTTGTATTTACTCGTTAGAATAATAAATTAATTTAGTTTAAACAGATCTAAATATTTATTTGACATCCTATCCAGTAGGGTTAATCATCTATTTAGTTTAACACTGTCGCAATACTCCTGGAACTTAATTTTATGATCTTCCTTAAAGAATCTTTTCATGCCTTTAAATAAATACAGCATTTTTCCATTCTCAAGCAAACTGGACAAAGTTTTTAAAAACCCTAAATAATCACCTTCCTTCTTGTAAACTGATATTGCCGATTGAAATTGTTTATATTGATCAGGTTGCAACAGGACTTTAATTTCTTTTACAAAGTCGACAAGAGATGCAGGCGCTTCTTTATCCACCACTTCAACAAAACTAGCTGGTCCATTGCCATTTAAATTTTCTTCAAAACCAAATGGCTTGATTTTAAGCTTTTTCCGTTTTACTGTGGATATTGAGCTTGTGTCTTCAGCATTTCTTTTGTGTATTGTCACCAATGATTGTGAAGCTGCTTCTGATCCTTCACTACTGCTTTCTAGAGCACTAAATAGGTCTTTAGCTTCTTTTGGTTTAAACTCATTCACATAAGCTGATGCTTTTGAGTTTTTGTAGAAATCCATGGAAAAGTCTGCATAGACTTCATTTGAGTTGGGGTACTGAGTGACAGATTTCTTTGCAGCTGGTTTAATGACTCTAGAATTGGTAACAGGAAATGATACACCACTAGCATGCGAAGATCTAGTTTCTGTTGAGTATTTATTATTTGCTTCATGAGGCAGCAGAGGTTTCAATTTGGGAGAGGGCAATGTAGTTTGGGCAGTTTTAAAGAATCTACATATTTCACTAACAGTCTCCCCAAATTTGTTAGACACATTGATGTGATCTCTCAGCCAAGCAGACAACTGATTTTTCAGCCTAGGACTACTAAACCTACTATCACAAAGTAAAATTGCTCCATAATCATTCTGATGCCTTATTACTCTTCCAATTGCCTGATTCACTGCTCTTGTAGCTTCAAGGGAGTACCACTCGTCTCCTGAAAGAAAATCTTTGTCTTTAGTCCTGAGCTCCTCTAAATACTTTTTCTTCAGGATAATCCTTGGGTCTTTCAAAGGTGGAAATGGGAGCCCAGTAATTATGACAGCTCTTCCATTCATGTCTGCAAAATCTAAACCCTCAGATACTTTTCCCCTGCAAACAGCCATGAAACAGGCTCCTCTTGAGTTAGGATCACTGATCTTGCTATAGTAGTCACTCATGATAGCATTGAATGTGTCCTTTCGTTGTGGTTCTACAAATATTGGTTTTATATTACTGATACTTGACCAAATCCCCTCTGCTTGCCACATTTCTTGACATTTCGTCATGATAGGATATGATGGAAAGAAAACCAATAGTCCATCTGGAATCACCCGACTAAAACTCAATATGGTTCTGCCTAAAGCTGAAATATACTTGGGGTTGTCTCTGTTCTGATAATTAGAGTTTAGCTGTGTTCCGTCTGGTCCCTGACTTATTATCTTCACACACACTTGGTTTCCCTTAACAATATGGGGGTTTTCCAATTGCACCCCAATAGTGATCCCCAGTTCTGATTTTAGCGGTTTTAGAGGAGCGAGAGTTCCACTGGTTAGTATTATACTTCTAACATTCTGGTCAACCAATTGCTTCATTCCAAACCCAGGGCTGAAACACCAGTAACTGATCACCCTTTCTGCTGTTTTAGAGTTGACATTTTTAAGAGCTCCCCAACCATCTGATTTTTTGTTATTTTTCTTATCTTCAATTTGTATATGTACTTTATAGCATAACTTAATTCTCTCTTTGTATGAGTGTGTGGTACCAGAGAAAACAACATTCAACAAATCCACAATTTTTTGTAATCCAACACCCTTACGCTGAAATGGAGAGGCGCTAGCAGTAGAAAGGTATTGAATTAGATTTTCAATTAATGTTATCACAGACATTTGGTTGTGGTCTTTGATTTCTGCTTTTGATAGAAGCTCAAATATGTAGCCTCCTGGTAAAGTTGTGCCTTCTGCTCCAACATCTATTTCGTCTATAGCCTTTTCTAAAGCCAGCATCATCTCTTTTAATATACACAAGTCATCACAGGTAAAGTCTTTAGGTTGATTAGTATCTATTGTCATGTCCATCTGTTCTTCAGCTGTCTCACTGAACGATCTCATAACATAAGTGATTTCCTCTATACATAAAGCTACATCAGTTGTTCTAATCTGCAAAGAAGCAGATTCTTCACACATTTTTTCAACATTGTGCGCTTCATCTAAAATAATAATATTATTCATCAATTCTACTCCATTTGCTTTCCTTGATTTTGGATCTAAAAGATAATTGTATGGCATGAAGATTATATCGGCATCTTGCTTTAGTTCCTTGGATAAATAATATGGACAACATTTCAATTTCTTCCCCACGGTAACCAAATCCTCAATGTCCAGAATTTCATCACCTTTTACTGATCTGTCTTCCTTTTTAGTTTCCACATTGTTGTAAAAGTGGCATGTTCTTGTCTTTACTTTCAGTTGGCACATGTGTACTTTATTCATATTGTTTGATTCTTTAGAAACCTCTGGATGTATGCACATCTGATCTCTGGAACCTAAGACTGTTGCTTTCACATGCCTGTAACTTGATCTCTTTAATTCTTGCATAGCTTGTGTTAGCTGGGAATGTGTTCTTGAAGAGTAAATGATTTTTGGCATGCCCCATGTTGTATTGTCTTTCGACTTTCCAGCTCCGGATTTTAAATTGTCTCGAAGGTTTCCACTAAAATTATTACTGCTGTGATCTGCAAAATTTCCCACTTGAGCATTCATTTGCAGTTGGGCTTTTTTGACCAGGAGCCAGGCTAAAGAAGAACATAGAAGACTTAGTGTTTTTCCGGTACCTGTTGGAGATTCCAATAGAGCATTAGTGTTGTTCTGGAGGCTCTCAATGACTCGTTCCATGTACGCTTTCTGGACATCGTAGGGCTCAAAGGGGAAGCTAACCGGTATACCAGCTATCATAATGTCTGGCATTTTAGCTGATGAAAGCTTTTTTTCTCACCACATAGAAATTGTCTTTAATGTCATTTCTTTTTTCCAAATTCAATGTTTTATTTTGCTTTTTTACCAAATTCCACTTTTTTGACAGGTTGACAAACTTTTCCCGCTTAAAAATATAGTTTGAGATCTGTGGTGTAAAAAATGTCGGATGATATTGGATGCGTTCGTATATCGTGAAATATTTGCACAAAAAGCAACTACTTCGTGTTTACAAGTTACATTTTAAACGTCCTTCTGATAGCTGTAGCTTAGCTGCGGTTGCGTCTGATGTTTGATAAGCCCGAAAAATCAAGATTAGACATAAATCAAAACCCACTGATCTTTTTATATATAAATAAGTCTCTGTGTCTCAAGGAAGTTTTATACGCTGTGTCTGGCCGCATCTGTCTGGGGGACATTAGTATTAGTTTGTACTAAAAGTAGAGTTGATTTTGGATATTTTTCGCATTCTTTTTATATGACATCACACGGTGCTACCGCGCTCGCAGATTTACCCTTAAATTGGGGTAATTATAGCAGAAAGTATCTATGCAAACTTGTATCAACATAACACAAAAAACATTACTCATTTATAGCCGCTAAATGAATTTTCGAAAAATAATAATTAGTAGCTTATCTGTAAATTACAAAAACCCAAAAAAAAAGTAATTTATCACCCTGACCATGAGCATCAGTCTTTAACATTTCGGGCTTTGTATTCGGTTGAACACAATGTCGTAGTTACAGCCAGGCTGCGGCTGTGGGAGCCCGGTTTTTTTCATATTCCGTCTAGTCTTGGAGAAGGATTTTAGAAACAACACGATTTATATTTTCCCACATTTTGGAAAATATCATTACGGCTTGTAGGGAATTCAATATTAGCATTGGCAAGTAAAAACTAACCTCAATCCTCAATATTTGTTATGTTATGACATGTTATGATAATAAAAATATTGACAGATCGACGGATTTAGCGAATGTTTTAACTAAAATCTAACTGAAATTAATTCTGCTATCATGACTATAGTAGTAAATCAAGTCTACACAGCTGCAGGGTGTAATCGCACGCCAGAAATTGTTGATTGGAATAAAGATGGATTGATTTGCTTCGGAGCGAAAAACGCTGTTGTTATTTACGATATTGTGAGTAAAAACATTAATTAACATCTTAAACTACTGTAAATTTCATCAAAATTAAGTCTAAATTAGTCCTCCGGCTACATAACTTAATCTTTGGGGATTTTATCATTATTGTAGTTATCGATTTTTCTAACAACCTGTTGTACGTAAAGCCATGCGTCTTAAACATAATGGTTGAACTTGGTCATCGTTGAGCACTCGCCAAATAAATGCAATAATTTCCTAAATCTGTTCCTTAGTTTATTACATTCATCGGACTTGATTTCAGAATGAAAAATGTAAAGATCCCATCACAGTACTAAGTCATCATCGCTCCACAGTAAATACTGTGAGATGGCTGTACAAATCCGACGGCAGTTGCACAGAGCTGGTGTCAGGCTCGGCAGACAAGACTGCTGCAATATGGACACTTAAGGAGGGAATGTGGAAGGTGACAAGTACTCTGACAGGACACACAGATGGCGTAACTTGTGTGCACGGAATATATCATGGGGACAACCTTTTGATCTATACAGGCTCCATTGATTGCACAGTGAATGTTTGGGAGAGGAGTAATGGTAAGTTCCTATTGTGAATAATTTTTTATGCTGTGATGAAGAATGTTAAATGAAGAATGTTTGTCAATTTTGAATTTTAGTTATAATTTATTTCTTATTTTTGACAGATAATCCTCTGTCAAAAATAAAAAATACATGTGAAAAAATTATTTTGATATGTCAATTAATTTCCAAGTTATAGCATTTGAAGTGAGCTTGTGCCGTATGACGTCAATTTTCAACACTCGATCAATCCATTCGCGCTCTTCTGTACCGCTGCCTTACATTTCCCTAAAAATCATTGGATGTGTCCAATCCTAGCTTGTGGAAATCAAAAATGTACAAGTACTACCAAGACACCGGAAAAGTTGTTTTTCCTAGTTCCAATGGACCTTATACATAGCATATATAAGTATTATCATCACAGTAGCTTTCTCTTGCCGATCTGAAAAAGTTATTAGCAAAAAATGTTAACACCTTATGTATTTAATTTATTGTATATAGATACTTAGGTAATAAAAACACCCAGACCCTCTTAATATATTTTATTTTAATCATTTATTTTTCAAGTGAATATACAACTAGATTCTGTGAATGTTGCCATTATTAATATCGCACCAGAAAATATCGACTTTTTATGAGAGCCCTCAGTAAATATTCATTTAATTTTAATTTAACTATTGATTTATTGAAGGAAATACACAATAAATTATATTATGTGCATATTTCAAGCATCTTCCTGTTGTTATTAATATCAAGCAAAAAAGAATGTTTCTTGTATGGGAGCCACCCATAAATATATATTTTATTTTTATTTCATTATTTATTTTTGAAGTAATTATTTAATTAAATAGTTAGTGAATGTTTCAAGCATCTAGGTATCTGTCACCGTTATTAATATCGATCGAAAAATGGCTAAAAAATCAGGTTTGTTTATGGGAGCACCCCTTCAATATTTGTTTATTTCTGTTTTCAGTATTTGTTGTTATAGTGGCAACAGAAATACATCATCTGTGAAAATTTTAACGTTCTAGCTATAACCGTTCATGAGATACAGCCTGGAGACAGACAGAAGGACAGTGGAGTCTTAGCAGTAGTGTCTCGTATTTACCTTTTAGGTACGGAACCCTAAAAATTAAAAGGTTTGAATACCTAGCATAACGATAAAAATTAAGTAAGGTTAAGCATGTAACTATTTTAGATATATAAAACAATGTAGAGCAGATAGGTATTACAAGTTTTCGAAAGAGTTATTTACATTTTTATGCCTCACATTTCGACGGCAACAAATCATTATATTTTAATGCTAAATAATGAGCAACCATAAGTCCATTTATTTTAGCTAGGTTATGCAATTGTTTTTTATTGAAACTTTCATCCATTTTTAAAACAATTCACACAGCTAGAAGCAAAAAAAGAATAGAAAACACTGCGCGGGACCTACTCACTGATACTGCTGGGAGCGGAGTGTTGAAAAATGACGTCATATGGGGTTCAGTGAATTTAGAGGGGCAACTTTACGCGAACTTTGAATGCTTGTAAAATCGAAACTACTTGGTATTTTTAAATAAAACAAAAACTAGTGTATTTGTATTTATAAAAGCTTTACTGTAACAAAGTTTCAACTGATTTTACAAACCTATGAACATTCCTCATTCTCTTAAATTAATAAAATAAATAATTAAAATTCAACTGCAAATAGGCAACACACTTAGATCGGAACACAAATGAAAACAAACTACGAAAACCTAAAACCCTACTCTGGTTTAACATAATACATTATATTTATATAACTTAGGCTGAGCGCTCATAATGTATTTTTGTAAATAATACATTTCTTACTGCTTATCATACATCCAACATGTTTCAGATACAGCAACGCTGAAGCATACAATCCAGCTGCACGGCGGGCTGTGCCTCACTCTACGAGCCTACATCATGCCCTCGGCTAACAAGCCCATCTTATTCTGTGCGCTGGACGACAACAAGATACACATGTTCGCTGGAGACGACTACCATAAAGTGCACTCCATGTGGGGTCATGAAGACTGGGTTAGGGGAATGGATGTACTAGAAATTAGTATGTAATTTACTTAAAAAAATATTAAAGGATGTAGGATCTACTATACACAGGATTATCTGCTTACCCTCTACTAAGCCGAAAGGGGATGATTAAGCCCATCACTACCAACAACTTTACTATGGGGCTATTCCATACGAAACTGTAACTCGGAATCGACAAAATGTATGAAACAGGTGATTTTTTTTCTCAATTTTTAAATTGGTCATACATTAAAAGTTGTCCGTAATGATGGTCCTAATTACCCCCTTTCGATGAAGTACACCAGTTCTGGATAAATCTGTGGAACTATGCATTATGCCACAATTCAATGAAAAAAAATCATTCTATACCTCTCTTTCTTGCTCTTGATATTTAAAACACTCTTTCAACAGTCGCTGTCTGGTCCCCAGACCTTGTGATAAAGCCCAGATAAGAAAAAATAATGAAAATGTTACTTTGAAGTGTTAATCTTTTACATAATATTTTACAAGTAATTCTATTGAAGCATTTTGTTGTTGAAAATTGACAGAATGATATGTCTGAGACACTAAAGCAGAGAAGATGACTGCAAGAAATGTTGTGGTCAATATTTTAATATGGAGTACTAACTCACTTGCTATTGATTATAATGATTTTCATGAACATTTTCATGATTGATACCTAATACCTATTATCATCAATCATAAATCATTTATTTGGCATAATAATAAATATGTGTAGATACATTGTTCCAAAGGCTCCCAAACTAGTCAGAGACTGTATGTCAGGAGCCAATGGCTTCTATTATGTCACAAAAAAAGATTACAATGCAAATAAACAACTGATATTATACAAGTTTTTAACAGAGTTAAATTCAGAAAGACAAAAGATATTTATTTGTTTGACACATGCAGAAAAATAAAAAATACACTGGAAATGGAAATTAAATGAAAACTACAGTACCCAATAATATAAATGCGCGCTATTGTGTGTGTGGTGTGTGTGTGTGTGGTGTGTTTGTGTGTGTGCAGTCCAAGTACTCATATAGAACAACAGTACTAAGATTTTAACCGCTGGAGATTACATTAATATCCCTACTTTTCCTAGTTCATCAAAGGAATAGATCTTTTTCGCAATTTCAGGGTTGGTCCCTGTTGGTTAAGGTGTTCTAGAATATTACGTCATTTGAATAATCCCATTAATTAAACATTGTTTGCATTGATTTCAGACACCACCACAATCCTCCTAGCATCAGCATCCCAGGACTGCTACATCCGCCTCTGGCGCATCAGCCCTCGCTTGGAAGGCGAGCTGACTCCCACGGGCATCATCGCAGTGGAACAGAAGCTCTTCACTGCGTTCGGACGGCAGTGGTCCGTGAAGCTGGAAGCAGTGCTGGGAGGACACGAGGGCTGGGTGTATGGGATACAGTGGCACTGGCCTACTGTGGAAGGAGGTAGGCATATTTCTGTTATAATCAAGACAAGTGTAAGTTCAATTAATGTTCTTAGTAGCTGAGAAGATAGCTACAAGCGACGTTAAGCCGAATCCTAACTGAAGCTCACATAACAACTGCACGAGGATTGGGTTTTGTAGCTTGTTGCTAATTTCACAGTCGACTAGAAGTTTGATTTGGCTTATACATATGGGTAGCAAGACAATCCTCTTAATATCAACATCTCAACACTGTACATCCGCCTCTGGTGGTATTAGCCCGGTATTAGGTGAGCTAACTCCCACGGGCGGAATACAATTTCTCGCCATTCTTCTAATTTAATCAGATTTCTATAATACGGCAAAAATCACTGATATTGGAAATCGTATTATGCTACTCAAACACAAGCGACTGGGTGTGATGTTAGGAGGTGGAGTAATATACATATCTCTTATGGAATTGATCCCAATATTAAATACCCCTTCCACAGGTAGACCACCATCTAAACCCCACCTATGATTTGACAAAATCAGTCTCACTTCCGGGCTGTGTTGACAATGCTATTTCCCCCGAGTTTCCCCCCAATTTAACGTAGTCTACGTCAAATTGATCATCATTATTATCAGCTCTAGGACGTCAATTGCTGGACATAAGCCTGCCCAATAAGCCCGGTCGGAAACGGCCTGCATCCAGCGTGTTCCCGCGGTCTTAATTCGGTACACCTAGTCGGTGGACATCCTACGCTGCGCTTGCCGGTACGTGGTCTCCATTTGAAAACTTTACTGCCCTATCGGCCATCAGTTCTCCAAACTATGTGCTCTGCACACTGCCATTTCAATTGTCAATCCGCTGGGCTATGTCGGTAACTGATTCGTCTGCGAATCTCCTCATTAAATAGTAAATACATACTTGTTTTTTTTTAATCAATTTTAAAGAGCTTTTTCGTTTTCTATGTCGCTCTGATCAAAGGAGACGTCCACAAGTGGTATATTATTCAGAGAAAAATCTAACCAATATGATATATGTCATATGAAAGCTTGTTTTATGGGCTTCTCAAAAATATCTAATATCAATATTTTCATCCCTGCATTTTTTTTAAATGTGAAAAATAATAATACAGCTTTTTTTCTAGTTTAACAATAATAAACCGCTTCAATCGTTATTTTACTTGCATTTGTAGCTGATTCTTCCACATTCATCTCATAATTTGGTAAAATTAAAAATTTTAACCTACCTGTGTGACCAGTAGGTTCAATGTGACAAAAAAGCACTTAAAAAGTGTGTCTAATTGGTAAACATGCTTTATTTTAACAATTTGAAGATTACTTAATCAGAGTTGATAGAGATAAAATACGTATTGAGCCAAATATATTTATTTATCCCAATAAATTCAAAATTATTTTTTTTTAAATTGCAGGGCTCCTTTTTCATCAGGGAAGTTCCCAAATAACCATTTATTTCTAATTTGTATCTCTTTTTTATCCTGTTTGAAAACTGATGTGATTGATCCATGTCAATCTTAAACACAACTGAAAATAAGTAGTACTTGAAGTAATAGATTCATTTTACACTTGTATTGAACATTTCAGGTAAACACAAGCCAGTGTACCGTCTGCTATCGTCATCCCTCGACAAGACCATTATCGTTTGGGAGCCGGACGCTGCGAGCGGCATCTGGACGGAACGCGTGCGGCTCGGGGAAGTGGGAGGCAACAGTCTGGGGTTCTATGGAAGCCGGTTTGGGCCGCGGGGAGAGGTGCTCGGACATGGGTATAATGGCAGCTTCCATGTGTGGACACATTGTGAGGTAAATACAAACAGATGTTACCAGTGATGTCTGGATAGACAGGGTTGGGCTAGGGAAAGTGGGAGGAAACAGTCTAGGCTTCTATGGAAGCCGGTTTGGGCCGCGGGCAGAGGTGCTGGGCTTTGGGTGTAATGACAGCTTCCGTGTGGACATATTGTGAGGTAAACACTGTGATGCTACAAGCGAAATGGCGCGGAGTGGGTGCGGTAGGGGGAAGTGGGGAGAATGGTCTGGGCTTCTATGGAAGCCAGTTTGGGCCGCATGGAGAGGTGTTAGGCCATGGGTATCACGTTACTTTCTATGTGTGGATACATTGTGAGGTAAACTCAAATAGATACTACCTAGATATTTATTTTTTGCTTGCATATGCTTGCTAGTATACAGACTGGAGATAGTCATAGGCTATCTTTTATCCCGAATATAGGAAATATTCCTGTGAGATGGAATAAGAGTGAACAAATCACGTAGTCGAATCCGCGTGTAAAAGCTAGTTTCTTATAAGATTTTAAGAGAAACATTTATGTTAATTTATTGCATTTATTTTGATACCATTAGATTTTAATCTGGAGATTCTGTATTGAAATTCTGATATGCCTTATAGACACATCGTACGTGTATTCGTTGCCGGGTCGGGCAGCTAGTTTACTTTTATTTGTCAATTTTATCCATCATTTCGTCATGTGCAGGAAACCAACGAATGGAAGTCGGCGGTAGTGTGCGGCGGGCACTTCGGCTCCGTGGAGGACGTGAGGTGGGAGCCTCACAAGGGACGTTTTCTGGTCAGCGTCGCCACCGACCAGACCACCAGGGTCCACGCACCTTGGAACAGGCCTGATGGTATTTATTTTTATTTATAACTACCTACTTCGGATTCCGTAGAGGAACCACCTGGGTCCACGCGCCTTGGAACAGGCCTGATGGTATTTATTTTTATTTATAACTACCTACTTCGGATTCCGTAGAGGAACCACCAGGGTCCACGCGCCTTGGAACAGGCCTGATGGTATTTATTTTTATTTATAACTACTTCGGGTTCCGTAGAGGAACCACCAGGGTCCACGCGCCTTGGAACAGGCCTGATGGTATTTATTTTTATTTATAACTACCTACTTCGGATTCCGTAGAGGAACCACCAGGGTCCACGCGCCTTGGAACAGGCCTGATGGTATTTATTTTTATTTATAACTACCTACTTCGGGTTCTGTAGAGGAACCACCAGGGTCCACGCGCCTTGGAACAGGCCTGATGGTATTTATTTTTATTTATAACTAATTCGGGTTCCGAAGAGGAACCACCAGGGTCCACGCGCCTTGGAACAGGCCTGATGGTATTTATTTTTATTTATAACTACTTCGGGTTCCGTAGAGGAACCACCAGGGTCCACGCGCCTTGGAACAGGCCTGATGGTATTTATTTTTATTTATAACTACCTACTTCGGGTTCCGTAGAGGAACCACCAGGGTCCACGCGCCTTGGAACAGGCCTGATGGTATTTATTTTTATTTATAACTAATTCGGGTTCCGTAGAGGAACCACCAGGGTCCACGCGCCTTGGAACAGGCCTGATGGTATTTATTTTTATTTATAACTAATTCGGGTTCCGTAGAGGAACCACCAGGGTCCACGCGCCTTGGAACAGGCCTGATGGTATTTATTTTTATTTATAACTACTTCGGGTTCCGTAGAGGAACCACCAGGGTCCACGCGCCTTGGAACAGGCCTGATGGTATTTATTTTTATTTATAACTACCTACTTCGGGTTCCGTAGAGGAACCACCAGGGTCCACGCGCCTTGGAACAGGCCTGATGGTATTTATTTTTATTTATAACTAATTCGGGTTCCGTAGAGGAACCACCAGGGTCCACGCACCTTGGAACAGGCCTGATGGTATTTATTTTTATTTATAACTACCTACTTCGGATTCCGTAGAGGAACCACCAGGGTCCACGCGCCTTGGAACAGGCCTGATGGTATTTATTTTTATTTATAACTACCTACTTCGGATTCCGTAGAGGAACCACCAGGGTCCACGCGCCTTGGAACAGGCCTGATGGTATTTATTTTTATTTATAACTACCTACTTCGGGTTCTGTAGAGGAACCACCAGGGTCCACGCGCCTTGGAACAGGCCTGATGGTATTTATTTTTATTTATAACTAATTCGGGTTCCGTAGAGGAACCACCAGGGTCCACGCGCCTTGGAACAGGCCTGATGGTATTTTTTTTTATTTATAACTAATTCGGGTTCCGTAGAGGAACCACCAGGGTCCACGCACCTTGGAACAGGCCTGATGGTATTTATTTTTATTTATAACTACCTACTTCGGATTCCGTAGAGGAACCACCAGGGTCCACGCGCCTTGGAACAGGCCTGATGGTATTTATTTTTATTTATAACTACCTACTTCGGATTCCGTAGAGGAACCACCAGGGTCCACGCGCCTTGGAACAGGCCTGATGGTATTTATTTTTATTTATAACTACCTACTTCGGGTTCCGTAGAGGAACCACCAGGGTCCACGCGCCTTGGAACAGGCCTGATGGTATTTATTTTTATTTATAACTAATTCGGGTTCCGTAGAGGAACCACCAGGGTCCACGCGCCTTGGAACAGGCCTGATGGTATTTATTTTTATTTATAACTAATTCGGGTTCCGTAGAGGAACCACCAGGGTCCACGCGCCTTGGAACAAGCCTGATTTTTATTTATTTTATTTATAACCCGCAATCGAATCCGCATAGTGGACGTTTTCTCGTCAGCTTTGCCATCGACCAGACCACCAGGGTCTACGCACCTTGGTGATATTTATTTACAATTTTTCTAACCGATAAAATAACCCGCCGAACTTTGTGCAAGAGGTTAATCTAAAAAATGTAAAAAAAAACACGATAAAATCAAATATCGGCTTAAAGGCTAGTCCATAACGACAGCGCACAGCATCTCCTTACGAAGTACCAGAGCAGAGCCCTTTTTTTGACCCAAGAAAATCTTTTATGGATACCACCAGCTTGGGGAGACCGGTGGTTATGTGGGAGTCCCGCGGTATAACCACTTCAAACCTGAGGTGTTTCCGCCTCTGCGCTGTGTGTCGGGACTACGGGCAAGCTTCCGCACTCATCCGCGGCACTGACAGCAGCACTGCCGTCCTTATGAAAAGTGCAATAACTAACTTTGAGTAACTTTTGAGAAAAACGCGATAGAAAAATTTAAAATTGTTTTAAGTGTATCTCTGCCCTTAAGTAAGGTATCAACTTGAAACATGCACAGGATTGTAGATAAAAATGTTGGGCATATTACCAGGTACCTCAAAACTGAAAATTGTGTTATTTAAGCTACTTAAATCACAACATTGTATTTCTGTTTAAAACTATTTCACTAAAAGTGTAAGTGATTACCAGTCATAACCACAATAAGTAACATAGTTATCGTACTTTTTGTTAGTATATCAACATATTTCAATTTAGATTAGCAGGTGCTTCTCAATAGTCTGTATGGTAATTCTAAGTATAACTGCAATATTTGTCTGACTTATTGCAGTTTTCATTAGAGTTTAATAAATTTTATTGAACGTGATTCAAATAAAGGGCGTTATTATGTAAGACAATGTTTAATGTTGTACATAAAAATGAGACTCATTTATTTTAAAATGCCAAAAAAAGCTTAATCTTAACACGTCACTGTAAGATTTAATGACTGTAAAAATAATATTTTTACATTTCATTACATACATCATTACATTTTATTTAAATCTTACAGTGATGTGTTGGATTTTTAAGTACTTAATCTGAACTAAGTGCCAGTCATAATCATTTGTGTGATAAATTTAACAAAAGTCATCTTCATACTTATATTTAAGGCACAGTGAGATCAATCTTTCAATCAGTGTAAAAAAATTATGTACGACAACTGCATGACGCAAAGGAGTGGTAATGTGTTTATCAGCCTATGTATTATGTATGTATGTTCCTTTGAAGCACTACACAGACCAAACGCCTGGACCGATTATTATGATTTACACGTCAATCGATTCCTCTTAGTCCGGCAAGTGTCACTAAAGATATCACGTTAGTGAAAATTTAATATGGCGACTACTGGACGCCATATCGTGAAAATGGAAAAAATTAGAGTCAACTACTGATGTAGTTTGTTACCCCACTTGGTAGTGGAGTATTGTTGAATAGGTATTTAAACTTCAATTTTAGTTTTCTCTCAACATTTTTGGATTTAGCTGACCGTTTAGGATCTATACCGATTTAATGTTTCGTAAAACAATTCTGACATAAAGGTTTTGAGACAGTAGAAATGTACAATGAAAAGACAAAAACTTTTACGTAGTCGGGTTTTTTGGTTGATTTTTAACTATTACTTTGGTGCCTAATTTGGATTGATCTTTGCTCAATCCAAATTTGGTACCAGAATTCAGAGTCTTCAGGTAAATTTAACCAGAACTCTCGTCTCATTAAAGGCACTAAATCTGCTATGATTATTTGCTTACGCCCTTTGGCAATACTTCTCTTACAGAAGTTTTGCTTTCAGCATCAACAATTGGAAAAAATCGTTTTTTTATTATTTTTACTTGAAGTAAATCCAGTTATCTCTTTATACCTTAAAATAAAAGATCCTCTGTCTGCCGTAACCATCATCATGGGTGTTTCGAATACCCCCTTGGTTCTTTATTTTTTTATTTTATGTTGTGATGAAACATCTTCATAACAATAGATATCAGATATTGTCATGACTTTTACTGTATTTTTGTTTGAGTTACTCATTTTCACCGCGTCTGCGAAGTCCTCAAAGTCATAAATCTTTTTCTTCTTTGTTACGGATTTTTCGACTTGATGGTGGAAGTGATCGGCAGACATGTAAGTATGGCCGGGCTCAAAATATTTCACTGTAATAGATTCTGCAGAAATGAGTTCGGTGCTTACTATGTTAACCAAAAACTCATGAACGCATCAAATATGTAGTTGAAATATTGGGATTTAGTTTGTGTAGGAATACTGTATCGCTTGTTTCTTCTAAAAATAAACGCCATAACTTTACCTTTTACCTTAAAATATTAGTGAACTTTCAAATAACTCGCCAACTTTTCTTAATATAAGTGCAATAACTTGTACTTATTGCACTTATGACTAGGAGACGGTATCACAAAAATAAATTAATCTAAATAAAAATGGTATATAACTCTAAGTTATTGTCTTTATGGCTAGTAATTATGACCTAAATAATAGAATTTAGATTTTACCTTACCACAACTCAAGTTATTGTGGTCTTGCTTGGTAAACTAACACAAAGTTCCTAACATATTGCAGTTATGCTTAACAAAATCTCCAGATTTTCAATAGATACGTCAAAAATGTCTAAGAATAAAATGTAGAGCTTTTTTTTCTGATCACGAATATGTATATAACTCAATTTGGCCAAAAAGTCGAGTTATTGCACTTTTCATAAGGACGGCAGAGCAGAGCAGACCCTGTTTCGGCGCCGCTCAGTCCGTTTGACCCTCTATATGCAAAACTATTTTTTTTTTTACCCTAAGGTGTCATTGATATATAGCTATGGTGGTCAAGAGGCAATGACACCCGCCTTAGAATAGAGAGGTCGTGGGTTCAAATCCCCGGTCCCGTACCAATGAGTTCTTTGGAATTTATGTACGGAATTTCACACCACTAGCTTTTCGGTGAAGGAAAACATCGTGAGGCAACCTGCATACGTTCGTAGAAGAAATTCGATGGCGTATGTGAATCCACCAACCGGCACTGGGCCAGCGTGGTGGATATGGTCCAATCACCCTTCGTGGGTAGGCCTAGGTCCTGCAGTGGGCCTATTAAAAAGGTTGGCTCAGGGTCAGTTAAGGTGACATTCAGCTATTCATTAAACTCGTTCACATACATTTCATCCTTATAAAATTAACTTCTAAAAGCGTCCCTCAGACATCTGCGGTCTGCGAGTTCGTACTAGTGATCAACGAATCACAGAGGGGGTGTAGTCCAGGTTTATACGTAAATTTTAACTACAAATGTTTCCGTTTGGCTCTATACATTTTTGTACAGCGCCCCTGGCGGAAACGAGAAAGAATTAACGAAAATGTATGGAGCCACACGCAAACGCGAAAGTTTTGTACTACGCAAAATCTGGACTAAGGGCTCAGGTCTTCATTTTAATATTTCTGGCTTTGGGATTAGTTGCAGTCCCAGCTGTCTGCAGGACACTACAAATGCTGTAATGATTTCAGAAATGGTTTTCCACCCCCAGGTCTAGTGGAGTGGCACGAGCTGGCGCGGCCCCAGGTCCACGGCTACGACATGGCGTCCCTCGCCCTCGTCTCGTCCCGAATGTTCGCGTCGGCTGCCGAGGAGAAGGTCATCCGGGTGTTCACCGCGCCCAACAATTTCCACCACAACTTCGAGAACATCACCGGGCAGCCGCTGGTCGAAGGGACCACCATAGGTGAGTGGAGTGGCACGAGCTAGCGCGTCCCCAAGTGATGTTTCTGATACGGCTTTTGTCGTATTGTACTGTTTTCAGGCCCTCCATGACCCCAAAATACGGCTTATAGCTGGCTTTTTAAAGCCTATTATCACACATTTTTTTACCTGAAAATTACGTGTATTTAACAATTCGGTTTTTCCGTCATTAAATACGGCTTTTTTGAGGATGACATATGGCAACTCTAAAATTGACTTGGAACAACAATGGTGCACGGTTACGAGACGGCGTCCCTCGCTTGTTTCGTCCTGAATGTTCCCGTCGGCCGCTGAGGAGAAGGTCATCCGAGTGTAGAAAATTGTATAAAGAGTTGCCTACCAGGGAGTACAGGCCCAATCCCAAAATGGCAAATGGCCAAAATCGATCAATTATGTATATTACGATTAAGAATAAAATCGCGATAGATCGCCTTTATTTTCTGTAATCAAATTACGATATTGCACGGCATGAATTAAGCGTACCAATATCAATAAAATTATTTCCTTTTCCCATAGTCCAGTTTAAGACTAGAATCCTCAATTGCGTATAGGGTGTGAGAAAAAAGATGTGCTTTACATACTTAGTTTTACATATATATATATATATAAATATTTAGACTCTAGATAATAGTAAAAACCTGCATAATACTGGCTAAGTGATATAAAAAGACAATAGTTCATAAATAAAATATGTTGATTTACTTAGGCATCTCATCAAAAATTCAACAGTAGTTCTTGGCGTGAAAAATTTTTCAGACTACAACGTCTAGGCCGTGCGTTGTAATCAGACTAAATGTATACTCAAATAGAGACAAAAGATATTAGTTTCGTCCTATTCACACTTTCATACTTGCACATCTCGCCTTCTCTTACTTTTGTAATCATTATTATTTAGCGCCCTGTCTAGTACTTCACTATGTTTACACCAAATGTACCATATGTGGCGTACCTTAGTAATGATAGGAAAATAGTCGTACTTAAAGTAAACGTAAACAAACCGTTTCATTTTTTGGAAGGAGTGTAATGCAGGCTAAATACATTTGGTGTGGAGTCTAAGGGTGATTTATTTTAGGACGGGGCGGGCGCGGGACGTGCCGGACAGGGCCCGTACGACGCACGTTCCATACAGTGCCCGGCCCGTCGTAATATAAATCATCCCTTATCGAATATTCAATTCAATTCTTGTTTGTGGCTTCTGTGAGGGTGTTTCACAATTTCGCCTGTAGAGTCTTGTGTAGTACTGCCATCGAACGTAGAGAATTTGTACGGAATCTAATGATATACTGTATTTAATTAGTCTACAGTTTTAGGATTTTATACCCTTCACCTCTGTAGCGCTCGTAGCGTAGTTTGACTAGGTGATTAAGCAACGTTCCGCACGGTCAGTATTTGGATGGGTGACCGCGGGTGGCATTTTCCAACTGAGCGCTACTGTGGCTCGGATGACTCGTTAAATTGTAGGTCCCGGTTGTTTTAACCGTTTAGCCATGTCAGAGGCCTTCAGGTGGCCTAAAAACTCTGACACAAGGGCTAGCCACCCGGCCTATACGAACTTACTTACCTCTGAAACAAACACATAAAAATAAAAACTATCTATATAAACTAATAAGATGAACTAATAATAAATAATAATAAAAAAGACGTTCACAAACACATAAAATATACTAAACTACTATATAATTAGTGGTTCATACTATTTACAACAACGAACCTCTACTATAACTGGACTGCGCAGTGTTTCCCAAAATCGAGCCGAGTGAGAGGCGTCAAAGTAGTAGTACATCTCATTCTAATAGGGTGTCCACGCAACAATAGTAAAAGATTTCTTTCCATAATAGATTTCCGATTGATGATTTGAGACGATTATTTTCTTAATGAGTTAGATAAGATGTTTACGAAATAAACATATCTGTTTATCTGCTTAACATCAGGCAGTGTGTAGTCAAAGGCAAACCTATTTGAAATAAAAAAAAAAAGATTCATGCTCTGTGTCGAATGATGTTGACGTACCGTTTGACACTGACAGATAACGCACGCCGTAAACGTCATTCGATTTTGACATCGATCACGAGTTGTCAAGGTCATTGGTGTGATAAAAATTGATAACAAACGAAAGTGTTAAAAAATAATAAAAACATCCAAAATATAACTTCCTGGATCATGTGCCTCTAAATAACGCCACTATATTTATTTTAATAAACACTAAGAAAATGGCTAAAACAATGCATATCAATAATCTTCCCGTTGAGATGTTCATTGATATTTTACTAAAAATCGACGGTACTACATTAGGAGCCTGTCGTAGGGTCTGCAAGCAGTGGAAAAACACAATAGACGGCTCAGAATATCTCTGGGAAAAAACATGCTGCAAAGACTTCCCCTATGCTGCTAGAATAGCCAAAGAAAAAAGTCACAAAGCATGCCGGTGGTATGATATCTACAAAAACCTAACCATGTGGAACCATGTCAACTTTATCAACAAGTGGGATGTGCAATATAAAGAATTAGAGTTCCCTCTCGTTGAATTTATACTAAAATTAAAAGTGGAACTCAAACCGAGGAAGTACAGATGGCTCAAATTTGCTAATAATGAGTTTGCTTTAGTACTATTATACAATTCTTCTCTCGGTATCGTCAGACCAGTCGATAATGAAAAGTATAAGGCTGAAAGATACTTCCAAGCAATGGGGTTCTCATTGTATAGAGAAAAGGTATACTTCTACAATGATAGAGATGTGTTTATGTGCGATTTGCTGACGCCAGAGCTTGATTCTGTATGCATACATCATAGCGACTATAATATCTTAGAGATACAACATTTTGATGGCGAAACATTTCTATTTACTAGCTGTGGTAATATTGTAACATTGAGTCGAGAAAAAGAACTAGTCAAGCCAATAAGATGCCCTCCACAATGGAGAGACCAGATCAGACACGTCTGTGCTATAAATGACAAGAACTACATCTACTATTCAAGATATTTATTCAACATAGAAACGGAGAAAAACAACCATTTGTATTTGGACTTTAAGACTGTAACGGCACTGTTTTTCTATGAAGAAAATGTTCTAATAGCTGACATTAAGGGGTATATTTGGTTGTACCGGCCGAGAGACCAGAAGTTTGCTTCTAGACCGATTATGGAGCCAATAACCATTCTTCCACAAGGACAGTTTGCAACGCAACTCGATGTTTATGAGAGAAAGACTGGCACTGTAATCATTGCTACGACATTTGTCAAAGTCATCCTTTTGACTATAGATTTCTTTCCTAATGTAAGTATGAAACAACACTATTGTTAACACATTCTTTGTGTAGCTACCCCTTACGTGTAAATGCAAGTTTAGAAAAGAATAGAATTCATCCGGCTTAAAAAAAATCTACTTCGATGCTCACATGTCAATCACAATGAATAAGCTCTCAGAATCGCCTTTAAACTTGTTTGACCTCGTGCCCCACACATGAGACATACACATACGTACGTACACATATTGGGTCATGCACAGGGAACATTTTAATTATCTGAGAAGTAAGCCACCAGACTGGAATCTCATGTACATAACACAACAGAGCTATAATGAGAATAATAAAGAGTCACAATTTTTATCGGGCATTTGTGATATCTTGATTGATAGGTGTTGGGATAATCCATTATACAACATTCTGTTTTTATTTGTTTGAAATGTGTGATTGCTGTGATGTATGAAGAAATAAAGTATAGATTTACAAGATACACAATAGACTGCATATTTGTTTAACATCAAGCAAGATGTAATCAAATGCAAAACCATCCTATTAAAAAAAAGATGACAATGTTACAATCTTACCACAAAAGTTTTATGAACGCTTTAGGCAATGTTTAAAAGTACAATTTCACAGTTACACAGTGAATTATGATAGGCATGTATGTCATAGTATCTGATGCAGTAAATCTTAAAGAAAGAAACAATGACCTATTATTATATTTTTAATTAAGTATGTAATAGTTTAATAAATGGTAGTTATGGTGCAGAGGTGAAAATAAAAATGATGATTGGCAAAGGTGAATGTTACAGTACCAAGACAAACAATAATGTGGTTTTTACATAATTATAGTACTTATTTAAATCTTATTGTGATACTAGCTTTTGCTCGCGGCTCCGCCCGCGTAAGATTTTGATTTATGTGCTAACCTATGGGAAATTTTTTGGGAAAAAAGTAACCTATATCACTTTTCGTTTTTCAAACTATGTCTATGTCAAAAATAAAGTCAATCCCATGCTCCATTACAGCATGAAAGAGTAACAAACAAACACACTTTCGGGTTTCTAATATTAATAAGGATATGTGTAATTCCAATTTTAAAAAAACTATATTATATACTTTGTTTTCAGGAGACTGAACATGATGAACTGCCTCTAGTGCTAAAACGAATGAAAATGTACAAAAGAGTGTTAGAAAACAGGGCTATTCTGAAGACGGAAACCATGGGGGTTTTTAGCAGCAAGAAGAGTCGAGTGCTCTGATGTTTACCACCATAATACTTTTCCACAAAGAGTTATTTTTATGATAAACAATTTAAAAGCTTTGTCTTTAAAGGCCTAGACTGCAATAGTTATTCTTCGCAAAAAACAGCATGACCGACTTCACCCGTGTACAGAATTATTACATAGTATAAAACAAAGTAGCTTTCCGCTGTCTGTCCCCATGTATGCTTATATCTTTAAAACTACGCAACGGATTTTGATGCAGTTTGTTTTAATAGATAGAGTAATTCAAGAGAAATGTTTATATGTATAATACACCTGTGCGAAGCCGGGGCGCATCGCTAGAACGCAAATAATATGCACGGATCGATGTAACATTTTTCACATTATTGTTGATTTATCAAAAATGGCTCAGCCGATTTCGATAGAATTTAAATGGGACCAATTTCAAAGTATACTCTTTCCAATAAAAAAAGAATTATTGAAATCGAACAACTGTGAAAAAGTAATGCGTGGTTATACATTAAAAAAAAAATATATACGCGTCGAATTGTATACCTCCTCCGGTGGTTCGTCGGTCAAAAATAAGCGCCTTTCCCTTAAGATCTACTATTAGCTCTACTAGGCATTATTTACTTTTAAAACAATTTTGCTATTATTTTCTTGAATAACTTATTCTAACGTAACTACAGTTTAGGTAGGAAACACAAAAAATAATATATAACGGCCACACAAAACAAAAATTAATTTAGGACATCCATACCTACCTATTTCTACAAAATTAATGAGTATTAAATGCCAGAGCCCAGAAAGTGAAAGGTAAGTAAGTTCAATATAGCCACCTGCTAGCTTAGCATACAAGACCACGACAAGAGTTTACCGTCGTGTGCAAAGGTGACAGATATATGCTTTATCATAGCTCTGTCACGTTCTGTCACGTCGATAGTATTATTTTATGGTCCGTATGCTAAGCCCGCTGGCCTGTGTGAACTTACTTTTTTACTGTTGATTGTTTATCATTATTAGAACTCTTAGAGATAAATTTACTGTGGAAAGTATTATAAGTTCAATTGTTTCATTGAAACGCTTATAAAAATTTTAATTTAAAATAGATATGTTTGTTTAGATTTGTCAATACAAGTATTATTTGATGTGTGATTAACAAGATTTAATTTATTTTTATATTTGTGGTTTCATTTTTGTAGTTTGACCAAGATAAGTGCTAAGTATTATAATTATTATGATTATTTCGGATGCCTGTGTAATAGGGCCTATTCTGTGTTTGGATGGAAAAATTAGAAGGATTGTTTTGTTGTTTTGAAATGAGTTTTTATTTACCATTTTCTACTCATAATTAATTCTTGCGTAATATTGGTTCATTTAATTCTGTTAGTTTGGACATTTTTCTTAATTATAATCAATGTAAAATATTGTGCTACTATGATATCCTCATAATTTCTTCACATTGGAAAACTGGCACCTTCAATGTAGATGACACCTTGCGACACATATTTTAAATTATACATGTATGAAAATAGTGCTCAAATTAGAAAAACTCCGACAGTGCCGAATTTTGGTGGAGGTCTTAGGAACATAAAAATAAACTGCCAAAGTCCTCAACGATCCCACGGGAGCTAAAAAGATTTTTGAGGTAAACGTCAAAATTTTTGGTATTTTAGATTTTTTTAGAATAAAAGCCGTGGCGTTACTATCATGGGGTTCAAATCCCGGTCATGTACCAATGAATTCTTCGAAATTCATGTAGGTACGGAATTTCACACTACTGGCTTTTCGGTGAAGGAAAACATCGTGAGGCAACCTGCATACGTCCGTAGAAGAAATTTGATGGCGTGTGTGAATCCACAAACCCGCAACGGGCCAGCGTGGTGGATATGGCCCATTCACCCTTCGTGGGTAGGCCCACGTCCTGCAGTCGACTATTAAAAAGGCTGGTACAATACAGTACATTTTTTTTTAATTGTGTTTATTGTCAAAAATAAATCTTAGTAAACATTTTAAAATTAAATCATAAAATTGTCTACGAAAATGGTTCTAATACTGTTTTTTCTAAGAATCACCATTGCTGAGATATCGCCTCGCCAAAAATTATTTTACGCGCCAGATATCTGTATGGTAGTGTTCTAGGCGTTTTTTGAGTTCACGCCCTTAATAAAGTATAAAATCTTATAAAGAAGATTTTATTGCCATCTGTCTGACTGTCGGTCAATATGTCCATCCGTCAGCGGGTCCCCCTACCTGACCTTTGTGACCTTCTATCTCGGAAACGAGTGAAGGTGTCAAGTTGAAACTAAAACCACATATTCGAATCTATCGCAAATCTATAGTCCCTTGCACCTATGAAAAATTCAAGCCTTTCAGTTATTGTAAAAAAAGTTACAGCCATTTACGGCGTAAAAACCCGCATATTTCGACACTCACGAGTCACAATCAAAGCTCACGAGGTACTTAATCAAAACCTAAGTATATAAAGGATCGTGGAACCTCGAGAATACTACCGTAAAGGTGGTGTAGAAATGTATGCATACTTACCATTTAGAATATTACTCCTTCAATTTTTAGAATGGCGATATCTCAGGAACTTTGGTTCTCATGAAAAAGAGTACCAGAACGATTTTTATGAGCAGCATTCCGCATTTACGGAAGTAATACTACATATAATTGACAATAAATGGGATCCATCGTTCGTTCGTTTCAGCCATAAGACGTCCACTGCAGGGGCCTGATTCTCTATAGATAAAACGTAACGTAACGCGATAGGTATTTTTTTTATTTCAGTGAATTTAATATGGAGAAATGTTTGATAAATGTAAAATTACGTTAAAATAAATTAAAAACCGAGTTTAAGTTATGTTATTCGAAAATAAATATTTTTCAAGCGATTATCTCAAAAACAAATAGCATGTTAGAGCGCGTTACATACTTGTTTTCATACTGAATCACCCATCTGGACATGGGTCTGCCCTAAAGGTCTCTAATAAGACCGGTTGGTAGCGGCTTGCATCCAGCGCCATCCTGCGGTCTTAATGAGGTCATCCGTCCAGCTTGTGGGTGAACGTCCTACGCCGCGCTTGCTGGCAGGTACGTGGTCTCCACTCGAGAACTTTTCGACCCCATCGGTCATCAGTCCTCCGCGCTATGTGCCCTGCCCATTGCCACTTCAACCTGCCAATCGCTGGGCTATGTCGGTAACCTTGGTTCTTCTCAAGTCGAAAGTTTTCGACCAGTGTGTGTTGCCAGTGATGGCTTATGGCACAGAAACGTGGTCTCTCACTATGGGCCTTATTAGTAAGCACCAATTAGCCCAGGGAACCTTAGTCCATAATATGAAATAAATAGAGGCGTGGCGATCAAAAGGGTCATAATAAATAACATTGTATTTGTGTACACTGCAGGTCCGGAAGGCGCGTCGGTGCCGTCTCTCGGGCTGTCCAACAAAGCCGTGTTCAGCGGAGACGACCACACCCTCACTGATGAAGATGCAAACGACGGGTACTTTGTCCCCATCAACCTGACAGGTACAGTTCTTTCAGCAGAGCAATGTAGCTATACCTAACTCAGTCCTCTGAATCATTTTATGAACAAGCAATAGGCATGATAATTGGATAAAAAATATTTTAATTAGTCAGTTAGTTAGATTTACCAAAAGATATTGGATATTATTATATTTTGGTTAGTCAAACAATAAATAAGAAAGATAAATCTTTTCAATGTTCGGGAGAGGTAGCTCGTCACTTCTCGGTCAAAAGTTTATACTTTTGTAGTCTAGTCGTAACGTTACGCGTTTGTTTCTTTATATTTTATCTGTCCATCCAGGTTTGTTTTCGATTATACAATACGTGTATTTTGGTACAGAGCCGGCGACAGAAGAGACACTAATGCAGAACACATTATGGCCGGAGCACCAAAAGTTGTACGGCCACGGGTACGAGGTGTTCGCTCTCACTGCTAGCCCCGACGGCACGCTCCTCGCCTCTTCATGTCGTGCCACCGATCAAGAACACGCAGCTGTATTACTCTGGTAAATACACTGCTATAATATCACACTATACTGCCATATTATCACACTATATACTATGATCACTAGACACTATGATCACTTTACACTGTGATCAACACTATAAACTGTACGGCCATGGGTACGAGGTATTTGCTCTAACTGCTAGTCCCGACGGCACGTTTCTCGCCTCTTCGTATCGCGCCACTGACCAGGAACACGTGGCTGTATTACTCTGGTAAATATAGTGCCATACAAGCACAATATAATGCCATATTATTACACTATATTAGGCCCAATTATGGAGGCGCCATCGTAATTATAATAGCTAATTAGAATATTTCTGTTTCTAAATCACGTTAGGCATTCGATAGAGATAACACTTTTACGTTGCCATTAAATTTACGATGGCACCTTCAAAATCGAGCCTATTATCACAGTATACTTCCATATTATCACAATATTATACTGCCATATTTTCACACTATACGGCCATATTATCATACTATACGGCCATAATAAGCCCGATTACAGAGGCGCCATCGTAATTATAATAGATAAATAGCATAGTTTTGTTTATTTTCACTTTAGGCATTCGATGGAGATAACGCTTTACGTTGCTATTAAATTTACGCTGGCGCCTCTATAATCGGGCTTATTATCACAATATACTACCATATTATCACAATATACTGCCATATTATCACAATATTATTCTGCCATATTTTCACACTATACGGCCATATTATCACACTATACATTGATCAACACAATAAACTGTACGGGCACGGGTACGAGGTGTTCGCTCTAACTGCTAGTCCCGACGGCACGCTTCTTGCTTTCTCCTACCGCGCCACCGATCAAGAATAAAATTTAACATTTACTTTCATTTCACAGGGAGACGAAATCGTGGACCCAAATACAAAGGCTAGTGTTCCACCAGCTCACGGTCACACAAGTCGAATTCTCAGCCGACAGCCGCCGCTTGCTATCGGTCTCGCGCGACCGAAGGTGGTGCTTATTCCAACGGAGACAAGGCTCAAACTTGTTCGACAAGGTGGCCAATACGGACAAGACGAACGGTATACACGCGAGGATAATATGGTGCTGCGCCTGGGCACCTGACGGGGTGTACTTCGGGACTGGATCTAGGGATGGCAAGGTTTGTGGACCTTTTAAAATGATCAAATCCTTTAGTCAGAATATTTTATTCAGTTTCACTTTATTTATTTCGACAAATGGGTGTCACAGACACAATTGATTAGTCAAAAACAATCTAAAATACATTATACACCTAAAAGGAAACTAAATCGTATTTTGATGAATGTTCAGTATTTGCTACACCAGTAAACTTAAGTCGAGATGTGGTGCTGGAGAATGATGCTTAGAATACCTTGGACGGCTCATCGGACGAACGTATCAATTCTTAAACAGCTCAGGGTCACGGATAGACTCTCGACTATCTGCCTTAGACGTGTACATGAGTACTTTGGCCACATAGCTAGAAAGAACGGAGAAAATTTGGAAAAGCTCGTGGTTACGGGGAAAGTCGATGGCAGGCGGTCGCGAGGTCGGAGCCCCATGCGTTGGTCCGATCAGATCCGCACCACGCTGGACACGTCAGTTTACGAGGCGCTCCACGCCGCCGAGGATAGAGGACGATGGCGCAAGATTATTAGAGGTAAACTTTTGGAAGGTGGTGGAGGTCACGACCTTCAGACATGAGGAATTCGACTGGAGGAAGAGGAAACTTAAATATCGTTTGGCGACACTTATAAAGGCGTTGCGGAAGATTAAATGTCGTTGTATTAATTTTATAGACATTTACATAGAAACCAGTAGCATCGCGTCGACACAAGTTTGCAAATTAAAATACAAAATAATATATTATTATAAAACATTTACATTGAACTTAAAGGTACGAGGTGCATTCAATAAGTACCTAGCCTCATCGCCAGAGGGCGCTGTAGTTTCAAAATAGTTTTACCACAGTGTAGCACATTCTTTTTTAATTCTTTTTTCAAATTTTCATTCCAATCCCTTCATTTGTTTTAATTTAACAACTTATGGAAGCGAACGTATCGATCGGTTTTACAAAAATGGAAAAAGAGCAATATCGTTCTTTGATTAGATTCCTATTTTTGGAAGGGAAAACGCGCATCGAAATCAAAGAGCGCTTGGATGCTGTGTACGGTGACTCTTCTCCATCGATGGCCACCGTCAAGAATCGGTTCAACGAGTTTGCACGTGGCCGTACGTCGGTTTTTGATGAACCACGTCCAGGTGCACCGAAAACAGCTGCTACGGAGGAAAATATTAAAAAAATCCATGATCTCGTATTGGCAGATCGCCGATTGAAGGTTCGGGAGCTAGCTGAGACTGTAGGCATTTCAGAAGGAACAGTGTATCATATTCTTCACGAGGAACTCGGCATGAGAAAGCTGTCGGCGCGATGGGTGCCGCGTTTACTCACACCGGAAAACAAGTGCAACCGTGAGACCACATCGGAGACGTGTTTGGCGCTGTTTAAGCGGAATCCAGCGGAGTTTTTGCGTCGTTTTGTAACCGTCGATGAAACCTGGATCCACTAGTACACACCAGAGACCAAGGAGCAATCAAAACAATGGATCCAGACCGGGGAACGTGCTCCAAAGAAGGCGAAAACTGTAAAATCGGCCGGAAAAGTTATGGCCACCGTTTTCTGGGATTCACAAGGTGTGATCTACATCGATTACCTCGAGAAGGGTAAAACGATTACAGGGCTTTACTATGCCGATTTATTGGGCCGATTCGACGCCGAATTAAAGAAAAAACGACCCCATCTGGCGAAGAAAAAAGTGCTGTTTCACCACGACAACGCACCGGTTCACACGTCTGCCGTTGCCATGGCCAAATTGGTCGAATTACGCTACGAATTGCTGCCCCATCCACCGTTTTCTCCAGATTTGGCCCCTTGTGACTTCTTTCTGTTTCCTAATCTGAAAAAAATCTCTCGCCGGGAATAGATATGGATCAAATGAGGAGGTCATCGCCGCCACGGAGGCCTATTTTGCAAAACTATTTTTCGGACGGGTTAAAAAAGTTGGAGCATCGCTGGGCTAAGTGTATAGAACTAAAAGGAGATTATGTTGAAAAATAAATTGCCACTTTTCCAAAATTTTTGTTTACTTTTTGTAGGCTAAGTATTTATTGAATGACCCTCGTAGGTACATTAAAAAGTGCACTATACAAAATAAATTTCAAAATATTATGTTTGTGTAGTCCCTGCACTAAGCAAAGCCTGTATCGCGGGGACTACATTTATGTGACGATTACCATTGACATATTTGGTGCGATTTTAGTTCTTAAATACAGATTGAAAAACTGTGGTTAAAAGTTATATAAATACACAAATGGTTAGTTATTATTACAGTTACAATGTGCGTAGTGTGTGTGTGTGTAATGTAATCATTTGAGTACGTCCAGGAGTCTTTCTGTTTTAGCGTATGTTAACTGTTGTAGGTATTTAAACACGGTTTTTTGCACTCACTAAATGTTAAGTGGCGTATAGCACAAAGATTGCTGATTTTGTTGTAAATGAATGGAAAACTGAAACTTGGCAAACGTTGGGCGAAAGCCGTCTTAGTTCGAGGTTCAGTGGCGCGGGGCGGTCTCCTCTTGACTTCAGTAGGATCTGTGCTGGTAGTAGCCTGATTGTACCTGGCATGCATTTTGCGGTGCACCATCAAAGTCACCTTGGATCACCTTGGTCACCTGGATATGGTTGGCGAAAGCGCAGCACTCCCGCCACAGTATATAAGTCATCCGTGGTGTAGCGATACGGTAGTTTAAGCATTACTTCGAGTACTGCGCGCTGAGCTCTTTCCACTTCCAACAATGTAGAACTCCGGCACCACCCCACACGAATATACAGTTATGAAGTATTATGATGGAACATCCTTACTAATATTATAAATCCGAAAATATGTCAGTGGGTTTGTTACTTTTTCACGCAAAAGCAGAGCAAATAGATAAGTCTTGATTTTCGGCATGAAAATAGTTCGAGAGTGACATAGGCTACTTTTTTAATTTCTCGGAAAAATACAAAGTTCCTGTGTTATAGCCATAGAAAAATTACCAAGTCGATGTGTATAGCACAAAAAATATCGCCGGAAAAGCCGCAGGCAAAACCTAGTTTCATATAGGTAATTTTCTTTTTTTTCTGGGGCAGGTGTGCGTATGGTCGAAGACGGACATCACTCCCGCACCTCCAAAGTCTTCACTCGGCGTGTACGCCCTCCACGGAAAAACGCTCGAACTGTCCAGCTCGTCCGTAACTGCGCTCGCTTTCGCGCCCATCCTGCTCGACGGCTCTAGAATTATTGCCGTGGGGCTCGAGTCGGGCGTGGTGCGACTGTACGCTTTTGACGGACTCTGGTCGCTTGTGCACGTCATGGATACTAGGTAAGACCACATATTTGTAGACAGGTGAACTTTTGAAATCATATAGTCCCTAAAACGGCAGCTCGTCGGTAACTGCGCTCGCGTTTGCTCCCATCCTGCTCGACGTTTCTAGAATTATTGACGCTTTTGACGGACTTTCGTCGCTCGTACCCGTCATGGATACTAGGTAAGTAGTGCAGTTCTTCAGTAACTGCACTATCTTTCGCGCTCATCCTGCTCGATGGTTCTAGAACCATCGCGGTGGAGCTCGAGTCGGGCGTGGTGCGGCTGTACGCTTTCAACGGACACTTTGGACGCTTGTACACTTGACACACGGTCATATATTTTATCGATATCGATGTAAAAAATACAACATCGATTCGTGCGTGCTATTGAAATCCCGTATCTACACGGTTTGAAGTCGGTTATGGCATTTTTGTAAGGAAGCCGTGGTGGTATAGTGTCAGTGACACCCACATTACATTCCCGAGATCGTGGGTTCAAAATTCCGATCCCGTACCAATATTTTTTTGGGATTCATGTACGGAATTTCACATCACTGGCTTTTCGGTGAATGTAAACATCGTGAGGCAACCTTCATGCGTCCGCAGAAGGAATTCGAAGGCGTATGTGAATCCACGGACCAGTACTGGGCCAGCGTGGTGGACATGGCCCAATCATCCATCGTGGGTAGGCCTTCGTAGATTATCAAAATGACTGATACAGGTATTTATTAATATTTATTTATGTTTGTAGCGCGGCGCACCACCTGACAGTGAAGCGGCTCGCGTTCAAGCCCCAGAAGCAAGACGCGAGCAACAAGCAGGCTCTACTGGCGTCCTGCGGCGCCGACCACCTCGTGCGCCTCCATTGTGTTTCCATTGTATAAACTTATCTCTGTTTAGTGTAAGTATGTGAATCAACTCGGCTGAACTCAAACGAAACTCAACTGAAATGAATGTGAAAGTTGTTTTTCCCTTTCTATGGACTTCAGCAATTTGGCGGACCAACTTCAAAGCCATCATTGTAATAGCAATAAAGCTTGGAGGATTTAACTACGGGAGAAACGTACCACCATGTCATGGTTTAAGAGTTTGAATGTCAAGTGGAAATGAGACACCTGTAATTTGTTTGCACAGTTTTAGACTTAACCAAGGTACCAGTTAAGTCTTCGACTCTACTTTATTGCATGTAAAGCTGACAGAATATAGTGAGAATCGTAGTTTATTCCTCACAGATATCTAAAAATAGCAGATTGATAACACTTTTGTCAATTGAGGCAATTCTCAACCTCAATAATGTATGGAAAATCTCGCCCTCAGGTTGTCACTGTCAAATTTTTGTATTGAAATTTTAAAAGAATTTGTCGTTGTTTACAGAAAAATCCGTCAATTGACACCGAATTGAGATATTTTTCATGTCTCTTTCTAACGCATGCCGTGTTAAATCATTGCATCTCTTTCAGATTATCCCTCTCGTATCTCTGTGGTGTTCCTCGTCCGCCACAGAAATACTAGAGGGATAATGTGGTCGATCGAGAAAAGGAAGAAAGAGATGCAATTATTTAGTATGACATGCCCCTTTACAGCAATTAACCCTATTAAAGTAGTTATTTATTTTTATCATTGTAATAAATTGTTATTTTTGTAATTATTGTGAAATTATGTGATTTATTTTTTAGGTTTTAATATTGTAATCATTTTTTATAAAACCATGTATTGTGAAATGACGAGAATTATTTTGCGGTACTATATGTTACTATACAAATTGTTGTGTATTAAATTTTAGTATTTCAATAAATGATTCTAATTCTAATTCATGAGTTAGAAAGAGACATGAAAAATATCTCGATTCAGTAGCTATACTCTATAAAATTTAACTTGATCTCTGCGACAGCTGTCAGAAAAATCACGCCTATGAAGTCCTGAATTTCTTAATAGTACAGACAGTACCTGTCAATGTCATACTTTATGGACATGCCGATTAGTGGTGGGCGACGAATGATCGTGACCACAGAGTTTTATTTAAAATATCGATAGTTTAAATATAACTTAATTTATCATTTATTTATTGTATATTTTAATATCATAACATTTTTTACATGTGTAATTAAATTATAACCAATTATATGTAACATTAGCATCGATAAAAGTAAAAAACGTCGATAAATACTATCGTTACATTATTATGAGTATTTAATTAATATTATAACATTATTTACATGTGTACATACTTGATCTTAAATAATAGTAAGTAAATAAAATCCAATTTCTCATCTTCAACTACTCATTCGATGTCATTACAACATTGTTTGAAAATCGATTTTTCCACCACTATCTCAACACTAAAAATGTCAATCTTCTATGTCAATGTCACTGTCGCAGAGATCAAGTTAAATTTTATAGAGTATAGTTACCGTGATTTTTCTCTCAGTAGTGTCAAAGTCCAATTCATATTTGACAGTTTTGACAGCCATGGGCAAGATTTTCCATACATTTTTGTGGTTCAGAATTGCCTCAAGCGACAACAGCGCCATCTCTCTAGCTGTAATAGCTCTGTGTAGTCCGCAGATAAACCGTCCCAGCAATATTGTCATCTCATGTACGAGTATCTACTTATTTTTTTCACCCATGACAAAAACGACTAGGATTGAAAACGATTAATGTATAGAAATTGATGTAGAAATCGAATATGTTTCACATTCGCTGCAGTTGAGTCGTCTTTGATTTATCGGATTAGCCCTGAACCTCTGTTGTGTAAATTTTTGTACATTATACTTTATTTTACGTTATTTTGGTTTTTTATTTGATTTTGGATAAAATCCAACGTGGACTTTAGTAGTCATTTCTACCGCTCATCTGCACATATCATCTTTAATAGGAAAGTAGCATAAATATATTAAAATGTTGCCATACTGTTTGATCGAAACGCTGTGGTTGAAGGATTAGTCAACCGGTGAGAACACCGGCTGGTCCAGGGTGCGCCGGGCGCGCCGCCGCCGCCGCCGCCGTGGCCTCCTCCTGGTCGAACAGCATATAGCCAAATATACATTTTATGATCGAATCGCTGACTCGAAAAGAAGAAGAAGCCATAATCAATATATTTTAAAATCTTGGCCATATTTGGCCTGTTACTCACACTTATTATATACTAGTTTTTACCCCGCGTTATATCTGGTTATTATGTAAGAGCTCCATAATTATCACAGAGGAACCTTTATTCGGGATAGTTGTCTATGACTCTCCGACCTTTGAACTATATTCATGGAAAAAATCTAAATTGTTCTCTATATACTCTAATCTACTAATACTAATCTAATATATACTCTCTGCTACTGCGTAAAAAAGTAACTAAGATACCAACAAATACTTTTGAATTTATATATTAGGATTATAGTGAATATTCGATGTGGTAAGTGTGTGTTTGTTCAAAATGCTTAATTCTTTACGTAAATAAAAATGTGTTTATACTAAACTTGATTTCTATTTGTTGCAATCTACGAACTAAGTAGATGACATCTACTACTTACAGCGATTTCTCCCAGGCAACTTTTAATCGAGATGTAAAAGGGATTTCACATTTTGAAAACAAAAATCCCTTTTCTTTGAGAAAAATATTTAATAATATAATAAGACATAATGGATGCACTTACATATAGGTATACAGGGTTATTCAGAAAGTGGTTTTGTTTTCTCCCTTATCGGCTTAAAGCATCATTTTCGAATAACCCTGTTTAACATTCTAAACAAGGCAGACAGTCGACGTGTATTTGGCCAAAATTACTTATCTGAGATTCTCAATTATATTTATATCTAAGTAAAAATAATAAATCATCCTAAATCGAATCTAAAAATGTATAGTCTATTTATAGAAACTATATTTTATAATATCTATGATCTATTATACATAAAAGTATCTGTTAGGTAGGTACTATTTAATTTTGACATTTTATATTTTGTTGTAGATGATATTACATTCCTATTGTTAAAAAAAAAATTGGTTGCCTGTAAAGTCGGTATACGGGCGAAAGTTTTACGTGACAACGACTTTGAGTGGTAAAATAATTTTAATGTGAATATTAATTCGTATAGTAGGAAGAAGGATGAAAATGTCTGTCTCTCTCGCTCTTAGGCGGGCTAACCATGACGCGTGCCTCTCACTCGCTCTTCATTGTGAGCGCATAACGTGAGCGGAGCGTAACGCAGTTTCTTGAAGTGTCACCCGGCAAACCAATTTATAAGACGTTGTCACGTCAACATTGTTAAATAAGTGTTGATTAAAGACGAAAATATATTGTGTGTTGTGGTCGAATCCTTTAAGTCGGCGGATGTGAAGTTAGTTACAAGCTGCGTAATATTAAATCCTGACTGAAGCTCTCACAAAGCTGCACGTTGATCGAATTTTGTTTCGCGAACTTCACATCCACCGACTTGATAATGAATTGGCCTATACCTAATTAGGAAACTTACCCATACTACGTGACTCTTCTCACAATGTTTTACCCTCTACCGCCTTTGGTGTCTACTCATAGGGCTGAATCACAAGTCGGCGGATGTGAAGATAGCTACAGCTGCGCTGTCTAATCCTGACTGAAGCTCACATGAAGCTGCGGGTTGATAGTTGTAAGCCCTATTTTAAAAAATATAACGTTTTAACAATGGCATCCTTATACATTTTAGAGAGTTGTTGTTTTGTAATAATTCTCATTAATATAGAACACGGCGAGCTATTGATATCAATTGTACACTGCGATACGGAAACCGCTTGTTGTTACCTACCTCCCGACTGCAGATGCATTCATCTGCTACATTAACTATGTCAGTCAATATTTATAACAAATTGCTACCGGAATTGAAAAATGAGAATGACATACCATTTATTAAAAAATTGAAACAATTCCTAATCTGTAAAGTATATTATACAATAGACGAATTTTTGACTGATAAATTATAATTATTATTGTGTAAAATTATTCTAATATTATTTGTGACATTTTATATTTAATATTGACATTTGCATTATTTTATTGATTCTTTTCTATGGACATGCAAATTGTAATTTTATTATTTATTGTTGTTTTCGTTTAAGGTAATGTAATGTTATTTATTAATTTTAATTAATCCGAAATTGTTAAGTTTTTGAGTTGAAAGTGAGTAGCAGTAGATTTTACATAATTTATAGTCATGTTAAATTTAATGTTTTTGCAACCAAATTATTATTGACATAAGTGACCACTCTCACTCGAATATGCAGCGCCCGACAGGATCCATACTGAACTTTGTAACTTTGTTATTAACATCCTGTACTGTATGGAAGCATGAATAAATGAAATGAAATGATTGGGTTTCGCACAGCTTGTAGCTAACTTCATATCCGCCGACTTGTATGATTCGGCTTATATTTATTGTTTGTATTTTAAGTATTTATATAATTTTTTTTTATTAGTATGTATGTTTATGATGTATAATCTAATTTATATTTTATTTAATGCGCACCCCGTCTATTATTCATACGCGTTCTGTCCTCTCCATCCTAAGGTTGCTGGCAGAGATCGCTATCAGCGATAAGGCCGCCCATTGTTACACTGTTTATGTTTATTTGTTTCTTTTTTGTGTTTATTTCTTGGTGTGCAATAAAGAGTTTATCTATCTATCTTATATACGCCAAAACCACTCCTTCCTCGATCTATCCTCCTTTTAATTCTACTACCTGCGGCTCCACGCTTAAATTAGCATGCTAATTAAGGTGGATTTACTGAGTCGTGCGGGAAATTCAAATATTTTTAGATTTTTTAGCATTTACAGATAAACTACTTATTGTTAAGTTCACAAAAACTCATTTAGTGGCCATGAAAGGTAGTTTTAGCGAGGTATATACATCTAGAAACCAAAATAACGCCATGTTTATGCATAAGAGTCCACTAACTAAAAACTAAGGTGAAAATCAGTGGATGCACTTTCGTACATGAACTGACCACTTATTTGGCTTTTAAGAGTATGTAAGTCTTAAATGCTTCCTATTTATGGTCGTTAATTGAGTTTTCGTAAACTTAAAATCAGTAGTTTATCTGTAAATGTCAAAAAACTCAAAAATATTTGTATATAGCGCTCTGGCCAACACGAACCACGTTAAGCAGTTAAATCACAGAAAGTTATACTGAGCGCCACACAAATTGAAATATGGGAAGTTATGCGCAGCGTTCTGCGCAAAAGCCGAAATATGGGTACGCGCGGAAGCCAGAGAGACGAAACGCCGGGACACACCCGCCCGCCAACCTCATGCCTCCCGCGCGCTCCCTACGCCCGAGCTCACTACTCCGCCATTTGTATAAGCATTGTGCACACATGCGCAATAATTAGCGAATCACGGCGAAGTGTCATCTGCGGCTAACTTCCCAATTTGTGTGGCGCTCAGTATAAGATGTGTAACACTTAACGTTGAATGTGACAACCACAACGTTATTACTCTTTTAACGCGTTAAAACATTGACCACATATTAACACGTTCACTGTCCAATGACTCCAAAAGGAGTCACATCTATACCATGTCACACGTCCACGACTCTAGTTGGAGTCACAATTTATAAGTAAAATTAATGATTTTGATTTGACTGGACGTATGAACAAGAACAAAAAGAGTCTCATGGACGTATGGTTATGTAATTAGGCTACCAAAATTTTTAAAAGAGTCTCCGTAAAATGTTGCCAGTTTTTTCAAGCTAGAGTGAGATTGTAGGTGTACGTATGAATACAGTTCGTAACTTTGTACTGGGACTGTGAAAGTGTTAACTAATTTAACTACGCGTTACGCAGGTAGAGGAGTAGCATAAAAGTAATAAATGGAAGTAGCGTATATTTATTGATGTCATAATAAAAATAAATATTTGTTCATTGTATTAATATAGTGTGTTTCGAGTCTTATTTATATACCTACGAGTATCTCTAGGTACATTAAGTCACCTATTTCTTTCAGGATCGTTTAAAATTTAAAAAAGATCTTAACCTTACGATGACATTATTATTTCTTTTTTTGCTAATCTGACTGCTGATGGATTTGGTGGAAGATGCTCTTCGTGTTATTATCTGTACGGGTTCACTTCGAATGTCGTTGAGACTGCGGCTTGAGTTGGATACCGCATTTTCGTGCATCTCCGTCGATTGGACGAGAGCCGGTATAGCCTCGGGCACAGTGCTGGAAAAATATTTCAAATTAGAGATGTGCAAAAAGCGAACCGTCGCGGCGTTACGGTGAATTAACAATATGATTTTAATCAGCAACTCCTCTGAACAAATTATACCCACTCGCAGGAATCGCACCAGCAGCCCGGCGCATGTCAGCCTGTGCTATCAAGAAACAACGCAGGAACACGATAATCGTCATCCACTATTCAATGCAAAACATGTAACAGTCGTTTTACTATGGAAATTAACGTGATTTTCGCACATTTTATACTATATATAACGGGGCTAAACTCACGTGTAGGGATAGTCGTAACGACTATAGTTTCGGTCGCATTCGGCGACCTTTCTCAAGTTGGCGAGTGCTAGCACGCGGACCCGTCTCGCAATGCACTGAAACTATAGTCGTTACGACTATCCCTACACGTGAGTTTAGTCCTGTTATATATATGTGTAGGATAAAATATGTAACAGTAGGCTCAAAAGCCGTAAAAGCTTTCTAAAAAATACAGCACTGGAAGGTCTCCCCAGAGATGCTGGAATTGAAGCGTGGCAAAAACTTCACAGCCCGCCACCCAACTATATCGCACCTGCCGAAGAACTTCCCCCTGGCTATATAGAAAACTGGCCTGTCTGAAAACCCTGAACCGACTCCGTTCCCAAGTGGGACGAAGTCGAGACAACATGGCCAAGTAGGGCTTTATAGACAGCTCAGAAACCGCATGCATCTGTGGTTTGATAAAATTCGCAGAACAGAAGTTGTTAGTTTTGATGTGCAGAATAAGCCCCTAAAAGGATGCTAATTGAATACCAGTAACCCTGTATATATGAACTTAATTATACAATCAGGTTTATTTATTATACCTATATCAAGTATAGGTCGCGCCACATAAGTTGGCGGATGTGAAGTTAGCTACCAGCTGCGCAATATCTGATAATAATAAAAATTTGTATAAAGAATAATATAATTTTAACACAAGATAATCAACAATTCAAAAAATATTTTTAGGTAAAGTATAAAATGTAGCGTATTGGATTTTGTGTAATCTGTAAAGCTATATTTTACTGTAAATAATAAATAACCTGACTGAAGCTCACATAAAGTCGCACGTTGATTGACTATTGCGCAGCTTGTAAGTAACTTCACATCCGCCAACTTGTGTGGCGCAGCCTCTAACAATCATAAAGAGATCAATTTCATAATTATAAATGAACATTCAAGCAGTCAATAACAATCAGTTTTTTTTTCATGGGTGACATTTCTAGAGATGAGAAGCATACTTGTAATTTAGACTTATAATCGATACTTGTAACTACCCATGTAGTTAATACGGCATGTTTATAAAACACTTGTAAAGGCTCCATTACACACAGGCGGTACGAGCGGTATAGCAGACGGGCGGGCATCTGTATTGTACTGGTTATATAAGAAGGGCTCACACAGGTCCGGTCGCGGCTCGCGTTTGTAAACAATTGCCCGCGCCTCGACCGCGGACAGATCGCGCGGGGCCAGGGCAGGCCTGACTGGTACGCCGGTCGTTGTTCATTCTTTCGGCTGAAGTTTGACGTAACCGAAGAGTTTGGATGGAGCCCCAACAGCTCTACGGCGCTTTTGCGGTCAATTGTGATTTTATAGAACAGACCGCGACCTTTTTTTTTTAAATTTCATTTTCTCATAGTAAACGGTGAGGAGACGAGAAAAATTGAGGTGCGGCATAGTAAAAACTAGTAGTTTTACAGACAGTAGACTACACAAACACCCACCAAGGACTATAAGGTGCATTTATTATCAGATATTGTAAGTAACAATACACATTTAAATATGCTTTGTGTAACTATGGATGATCAAATTATTATTGTCCGATGTACTTACGCCTTCAGAAATAAAAATTCAAGGAATGTCTTGTTTCTATTTATTTAATTAATAAGAGTACTGTACTGTACCAGCCTTTTTATTAGTCCACTGCAGGACGTAGGTCTACCCACGAAGGGTGATTGTGCCATATCCACCACGCTGGCTCAGTGCGGGTTGGTGGAATAAGAGTAGTTAGTAGTTATTTAAAATATCGTCAGTATAAACTATCGATATTTTAATGGACATTCCTGTTAATCATATATATTCGTGTATTTAAATCTATTTCTAGAGTTGCTGATGATTCGAGAATTGCATAGAAAGAAAATTAAATTTTACTACCTACGTGTGTCCACGTAGTAGAAAATTATTTTGTAATTATGTAATTTCGATAACTTTATCACATTCTGAAATACTGTCCCATCACTATTAGAACTACCGGCATGACGCCACCTAGTGTGAAGCGGCAGAACTTTAAAAGATAGTGCCATCTAGTGCTCAGTAGCAAAACTATGCCCGCGCCCGTGCCGCTCGTACCGCGCCCGCCGACCGCGTGGCCGGTGGCGTCCGGACGGGCGGGCGGACACGCGATCTAGGGTTGCCATCAAATTACTAAATCTTTTATAGTTGCGTCCTGTAAGATCATGTCTTTTAAGGCTGATGACCAGAAATATTTGCGGCCTTTGCGTTTGTTATGATAGCTGGAAAAATACGGCAATTTCATATCAGAAACACGGCAATGAATTTTTATTTGATGGCAAGCTCGCCGACCGCGCCCGCGGCAGTGTGTGCAGATACTGCCGTACCGCCGTACCGCCCTTTACCGCTCGTGCCGCTCTACCGCTCGTACCGCCTGTGTTTGATGGAGCCTTAACTGGTAATTTGTAGTTACTGATACTTGTAAATTGTAAGCTTGTACTTGTAGCTTTATAAAATAGGTCCCTGAAAGAATAGTAATTTTAAGCATCCTAGATCGTAGGTAAGTCCTACGAGTTTCCTAGTAAAAAAACTCATGCACGTTCCTATTGTTTAGAGCCAAGCGCCAAATCCAATCGTATGTAAAGCCAGATCGACGTACAAAATAAAAACGGGTTTTAAAGTTTTCTCTGTGGTTTTACCGTTATACCGTCACAGTATAATCACAGCGATAACTTTAAAGACGTGGTTTTATTTTGTATTTCGATCAGGGAATAACTTGTCGGACCAACATTATTATTACCTACTGATTGAAGGCGGTTGGTCCAACCAGCCAACCGTACATCAGAACACTGTCGGGACGTCTGTAAAGTAGCAATGTTGGGTGTGGTCTTCCACGTAGATGTACGTTACGGAACGTTCAACCAAATCGGTACGTAGCTAGGTAGGTAGGTATATTAGGGCTTTGAGTATTCTAGACTGTTTAGTGTGGGTACCTTTTTATAGTCGTTATATTGAGTGTTGTTAACAATTTCTCCTGCAAGTCGAATAGCTGGTCGTGTACGCGCAGGCTGTGGTAGACGTTGAGGTGGGGGGGCAGGCTGCAGTCTCGGTACATTATCGGATATATCTTGCCCGCGCCAGACTCTGGAAATTAGGTCAAGTTTGATCAATCAGGACATCTAGGACAAAGAAACTGAAGTGGGCAAAACTGCAAAAAAAAATTTTTATTTTTTTATTTATTTGTCTTGAATATAACATACATAGGTACAATTAAAAGTACTGCCAAACAGCGAAGCGGTTTGTAGGCAGGATAGCTCTCACATTAGGTACATAACTTAGTATATATGTACAAGCGGATAGAAATACATTACCGTGTTATTATAGGTACATGTGGGCAATGTAATGTCATTATCAATTATCCATTAACATTTTTGTTTCTATAATCTAAAGTTTGATACAAATGTTTGCTATCTAATGTGTTAATCTTCATCGCTTAATTTATCCAACATCAGTTTCTTTAGCATTTTTTTAAAGCCAAATTTTGTTTGAAATGATTTCTCGAAATTTTCCGGTAAGTTATTGCATAATCCACTGCCTAGTACGCTTACCATAATAGTTTTAATATTTGTATTGCAATTCCAGCTGGGACTTTGCCGCTTTACGGGTTCTTTTCTGAAATATCCATTGTCATTGTCCATTACCGTGGCAAAAATAGGTAACATCTAATTATAGACTTACTTTGAATAGTTTCTGCGTGTTGACTGAAGAAGTATCCATCAGGACTGGTGAGGAAGTCCGGCGAGTAGACGGGGATGACGCGCTGGCTCCGCTCCGAGATCAGCTTTAAAACTTCGTAGTCTTGGGTCTGCTTCGGCAACATCTTCCTTGTGCAAATCTGACCAAAAAGTTTACTTTTAGAGTAATAACTCAGCGTCCCGAAAAGACCAAAGGGGTACGTATAGTCCCACAAACTTATCTGACCCGGTGGCGGCGTCGCTGCCGTCGTTTATAGTGTTGTCAATATTTTTTTATTATAGCAAAATTCGGTGAAACTATCAGTATGAATGAATCACACTAATGCGAAATTTTGTGAGTGTTTAATGTATGTCCTATGTTAGTCCATCCATTTAAGAGGCCTTTCAAAATGGCGTCGTTAGTTCCTCTTTCGGCCACCGGCCCCCCGACCGCCTAAGCAATAGCAATCGTAATAGCAATCGTTTATGACTTCATTTTAGTCATTTGGCACCGCCTATGTGACGTTAGCCATCAATTGCTTTGCGCGGATTTCGAAAGCAATCGTTGAATGAACAACTTTGATGGCTAACGTCACATAGGCGGTGCCAAATGACTAAAATGAAGTCATAAACGATTGCTATAGCGATTGCTATTGCTTATGCGGTCGGGGGGCTGGTCAGATAAGTTTGTGGCACTGTAGGTACTTCTTCTTAAATTCCTTATGTAAATGCAATTCTTGCTCTAAAGGCTGCATAAATAAGTACATAAGATGTTATTAAAATTCGCCACTTTTCAATATCAATAAGTTTTGTTCAGTTACCTGCTATTAGTTTATATAAGTTAATTGTTTTAACTTGCAAACGTTAGGGTAGGTTAAGGCCGAATCGAACTTCTTGGCGGCTGTGAGGCTAGCCACAAACCGCGCAACCCAATCCCCGCGCGGCTGTTAAGTGTGCTTCAGTCAGGATTAGGATTGTTGCAGCTTATAGCTAACTTCACAGATGCCAAGAAGTTTGACTTCTGATTTTAAGGAGTAGGTACCTACCTACTGGATTTTGCCACTGTTTTTGCTTCTATTTACATTCGTACTTGGTTGCCTAGAAGATATCGCACTAAGCGATAAGACCACAGTGGTCTGACCACCTAGGCTGTTAGAAACTTACTTGTAATGCTATATTCGTGTAATTCAGACTTCCAAAAGGGAGAATGTTCGTCTAGGTACCTACCTATATTTTTTTTTTTTGGTTTTCGATGTTTTCGCCGATCGTGGACCAATTTTTATGATTCTTTTTTTGTTAGGTAAATACCTAGATCATACTTCAGAGGTAGGTCCCATTTAAGTTAGGTATATTGGAATCCGCTGAGCCATTTTTGATGAATCAACAATAATGTGGAAATTATTACATCGATCCAGTGGACTATTCAAATTATGTAGGTAGGTTGTAGGTATCCTACATGGTTGAAGCCGGTATAAGTGCCATCTTTGGCGAAAAATTATTAGGTAACTAGGTACCTACTCGTATATGTAATGAGGTTGCTCATAAAGTGGCTCTACTTTCAACGCAATTAATAAATAAGTAAATAATAAATAATTAATTGGGGACATTATCTTACACACGGCCTCTGACCCCAAACTAAGGAAAGCTTGTGATATGGCTGCCAGAGACTGATATAGGCACTACATACCTATAAATATTTTTAAATACATAGTTATATAGATAGTAACTAAATAACACCCAGACACAGCAAACACCTATGTTCATCACATAAATGGTTGCCCTGGGTGGGGATCGAACCCACGCCTCTTTGACCCAGAAGTTAGGGTTACTAACCACTGAGCCACCGAGGCAGTCTAATTAGGCCACAGAGTTCAGAGTTATTTTACAGATATCTGTGAATTAGGCACATGTTGACAACTGTAATCAAACTGTGACTTTTTCAATGCTATTATCACCATTGGCTATTAAGCCGGAAACATACTATCGGACGCGGCTGACGGACGCGACTGACAGACGTGACTTAGCAATGTGCACAGTTTTAAAACATCCGGTGTGCCAGATCGCTCTCGGACGTCCGAACGCTCAAGGTGACGTCCGCGGACTGATGTCCGATAGTGTGCACGGCTCAGTGTACTTTCATAGTCTAGGTCGCGGCTGTCAGTCGCGTCCGTAAGCCGCGTCCGATAGTATGTTTCGAGCTTTATTCACAAATGAGTTATAGGTAGAGGTTTTATTTTATATTATTGTATGAGTTGCTTTGTTCTTTAAAAAGTTTCGATACAAAAAAGATCGTGTTCAATAGTACCTAGGTACAAATTAAAGCCATAGGAAGGAGACATACTATCGGACGCGGCTGACGGACGCGACTGACAGCCGCGACTTAGCAATGTGCACAGTCTTAAAACATCCGGTGTGCCAGATCGCTCTCGGACGTCCGAACGCTCAAGGTCGTTCGAAGGTGACGTCCGCGACCTATGCCCGATAGCGTGCACGGCTCGGTGTACATTCATAGTCTAGATACCTATCAGTCGCGGCTGTCAGTCGCGTCCGATAGTATGTTTCCGGCTTAACACTGGTAATAAACCAATTAATTAATGTAACTTAGGTGAAAGAGAAACCTCATTCTTTTAGTCTATGGCCGATTGCCATTGCGCGCGCATAGGAAAACTGATTAATTTTTCCCGCCATTTAAAAACATTTTTCACTACTCGTTTTCACTGTTGAAAATATTTTTTTAGTTAAGTATATATTATTCACAAGTGCGTTGAAAAACGTCGTATGTTGCACGTGTGTATTGATGATTACCGTCCTCGGCTCTCTTAAGACCTCAATGCCAAACGCCTCAGCGGTAATCACCGACATTACACACTTGTACCATAATGTACTATAATTTAATATCTTCCTCACAGTTGATGCGCAGCATAACACCAATTATCACAAAATATAATAATATGATGATTGTAAATTAATTACAATCAGAGTGATGAGCGCATGCAGTGCTGCGTATCCTTATAATAGGTATTAGTAGGAATTTCCTTATATGATATACAGGGCCGGGTTATCTGCGTACCCTGTACAAGCCGAAAGGGGGTGACTAAGATAACTTAACGAACAACTTTTATTATGGGGCCAAGTCAAAACTAGAAAAAAAAATCAGCTGTTCCATACAAAATTACAACTCGGAATCGACAAAACGTATGAAGAAACGGCTGATTTTTTCCCTCTGATTTAGAGTTAGCGCCATAGGAAAATTTGTTAGTGGGTAATGATGGTCTGAATCACCCCCTATCGGCTTAGTACACCAGTTCCGGATAACCCTGTATAAGTAAGCATCACAAAGATTAAATACGTATACCTACGCAATGTCTACTTTACCTGGAACCCCTCCAAGTGGACGACAAGTGTTTTAGTAACGAAATCGTTATCTTCATCTGCGTATAAAACGTAAACATCACATTGAATGTGTTCTGCGCCATCATTGTTTACTGTTGACTTTATTTCTTCCGATTTATCAGCTGAAACATACCACCATAATTACGTTTAAAAAACCTGCTGTCGGGATTTCCACCAAACAAAAACATCAAAAAAAATGTTAGGTACGAGATATACGAGTACGATACGGTAATCATCATAATGTAATTTATGTTTTATGGACTTAGTCTGAAATAAAAAAAAAAAATTCAATGCGATGTACTGGTAAGTTCAGCATAGGACGTCCAACGGTCCAACCCCACTGCTAGACATAGGCCTCCCCAATCAATCTTGATTAAGACCGGTAAAATCCGTTCATCCCGCGGAATGAACGGATGACCTCATCTCAAGACCGCAAGTTTGCGCGCTGGATGCAATCTATTGGGGAGGCCTATGTCTAGCTGTGGACATCCTATGGTAGCACCTCTAGCACGACATAGAGACAAATTGTCTTTCCACCAATTTATCCTCTCGAAGACAAAACAAAGTATGTCTTGACATTAGACAACTGACATTAAAAGCGGACAAAATAATTTTATCCCTTTACCATGCTAGGTCTGCTGATGGGTCATTCATCACTTCGCTCGCATATCACGCATCGAGTTAATTAATTAAAAAACCGGACAAGTGCGAGTCAGGCTCGCACATCGAGGGTTCCGTACAAATCCAGAAAATTTCACAAAATTGGGAAGTAAGTTGTTAAAATCTCTATACCATACCATCGACAAAAGTTTTTTTTTCACTTTCCTCGTCATACATCGTAAATTACACATTGTTTAAATAATTAAAAACCTGTTTTAGCATGTGCTAATGAAGTTCTTTTATATGATACCTTACATGATAAGATATACTCACTTTGAATTTTAAACCCGTATTTTGTGAATGGCTCTATTTTTATGTAATTTAAATAAAAATGTACAGTTTTCAGATTTATTCCTATATGTGTACTCTGAGACAATGCTTCCCGCCAAATTTCATAGTTCTATGTTAACGGGAAGTACCCTGTAGGTTTTGATTTTTGTGAGTGTCGAAATTTGCGGATTTTTACGACATAAACGGCTCTAACGTTTTTAAAGGATCACTGGGAAGTTTTTCTTTTACACAACATCAAGCGACCATAGATATACGTATATGGTTTAAATTTCAACTCGATATCTTTACGCGTTCCCGAGATACAGTCTTGACATACACACAAACGGACAACAAAGTGATCCTATAAGGGTTCCGTTTTTTCCTTTTGAGGTACGGAACCCTAAAAACAGGAATTCCAGTAGATATTTCATTACATTGTCACGGGCTAATTTCGCCATCGAAAACGAATTTTTAATTATGCGTAAACGATAACATTTATTAATTTGTTTGATTTCAACATGTTTATTATTTAATTTGACTTATTATTTTTATTTTATTTTGTTATTTATTTAATTTGACCGTACTTTGACATGTTTTTTTGACTTATTATTTTTATTTTATTTCATTTTGTTATTTATTTAATTTGACCGTACTTTGACATGATTTGTAATTAATTTTAGGAATAATCTGTTATAACTTTATTATTTACTTAAGTGCTTTTTTTCCACATGCTAGTAAATGGCAAATAGAAGGAACGAATCCATCTGAAACACCATTTATCTGTACTCTATTTTAGTGGAATAAATATTTCATTTCATCGCGTGCCTTATAACCGGCGCGCGGTGACCCTCAAGTGACCCTACTATTTCTGTCGTCTACGTCTACTACACTATTTCTGTCTTGGGTTTCCCGAAGCCTGATATGACGTCACCTTCGGTGTCTGCCTCGAACTTCCAGTCGGTCAGCCAACCTGGTTTGACAATCCTAGAAAACATGTGGGGATAGTAGCCAACTCAATTATTTTTTAAATTTTCTTTTATTTCTTGTAGGTTTGCGTTTGACTACATACTGCCTGATGTTGAGCAGACCCAGGCAAAGCATTCCACATTCTGGCTGTTCGTATGAGGAAAGTATCAATAAAAATACATTGAGGTCTAGCCGTCGGACTTCGGCGTATGAACACCATAACTGAAGTAGGTATTTAGATTTTAGATAAGTACAGCACTATTTCTTTGTTTCTAAGACAGCATCGGGAACGGATGCTAAACAAAAAATAGTCAAGGCGCGGCGCGCGGCGTTGATATACTGTTGTTTCCTCGTTTAATTCACGAGATAAGTACCTACTTTACGTGCGTACAATCGAATAAATAAGTAGGTACCTATACTCCACGCCACGGAACTTAAATTTAACGGAACAATTAATAATTCTATTAATACTTAATTAATAGAATAATAGTGATTCATATTTATTAAAACAAACTAAGTATACCAGAGATTCGGCTTCGAATTCGGACAGCCTGCCCTGCCATCAACAACATTGCGGTGGTCAAAAGGTTAAAGATAAGAGATCACTTATGAATATCAATGTAATCATACATACTCTGACTGTTGTTTTGATCTTTTCGGATTTTCTCATTGAAGTGTTTAATAAGGTCATCGTATACATCGAACCGCTCAAGTTTTTCCAAGTTATCCAGCAGATTGCCTACGGTCACCGAGGCGTCTTGGGACCAGATGTGCAGAACTCGGGCCATTTGATCAGGGCAATTCCGAATGTTGGCTTGTTTTTGATATGGTATATTAGCTAGGTCGGCGAGTCCGCGCCAATCTCTGAAATTGTTTCAAAGAATTGTTCGCAGTCAAGATGATTACGATCACGTAGGTACGAATAATCACAGCGGTGCATTCTGAGAACTCTAGGTGACTCAAAGTCAAAAAGACTCAATCGTAGCACCCTCCGTATCGGGACTTCCGACGCGACGTGATGATGATGAAACTACATTATATAATCGCGAGTCCCACGCAAAATATATATACCTACCTTCAATACACAAAGATAAGGAAGTACAACAGACTATCTATTACCCAAATCCAGAATTGATGAAAATAGGAATAGATGTTTTTAAAAAAATTGTCTAGTCAGATGTCAAGCCCGCCGGTACCCCCCTGCATTAAAGGTGGAGGTACTAAACTAACTAACTGTGCCAGCACCAGTAGTATGTCAAAGGGACAAATAAATTGTCTTTCCACCGATATATCCCCTCGATGATGAAATAATGTATGGATTGCCAATAACAACTGATATTAAAAGTGGATGTATACTAAGCCTCATTCAAATCGGCGGATGGGAAGTTATGCGCAGCGTTCTGTGCAAAAGCCGAAATATAGGTATGCGCGGGAGCCAGAGAGACGAGACGCCGGGGCACACCCGCCCGCCAACCTCATGCCTCCCGCGCGCTCCCTACGCCCTACGCCCGAGCTCACTACTTCACCATTTGTATAGGCATTGTGCACACATGCGCAATAATTAGCGAATCACGACAAAGTGTCATCTGCGGCTTACTTCTCATCCGTCGATTTGTGTGGCGCTTAGTATAACAGTTTAATCCATACTACCCGTGCAGAAAGGTCTTCAAATCTAATTGAGTAGTGAACCAGTATTTGATTTAATTATCAGTATACAAATATAGATAAAAAATAATATAACCGTTGAAAATAGCCCTAACAATCTGTAAGGGCGATTGAAAATTTTACAACTACATATCCACAAAAAACTAAACGGCAATCCGTAGGCATAATGATTTCAAGCAAAGACAGTGGGCACAGAACCAAAAGATTTATTATATTTAGGTAAAATATTATCTATGCTGTTACCTGTACAGTTTCTGAACTCCATCGGTTGGGATGACCTTTGTCGGATTCAACAGGTCTGAGATCAAGTCTTTGGTTGAATTAGAAAGAGAAGTTAATGGTAGCGAACGGATGTTCGTCTCCTCTTCTGTTATTTGAACCATTTTTACCCTTTTTCTTGTAACTTATTGCACTATAATTATCACAGAAGATTAAATTTCTTCTCAAACCGTTTTGGTCCAAACTAAAAAGATTCTACGCACTTTGGTCTTCATCGTTCCAATGCACATGTTCACAAAAATAACTTCCGCACATTTTAACACCACACTACATTCATCTTTTAAGTCTGTGACTACACTAATGACTAACCACTCGTACTCGTGTTCCGAATGTTCCGATTGGAGTGACGTCTGTCAAATTGTTTACTGAATAATTGGTCATTGACTCGCGAACGATGGGTTCCGTACTGTATGGGAATTCCCTTAGCCTAATTTCAAGCGTCTAGATGTTACCGTCATTAATATTGAGCAAAAAACGGCAAAAAAATACGTTTGCTGTATGGGCCCCTTAATTATTTAATTCTCTTTATAGTATTTGTTGTTATAGCGGCAACAGAAATAGGTACATTAGTAGGTACAGTACAGAAGTAGGTACAATAGGTTTGAAATTTTCAGCTGCCTAGCTATCACGGTACATGAGATACAGCCTGGTGACAGACAGACGGACAGCGAAGTCTTAGTATAGGCCGCGCCACACAAGTTGGCGGATGTGAAGTTAATAGTTACAAGCTGAGCAATATCATTAATTTGTCTATGGCAATATCGAATCCTGACAGAAGCTCACATAAAGCCGCACGTTGATTGGCTATTACGCAGCTTGTGTGGCGCGGCCTATAATAAGGTCCCGTTTTTACCCTTTGGGTACGGAACCCTAAAAATGTAGGTATACCTAATTGACGTTGATTTCCGTCGAACATGAGTAATGTAAACCTACCTACTATTAAATGGTATGTGTTGGTAACGCGTTGGTACATTCCAGTATAACTTTTATTTACTTAAACTTCTACGATTCCGGCCGTTTTTTTTTACAAATAATAAATGGCTTTCATTATCATCATCATTAGTATATGAAATTTTTAAAAATGCCAAGTCGATGGCAGAAATGAAGTTAGCTATAAAATGCGCTAAATCCAATCCTGACTGAAGCTCACACAAAGCTGCACGTTGATTGGATATTGCGCAGCTTGTAGCTAACTTCATTTCAGCCAACTTGTGTGACGCGGCCTTCATGTGGTTTTAATAACTTTTTCACGAAGTAACGACGGATAAAAAGCTGATAATTTGTCAAATACATGCCGGTTAGCGGGGTTATCAATATTTAATAAATAGGTAACCTATTCGTGCCAGATTGTTTATAACCCGAACTATACTAAGCGCCACACAAGTCGGCGGATGAGAAGTTAGCCGCAGTTGACACTTCGCCGTGATTCGCTAATTGTTGCGCATGTGTGCACAATGCTGACACCTCGTGGCGTAGTGTTGAGCACGGGCGTAGGGAGCGCGCGAGAGGCATGAGGTTGGCGGACGGATGTGCCTCGGCGTCTCGTCTCTTTGGCTCCCGCGCATATTTCGTATTTCGGCTTATACGCAGCGTTCTGCGCATAACTTCCCATCCGCTATTAGTATACCATTAGGTATACAGAGTGTTGCTCTGCAAAGCTTTATACAACTTTGATAATTAGTATCTCTGAAAATCGTGTAGACTGCGCGTCACTACTGAAGTTCGATAAACCAGGCGCCACAATCGCTTTTGAATCATAGTTTTACAGATATTATACAAAGTTGTATAATTTAGGTACGCTGTAGCCGAATGTGTACGCAGTCAATGTCGTAGATAATTGGATAAGTCGTCTAATTAATAGGATAACAATTAACTTCACTGAATCAGTTCCTAATTTCCAAACTTAGTTCAAAATTGTACCGTCTAACTTCAGTGGTGACACAAAGTCTAGTGAACTCTCAGAACGGAAAATTCCTCGTGAACCAACTGCTTTCGCACAACTCGTTGTGCGATCAGAAATATTATTATCTTTCCCTAAGACACAACTAAATTATCATTAATTTCAGTTCCGGATAGCACTGTATCAGTCTTTTAATAGTCCACTGCAGGACGTAGGCCTACCCACGAAGGGTGATTGGGCCATATTCACCACGCTGGCCCAGTGCGAGTTGGTGGATTCGCATACGCCATCGAATTTCTTCTACGGAAGTATGCAGGTTACCTCACGATGTTTTCCTTAACCGAAAAGCCAGTGGTGTGAAATTCCGTACATAAATTCCAAAGAACTCATTGGTACGGGACCGGGATTTGAACCTAAGACCTCACGATTGCAAGGCGGGTGTCACTACCTCTAGGCCACCACAGCTTATAAGCTTAATTAAGTACAATCGTGTGCAACACTTCAAAAGTCATCCTAATATCTAAGAGTGTACAATTGTACATAATATATGCAGAATTAAACTTCTTGGCGGGTGTGATGTTGTCTAGAAGCTGCGGATAACCCGAACCAACTCAACCCTAGCGCAGCTGAGTGAACTTCAGTAAGGATTGGGTTATCTGCAGCTTGTAGCTAACATCAGACCCGAAAGAAATTTGATCTGGCCTAGCCAACCACTTGATGACGTCATCTGTTTCACGTAACAGGATTTACGGGAAACCGATGACGCATATTTATATCATACAATATAAACTACGTATGTGTGATGTGAGAGTATTTATTTGACAACAATATTTAAATCTAAATACCTACTTACAACAATAATTGTGATGTTTACAAAATATAGCTATGTATTTATAAAACTAGTATATTTTTTATGATAACTCTTTAACCCGATTTCAAAGGAATTTGGAAATCACATTAATTTGACGGACATAAATAATCACAATTCGACATAATAATCCAATGTTTAATTTGTAATACACTAACGCACATAGATATGTTTTTCATTAGGTGTGCTCGATAGCCTACTGATGGTAAAATTAACAGTTAAAAACGCCAACAACGATCACATTCAGCGTTCGTTTTGAGAATGGGTGAGCAAAAGAAGCATTTTTAACTATTTTCGTTCACCGTTCGGATAGCTCAAAAGCAGTTCACGATGGCATTTTTCATCGTGAACTACCACTTTTAACCCACCTGCGGAGATGGGTTCTTTCTGTTCGTTTGAGTTTGACGTTTTAGCATTTGTTTCGGGAAGTGAGCATAAGTAGCATTATTGCGAAATGGGTGAAATTCCCAAACCGAACGGTTTACATCAACGATAATTTTACAAATGCTAAAAATACCATCGAGCTTAATCCTAACGCACCTATAATAAATTAATAATATCCCAATGAAACATTGTTTATATCAGTACCGACTCGTAGTCATACCAGTAGGCCAATCGCGCTAATTTTAAACAGCTGCGTTCTGTCTGCAATTCAGTTAAAGTTCGGTTACAATTGTAGTTAAGATTCAGCTTTAAATAATTCGGTATTGCGCTAAACTTCATACACCAACCGTTCGTTTGACAGCGGTTACGTTCAACTCTGATTGAGTTGCGTTTAAACTTTTGTCAAAATCATTAGCTTGATGCGAATATAGACAAAAAGTTGAAGTTCGGTTAAAGTTCAATTGTGATTCAGCTGTAATTTTTTAGTGCGATTGGTCTGCAGATTATCTATTATGATTATTACATTTGAAATGACAAATTCACGGATCACATTGTACTGCTCTAGAGTTCGTGTAGTCATTTTCCACCCCATAGTTAGTTTGTTCGATAGTCAAGAGTTAGCCCTGGTGTCAAGAGCTTTTTTTCCACCCCATGATACCGGATTAAAATCCTGTTTTAAAAATATAAAGCTTCTATAAAATTATGTATATTCGATTTAAGCCTATTTACAAAAAAAGTCGTATGGGTCGCAGTTATAGTAACTAAAATATATTGCATCTTTAATTTACAGTACATAGTATTATTTGTTGATGTTTCGGTAGGTACCTAATTGTGCATGTACAATAGCAAATGATACCCAGTCAATGTGTCATAAAAGTATGAATGAGACATCACTACAGCTCTCCGTAAGCCTTACTAGCGCATACGAAGCGAGACAGAAGATTCATACAAGTCTTAGTCACAAAATGAATCTGCCTACTACAACTCTCACTGTGTGGAGTGTATGGCAAACAGGACATTTGTAACAGAATGTAACAGAAATTTCTCAACTAATTTCACGTGACTCACAATCAATAAATTGATGCGTTCGTTTGTCCTTAGCCTAAGTGTAACAGAGGCAATAATTTAATAGCAATTTAAATATTGCTGTTTCTTTATCACTTTAAGCATTTAAAAGAGAGAACAATATTTTAAGTTGCTATTAAATTTGCAATGGCGCCTTCAAAATTGGCCACAATTTGTTATTAGAAATTTAAAAATCTCCAATAGTATAGTGCCATTATGTGTTCGTTGTACGTACATAGCATGGGCACGACTGTGCGTAACTGTACCGTGTGCAGATACACCGTATAAAATAATAGTGTGTGCTTGTAAGAAACTTGAAGGTAGGTTTAACACTGGCGTTTTTTTTATACGCGCGTATAAGCTCGTTTCGGAAACGCATCTACAAGCGCTTATACGCGCACGAGTCCGGTTTTTTGAAGTGCGTAATGTAGCGCGCGTGCAAGCTCGAATGCCGAAACGACCGTATACGCGCAGAAAAATACGCTAATCTGAAACCGCTCTTAGCCAAAAATAGCTGTCGCGAAAACGGTGCCCGTTAAGAGCGCTGACTACGGTGCCTTTAGGTGCGGAACCCTAAAAATACATCAGTACCATAATACATTTTGTGATCTCGTTCACTGAAATATCAAACTAGCCACTTCATGGCGGCTGCACCAATCTCAACATTTTTTTTACTAGAAAAAATGTTTACTACCGAAGCTACATTTAAGCTGTGAGATCATTGTAATAGTACTTACGGTTCTTTCCAGAAAAAAAAACTTCTCAAAGTGTACCTATATTGTAAACGGCAATATATCAATTCATAAGAAATAACCAATTAACCTGTATAGAGTTTGTGCAAAAAGAAAACCGTCGTGGCGTTACGGTGTCTAGAAATAAGATTTTAATCAGCAGCCAAGGTACCGCCTGTACTTGGTAGACGAATTGGTGTCTACCAAGTATCAAACACTGTTAGTTGTACTATAATAGATTCAACCAATGATAAAATAACAAACGTTTTTAAAAATTTACATTCTATGGCTATAGCCATAGAACGTAAATTTTTAAAAACGTTTGTTGTTTTATGTAATTTATAAAAAACTACTGCACTTATAGACTCAATTTATCAAAGATGATTATTATACGGGATCAAGGAGCAAACTTAGGCAGTTGTCATATTTTTTAAACCTCGCATTTAAAAGTGAACTTTTGCGTAACATGACGCAGTTACGTTCTATTGGTGCTGTCAAAAAGAAAATAAACGGTTGGATCTATTGTAGCAATGACAGAACAGTGTTGTCAACGTAACAAAATTAGTAAAATGGCACACGGGCGACCTCACTTATGACGTATCTCTTTTTGCACAAACTCAATACAATAACATACATATTGTAAAGTAATTTTTTTTTTTTATGTTCTCCAAGAGATAAAGAATATATTATGACTAGCTAAGAGATGCGTGCAAATGCTAACTTAACACTAAGGAAACATACCCATTACATACGTGACTTCTTTTTTACAATGTTTAAGCAAGCCTTCCTCCGTGTGACCGTAATATATACACAGACTCCCATTCCCACTCTAGTACGTAGTGATTTATTATTTAAAAAAGGTACGTGTATAGTAAAATTAGTGGCTTTATAAAACGCGAGATTTCCCTAGAACAGTGGTTCCCAAAGTTTTGGGCTACGACTCATCCAATACAAGTTTACAAACTCGGGCCGACCTCAAGGAAATTTAACCGTTACCAATATGAATAAGGGACTATTCAAATTATACATTTAAATAATAAACATGTTTCGCACTTAGTTTTTTTTTTATATACAATACGGCTACATTTGGCCTTCAACTCGCCTGATGCATAAGCGAAGTTGTAGCCGAAGACGGGAGTATGTAGACGCTTGACTTGAAGATATCCAAATTGTAATTGTCAACTTAGTGTTGACATCGACTTCAACTCGACTTACTTTTAATAGCAGTGAAGTCCAACTTATTTCGATTTAGTCAGTTGTTGGTTTACTTTACACTCTACAGGCTACGCAGGGCCCACTCAATATCCGCTCGCGAGCCACGTGGATCCAGATTGGGAAACCCTGCCCTAGAGGATACGGAGTACATGACGAAAACCTAAGCCATCTGCAACCAAGCGAAATAAAAATCTTGGCGGTCGTAAAGTTAGGTACAATCTGAATGAAACCCAATGCTTCGTTAGCTGTTAGGTATGTGAACAACAGTCAAGATTGAGTTTTTCGCAACTTGTAGCTAACTTCACATCCTTCAAATTGTATGATTCGGGCTATACTTTAAAGAATCAAAGACTCCCCCTAAACAGGTCACGTGTTATGGGTACGTTCCTTTATAAAAGTGAGTAAATAAAATGTCACTATAATAAATCATATACTAATTACATAATAGATTATAATTATATAGAAAGTACGATTGGTCGTATAGTATTGTTATCAGAGCTAAGTAATCCGTGAGGTTAATTACGATTAACAACCTCTATTATCGGAAATTAGTAAAGATTAATTTGTCTGTAAGATTGAGCAAGGCTTAAGGCACTTTAAAGGCGAATACTGAGGTGTAGCGTTTTATGTTATGTATTAAATGTTTAGAACACGTGCTTACTTCCTTACACAAGGTTATCCAGAACTAGTGTACTAAGCCGAAAGTGGGTGATTCAGGCCATGATTAGGAACAACTTTTACTATGGGGCCAACCCGGAAATCGAGAATAAAAATCAGCTGTGTCAAAAATGTATGAAACATTTTGTCTATTCCCAGTTGCGAGTTTGAATGGAACAACTGATTTTTTCTCGAATTCCGGGTCGGCCCCGTAGTAAAAAGTTGTTCATAAAGATGGTCTTAATCACGCCCCTGGCTTATAGTACAACGCAAGTAGATAGCCCTGTGTATGACATTGTTCATATCTCTTTGGTTACAAAAACTAATAGAACACTGACGTGTGACATCACTGATTTTAATGTTTTATTTCTTTAATTTTCAAAAATTAAAAAAAAAAATTAAAAATATTTTTACGTATTTATGTACGCATTTAATTTACACGTACAATAGGCCGAATCAAACTGCGTGGCGCCTGTGATGTTAGTTACAAGCTGCGGATAGTCCAATCCTGAGTGAAGCTCACTTCACAGCTGCACGAGGATTGAGTTATCCGCAGTTTGTATCTAACAGCTGACAAAATGTTTGAATAGGCCATACCTAAATTAACTTAAATATAAGAACCCTATGTTTCTAGCATCATATAATTCCCGGAATACGATAAACAAATAACATCTATGGCAATTGTACCGGTTTAGGCCATTTAATGTCATCATTATTGCATAAATAGATTATAAACAAATGTAACATAAAATATATTCTGAAAATCAAAGTTTGAACATTTCGTTAAAAATATTACAGCCTTGGCCAAAAGTATGAGGCACCTATAAAAAATCAAAATGCATGTTTACTACTTAACCAATAACTGGGTGCTAATCTTAAATGACTTACCGGGTTCATAAATAACTTCTTAGAATATTAAGCGGCTCTTTGTTAAGGTCATAAAACACCTGGTGACCGAAAACAAAGGACTCCGTTTTTATCGGTTCTTATCAGTCAATGTTTGGTCACTTGTGTTCTGAACTCTAACAAGTAAACAAGCTTTCATTTCTGTTGATGTGATTAAATTGACACCTAATTTTGTTAAAAATGCCAAAAAGGAGTGAAATAAGTTTAGAAAATAGAGTAAAAATACAGGGTGCCTAATACTTTTGGCCAAGGCTGTATTTCAACATTAAAATTGTCAACGCACTCATTAAAATTCAAAGTGGCTAAAAATGACACCAAGATGGCCAAAACAGGTACATCTACCTTATCGTCAATTTTCGTAATCACATCACTACTCAAAAAAGCGGCGTTTGCCTCAAAAATGTATGTACATAAATCATTTTGTTCGACAGTATAATTATTATATAAGACTATTACTACTTAGTTGGCAATTTAAGGAAGACACAATAAAATTAGATCCAGTGCTTCACTGAATAGAGTCACAAAAAGTAATGCTTAAAATTGGTGCCTTTTTATTCAGGCGGCCATGTACATTGCGGTATTTATCCTTTACAATGTGTGGAAGAAAACTGTATGACGTATATAGGCTAAATCAAATTTTTTGGCGGGTGTGAAGGTGTCTGCAAGATGCACGAAACCCAAATCTCGCGCAGCCGTTATGTGAGCTTCAGTTCAGTAGGATTGGGTTGATCCGCCAACAAGTTTAATTCGGCCTATATAACTCTTGCTTAGTCCCAAGCTACATACAGTAGGACCTCGATAATCCGAACCCACGCTATATCGAATGCCCCTATAATCCGAACAACCCTCTGCCCCTGCGCGTCTGCGGTTTCTAAGTAACTCGTTATGCCACACTCGTATTTTAGTCCCGAATTAAACTTTTTAGACGTTACACATAAATAAATAAATAATAATTTATATAGAAAAGAAACCTATGTATGTGTGTAATAGTGATACATCTTATAAATATACATACTTGTGTTGTTTTTAAACTTTCGCGATTTGAACACATAATTATTATATACTACGGGACTAATCGCGAAAATTACGAGATAAATAAATACCTCATCATCCCGACGTTTCGGCCGAGTTGCATCGACCGTGGTCACGGGTAGACTGTCTACCCGTCTACCCGTGACCACCTACCCGTCTACCCGTAACCACGGTCGATGCAACTCGGCCGAAACGTCGGGATGATGAGGTATTTATTTATCGACCGTGGTCACGGGTAGACGGGTAGACAGTCTACCCGTGACCACGGTCGATGCAACTCGGCCGAAACGTCGGGATGATGAGGTATTTATTTATCTCGTAATTTTAGTGCGCGATTAGTCCCGTAGTGTATAATAATTAAATATACATACTTATTATAAACTTATATCAATACATATACATATATATACCAATTTTAGCTAACATAAGGAAAGATAATGTTGATAAACAATATTTTTAAATATGGGAAGGGATTTAGCCTGTCTAACAGCAACAGGCAGTTCGTTCCACAGCAGGACAGCTCGTAAAGTAAAGGATTTAGCATAGGAAAGGTTGGAGTGAGTAGAGGCTTTGAATTCTAGTTTCAATGCACGAGAGGAGTTCAAAGAATTTGAGTGACCTTGAATAAAAAGCAAAGCGCTCTTTCAGATACATAGCAGTAGAAGGAACAAATAGGATTTTATAAAGGAGGAAAAGGATATGACTATTACGGCGAAGGCGGATAGGTAACTATTTGAGCTTTTGGCGAAACTCTGACATGTGCTCATACTTGCGAAGGCCAAATATGAACCGAATACAAAAAAATTGTAAACGTTCAAGCTTGTCAAGTTGCTCTTCGGTTAAATCAAGATAGCAGACGTCAGCGAAATCCAATATTGGGAAAAGGAGTGATTTCACTAGCGCAGTTTTAGTAGTAATCGGAAGGAAATTTCGAAAACTTCTAAGGAACGCTGCAGAACACATATCGTACGCATTTGCGCAAATTATGGGACAAAGCGTTTTCAATGTCGCTAAATACTAGCTTGTCAATGTACTATATTAGAATTCTTCAAAAAAAGTATAAATATACATGTATGTAATGTAATAGCATCATCCCTAAACTAGATTGGAACATTTTCTAATGATTAAAACATAGTTTCCTCATTTTAAAGAAGTAAAGCACAGGTATAACTCACGCGTAATTTTAGTAGAAAACTGCTACTATAGTTTCAATCACATTTGGAGATCTTTCTCAAGATTGGAGTACTAGCACGCGGGCTCATCTCTCATAGCATATACCTGTGCTTTACTTAATTAAAATGTGCGAAAACCACGCTGGTTTCCATAGTGAAATAGTTTCATTAATTGATTGTTTGTTGCTTTTCCTAAAATGTCTTAAAACGTAACCGAAAGAACAGGGTATAAATTTTGGGCGTTCGGATTATTAAGGCCCTACTGTAATAAGAACTAAGAAACTTGAACCGTTTTAACACTTCACTTTTCATAAACTGTCAATTTTTTACTCCTTTCAGACAGAATTTAAAAGACTGGTTTTCTAACAAATGTTGTTTCTTATATCACTTTGAATCACAGTTTAGACGGATGTTACACGGCCGCATAAAAAAGGCACCACTAGCTCTTCTATGAAAATAATTTTTGCTCGGTAACATTCAATGACTAAGCACTGTTGCTATGGGCCGATACTTCTCGACGTTTGTGAAGTTAGCTATAAGCTACGAACTTCCGCGTCTCGCTCTACAACGAATGTGCCACTGCACAGTCACTCGCCTCATGTTGAGACGCCAAGAAGTTTCATTCAGCCTAAGAACTTAGCTGCTCGATTTAGAATAAATCACTTATCAAATACAGGGTTACCTTCATCCCTACTAAGCCGAAAGGGTAATTAAGACCATCATAATGTACAACTGTAGAGCACAGGTCAAAGCGATGATTACTCAAGCGCATGAAATTTAGAAAAGGTAGAAAAAATCTAGCTAGGGACCCAAAGGCGTTTTGGTGTTACATCGAAAAAAGGCTTAGTACACCAGTTCTGGATAACCCTGTATATCTACGATCCTACGATCCCTCGCACATCTCTTCGCGTTTTTTGTATTTCTTTCCGGGCAGTCTGAATTTGAATAGCGATCTCATTTTGGATGATTTTTTCTTCTTGACTTCGGTGGTGTCGCTGACGATGGACCCTTCAGGAGACGAGGGTTCCCGAGAGGCGAAGTTTTCTTCGGACACGCTCCGTTGAGATGGGTCGAGGAAACCTTCCAGATTGAGGCAGCTCCGGTTGGAGGAAGGCATCTCTACGATGTTGACGGCGGAGTGCGCCTGGGATATCGGTGTGCGAGGCGATACGGGGCTGTTGTTGCCGATTACGATCCTGGTGAGATATGTTATTTTTCATCAAATTGTGTTTTACGTCGTTGTTACCCACAATGAAAGAATGTATTAATTCAATATGTATCATGGCATCATAGCTCGACCAAACAAACTGAATGAACAGATTATGAGCTTCTTCTTTTTAAAGCTTATGTCAGCTATATAATTCTAACATATATTTCAAAATCAGATGTAGAGTTTTTGAAATATTTCATTTTTCATTTGTTACTTTGAATTAATCATTGTTGCAACGCTCATGTTTGCAATATGAGCGATAGCTATGATACTATCAGTTACACTTATTTATTCATTCGTATATTTTTTCTGCATGGAAGCCATTGGGCTGACTGAGATGAATGGGGAAAGCATGTTACAATCTATGCAGATGCCAATGGAGATCACTTTACCTAGACCCAGGATTTGAATTAAATGGCTGGGCTAACCAAATACCATACTGTACTAGTAAGCCCTATCTACCATTTCATATCCGCGATTCACATACATAATCGAATTCATACGAATCTTTGTTTCGATGAACATAGGTTTCCTGGAGATATTTTTCCTTCACAGAAAAGCTAGTGGTGTGAAAATCCGTGCATGAATTTCAAAGAACTTATTGGTACACTAGTTTTTACCCGCGGCTTCGCCCGCATGATATTTTGATTTTTTTATTAATATCATTATAATTTATAGCCTATGTGTTATTCTGATATATAAGCTATATTATTGCAAAGTTTCATCTCAATCCGTTCAGTAGTTATTGCGTGAAAGAGTAACAAACATCCATCCATCCATCCTCACAAACTTTCTCGTTTATAATATACTAGTTTTTACCCGCGGCTACGCCCGCATACGCAATATATCATTATAATTTATAGCCTATGTGTTATTCTGATATATTAGCTATATTATTGCAAAGTTTCATCTCAATCCGTTCAGTAGTTTTTGCGTGAAAGAGTAACAAACATCCATACATCCATCCATCCATCCATCCTCACAAACTTTCGCGTTTATAATATTAGTAGGAAGTTGGATAGTTTCGTTTGAGAACCCCATTTCTCAAACCTCACGATTGTAAAGCAAGCGTTCGTCACAGCCGTAAGTATAACTGTTCGAAATTCTTATCAATCATTAAATAAAATCAGCGATCTTTTCCTGTGACGACTATCGATAACATTGCGTATGCGTTAGTTTAATAATAGCGAGCGCTACTACCACTAAGGTACCATAAAATGATGCAGAAAGGTGAGCGCATACCTGGGCATCCGGGAGATGTTGACAGTATGCGCGAGCTTGGTCCAGAAGTTGTACATGCCGCTGTCGTAGCGCAGGTTGTGGTAGACGGCCAGGTGCGTTGGCAACTGGCAGTCGCGGTACATTATCGGGATTATCTTGTTCTTCTGCGAGTCTGTTTACAACATTCACATCATTAACCATCAAATACAAGGTGAACACAGACCAATTAAAAAAATAGTGCATGGAGTCCCTCCGCGCGTAAGAAGTGAAACTTCGTAATGTGGAAATGAAAATAGGAAGGGGTAGAAATTTATTTACGTTTTCGGGATTGACGGCTTAATATTTTTAAAATTAAGTAATAATTATGTTTATGTTTAAACGGTGGCGTGATGACATCCAAAAGTTTTGCGGCAACACCTGAATGAGACTGGGACAGGACAGGGATAGTTGGCGAAAGGGGTATCCATATCCCCCCCGTGGGTTCCCGCCTTGTCGTGGCGGGGGGGCTTAGTAGCCAGGTCTAGCCAGCCTGGTGAAGCTAAGCGGAATCCGAGGTGGGGCCGCCTCTCCGGACTTTTTCCCCAAGTCCGTTCGGAGGCCGGCCATCGAGTAGGTAGGTCGTTGTTAGTGGTGCCTGACCCCTAGCCCGCTCTGCACCCTCCATGGTGGGCTCTACATACCTCCTCTGCAACCCCCATGGGTACGCTCTGCACCCTGCTGAGGTGGGCACCATATCCGACTGAGGTGGACTGCAGTATCGCTCTTGCGACACTGCGGCCGTGCCCCTTTTGGGGCGGGGGCCGCGGCTGGATGGGTCTGGCGGTGTGTGGCCTACTGCCCGCCCTACCTTCCGCGGCCTAGACGGGGTCGCCACCGTTGTGATGGCGGACGCGGTGGGGCTGCAGGGGAAGAGGAGTGTCGGTATGTCGTCGGCCGCTCTCCCTATCCTCTGCAGCCGTAGTGGCAGGCACGGGGCCACTTCAACCGACCCGTTGCATTGGGAAAAGGGCTGTCGGACACGGGTACTGTCCGACGCTCAGTGCTGGTTGGTCCCAGGTGGGAGATGACGATGTGCCTGGTGTTCGGCACGTCGTCATTCTGGAGGGAGCGCAAGCTCCGAGGTGGGCCCCGGTTTGGGCCAGCGCTGCCGGGTGCCGCGGAAGAGTGCGAAAGCGTGCCCGTAGCCCCGACACCAAGCGCAGTGGCGGAACACCCAGGGGTTTTGGTGGGTATGCCGCCCAGCAATGGGCGGAGACTCCCACATAACCACCCGCGTGTCCCGAGGTGCGGTGGTATCTTTAAAAGATTTCCCCTGGACAAAAAAAAAAAAAAAAGGGGTATCCATATAGGATTTCCCCGGGTATAAAAAAAAGTGGGAGAAGGCTTATGTCCTGCAGTGGGCCAAAATAAGCTGATGATGATGATGATGATGATGAAGTAATATGTGCTAAAACTAATATCTATGTAGTATCTAATAAAATAAATAGAAACTAAAACAGTATTTTAACAATATGCAATCGTTACAGTATTGTTTATTGAAACATACATGAACAGTAGTACCCTTGTAGATAAACAATAAACATGCATCGATTCATCAAATGAAGTTGCGCACGAGTCACCTATAGCAGGTGGCGGTTAGGCCGACTCGACGCGGCGACAAAACATTCATATACAGCACGATACAAAAATGAAGAGATTTTTCACTATCTCTTAAAAACTAATATATCCCCTCCATGGTAGCGTTAAACGTTTGACGCAACCTTGTTGGAAGTCGCATTAGAAGTTTCACTTCAAAAATCAAGACAGAATGTTGTGAACAAAAGAGGCCGGCAAAACTACATCGTGTACAGACACACATACAAGGAAACTACGCCTTAGATCGTCAGTCGAACTATGGCGGCGCAACACCGACGCACTCACCACATGTATAAAAAACCGGCCTCACTTGACTGTACACGATGTTCTGTCTTGACTTTTTTATTTGATGTGAGAAGGTGTGACATGTACTCGTATAGCTTAGCCTCCCCCCTCCGCTGCAGTTGAAGGTACGCAGTTGTCCCCGAGCCGCACTAGTAATAACCCCTCTAACAAAATTCACTTCACAGTAGTGTCACGCGGTAGGCGTGCGCGTTGATTACTTGTCTACGCGGGCGGGCAATTAAGACATAAGCTGTGGATGTGGCTTTGTCTGCCGTCTATTGTCTAGTTTTTTTTACATTGAAAAACAATAGGGTTTTCTAGAAATTACAGTTGTTTACTCTGTCAAACACAATAGCGCCGTAAATTCTAGAGCCAGTGTGAAGTGTGTGTGAGAACCAGTTGTATCGTGTGTTTTGTGATTTTGTGAAGTGATTGTGTGCAATAAAGTTCAAAGAGAATAATCGGCGTTTTAACTGATTTATCCAAGAACCCATCGCGTTACAGTAATAAGCAACAAATAAAGTACTACTGGGGATCACCAGGAATCTAAGTATTTAACCCTTAAATGCATGATTATTACTAAGAACTCGAAAAAAATATATCTTGTAGAAAATTTTATTTCAATGCAGGGAAAAATATAGAAAAAAAAGAAAAATATTTTTTTCAATACTATTTTATTAAAAAACCTTATGTTGCAGATTCACAACACTATGCATTTACTACACAATAACTACATATGAAAATCTTTGAAACAATGCTTGGATTTAGTAAGGCAAAGGGATACTCCACACTTCTCACACTTTGTTTGGGTGAATCCCTTACATCTAGGCATTTTGCACCTGCTGCGAACACAGTCATCGGGCCAGTGACCAACATTATCTGTCCTTATGTCCTTGGGTGGAACATGCTGAACAGGACCTCGCTTTTTTTTAGCTTGAATTTCCATTTCAATGCTGTTACTGGTGCTGGGCCTTCCTCGTTTGTTGCAGAGTGCAGCTGCATCATCAACATTGGCTAACACCTCAGCTAGTTCCAGTCTATAGTGACACAAATTTGGAATTGATGATGGAGTTTCATTTCTTTTCAAATCTTTATAAACAAGCCATGAGTTTATTACTGTCATGTCCAATAAGTGATAAAAGATACGAAGGTACCACTTGCGACTCCTCATTGCTATTCTATATCTACCAATGAAGCTGTCCATGAGGTCCACTCCACCCATATGGGCATTGTATTCTTTTATTATATGTGGGCAAGAAATCTTGACCCTTGTTTTGTTTGCTTTGTCAAACCTTTCTACTTGGGAGACAGGTTCTGCTCCAACATATGAAGATAGAAAAGTGACAGCTTTATTGTCCTTCCAAGTTACAGCTGTCAAATCAACACCATCAAAGCTAGTCATTTGCTCTTCATAAGTTCCACGGGGAACTGATTTCTTCAATAGTGTTTTTTTGTCAGGTAGTTTGCAGTTTACAAGTCTGTTGTACTGTACAGTGCCCAGGCTATAGATTCCTTGTTTAGCAAGATGGGTTACTAGTGGCACTGAGGTGTAGAAATTGTCAAAATATATAATATGGTTTATATGCCTTGGGACACCTCTGACCAACCGGATAACTACATTTCCTACTGGCCCAAAATCTGGCTCATCTTGGAACCGCTCATTCTCTTGGCCAGTGTAGATTTCAAATTTGTGAGCATAGCCTTTTACACTACACATAACATATAATTTGAAACCCCACTTGTGTGGTTTATTTGGTAAATATTGTTTCATAAAGTGTGCTACTTTTGTAGCACACATCTGCTCATCGATGGATAGTCTCTGCTCCATTGGAATTGATGCAAACTTTTCATTCAGATGGCTAATCATGGGCCTTATCTTATGGAGCCTATCATGTTGTGGGTGGTCCCTTTGTAAATGATTGTCATTATTATTGAAATGTAGGAATCTGCGAATGTTTTCGAATCTGTTCACAGTCATTATCTTCTTGATTGGTTCAAAACCCACAGTATTAGACCAGTAAAGCCGAACATTGGGATATTTTATAACAGACATGTATAACAATATTGCAATAAACTTTCTTAGTTCAGTTTCAGTCAAATTCAATGGTTTTGTCACATTTTTTTGAACAGAGTAGAGATTAGATTCTTCCACGATCCTCTCAAGTATTTCTGATGTTACAAAATGTGAAAATATACTATAAGGAGTACCCGTAGCAACTTGGTCCTTCAGTTCTGGTGGGTATGCAGTGCTGCCAAGAAAAGCAGTCTGGTCAGAGTTCAAAACAAATTTTTTTGCCTTCCAAACAAGGCCTCTCATAGTTGCTCGGCGGCTGGCTTGACTTGTGGAGGGAAATGGAACCTGAGGCACTTGTCTATCTGCTGAGGTATCATTTATCAATGGTGGGTCTTCTGCCATGAGCTCATCATCATTACACTCATCGTTTTCCTCCTCTACCGGACTCTCAAGATCGTGATGTAAATCTTCTCGATTTTCATAAAAATGCTCATAGTCTTCTGCATCAGACTCTTCAAGATCATCTTCAGACCTTTCTCCATTATTAATTTGTGCTAAATATTCTTCTATCTCTTTTACATTCAAGGGCCGCATCTGTAAAACCATAAAATATATCAGATCACAAACAGGGGCATATTGTCTCTAATAAATGCATAGTGTTGTCGATTTACAACATCAAAATAGAAACAATTTGTACAAAATCTAAAACTCTATTCTCCAAACCAATTACTGTACCGAAAAGAAGATGAATTATTACATAAAATAACAATTTTTGCACATAATTACCTTCTAAAACCAATTATTTACACCACAAAACACTTTTCCAATTTTCGACTGCTGCAAATTTCTGGTAGTCAATGCTTTGTCAATGTCAAGCTGGCATTTGACAGACGCGAAAGAAAAAAGGTGTTGCTAGTCGATAAAAAATATTACCCTGATAGTAGTAATTCTACAACAGTATGCGTTGCACTCATACTGATGATTTTGGGGCCTTTTTAATGGTATGTTGCAGTTTTACGTCAATATGCATTTAAGGGTTAATTTCCACCTCAGTTAGGCAGATGAACACGCAGAAAGATGACGTTATCTCTAACCCCTACAAAGGTATGTTTTGCAAAGGACTTTCAGAGGTGGATTTCGTGAATATGCTACTTCAAGTGGATTGGATTGAACTCTTTGTCAAATAGACTCCAAGCAAATATCTATAGAGTCACAATCGCGCAATAAGTGTCCGAACCAAAACTCTGCCCAAGCTACGTAGGCAGGCTTTTTAGTTAGTCGTAGGGCGATTTCAAGCCAACTACAACGCCGCGCGATGCCAAAGTGCTCGGTTACAAGCACTAATTAGGTGACATAACGTCGAGACTCGAGAAAACGGGTCATTGTGAATTATTTTGTAAATATCTAAGTCGGTGTGTATGACGGCGCTTGACTTTTTTTTAGTACTTTTTACATGGGGCCTGTGGTTCTGTAGATATTTGCTCGAAGCATCTAGATGAGTAGTCGTCAAACTAGATCTAGATGAAAAGTCGTGTTTGGTGCGGCCACTGATCTAGATGATATTACGCTAGTTCTTAGATGTAGGTAAAACTGTAATCATGATCATCCTACCAATCAATGCTGATGGTTTGTGGTATGTCCAGGCAACAACTTGTCTTACCAATGCTAATGGCTTGCGCGTAGTCCCTGAAGAACGATTCAGCAGGACTGTTAAGGAACTCCGGCGAGTACACCAGGATGATGCGCAGGCAGCGCTCTGAGATCAGCTTGGCCAATCGCGGGTATGTCGTCTGTCCCGGTAACAACTTGTCTTTTGTGCAAATCTGTCAAACAAATACCGTATTCAAAAGAGGTCTTATTAAATATAATTATTTTTTGCCAAAACTGGCATAACCGGCATCCACCGTGTACATAATTCGAATAGCTCGCACGAATCGATGTGTCATCCGTGCAGTAATGTTTACATTATTGTTGATTTCTCAAAAACGGCTTAGCCGATTTCGATAAAATCTAAATGGAACAACCTTCGGGAGTATACCTTCAAATTTTTTTTATAAATCGGTTCATAATTGGTAATAATATCGATAAACATACATAAAAAAACATATAGGCGAACATAGTAACCTCCTCCTTTTTGAAAGTCGGTAAAAATTAGTATCAGACTGCCTCAGTGATCCAGTAGATAGTGACCCTGAATCCTGGGCCAAAGGAGCGTGAGTTCAATCCCCCACCCAAGGCAAGTATTTATGTGATAAATATAGATGTTTGCTTTGTGTTCGGATGTTATTATCTTTACAAGTATGTATTTAAATAATATATCAGTATTATCAGTTTCTGGCAGCCATATCACAAGCTTTGATTAGTTTTTGGGTCTGAGACTGTAAGTGTCCCTTAATATTTATTCATTATAATGGGGTTAATCAGCAAAGCTGTACTAAGCAACAAGGGGTGATTCAAACCATTATAAACAATTTTTACTATGGGAATAATCCTAATTAACTAAAAGTTTGAAGGTTGGAGAGGAAGTCATAGCCTACTTTTATGGGATAGCACAAAAACCAAAATATGATGCAAAGACGAGGGTAAAAGCTAGTATATAACTGATAGTAATGGCAAGAGGTTTCTGTGAGTACCTAGTAGAGTAATGCTAACACGGCCATAACCTCATTTTCTAAATATGTACGTAAATATAATAATACTATCAACAATTTACTGATTACTTTAGTTAACGTTTACACATACCTGTCCCAGTCTTATCATTTTTGACCTTTTCTTCCCTTTGTCCAAGTGATGCAAATTGAACAAAAATTAAAAAGTTATCTAGTATAGATATTTAGAAAAAAATACGAGAAAAAAATGTGCTATGATAAAACTTGAGTTACTTCACTGTAGTTGTAGTAAATTGTGTTACAACCATAGACCATTCAGTGCTGGACATAGGCCTGTTGGAAGCAGCTTGCATCCAGTGTGATGTTGCTGTCTTAATGATTACTTTGAAACTTGAGTTATTGGTTTCACCATTTTATGACCTCAAAAATTTAGTTTGAGTTTGCTCAAAAGCCCCATGGTGAGGCCCACATTTCAGTGCCATTTTAGTAAAATTTAGTTCAGAAAATACTTTTTTTATAACAATAAAATATGAAACAATTAAAACCCCAAAAAATATTCACTAGACATCTGGGCTTTGGCCTAGGTCCAGCCTTATTTTGCTTTAAAATAAACATAATAATTTGGCAAACAAACAGGTTGCAAAAAAATTGGTATTAAATGACAAATGCTGATTTACTTTGCAAAAAAGTATTATCTATAATTGATTTTACAAATGTATGGTGGCCATATTTTTCAAACAATGTCATAACATGGTCAAAAAATAACTAATGAAAATGATAGCAAAATTATTACACAAGGAAAATTTATAAAGCCTAACATTTTTCAAGCTTTTTTTATCTCTCCTATACTGATTTTTTAGTTTTTGGTAAAAAAAATCTTTAAAATGGCTGACCTGGAACCGCTGCGACTCCAGATAACCCCTGAGTTCGTCAACAAAGCCCTGATCTGCCTCAGCATACAGCACATAGGCATCATATCGGTGGTTGTACCCCGGAGTGTCGTCATATGTGAGGATCTCTGATTCTTCATCTTCTATAGTTATGTGAGGTACAGCTTGGTTCTGGATATTCGCTGTAATGAATAATGTCAATAATGCTTTAGGGTCACCAAGAGACAGGCCTAGGCGAGTTTGGGGTCTGCTGTTAATCTAACTAGTTACATGTGTGCGTAGTTATACATAAAAAAACTATGTGTCAAATTGTGTACCTCCTCTGGTTTGTTGGTTAATAAATAATAAAGTATTCTGGTGCATAAATATATTCTTATTCTATACTACACTGAATTAGCACATTATTCTTACCAATTGTTTGACTTTTTTTGTTTATATGTTCAGTTAAGTCTTTGATAACATCGTCATAAACATCCCACCGATCTAAGAGTTTTAAGTTTTCTAGCAGGTTGCCCACCGACACTGACGGGTCTTGAGTCCAAATGTCCACAACTCGACTGGTTTGATCAGGGTTATTCCGGATGCTGACTTGTATCTGAGATGGTATGTTAGCTAAATCTGCGAGTCCGCGCCAGTCTCTGAAACCGTATCAAAATAGGCATCAAATTAAGCATATGGTAAGGCCGCGCCACACTAAATGGAGGATGTGAAGTTAGGTACAAGCTGCGCAATGAACAATCCTGACTGAAGCTTGTATAAAGCAGTACATTGATTGGCTATTGCACAGCTTGTAGCTAACTTCACAACCACCAACTTGTGTGGCGCAGCCTATAGTACAGTATAATATCACTAATCTGGTACTTAAATAGACCCATACATCCAATAATCCAGCACCCTCCGCACATGCTTTCCTTGCCCCTCTGTCTATGAGTGTCGTCATCTACCACTCTATCTTCAAAACATATCATGTCCCGTGCATACATGCATTATATTCTCTTTATGTATACATACAACAACATTTTACAATTCTCGTTATAAAATGATTTATTTTAATTACGATTTTTTTTCTATAATCCAGTAACCTGAACATTCCAGTAATCCAGTATGCTCTGGTTTTTAAAGGAGCCGGATTAGTGAGATTATACTGTATATGAAAATTAATTGTTGAGATAAGAAATATAGAAATAGTTCATTGAAAAACAGACAATAGGCAGAAATTTCAATAGGTAAATTACGCATACCTACGTCTAGAGTCTGCAAAACATTAGGTAGGTACATGTCTAGGAGCCATGTTTATTATTATAAATAGAATTCTGGACACTTATTTGTTTTGAAACAAATCCTTTACTAAAGTAGCTTTCTCGTTTAGTCTTTACCTGTGCAGTTTCTGAGGCCCGTCTGCTGGAATTACTTTGATTGGATTTAATAGGTCTGATATGATATTTCTGGTTGATCTGGGAAGAAATGATAATGGGAGCAAACGAATGCTCTCGTCCTCTTGGTCCATTTTAACCATTTTTGTCCTCCTAGAGAATGTATCTTCTTTTATCTCGCTTTCTATATCACAGCGCTATCCACAGAACAATCACTATCACAACTCGTGTTCATTGCAAAACTTACTAAAAAAACAAATAGAGCACAAGAAATCCAAGAAATCATTCAATTTGAGCAGATGACGAATTCAGTGCTGCCAAGTCGAAATTTCAAAATAATCTAAGTCACAAACAAACTACAATTGATTATGGACACTGCGTATGGGCACGAATAGGTTGCGAAATCGATTGATATTTTTGCATTTAAACTCAAAAAAAATAAACCAAACGGATCTACTTGATTTTTTGCATGAAACAAAAAGAAAAATAGACAAAATAATCAAGTCAACCGGTAACTCCGTTAAATCTACTAGAAGTGAGACACGTCTTATATCAAATGTATACACGTTTCGTACTGCAATTTACAATTATTATGTTATGTTCATAGTAATGTCTGCTACAGAATGCGGTACTATTGTGTGGCTGGCTGAACGCAAATACGAATAAGCGAAAAAACAGTACACATTTTAACGGATACGACAAAAACGTGTGCTTCGTTCACACATGATTACCGTATCAGTCGGTTTAACGTATCCGTTATCCGTCTACTCTAGATGCGTTTTACACGGAAAATTCCCAGTAAATACTGCTACTCTACCACTTGTCCCGCACAAAGTATGAATCCGGTAAAATTGTACGGATATGTATATTTTCAGTTAGTCCTGTGTCGGTTGTACATTCTCCGTGTTCCGTATCGTTCATGACCGACCAGCGAAATAACCGAATCAAATGTATCGGTCGTTCATCGGTCACGTGACCGAACCATACGGTGGCGATAAGATCCTACGGACATTCACCAACGATCAACAATCTTTGACCTGTCATTAGAAAAGTTAACGAAATTAATTCTTATTACGAGACAAGAAGGTTTATTTTAGATATAAAAAACGAAAGAGACATACAATCATCAAAAAAATGGAACATTGTTTGCATGCATTGTAGTAATAACTATCATATTAATTAAGACGTAAAGTCTAATTTAGAATTTTAATCGCGGAGTATCATTGCAAGCTAGACTCGTTCCGTTTGTTGGTATGCCAGCAGTGTTTCACGCCTCATTTTGGCGCGAATCGTGCGACATGGAATATGCGACGCATGGTACAAATGATCGAGATCTAGAACAAGTAATGAACGATTCGATCATGCGCTGATTATGTTTCGGTCATTGGGACTCGTTCAATCACGACCGACACAGGACTATTTTCAGTGTACGTCAATCGAGTATTCGACAAAAGGGAATTTCAAAAATTACCGTAACGATACTTTTTTCCTACAAACACAATACTATATCTATATAAATGTGAAGTCGCTCGTACAGCTACATATACGCCATCTATGATAAATATCGCTTCTGGTAAAACGGAACAGTAAACGAATGGCGTGTGTGAACGGGCTGTAATGGACATGAGTAGATTGAGATAGATGATGTCAACGGCAGCATGCATTTTTGGCGTGACAACGTCTTATAAATCGATTAACGCTGGCTGCACGCACGAAAAGTGTCATATTGCGCATGAGCCTAGCGTGCAAGCGAGAGTGCGGAACAAGCGATAGAGAGGCAGATCGGCCTAAGCGTTTGGCTAGTTAAGTTGTTGATTCAACAATGTTTTCTTACGACGTTATCTCGTAAAATTATCATACTCTGTATCTAATAAATATTAATAAAATAAATTCATAATTACGTATCTAAGCCAGCTTTACAGACAACCAATTATTTTTACCTACATATTTTTTCAATTATAACGCGCATGATTCATCTTCAAATTAAGTAATAATGATTTTTACATACTACTCCTCTTGAATGCTTTAAAATACCAATTTTAACAAATAATTCAATATATGATGGAGATAAAAATTATAACTTTTTTAGATTCACTTATTTCATTTGTGAATGCTTCCATCAAGTGCCTTTAAAATAGCCTGATTTAAATATTTTACACGAGAGTGGGAACATTAGACCATTCTTTATCAGGTTTTTTTTATCATTTTGGCGACACAATATTTATTTATTTGCCAGTATTAAAGAATTTAGTTTATCAATAAAATAGTTCAGCGAAAGCATCTAAGAGTTAATAGGTAGGTACCTATCTAATTGAAAAATTACAACAACATACCTTCAACAGCAACTAGCACTGGTCATATCATATCAAGGCATTAAGTACTTAACCATATAATGTATCAAGGTCATATCCCATTCCCAGTATAGATTGTATAGAAAATAATAAATAGCGAAATGATTTCACGCCTTTCCGCCAAAAGTACAAAGCCTTTAACTCTTAGATTATAGAGCTTTAACTAAATGTGCGCGTCACCATCATTATCACTGTCAGTGATTATGTTTTTTTTTATCCGGCAGCGCACCCTAACAACTGAAGCTTAGATATTGTATACTAAGCGCCACACAAATCGGCGGATGAGAAGTTAGCCACAGATGACACATCGCCGTGATTCGCTAATTATTGCGCATGTGTGCACAATTCCGACGCCGCGTGTCGTAGTGGTAAGCACAGGCGTAGGGAGTGCGCGGGAGGCATAAGGTTGGCGGGCGGGTGTGCCCCGGCGTCTCATCTCTCTGGCTCCCGCATTATTTTCGGCTTCTGCGCATAGCTTCCCAACCACCGATTTGTGCGGCGCTTAGTATACTTATCTTTACTTAGGTAGTGAAAATGGGACCTAGAATTCAACGTCATCCGAGCCAGCTCAGTTAGAATTCCACCCACAATCACCAATCCATATAAGATTGTCCTATAATCTCTATATAAATAAATAACATCCTATATTTACAACATATATAATACCTAGTTCAGCTGGACGACTGCACCTTCTCCAATCCTTCCCTCAGAACTATACGCTAATTCAGGGCGGCTAAAGTGTACCTACGCTACGCCACTGGGTATGGAGTTTGTAAAATAAAACCATCATATTGAGATACTTTTTTATTGTCATTCACGAGTGCATTCACTAGAGTTCCACGGGATCTACACTGACTTATAATTTACATTCATTTACAAATTATGTATATTGGTTGGCAGCGCTACAATTGCATTTTTAGAGAACAAGTTTAGTACCCTCTTGAATATCGATCACCAAACCCGGGTGGTAAGCGTAAACCCCAAAACTGTAGCCCCATTCTATTTTATCATAATTAAAGACCACGCGTATAATGAATGTTCGTTTGATGAATAAAAACGCGGAAAAACGTAACTGCCAAACAAGCAACAATCGTAGCGCTGCAGTCGCAATTTCTGATCATCTTGTATTTACTTTAGTACGAATACTCAACTTTAATTGTAAGGCAATTTATTGCTCTACTTGAGAGTAAATACAAGACTACACGAAAAGGTTGTATAAATCACGAAAAGTCATTGTTCACATCACAACATTCAGGGGTCATTCATAAAGTACCTACGTCACACTAATTTCGTGATATTTAACCCTTCTCCCGTTGTCATTGAATGGCATTTGTGAGACCCCTCCCCCACCCTAGTATAATATCACATAATTTGTAATTTTACATCAAGCGAGTTAAAACTTTAAATCCATAGAGACAAAGTTGGTAATCCCTTAACATGTGACGTACTGTATGAATGGCCCCTTATCTATTCGGCCATAACACAGCTAAATACTTTTTGCTATTTCAGAAATAGATCATAGCAATTTTGGAATAATTTACATAAGATTTGACTCAGTATCATAACGGTGTGCGTTTCCGCCGTGACTCAGAAATATCCACACTTTCAGAAGATCTATACTAACTCACTAAATCTTAATTATTAGCTTTATATAGAACTTGTTGTTTTACACATATTTGTGATAATTATATCATCTACTAAGTCTTTTTAATAATCGAGATGAGTAAAAGAAAATAAATGACAAGTTTGGTTGAGGTCGATGCCTTCAGATATTAAGATGAACACGCCGCGTTTCATTTTCACACAACTTTAACCCTCTAATAGATTTACAAAGAAAATCAATTGAAAAATCAAAATACTTTTCAAAGAGGCTTCTTGAATTTTATTTTTCCAACAAAATTGTTGAAATACTTAAAAATCAAAAGCACGTATACTAAGCGCCACACAAATCGGCGGATGGGAAGTTATGCGCTGAACGCTGCACAAAAGCCGAAATATAGGTATGCGCGGGAGCCAGAGAGATGAGACACCAGGGCCCACCCGCCCGCCAACCTCATGCCTCCCGCGCGCTCCCTGTGTCCGTGCTAACCACTACAACACGCGGTGTCGGAATTGTGCACACATGCGCAATAATTAGCGAATCACGGCGAAGTATCATCTGCAGCTAACTTCTCATCCGACGATTTTTGTGGCGCTTAGTATACTTACTATTACTGGATATCAAATCGAAAGGTATCTCACTATAAAGTACTATACCATGACCGTACTAGAAACGTGTCAAGTAAAAAAAACTCGTAAAGTATGAAACTATGTTCACTAGAACGTTCCGTCACCATCAGCACCATCGAATGCCATCAGCAAAACATTCTCGACGACTTTTGTTGGCGTACGTTGATGGCACGTTATAGTGAGCATAGTAGAGCGTATACAAGGTTATTTCTAATAAATTAACATCCTTTATTATTATTAGTTATTATAAAGGCTTTTTCTGTACTGTCGCGAGTGAACGATATTTTTCTATGGAACAATAATTTTTTTTGAGTTTTGACAAAAGTTGTTAGTTTTGATGTACAGAATAAGCCCTTAAGAGGATGTTAATTGATTAGAAATAACCCTGTATATCGTGTTGTATTCCGTGCCTGATACGTCCTTATCACGGCCATGGTAGAGTTTGTGTAAAAAGAGAACCGTGGTGGCGTTACTGTGAATTAACAGTAAGATTTTAATCAGCAGCCAAGCTACTGACTTCTTGGTAGACACGAGTCTACTGATGAAAACCGAATTGGTGTCTACCAAGTATCAAAAACTTCTAGTTGTACTAGCAATGACAGAGCAGTGTTGTCCACGTAACAAAATTAGTAAAATGGCACACGGGCGACCTCACCTACGACGCTTCTCTTTTTGAACAAACTCTATGGTAGGTACGTTATAATGGGCAGGCATTTTATTAAGTGACAATTTGCGAGCGCGAAGAAAGTTAAAGTAAATATTAAAAAGGACTGCGGAGTATTGGCTATTTAAAATAAAATAAAAAGTATTAACAAAATATCACTTATCTTTGTGATAAGCATTTCAAAAATCTGAAGCGAACGCAGGATTTGAACCTGCCCCTTCGGATCACTAGCCCGACGCTCTAACCAACTGAGCCAGCCCAGCTGAGCCGAAGGGGCAGGTTCAAATCCTGCGTTCGCTTCAGATTTTTGAAATGCTTATCACAAAGCTAACTCTTTGAGTTAAAAAATCTAGTGTGGAAAGCACTCAAAATAAAATCATAAAATATCACTTATACATTTTATAATAATATAAATAATTATTAACATAAGAAATAAATACCTACGCATAAGGCCTAGTCTCGATTGGCAAGAAATTGCATAGAAATCCGTCAAAGTTTTTGAAAGTGAAATAAAGGAATAGCGCTTAAAATATGCATAAAATCTCAAATCCATGTCTGTTTGTTATATTCCACTATTGTCAAAAATGACCAGATGTGACAATTCTAAACGCAAAACCTAGAGCTCATCCGTCTAGAGTACGTTCACAGTTATTTTACTTCTGATACCTATTTGTCGCTGTCTCTGTCTAGTCATTAGAGTATGTGAAAAAACAGAACCGTCGTGGCGATAAGGTGAACTAATAGTAAGATTTAAATCGGCAGCCAGAGTACCGACTATACTTGATAGACGCGAGTACTGATAAAAACCGAATTGGTGTCTACCAACTATCGAACGACGAACAACAATGACAGAGCAGTGTTGTCGACGTAACAAAATTAGTAAAAAGGCACACGGGCGACCTCACCTACGACGCTTCTTTTTTTGCACAAACTCTACACACCATCACAGGTTAAAGCAAGAAGAATATAGCACCTGAAGGTAAAACAACTGTGAACAGAGTATAGAAATGAGACGACCGCGTTATGCATCTGGGGATCTAAAATTGAACTTCGAACGTGTACGAATCTTTGAGGAACGTATAAGGAACTTTGACAGATTGTATGGAGTTCCTACTTTCGTATACGTCCTAGCCGTTCGAAAGTCAATTTATAGATCCTTTGGTTACTTTTAAATACAATGTCACAAAATTGCCAGTCAAAATTAGACCTAGTCTTATAAATAAAAACGCAATCAACAATGAAGTACATATTTACAATCACTACAGAGTAATAAGCTCTTAAAAATTGGAATGTTAGAAGTTATAACCATATACTTTTATATTTAAATATTTTTTTTAGTACAGTTGACACAGTGTTAGTACATAGTATAACTTATATCGAACATTTAATTTAGGAATTAGAAATAAATAACATCCAAGTGAGGTGACAATATTAAATCAACATTTTCACAACACTTCTACCGGATACTGAACAAAAATACCTTTGCCAATATTAATATATCAAATATTTAAATTGTATTAATGAAAATTAGTAGCAAAGATTTTATGTTACAAAATAAATTACATGTCTAAACGAAATGAAAAAAAATGTAAATTATAATTTGAATAGTTTTAACAGTATTTTTTTTTTTAAATTTTAGCATTCAACTTTGTAACGGGAGCCCGGGTCTCTAAAATACAAGCTATGCTTAGTTTTGAGATCCAATGCCTATCCTCTCATGTGACTAAAGATTTTGTGACAATAAATGTTTTTTTTTGTTCTTGATATTTTGATACTGATGATGATGTTCTCGATAGAAGTTATACTATAGCATTAACGCTAAACTTAATGACAATAATGTTAGAACTGAATAACATAAATTACATGTAAAATAAAATCGAAAGTACATGTGGTAGTGGTTACCACAGCAATCATACATTTGATATGTAATAACAGATAAAAATAAACATATTGGCTACGAATAAGTAAAAACAAGTCACGAAATTTAACTATGTTATAAATGACCCTACAAAAGTTATGTCCAAATTTTAAGGTGTCTGTCAACTAGATATAATGTACCATACTATGACCGTAATAGGACGGTGTCAGGAAAAAAACGTTGTGATGAAAGTATGAAATTATGTCCACTAGACTGTTCCATCATCAAGTATTCCCTGTCAAGTGCCACGGACGATTGATCCGTCGTCACAAAACGATACTAGAATAGTAGATAGATGATAGCTACGCTTGGGATTCTACTCTAGAATCCCTCACTTCGCTCTGGATTCAAAAAAGCGCCCTCGCCGTAAAAATACTATTTTGCTTCCATATGATACAATCTCATATGTGGTCTCTCACTATGGGGCTTATTAGTAAGCTCCAAGTAGCCTAACGAGCTATGGAGAGGGCTATGCTGGGAGTCTCTCTGCGAGATCGAATCAGAAATGAGGAGATCCGTAGACGAACCAAAGTTACCGACATAGAACAACGGATTGGCAAGTTGAAATGGCAATGGGCAGGGCACATATCGCGGAGGGCTGATGACCGATGGGGTCAAAAAGTTCTCGAGTGGAGACCACGTACCGGCAAGCGCAGCGTAGGACGTCCACCCACAAGGTGGACGGATGACCTCATTAAGACCGCAGGATCGCGGTGGATGCAAGCCGCTTCCAACTGGTCTTATTGGAGATCCATAGGGGAGGCCTATGTCCAGCAGTGGTCGTCCTTCGGCTGATGGATGGATGGATAATACAATCTACTATTCTATAACTATTGTTGGCGTACGTTGATGGTACATTGTAGAGGGGCAGAATAGAGCGTATCGTGTTCTTTTCCGTAACTGTTACGTACCTAGTACGGTCATGCTATGGTACGTCATAATAGGCACCTTAAAAGTAATATCCACGCGCTACGGCTCCACTGTCATTAATCATAATTCAGACATCGCAGGACGCGTGCTGACCAATCCATGCTTTTGTTCTGAATTTAAACCAAAGACCAAGCTCTAAAGTGATTCGTATTTTAAATTATATGTACATCAAAGACCTTGTACTTATTTACTAGACTGCGCAATAATATTTTTTGATCAGCTAAAATGAGATCTAATTACATAGCTTTAAGGTAGCTATTTCCTTAACAAGTTGTAGTTAGGGAAACCGGTCGGAGCGAGAGGGGTCCCGGTGGTTGCTGTGTCCTTGTCTGACGTCTTGCCAGCTCATCACCAATCAAGTTAAATGTTTAGGCCTGGTAACACAGAATGTAAGATGGTAGTTTTATGGACGTCGTTGATTGGTTGATTCACGGCTTGAACGAGACACAGCTACTTTTGGAACCCGCTCGCTCGGACCGTTTTACAGTTATTCGTGCACAATCTAGTTATAAGTACAAGGTCTTTGATGTACAAAGAATCAATCAATAAATTGAAGTACGGCTATTTAATATATGGAATTTGTTGAGAATTCGAGTTCCTGACTTATCATTTATTCGTAGCATTTAGGTGCTCTTTGCACCTATCATGCACCCATACATATTTATAAGTATTACTAGTTTCAATAAAGAAAACATCCGAAAATTCGTCTCCTCTCGCTCGCACTCATTTGGTCATGCAAGTGAGAGGACACAATCCCCCAAAGGTCTTCTTTATTGACACGAGTTATATATCATAAGTTTTGATTATACATATTGTATCAATTGACATGCAAATTTTATTATGTTTGTGCTTCACTTCACAGCCAACCTACAATCTACATACATATTATTCATAATGTAAACATAAGTACGAAAATCCTTGTTATTACTATAGTAATTGTTATTTACAAAATGACTATAAGAATAAATAAGTTTAAAAATGTTAAGTTAAGAAATTAAAAACAACTGGCGCCGCCACAAAGGCCAAATAAATGAGTGCTTTTTAATTGAAGTCAGGAAGAAATTGTTAATCGTTATTTTTGTCGCTCATAGCGTAATTTGACTATTGACTATTTCTTAGTCCAGTCGTTCTCAGCGATATAAAATGATCTTTATTTAGTTAATCTAATATTTTAAAATCATAGTGCAACAAATATCAACATCATACCAACTGGAGTACTCCATGGCCGATTTAAAACCAGTTTATTTCAAAACAAAACTAAAAACAAAAAAAAACTACACATTTCAGATCCAGTTAAAATTCTAGGACGATATCTTTAAATATACATATGTAAAGTACGTACTTTTTATACAAGTCTCATAATATACATGTTTGATATGAATAATTTAGTTATTTGACGAATCTTTAAGACAATTTATTATCCATACATACCTACTATAATACAAGAAAATTTTACACAAGAGTTGTTTTAGAAAAATCATAGATCCATATATTTTATAGCAAAACAGATTAACAAATAATAATAGAATTTGTGCAAATTAATAAATTCAAGAAAATCGATAACAAGGCAAGATAGGTAAATCACTTGAGCACTCTTAGCACGGACCATGTAGTTTTTTAAATTATTTCACCCATTTATCAGTGTACATGGTATTCATGGTTATTTTTTGCCTAAACAAGGCCGGATCTTTCATATGGATTTTTGGGCTTCAGTCCCGGGCCCCGTGGATGCCAGGGCCCCAAGCCCCCATCTAAGTCGAAAGTGAAATATAGAAAGCGAAAAACTCTATGATTATATTATTACTTATAAGTTTGTATCCATGCAAAGAGGCAAAAAGGCAAGTTATGTTATCAGGCAACACAATGAATCTCTGATTGTTATAATTATAGTGATAATAATACTTTGTTACAATATAACACATAGGTAAACCAGATGAAAACGATAGATATTAAGTAATTTTCGTTTTTTGTACCAAACAACGTTTAAAACGATATTTAAGATATTCGTTTCAATTTCGCTTATAGGTTACAATTTCAACTATCAATTTTCTTTTACCTATTTTCTGTTTTCAACGTCAACATTTAAAATGTAAGTAAAGTTTTTTTTTCAACAAAATCAATATTGTATGCAAATTATCAAGTTTTCGTGTCTCCTTGCGCGTTACACGCGTATTTCAATGTTAATATAATCTAATGTAAAATAACATCAATTTAGAATTTGCACTAAAGTACTGGCAGGTTCACAAATATAAATAGAACTCATTAACAGTTAAACTAAATAAATAATGTATAATTAAAATGAATACCCTTAAAAGCTAACTATTTACAATGATATGATTAAATTGCAAGTTAATTCTTAATAATACAAAGATTAAGTTAATATTCAGTTTAGTCATTGAGTTAGATGAAAAAAAAACTGTTAATAGGAGAAAAATAATTCAAATTATTGTGTAGTTATTTGACAAAATTAAAATTATCAGCACTATTTTAAAATTATTTAAGAGGGTTCACTTTTAAATAAGGGCTCATTTAGACGACACAAAAAGGCATTGCGCGGTTGCAAAAGCTTTATGTCGTCGAAACACTCAGAGCAAATAAAAACATCAAGAGAGAATGTTGTGAAAAAACAAGTGAAGCCAACCGAAACTACGCCTCGCCGTGTAACAGACAATTACACACACATCCAGGCAACTATGAAACTACGCCTTGGCTTGTCAGTCAAACTATGGCGGCGCAACAGCGACGCACTCACACATGTATAAAAAACCGGCTTCACTTGACTGTTCAACGACGTTCCCTCTGGATTATTTTATTTACTCTGAGTCGAAACGTGTAAAAAGCCCTTAAAGGTACAGAAAATACAGGGACCGGCATAATACTAATATCTGTATAGGCCGCGCCACACAAGTTGGCGGATGTGAAGTTAGCTACAAGCTGCGCAATATATAATCCTGACTGAAGCTCACACAAACCCGCGCGTTGATTGGCTATTGCGGAGCTTGTAGCTAACTTCAAGTCCGCCAACTTGTGTGGCGCGGCCTATTAGTCCATTGACATGTTACAGGAGCTTTACATTTTTTAGAGGTCGCAATTTTATTTTTGGGTCATGTGTGGGGGTTCAATAGAAACTTAACCCCAAGTTTGTGGGGTTGCCGCCCTTGTCCCTCCGCCGCCATCTTGGAAAAAGGGGTGCAAACACCTTTTTCGCGATATCTCGGAAACTATATTCGTCCTACGAAAATTCGTATTTTATTCGTAACTATTGAAGTGCTTGAAGCTCCATGGATCTGTCAGGACTTTGTGATTTTATTGCTCAGTAAGTGAAGCTTCACAAGCGTATACTAAGCGCCACACAAATCAGCGGATGGGGAGTTATGCACATAACGCTGCGCAAAAGTCGAAATATAGGTATACGCGGAAGTCAGAGAGATGATACGTCGGGGCACACCCGCCCGCAAACCTCATGCGTCCCGCGCGCTCCCTACGCACTACGACACGCGGCGTCGGTATTGTGCACACATGCGCAATAATTAGCCGATAACGGCGAAGTGTCATCCGCCGATTTGTGTGGCGCTTACTATACCTAAGTTTCGTGAGTTTAAAATAAATACTGGCATTTATTCGTTGATAGATACATACAGTTTACGTCATATTTCATGACTGCATTGAAGTGCGCTAGTCGCTGCGCAGTACTGCGCACTACCCCACCCATCGCCCCCGCTGACACATATTTTGTTGCTGCGCAGCTACACACCTGAATACACTAGCTGCCATTAAATTTGAATCATATACCACCGAGTACTCACTGACATCAGATCGATTGTTTAAGGGGTTTTTAGGCACTATGTTGGTACTCGCTGTACAGGATTTTTTACGTTTTCAATTTAATATGGTATAGAAAGAAATACAGCAAAGAAATATACATAAAATATCTCTAAAATCCTAACATACGGCTAATATTAAAAGGTACATGTGTGATTCTCGTCAATTTTAAGCTAGTGTTTGGCAACATTTTCTAGCCTAATTTACTACCCTATAAAATGTCTTTTGCCATTACAAGAAATAATGGCAGTGAATTTGAAAACGTTCTTGTACTGTTTTTTTGAAAAGTCTTTTTATTTGTAATGTGAGAAATAGTTTAAATGCCCATTCCAGAGGTAGCATAGATGAGTGTACCATATTGTAAGCCTTAGATCTGGCTATTTCGTACACAAACAATTTATTATAATTCTCTTTTACACTCTTGCAGACGTATCGTCAAAGCATGTCATTTATACTATATTATGATTTATTGATTTTATTATATTTCTTTTTATAATGAAATGTCTTGTATAAGAAGTTGCCATCAACAACAACATGAATCACTTATTAAAGTAGAACATCTGAATTTTTTAGTGTTCCGAATATGCATACTTTTATACATTACGTGGGGCAACTTTATTGTTTCAAATAATCAAATTAGTTAACTCCTAAGGAATTAATAAAAACGTAGTTTTACAGAGGTACACATATCTCAATGGTCCAGATAGCTCAGTACAAAAATATATTTTGAATATAATTCAATTCATTCATTCACCGCCTCGGGAGCCGAAACGTTCCGACAGAGGCAACGATATCGGACTCCGTACACCAGACAAAGACAGGACTAGACTCGGCTGTCTATCTGACAGATTGGAAGAAACGTCAATTTCTTTTTTTGTTCAATTGTGTGCTGCGCGTTTACCCTGCATGTAGGCTTCCCACCGTTTCGCCGTGTTAATCAAAATTGGATCGTCGTCCAAGCCAGCTAAGAGATAAAGTTGGTTGACATGAGTTGCGTGGTAATCCCATCGAGCTATGTTGGGGCTGACTCCTAAAGTAAAGTGCCGAAGGTCGTAGAAGCTCCCGCTGCCGGTATCGAAGAGTGGCAGGAGAGTTTTGAGTGACGTCATCCCGTCGTCGAACATCTTTTTGGCTAGAGAAATAGAGTTCTCACCCTCGATGATGTGGAGATCGTACAGACCGAGCAGTGTGTAGATGAACCCGTTCAGTACAAATAGAGGCGGTTTGGTCGGGTACTCTTCGTACCTGGAAGGAGAGGATAACAATTGACAAGATTTTCATAGATTGTCGTCACTATTGTCATCAAGATGTGATCGCAAAGGTCTAGAAAATGCTGACATGACGACCATAATATCTAGGGGTAGGGACAGAAAGTGAAGATGTACATGATGCAAATATCGTTGTCTAGCAGTGAGACAGTAAAGATTAGAAAACCAAATCCCATATGGGAAACCCTAATGGAGAGTGCAGTTTTAACTTATTATTCAGTGTCCTATATTATACCAGACATATATGTCCATACGGCGCGCCACATGTAGGTAGGTACGTCGTCACGTTACAGTGAGGGTACCTAGATGATGGCAATATGAAGTATCGTACCATTCATACCAGACGTATTTGTCCCACCACAGGACCTTGACGCCGTAGTAGGTACAGTGCACGTCACGCCGCTTGCAGATATCTAAGTAGTGTCGACGGTGTGATGGTACCTAGATGATGGCAGAATGATGTGTGTCGTACCAAACATATTTGTCCATCCACATGGCCTTGACGCCGCCGGCGTGGCTCGGCACGTCCAGTAGGTAGAGCGCGCGGCGCGCCGCTTGGAGGTACGAGGTGTCACCGGAGTGATGGTACGCGCGCGATAGCAGGGAGATCGCGTGCCCCTGGCTCATAGCCGAGTGCCTGCAACACGAGTCGAGATGTTAACATGTCATAGGACTTATAGGGATGGTCAGCCGCCGCGCGCTCGTTGTGTGTACAGCAGCACAACAGTTATTGTTAAGTTATAAGTTCAGCACGTGGAGTGATACCAGCGGAGGACGGTGTGGAAATGCGGCATGACTTGACCTTGACCGTTTTTTGTTTTTGATCTCAAATCTTCGACTATAAAACTATTGAATCTTTGAGACAGGCAAATCCACAGAGCATGCAACGCCAAAATTAAAAGGACCGACGGGTCGGCGGCGCCGCACGGGGATGGGCCAGCCGCCGTGAACATCTGTAGGTGGTGGTACCGACCAGCCGGGCTCGAGCTCGGCGACGCCGGCGGCGATGCGGCGCCGCACGGGGATGGGCCAGCCGCCGTGAACATCTGTAGGTGGTGGTACCGACCAGCCGGGCTCGAGCTCGGCGACGCCGGCGGCGATGCGGCGCCGCACGGGGATGGGCCAGCCGCCGCGCGCGCGCTGCCCGCGCCGCAGCCACGCGCCCGCCGCCGTGAACATCGCCATGTGCTCGGCCGACGACACCGTCACGTTGTCCAGCGAGCCCGACCCGCTCAGGATCATGCTTGATATCTGGTGACAATAAAAGGCCTTCTACACGATTGGGATCAACCGCCAATCGTCGAGTCAACGGTTGGGTTGATGTAAAAATAGTTGGTTGATGTCAGCGGGCTTGATTGGGAGCGCATTCCACCCAACGGGCTGCGACGGTCGACCTCGATCGTCTGGAACGCTGTCGGCCGAACGGCCCGAAGTGATCACGCGAGCGCGTCAGGGTGCGCTTGTTAGTCGTAGTGGGCGCACATTATCGCATGTTGCAATGGATTTCGAAAACGAACGCCGCGAACGAAAGGTTCTGATAGAATTCATATATTGATTTGGGGCATAGGATTCTATTTATACAAAGTTAAGAACCAAAAAACTCAATCATCATGTTTCTGATATTTTTTTTGTTTTTCTTCTTCATTCAAGCGTATAAAAAGCTATTGCTAAACCAATCTTCTATTGTTTTGAAAGGCAAGGAAGGGGTCATCGCTTTGAATACCGGAGAAGAAGAAAAAAAAAGAAGAACTGACAAGTTGAGTCAGCCACCGACCGTGTAGAACGAATACAAAAAATGGTTGACTTGACCGTTGATTCGACGGTTGGCGGTAGATAACGACAGTGTAGTGTAGAAGATCTTTAAATTTGTTAATAAGAAACGGGAAAAGTTCTGGAAGATGTAGAGGTGACGTCTAGTGATAATCCTTAAGCAAAGAAGTACTCCTGCGATCTAGATGTAGTGCTTGTCAGCTATTCAAAGACAGTTGATTGACAACGTTGGAACGTGCGTTTCGTTACGTTCGTCGGGCAGCGCCTAGCCCTTCTGCAGGTCAAGATATTTCGTGAGCCGCCGCGGTAGACTGCTGAGGTAAATATCCTCCTAACACACCAGTGACCGAGTTACCTTGAACTTGTTCCGGGGCGAGCGCCGCTTGGGCCGGTCGAGCAGCGCCCAGCCCTTCTGCATGTCGATGATGAGGTCCCGCGTGAGCCGCCGCCAGCGCGCCTCGGTGCCGATGCCGTGGTAGATGTGATCCTCCTACAACATTCAAACACTTGTTACAGGTCGAACGAACCGGTCAGCTGATATTATAATGATGAATTCTACTGTCTTTTTTTACGTGATTATGTCTTATAAATCGATGAACGCCGACTGCACGCACGACGGACAAGCGATATAGAGGCACGATAACGGCCTAAGCATTCGGCTTGATTCAGTTGTTGATTCAATGTTTTCTTATAAGTTTATCACGTAAAATTATCATCCGTAAACCGACTTTACAGACAACCATTTCTTAATATTATTTAAAGTTCACATAACGACATATGCCTGAACTAATGCTTAAGTCAATATAAAATATGTGTAACTATTCCAACTTACCTGAACATAAATCAACTGACTATTAGTAACATAATGCAAATACACAGTCTCTTTCTTCTTATCCTTATTCTGCAGCACCACGATAAGCGACGAGTTGGGCTTCAACTGCACGTCCACACTTAGCACGAAGTCTAAGCTGATGTTCACTTTCAGCCACACTTGACTCGACATCTGATCCGATGTCGAGAACCTTAGCACGTTAGACTGGGCAAGTGTGTCAAACTCGCGAACCATGTACGCGTCCTGACTGACAATCCAGTTCTCCAAATGCTTCTCTCCGTCGTCTATGACTCTTCTTCTGGGCTCCGGTTCGGTTAGATGCTTGCTGTAATGTGCCAAGCCGAATTGAGCTATCTGCGTTGGGTAGAAGAACCCTTTTGGCTCCCATTGTGTGGAGACGGGGACGCCCTCGATCCCGCTGATGCATTTGACGCGGTCTCTCACTTCGACGTTGTAGTTCTCGAATGTGACAAAGGTGCCGCGCGGGTCGTAACGTTTCTTCGGATGGTAGATCTTGCCGTAGCTGTGCGACCATTCGAATTTTTCTACTCCATCCGTCGTGGTCACTTTGCCGTAAATCTGGAAAAGTTTATTATAGTGAGAAGGGTTAGGCAATACTCGCTGTACAGAATGGCATACTTTAACTTGGCATACCTACTATACTTATTATAGGTTTCTATTTTAGACTGGGAGGCTTTGAAAGTCTACCGAAATTATTTAAAAGGCTAACCCAGCTTTGTGAAATCTCAATCTCGATCCATACCTCGAAGGACGCAAACAAAATCTTCTATCTTCTATACGGCATTGCAAGAGGCAAGAGCGCTTGTACGGGGCGTATAAAAATACGGCTGTCGGTGCAGTTACTGGACACCCCACCGATTACTCGCCGTTGATAACTCGATACTACGAACCCTACTGATACCAACACAGCGGTGGGATTTACCTCGAAATATTTGTGTACGAGCGAGAACGGCACGAAGACCTCGTCCCGCGCGGAGTCGCGACGACACCCCACCGAGTACTCGCCGTTGATCACGCACTCGATGTCGGCACCGCGCTCCGCACTCGACAACACTGACCCTACTGGACGTCACAGATAACATTAGATACAATACCTGTCCACTATATTAAAGCGTCCATCAGATAGCTGCTAATACTAGACCTAGGTCTAGCGTCCGAACAATCAAAAATATAACTCAAGATCTGTGATTGAAGTCTGTGACTCTAACTTAGGGATGTATGCACATGGTATCATTGAGCATATAAAAAGTAGCATGTTATTCACAAGCAGTCAATAATCTTGCTAGCTTTTATTGGCTATGTGCGGTGGTGCTGTATTGCAAGTAATGGAGCGAGTAAATAGCGCGAGCAGGATAAAACAGTAAATCCAACGCCACCACATATAGCCACTGCTGTTAAAATTGCACTGCTGCTAAAATATGCTTTGCCTAAATACTGTACCAAGCTTTTTTAATAGTCCACTACAGGACGTAGGCCTACCCACGAAGGGTGGTAAGGCCATATCCACCACGCTGGCCCATGGTTGGTGGATTCACATAAGCCATTGAATTTCTTCTACTGGCGTATGCAAGTTGCCTCAGGATTTTTTCCTTCACCGAAAAGCCAGTGGTGTGAAAGTCTGTACGTAAATTACAAAGAACTCCTTGGTACGGGACCGGGATGTGAACCCACAACTTCACGATTGCTAGGCGGGTGTCACTGCCACTGGACTACCACAGCTTTAAAAGCCTAAATACATTTCCACATTTTGAGCATATAATTAACATAAAGTTGACAGATAACTTAATTGCACAATTTATTTTTCATATATTTATCAATCAACTATTATGGTTAATAGCCAATTGTAATAGCGCATGAAGAAATAATAATCTAGTAGTAGCTATTTAATAACAATGTCAAGAAATGTCATCTTATAATAATACTCTTAAGATAATGAGGATAAGTCTATAGTAGGCAGGGGTCATATAATCATCATGTGAGACTTGAAAGGGACTAAACTAAAACTAGACTCCCTTGGCCATATCAAAATTTGACCAAACTTACCAGAGTTGCAAAGATAGTAAAAACCTTCACATTATTAATGGACAATCACCAAATTAACAATCAGAAGTATTTAAAACAAGCCATTCTTGTATATTTGGACATTTGTGTCATATCCTGACATCTACTTCTTGTTGCGAGATGGCTCAAAACCATGCAATACTCAGTCAGCCAGATAGTAATAGTCACGGGTGTAGCTTAGGGGAGGGACGGGAGGGGAGGGCATGGGTCTATAGTGCTAACCCTGGATACTTCTTTGCCCACCCCATACTTAAAGACTGAAGATGCTTTTTGCAACAGCTGCAGAGCGGCAGGTTTACGCGCATGTACATCATGACGTCAAGGTTAATAGAGATACATACTGGGTCTAGGCGCGAGGTCGGGGCAGTGCGACCAGTACAGCATGAGCACGAGCGCGGCCAGGCACAGCGCGCCCAGCGCCAGCCGCAGGTTCACGCGCACGTGCATCATGATCCATGCCTGCAATACACGCACACCTCGCTTTTGGCACATCTTAGACTAATAGAATAATCCGCGCCACACAGGTCGGCGGATGGGAAGTTAGGCGCAGAACGCTGCGCAAAAGGCAAAATATAGGTATGCGTGGGAGCCAGAGAGACGAGACGCCGGGGCACACCCGCCCGCCAATCCCATGCCTCCCGCGCGCTCCCTACGCCCGTGCTCACCACTAAGCCACGCGGCGTCGGCATTGTCACACATGCGCAAAGTGTCATCTGCGGCTAACTTCTCATCCGCCGACTTGAGGGCGCGGATTATACTCCAACAAACAATAGACTTCGCGGCACATCTATTTAACTAAATTTTATAAGCCTATATTTCAACTTGTTGTTGACCGATTTAGTTCATACTCAAATATTGAGGATTTAGATACTAAACAATCTTGCAAATATTATCAAAATAGACTCATAAATAGCGCGACAGACAATTTCTCTCTTTTTGAGAAAATTAGTTGTAAAATGCAACCTGTAGAGGAAAATTAGCATTCGAAACAGACTGACCAAAGCAAAACCGCTGTCAAAAAGCAGACACTTTTGCATTACTCCAGTCAATTAAACTAGAGACCTTTACTTCGCTTCATTCAATAGCCTTTGACTAATAAGAGGGGTGGTATCACCTTAAACCTTTATGTGCAGATCTATCCCAAACTCAGGAACCAGATAGGGGTGATATGATATTCAGTGTTGGTCGTCCAGCACAGCGGCAAGGTGGGTTGATGATATTTATTTATAAGCGAGCAGTGTATACTGATATGCCTTTAAGAAGTTTCAAGTAATTAGTATTTAACTGTCAAAGCAATTTTCGTTCTATCCAAAGATCCAAAATTTCAGGTTGAACATGGTCTTAATTAACATAGAACCGAGACAGATGGCACAATTTGTGAGAGGCCTATACCCAGCAGTGGATAAAGAAGGCTGTGGATGATGATAATATTATGTGTGATAAAATTGTGTGTATGTTAATTTATATGCATGTGGTGTTGAAGCTCCAAAAGAAATGGGTCAATATTGATATGTTTGTCATGTTTCAGCAAAGCCTCTATTCAAAAATCTCTATTAAATTTAATAGAGATGGTTTTTACTACCTGAATAATAATATGACCTGAACATTGTTACATTCCACTACTGATTTTATGTATGGAAAAAAAAGTCATGAACACTTTTATAATGACTTTATTAAGTTTCCTACTAACACAATATTTTTTGAGTATAGTAAATTATTTAATTAGCAAGATTGCATGTGTGTCAGTCATAAATAACTTTGATATTTATTCACATACATAATTAAATATCATGCACTTTTTAAAGGTTTTTTTTAAATACCTACTATTTTTACTAGGTACTGTCATCATTTGTTAGTCGGCTGCTATAGTAGTTTTAATTATAAGCATTTATAGAAGAAAATTCTAAGAAACTATATAATTAAAGGCTATGGAGGTAAAGTAGATACATTTGTATGATAATTAATCAGTCACTACTGTCTCAAGCTTAGACCGAGGCAAATCCATTAATAAATTAGCTACAGTATTTATACCTAAAGTGAACCAACTGCTAAATATAACTTGAGTGTTTCTCTACAGTCTACATCTACACTGTCCCATGATTTTGCGTAGGCGGATTCCAAACAATTATTTAATTCTTCCCATTTTCATTAATGGTACTGAAAAACACAGTCTATTAAGATTGTAACGGTATTTACTAATTGCAATAAAATAATCCCGGAACTATGCAAGACCGAGACGTGTGAATTATTAAAATAAATATTTGTACGACTTACGCGATACTCAGAGCCATTCCATCCGTCTTCGCGTCTGTGATACTGAATGAAATGGAGTCCTCTCATAAGAATAGTTGTAGACACATTGCACTAGCTGTAGCAACAAGGCTTTTTTAACTAAAAACAAAACAGAATTTAGATAGAATTAATTTCTTGAAGTAAAACCTAAGAGTAAAACACAAACCGCTTCGCTTTGCACTTTGCAGCTGTTTGATTGTCAAAAATGTCAAAATCGATTTGACAGCTAGTTTGACACTGACAGTTTACTAAAACTGCCAATGTCACTATTTTGAATGCAGAGAAGCTGCAAGTCAATTTTTTTTTAGTATACGCCCGTTTTTGGACAAGCTAAGGCCATACCGCCTCGTCTTACGTATTGTTTGATTTACATTATCTTTTCTTTAACTCTTCTTCTTAGTAGAGCAGTGGAGACTTTACTAGAAGCTTCGATGGTGTTTTGAAGAAACACGAAAAGTCATCAAACATTATACTACTTGCCTACACACATGACTGAAACGTAGCCTCTTACTATGGGCCTTACAAGTAGCCCAACGAACTATGGAGAGCGCCATGGTCGGAGTCACTGTACGGGATCGAATCAGAAATGAGGAGATCCGTTACGTAGAAGAACCAATGTTAAAAACATACCTCCATACCCCAACGGATTGGCCGCTTCGGCCGTTTAGGAAACCGGGGTTAGGAAACTGGTTTCCTAAATGGCTTTTTTATACTTTCAGGAAACTGGTTTCTTAAAAAGATTTATTAATGCTTCAACGTCACTGGTTTCCAAGGAGTACTATGTTTATGTTATTTTAGCCACTTATGAAACTATGCAATACCTGGATTCCAGGCACTTATTATTAAATACAATACTCAATGTCAATTCATGCCTGGAATCCATTTATTGCATAGTTTCATAAGCGGCTAAAATAACATAAACATAGTACTCCTTGGAAACCAGTGGCGTAGAAGTATTAAGAAATCTTTTTAGGAAACCAGTTTCCTGAAAGTATAAAAAAAGCCATTTAGGAAAACAGTTTCCTAGCCCCGGTTTCCTAAACGGCCGAAGCGGGATTGGTAGGTTGAAACGGCAGAGGGCAGGACACATAGCGCGGAGAACTGACTACCTATGGGGTGACCGATGGGGCCGAAAAGTAGCGTAGGACGTCCACCCACAAGGTGGACAGATGACCTCATTAAGACTCGTCCAGCACAGTTGAGCTGCAATTAAATCTGTAAGTAGCGTGTAAAAGTTCAGCAAATAATGCGTAATAAGCACGTAAGTAGCCTTAGATCATAGTTTCCAGTTCCAGACAGATACGGCTTCGCGACAAATAGGTTTAGTTCTAATGCGATTTGATCCGCGAGCCGTCGCCTATCGGATTACTAAAGACTTACAATGAGACCAATCTCTTTCAGTCTTGGTGGTTAGTGTCAATAACCACCTCTTTCCGATTTTTTATATTAAAATCTACGCCATCTACCGACAATCGCGTGAATTATCATGAATGTTTGTACCTTTTTTGACAAGATGCGAGCGATTGGCGGCATATTCGATGAATGACAGTTCATTTGTTTTCATTTGAAAATTACGCTAACGTACATTTTTTCTTGTGTTAGATAAAAAATACCTGTGAAGCGGGTAAGTAACGTTTTTCTTCAATGTTTGGTATTCAACTTATTCTCCTATATCTATTTCATATGTATGTGTATGAAACTATCATTACTTTTATATTTTCAATGTGCATTGACGACGAAAATATAGTGGTTAGTAAACTAACCACCGTGACTGTTGCAGGTTTATAGGTTTAATTTACATAAGGCATGTAAGTATTTATTTATTTTATAATTATTTCAGTATGCCGCGCAAGCTAAATAATAGACAAATCGAAGAATACTTGTTGGAAGATATTCCTTCAGATAGCGAGAGTATTTGTAGCGATGAGGATACAGAAGATCAGCCAAATCCGCTGGTGTTAGGCGATTCGATTGGAGAAGTTCAAGTGACTGATTATGACAACTTTGATTCCGATGATGACGCCCCTCTGTCTAGCTTAGTACTTCGCAATCCTGAATCTACAGAGTATAACACCGTAAACTCAAACAGACCGGCTACAATAGCTCCAAAATGGAAGAAGAATTATAGAATGGACATACCTGGTGAGTTTACTGAAAGTGTGGGAATAACCGGTCAAATTCTTAGCATGGAATATGTTCAACCTCTTTTACTATTTCGCCTTTTTTGGACAGAGCATTTACAAGATATTTTATGCTTTCAAACTAACCTTTACGCTACTCAATCAGGAAAGCTTTATACACCCACCACTACAGAAGAGCTTGATGTTTTTATTGCTTTGAACTTGGTAATGGGTATAAAGAAATTGCCGAGCTACAGAGATTACTGGTCATCAGCACCTGATTTGCATGACGGCTATGTATCGAGGTTCATGAGCTTCAATAGATTCAGTTGGCTGTTCAATCCCACAAGTGGTGGCACAGGATTTTCTTTCATTTCCTTGATTGTAGTATTGTCAATGCTTTTTTAATTTATAAAGAACTACAGTCCTCTTCACGCACGGACCTAAGCCCTTTGACTTTGAAAGAATTCAGACGAAGCGTATACCAGGGTCTACTGGCCCCAACATATGTCAGAGACAAACGAAGGCCCGAATCAATGAACAGCAACCGCAATTCTACAGCTTCTTCTCCAGGCCCTGCATTTATAAAACGTCACAAGCCAACAGTCCCTTCAGAAATTCGTCTTGAATCCAGTCGCCATCAACCTGAAAGAAGCACATCAAGAAGATGCTGTCTATGTAGCACTAAAATATCTCCAGTGCGTACTGTATGGCAGTGTAGTACATGCAAAGTGCCTCTTTGTCTACGCAAGGGAAAAGCTTGTTTTTCAGATTTTCATAAAAAATAATTTTTACCTTAGTTTCGTTGTGGAAAATTTCATTATAACATATAATATTAATAAACAATATAAGTAACTCATAATTGTTTTGTTTCTGTCAATAGTCACGGTGGTTAGTGACACTAACCACCTCATTCCTCGAAAGCCTTCATACCTAGATTTTTTTTTCATACTTTCAGTGATATTTTAGCTGTAGTTAAAGCCAAAACAATAATTCAAACATTCAACATATTCTTAATCTAAAAGCGTGACTGAAAGAGATAAGCACGTAAGTAGCCTTAGATCATAGTTTCCAGTTCCAGACAGATACGGCTTCGCGACAAATAGGTTTAGTTCTAATGCGATTTGATCCGCGAGCCGTCGCCTATCGGATTACTAAAGACTTACAATGAGACCAACTTACACGAGGTTTTACTTTACGGAGCTACTGTCGTAGTTCTTAGACAAAAGTATCTAGAAGCAAGTTGTTTAATTATTTTGCCAGCTTTGAAATTATGTTGGTCAGTTTACATTTACACTTGGGGCACTGAGTGGCTGTTCTGAGAACTAGGGTCATGTCTTTGGTCTAGATTTTTGAGGTAGGTATTGGACAATACTTATGATTAAACTTCCTCGCCTAGAGACCCCATACAGGGTTATCCAGAGCTAGTGTACCGAGCTGAAAGAAGATAATTATGAACAACTTATTCTATCGGGAAAAAAATCAGCTGATTCAAATAGATTTTTGAATTGCTGATTTTTTTTTTCAATTTTTGTGTTGTCTCCGTAGTAAAAGTTATTCATAATAATGGTCTTAATCACCCCATTTTTGCTTAGTACAGGGCAATCTGATAACTCTGTAAGTACCATCGACTTGGCATTTTTTCTGTAGGTACCTATACTCTTTACACTTTCTACAATAGGCGTGGTGATTAAAAAAATATTATTAGTCCGAAGTTCCCCATGACGTCACAAGTGAAAATTGATAAATGAATATACCAGAATTGCTACCAAATCAAAAACTTGTATAGACAGTATTCACCGACTCAGTGCGCACCCCGATAACTAAAGTTCTTCCGGGAGTTAAATCTGACCACCATGCACAAATAGTTAACTTGAAATTGCAATCGCTTATGTTTCTACCAATAAAAGACTAGCAAGAAGAACTACAGTTGCAAAAATTGGTCAGCTTGATTTTTTCTTACATCTGGAATGGAATAACTAGCTTTCCGAATGCCAATTCTACATTTTTCATAACGTTCTTGGATAGGTACTTTAGCTAAGATTATGCCTGTAACTAAGTTGCCTAATAAAAGTCCTAAATTCTGTGACTGGGCAACAAAAGGAATCTATAAATCTAGACAGAGACTTTTTGAACTGTATGACCTATGTAACAATGGTAATATTGTTTTAAGAACCTATTTGAATAAGTACATATAGTAATATATTTAAATTAGTATGTCACGCGGCTAAAAAGCTTCACTTGAAACGTAAAGTTGAAATTGATAACAACAAAATTAAATGTGCATGGCAAATTATAAAAGATGAAACTGGGAAAGATGGGAATAGTGATATAGACTGTGATAATTTTTGTAATAATAATGATGACTTAATTGATGATCAAAATGTAATTTGTGATATTTTTAGGTTTCGGTTCTTGAAGTCGTTGACTCGTATGTCTACCTAGGACAAGTAGTCTAGTTAGGTAGGTCCGACTTCAACAAAGAGGCCAATCGCCGAATCCAACTCGGCTGGGCAGCGTTCGGAAAATTGCGTAGCGTCTTTTCGTCCGACATACCTCAGTGCCTCAAGTCGAAAGTTTTCGACCAGTGTGTGTTGTCAGTGATGACTTATGGCACAGAAACGTGGTCTCTCACTATGGGCCTTATTAGTAAGCTCCAAGTAGCCCAACGAGCTATGGAGAGGGCTATGCTCGGAGTCTCTCTGCGGGATCGAATCAGGAATGAGGAGATCCGTAGAAGAACCAAATTTACCGACATAGCCCAACGGATTAGCAAGTTGAAATGGCAATGGGCAGGGCACATAGCGCGGAGGACTGATGACCGGTGGAGTCGAAAAGTTCTCGAGTGGAGACCACGTACCGGCAAGCACAGCGTAGGACGTCCACCCACAAGGTGGACAGATGACCTCATTAAGACCGCAGGATCGCGCTGGATGCAAGCCGCTATTAACCGGTCTTATTGGAGATCCATAGGGGAGGCCTATGTCCAGCAGTGGACGTCCTTTGGCTGATGGATGGATGGATGGATGGATATTTTTAGTAATTATTTTGTAAATATGGCCAATAATCTCACTAAAAATTTAAATTGTTCAATTGAAGATTCTCTGGCATACTTAGACAATTTTATACCTTGCCATCAATCTAGTTTTATTCTCAGACCTATTACTGTGACTAAAATAATTAGAGAAATGAAACCGAAGAAATCCAACGACTTTTGGCACATCTCGCCATACATAGTCAAAAAACTCGAGAACGTAATTGTGGATCCTATAACATCTATCATCAATAATTGCATTTGCAGAGGATATTTTCCTGATGATATGAACGTAGCCAAAGTTGTCCCAGTATTTAAAAAAAGAGATGTTACTGATTGCAATAATTATCGCCCAGTATCGATTCTTCCTAGGTGTAAGTAAGATATTTGAGAAGTACATTGCAGACTTGGAAGAGTTATCGTCCCTGATTGCAGAAGAACTAATGTCATAAATGATAAATAAAAATCTCTTAAATGTGCGTCAATTTGGGTTCCAGAAAGCAAAGTCATGTAAGCATGCGATAATGCGTTTAATTACAAAATCAATAGCCAGTCGTTGATCAGAACCAACTCGGTTGTCGATCTCGGTGTGACACTTGATTCCAAGCTTCTTTTCGACAAACACATCGAAAACATATCGAATAAGGCTATGAGAACACTAGGTTTTATTATACGCGTAACCAGAGATTTTAAAATGATCAAAACACTGAAGATTCTCTATTGTTCTTTAGTCCGCAGTCAACTTGAATATGCCTCTCAAGCTTGGAACCCGTGTTATGATAAATATGTCACTATGCTCGAAAGGCCCCAGAAAAAATTCCTCAAGTTTATTAATTACAAAGCTAAAGTCCTGAGTACTGATTACGAGTACGATGAGGTTTGCTTTCACCATCACCTACTTCCTCTCCGAATCCGAAGAGAGGTAGCTGATATTTCCTTCCTTCATAATATCCTGTCCAACAGGATTGATTGCCCTTCACTACTATGCCGGGTGGGTCTCGTGGCTCCGCAGAGTTCCCATCCTCGTAGACACAGTCTTCAGCTGCACACTCCGAGTGTTAGGACAAACTATCGTATGAATTCCTTTTTTATTCGCGCTCCTAAAGCCTTTAACCGCAATTACTCTAATATAACTGACTTATTTATGATGAGGCACAACACGCTGAAAATTTCAATATCTAAACAATTTTTTGATGAATTCAAAGTAAAATATGAGGCTACCAAAAACAAAATCAAAAATAAGCGTAAGAATGGTAAGAACAAAAATGTATTATAATTATTTTTTATATCTTATTTTTGTTTTTATTTTTTAATTAGTGGGTTTGGCTGTTTTAAACTGACTGTATTTTCGCTGTTCTGTTTTTTCTTTTTACTACCATTTCTATTTTTGTATAATCTTATCTTTTATGTTTGTATAACACTTAGTTTATTATTATCTTTTATGTGTAAAGTAATTTGTTGTTAAAAAGACTATAATCTTCATGTCTATTGCTACAAGTGGAAACTTTAAGGCTTACTTGTTTAAGATACTTTTTCTATAGTTTGTTTTTTAAAGCTGTTTGTTTTCCAACAATGTATAAATAAATAAATAAATAAATAAATAATTGTAGACGTTCTCAAGGGACTTGAGAGCAGACAGATTTTTTTTTTGCGATCTGTCAAAAACGTTTGACTGCGTGTCCCATGAAATTTTGTTAGCTAAGTTTAATCACTATGGTGTACGCTTCAAATAAGCTAATTTACTGAAATCATACCTATACAATAGACAACAAGTAACTGAGGTGAATGGGTGTAAGTCGAATATGTGTTCACTTAAACTGGGTATTCCTCAAGGATCCATTTTGGGACCTCTGCTGTTTATTATTTATATAAATGACCTGTCAGCAGTAACCGAGGACATAGATATGATTCTGTTCGCAGACGATACTAGCTTAGTAGTTAAAGATAAAAGTGATGACATAGCTGGAACGAAAATAAAACATTCACTTGAAAATATGAAATATTGGTTCTCAGCTAATAACATGCTGTTAAATGTCGATAAAACACACATAATTAACTTCAATTAAGCGACGAACCCGAAATCTTATGTAAATCCTGGGGTACGAGAAGTTCTAGATGAACTCAAACTGTCTCTGTCTAATGAAGTACATGAATGAAGTTTGATGTACAGAAAAAGCCCCTAAAAGGTTGCTCAATGTTTACCAGTCACGCAATATAAATAAACTATGAAGTAGAACTTCAATACCTTCTTAATCAATTTTTTTAGCCAATTTAATAGGACCTGCTTTATTTCGTTGTTACTGTGTTTTTATATGTGATTCCCTATTCAATTTTGTACACATTCTCGCAGTTAAAACTGAACTTCTCCTCCTTAGTCAATAGGAGTCAAGATTCAGTCCGGGGTTTCCCTCATTACTGTGGCGATGGATTCTCACGGGGCTAATCCGATTTGGATTTTGGATTGGTGTACGCCACTAATGACTGAAGAATAACTGGCTTGAAGAATAATTACTTACATGTATGACATGTTTTGTACTCTACATTGTTTAGGCTAGTTATTTTGCTCTCTAAACTTCTAAGGTCCCCTCGGAAAAAGCTACTATAGCGCGCCAGCTCAGATCTGAGCTGTTAAAGGTATATTTTCAATCAAAGTTGACCCTTATACATTATTGTCTCGCTCCTTCTAGAGTTCAAAAAGCGTGAGAGCTACATAATATATTTATGAAGGTCTTACGCTTTAACTTACGCTTACGCTTGTAGAGTTCAAAAAACGTAAGAGCTAGATAATAATTTATGTAGATCTTAGCCTTACGCTTTAACTTACGCTTGTAGAGTTCAAAAAGCGTAAGACTTAGTAGGTCATAAATTATTTAATAGGTCTGAATACATAATCATTTATGTAAGTTTCGCACTTTTAAATGTTGAACTATAGAAGGAGCGATACAAAAATGTATGTAGGTCAACTTTGATTCGAAACTAGTCTGCTGCTACCAGCTCGATTAAGTAAGTTATGAAGAAAGGTATAATTATTATAATAAAATGTTTAGAAAAATGAGGATGTCCCGGGATCGGGGTTCCTTTTATTTCACAGTTCGTTACGGCGCAGCGATGTTCAGCACACAGCCACAGAAAAGACAGCAGTTACTGCTTTACAAGGTATATCGAGTCGGAGAGCTAATGTACAATATAAATAAATAAAATAAACAAATATTAGGGGACATCCAAGGGACATCTTACACACGGTCTCTGACACCAAACTAAGCAAAGCTTGTGATATGGCTACCAGAGACTGATATTCTACATATACATTTTTTTAAATACATACTTATATAGATAACTAGTATTTTGGGCGGTGCGCGGGCCGCATGCGGCCCGCGAGGGTTTTTTTTGTAGAATTTACTGTGGTGACGACTTTACAACCCCAAAAATCTCGAAAACGATATCCAGGATAACTTTTTGCAAAAAAATGACATCTGCCATCTTTAATGTCAAAATGGATGTCATTTTTGAAATCTCCACCCCCGAAAACCTCGAAAACGATACCCATGACGACTTTTGTCAAAAAAGTGACATCCGCCATCTTTAATGTCAAAATGGATGTCATTTTTGAAATCTACACCCCCGAAAACCTCGAAAACGATACCCATGACGAATTTTGTCAAAAAAGTGACATCCGCCATCTTTAATGTCAAAATGGATGTCATATTTGAAATCTCCACCCCCGAAAACCCCGAAAACGATACCCATGACGACATTTGTCAAAAAAGTGATATCCGCCATCTTTAATGTCAAAATGGATGTCATTTTTGAAATCTACACCCCCGAAAACCTCGAAAACGATACCCATGACGACTTTTGTCAAAAAAGTGACATCCGCCATCTTTAATGTCAAAATGGATGTCATTTTTGAAATCTCCACCCCCAAAAACCCCGAAAACGATACCCATGACGACTTTAGTCAAAAAAGTGACATCCGCCATCTTTAATGTCAAAATGGATGTCATTTTTGAAATCTCCACCCCCGAAAACCCCGAAAACGATACCCATGACGACTTTTGGCAAAAAAGTGACATCCGCCATCTTTAATGTCAAAATGGATGTCATTTTTGAAATCTCCACCCCCGAAAACCCCGAAAACGATACCCATGACGACTTTTGTCAAAAAAGTGACATCCGCCATCTTTAATGTCAAAATGGATGTCAGTTTTGAAATCTCCACCCCCGAAAACCCCGAAAACGATACCCATGACGACTTTTGTCAAAAAAGTGACATCCGCCATCTTTAATGTCAAAATGGATGTCAGTTTTGAAATCTACACCCCCGAAAACCTCGAAAACGATACCCATGACGACTTTTGGCAAAAAAGTGACATCCGCCATCTTTAATGTCAAAATGGATGTCATTTTTGAAATCTCCACCCCCGAAAACCCCGAAAACGATACCCATGACGACTTTTGGCAAAAAAGTGACATCCGCCATCTTTAATGTCAAAATGGATGTCATTTTTGAAATCTCCACCCCCGAAAACCCCGAAAACGATACCCATGACGACTTTTGTCAAAAAAGTGACATCCGCCATCTTTAATGTCAAAATGGATGTCATTTTTGAAATCTCCACCCCCGAAAACCCCGAAAACGATACCCATGACGACTTTAGTCAAAAAAGTGACATCCGCCATCTTTAATGTCAAAATGGATGTCATATTTGAAATCTCCACCCCCGAAAACCCCGAAAACGATACCCATGACGACTTTTGTACCAAGGTGGTACCTAATATTTTGTAAAGAAAGTACATCTCTAAACCCCATTGTTTTTGAGATCCCTGAGGACTTCAGGTTGAAGAATTGACCTTCCGAGATTCTGGCTTCTTTTTTTTTCATTTTGTCATCTCTATACGAACCTACAATCAGTTTTTTCCCATCACTTATAGTTTCCTTAAAACAACTATCTATACGAGTGAAAAATAAAATGTATGGCGGCCATTTTTTATTTGTATGGGAGCCATATTTTTTTTAATTGTTTCAAAAAGTACCAAGGTAGTACCCAATATTTCGTAAAGAAAGTACATCTCTAAACCCCACCGTTTTCGAGATCCCTTAAGGGGCCAAGTCCAGGAGTCAACCTTCCGTGATTTCACCATTGTTTCCATCGATCATCCTTACATTCAATTTTTCCTTATCTCATATGGTTTCCTCCAAACAACCGTCTAAATAAATGAAAAATGCAATGTATGGCGTATCTAAGTAAAACGTCTAATTTGTATGGCGGCTATTTTTTTTTTGTATGGGAGCTATGTTTTTTTTAATTGTTCCAAAAAGTACCAAGGTAGTACTCAAAATTTTGTGAAGAAAGTGCATCTCTAAACCCCACCGTTTCCGAGATCCGTTGGAGGTCCAATACCAGGAGATGACCTTCGGAAGTTACACCATTTTTTCTTTAAATCATTATTCTATCTTTATATGAATCTGCATTCAGCTTTTTGTCATTGCTAATGGTTTCCTCCAAACAACGATCTAAATGAGTGAAAGAAGCAATGTATGGCGTGCCTAAGTAAAACGTCCAATTTGTATGGCGGCCATTTTTTTTTGTATGGGACCCATGTTTTTTTTAATTGTTCCAAAGAGTACCAAGGTAGTACTCAATATTTTGTGAGGAAGGTACATCTCTAAGCCCCACCGTTTTCGAGATCCGTCGGGGGTTCAATACCAGGAGTTGACCTTCCGAAGTTTCATCATTTATTCTTTAAACCACTATTCTATTAATATACAAATCTGCAATCAGTTTTTCGTTATTGCTAATAGTTTCCTCAAAACAACCATCTAAAGATGAAAAAGATAAAATGTATGGCGGCCATCTTTAAAAAAAAACTTTTTCAAAATTTTTTTTCGTCAATGAAATGGGGGACCCCAAAAACCCCCGGATGCAAAAAATCAGCCCCCTCGGACCATTTTGAAATTTGGCCGCCATTTTGAATCCGCCATCTTGAATTTTCATCGACCCCACCAGGTAGATCTCTCGATTCCCTATGACATTTGGTCGAACGCTTGTTGTAAAAGTTTTACCGTTTCCGAGCTATTGACGTTTCAATTTTGTATGGCGGCCATGTTTTTTTGTTCGGCGGCCATGTTTTTTTTCAATTCTCCAAAAAGGTCCCAGGGTTTTGACAATTTTTAGTTCAACTGCTTTAGTAAAAATGTTTATCGTTTTCGAGATACGAGGGCATCTCACCATCAGGGTACGACTTTTTTCCAATTTCAGATTTTTCCCAGAGGTTTTGAACCACCCCCTATATGACCCTATATTCACTTTTTCTCCCATACCCCCCAGTTGTCCCAAACAATTCTCTATGTCAGTCAATAAGTCAGTGGTAATTTAACTTTATATAGTATAATATAATACCTAAATAACACCCCAACACAGAGCAAACACCAATGTGACACCTATCTCATAAATACTTGTGGGAATCGAACCCACGCCTCTTTGGCCCCGTAGTCTGGGCTCACTCACAGAACAGCAGAACTTTCTTCTGTGGGTTCATTAACCACTGAGCCACCGAGGCAGTCAATATGTACTTACCTACCTACATGCACTACCTGCTTTAACTGTCATATATTTTGCTTCGACGACTTCGGTTTCTGCGTAAACATAATTATAGCAGTAGACCAAGAGCCAAATTAGAAATAAGATCCGTAGAAGAACCAAAGTTACCGACATAGCCCAACGGATTAGTAAGTTGAACTGGCAGTAGGCAGGGCACATGGCACGGAGGGCTGAAGCCAATGTTTTTTCAACAAATTTACTTCTACGCATACAGTTTCTATTTCCATTTAGGTGACTGCACCATTTTTATCACACAAGAAACAACCTTGCTAATCAAGATGACAAACATACTTACGTATTTCTGATTTTTTTAAAGGAAATCTACTCTAAAGTCAATAACATGAATTGATTGGTTAATATTGGCCTGATTATTAATGTAATATAGCATCTTAAATTATTATTAAGTCAATATTATAACATGAATTATTGGCCTGCTTTTTTTAAATGAAATATATAACATGAATTGATTGATTAATGTTGGCCTCATTTTTTTTAGGAAATATTGCATCTCAAGTCAATGACATAAATGGAGTAGTCAAAGTTGGCCATCTCCTGGTGTATAGTGCAACATGTGCATGTAGGTGTGTTCTGGGCGGCACGAAGCGGGTCACTGTGCGCCGCAACTGGGTCAGGGCGGATGCACCCCGGGGCTGCCACTCCGCACACCGCTGCTCGCTACTCGGGACATTTACCCCACCACGGGAAAATTTGTAGATTGAATTATTATTATTTACCACGAATTAGTCCATCGTTAAATAAAAATATCAATCGTTAAAATAAGAATAGCAAATCGTTACCAGTCACCTCTAGTATAAATAAGTGTATTCGAATGGTATAGAAGAAATATTGTACTCTTATTAATATTAATTTATCGATTGATTTCAGATTTATATTGGTCTAGTTTGAAAAAATAAGATACTTAAGATTTACCTCCATGGCCAATTTTTAAAATCTTAAACATCCTGAAAAAAAAACATTCATATTTATAGCAAGTATAGGTATTAGTTTGCCTCAACTGATAGCGGACTGGCTCAAAATTATTTCTATTTATCTAAAATGTGGAACATGAATCTATCTTTTGGAACAAGGGACATAAATTAACCGAATTCTTAAAACTTATTTTATCTCTCCATTCTTCAAAATTACTTATTTTGCCATAACTGAAGTGGCTTTTGTCAAAACTATTATATATTAAAATCGGCTGTTCTATACATTTTGTCGCGGGTGAATAATATTTTTCTATGGAACAACAATTTTTTTGAGTGTCGATAAAATTCTCAGAACAAAAGATGTTAATTTTGATGTACAGTATGATCCCCTAAAAGGATTGATTAGGAAGAACCCTGTATAATGTATCTTTAGTTATGAAGACTTAATTGTCGAGAGTAAAACCACATAAGAATAAGTATTGTGTAAATTGTAGTGTAACAGTAGCAACCCCAGCGGGAATAGGGGCCGTCGTGCGGGCTCGTGGCGTGCTCGGGCGTGGTCGTGGGCGCAGGCGCGCGGGCCGCATCGATCGGAGCCACGGGCGCAGCGGCGGCGCGCCGCTCCAGTGCCCCGCGACACGAGGCGAGTCCCCGCGCGCTGCGAGCGATGGCGGCGTGAGCGCGCGCCCCCGGCCTCCGGCGGTCATGCCGCGATGGCCAGAGAGGTAACCGCGCGACCAGCCTCGCCGCGACGCCGCGCCCGTGCGCGTGCCCGCGCCCGCCCTGCACGCGCTGCCGCAGCCGGCGTCTCGCTCGCGCGCGCTCCACGCCCTGTGCTCTCTCCCGCTCTGGCTCTGCCGTATGCCGCTGCACATGCAGCACCTTGCTCTTGGCATCGCCTCGTGAAGGATTCGACCCTCGGAGACGTTCAGCTCGCATACATACTCCGCATTCGCATTCGCTCCGTGCCCCTATCGAACGTGTGGTGTATAAATAGCATATCTAATTTTAGAACATGCACCCTCGAAATATGAAATAAGTTATTACATAAAGTGAGCACATGCGTAGCGGGTGGGCCGTAGCGGCTCGTAGCGCTCCGCGGCTCCGGAGCGGCGTAGCCCGTGCCGTAGACCTGCCCTAGTTCGGACCTGTATGCTACAGAATAGTTTTCGATCGATGCAGTAACGGTTGCAAGCAATACGAGGTTGCTATCTATATGTACCATCCTAAAACTACATAATGTGTGTAATGGAACCACGTAACAGTCACATAACATAGAATTCTTATAGAGTGTGAGATGTGAATGAAAGATTGGGTATTTTTTTTTCTTATCAATCTAGGTATTCAATTTATAAGAGTATCGTCTTTTCCGAAACTGAGGAAGAAGGAAGAAAACTGATTATGTGGAATGGAGAAGTTATGTCCGTTGAATAAGGTATTTATATATTTAACCTATTTAACCAACGTCTGCAACCTCTGAACAGAAAATTTAATATACTGATAACAGATGAGATACCAAAAAACTCCCACTTACATTGGTTTCTCGTGAATGTTTCTATACGTCACTTTCATCACTTTATCTTCGCTACCATCATGTGAGCAGTTTTAGTTTATGGCACTGGCATACTCAAGGATTAAAAGTAGGATACTTTATGGAATACACAATTATGGAATCTTGTGATAAACCCCTCCTTATAGATTTCGACTATATAAGATACCACTGCGCTGTCAACTCAGGCATTGGAAGACGCCTATTCTCAGCATTTCATGCTCATGGCATAAAAAGTTACTTGATTTTACGTACGAGTAAATGATCAAAAGATACTATTTAAGTTGTTCATACTAAACTAAGTTCGTTTAGGCAGAGTGGCTAGTCCTGGTGTCAGTCCTCTGACATGGCTAAACGGTTAAAACAACCGTTAACTACAATTTAACGTGTCAAATGATTAAATTAAATAAATTCATAATTCATTTAAATTCATCACTTTTTACAGTTTGTTGTCTCGTTGCTGAGTATAACAATATTAAACTATATTGGCCATAAAAAACGTCAAAGGTCATAAATATAACTTTCCTTTTCTCACTACGAGTATAGTCTTATTTCCAATGTTCCTCCGTTATGATCAGATGTATTGATTGATAATTTACTAACATCTAGACACAGAGCAAACTTCTATGTTCATCACAAAAATGCTTGACCTGTGGGGGAATCGAACCCACACCCCTTGACACAGGAATTAGAGTTACGACTAGGCCACCGATGCAGTCAAATTTACTAAATGTCCGCAGGTACTTGTATAAGAATTTTATTATTTCATTTAGATCTTTTCCCAATTTTACGAGAAGGGTTATGCCCTCATTCAACGCCCTTGCTAAATATGGGTTAGCAGGTTTCACAATTTCTTCGACAACATTATCTCACGGATACGAAAGTTTAGGTAATCATGATGTCCTCCATTAACGTTGTTTCGATATATTCGGGTATCTGAGGTACAAAACTCTTAATAATAAACACGCTAATAATAGGTCGCGCTCGTAGGGTACTTTGGCTAGGGTTGGTCAGCGATCACCGAAGTTAAGCAACGTTCCGCACGGTCAGTATTTGGATGGGTGGCCGCGGGTGAAATTTTCCAACTGAGCGCTACCGTAGCTCAGATGACACGTTAAATTGTAAGTCCCGGTTGTTTTAACCGTATCGCCGTGTCAGAAGCCTAAAAACTCTGACACCAGGGCTAGCCACCTGGCCTATTACGAACTTACATATTTAATAATAAACATAAGTATTCAGAGAGGGTGTACTACTAAACTGAAAAGGGACTATTCAGACCAACTTTATAAATTACTTTTCTAATAAATACTAAACTATCTTATACGAAATTGCAACTCAGCATCGACAAAATGTAGAAAATACCTAATTTTTTTTTCGTGTTCCCAGCTAGTATGCGCGCCACGATATATTTCTTTCGTAGTGTCAGAACGAGACAGCGTTACGGCAAAGTATATATCTGTCACTTTTTCACACGCCGAAAAGAGTTCTTTTCGTGGCTTTTCGTGGTCGCATGCTTGACTAGCAGGACCCATAGTAACAGTTGATGGCCTCGCTTCGACTTAGTACATCCGTCCCAAATAACCCTATAGCGTTATTAGGGTCACTATTATACAATGTGTTTGTCTACCGGTGTCGGAGCCTTAAGCAATGACATATATTGCAAATTTCGAATAACTTTTACTGTGGGATCAACTCTGAAATAGCAAAAAAACTGTTTTTCCATACTTTTTGTCGAAAGTCTGTAAAAAATCGTATGAAACAGCAGTTTTTTTCATCCCATAGTAAAAGTTGTTCAAAATTAGCCATAGATGTCACCGCTTAAGGCTCTGACACCGGTAGACAAACACATTGTATAATAGTGTTCTTAGTTAGTGATCATAGTGAGAACGCTTTTAATCACACTCATATAGGCAGCTACGAACCGGCGTCCTATGGCTGAAACGAACGAACGAATGACATAGGCCGAATCAAACATCTTGACGGCTGTGATGTTAGTTACAAGCTACGGATAACCCAATCCACGCACAGTTGTTTAGTGAGCTTCAGACAGGATTGGGTTATCCGCAACTTGTAGCTAACATCACAGCTACCAGGAGTATTCTACATAGGTACTTATTATTTGCAAAACAATGGCATGACCAACTTCAACTGTGTACAGAATTCGCGAATATTTCACACGGGTCGATGTAGCATTTTTCACATTATTGTTGATTTATCAAAAATGGCTCAGCCGATATCGATAAAAGTTAAATGGAAGCAATTCCAAAGTACACTCTTTCCAATAAAAAAAGAATTATCGAAATCTGACTGCTATATATATAAATAAAAAATAAAATATATATATATACGCGTCGAATTGAGTAGCTCCTCCGTTTGTCGGTCAAAAATGATGTTCGTTGTGGCTGTAGGTACCATAACGCTGACTAACAAGGGGTTTAAAGTGGCTGGAAGCGATGGTTGATTACACAATTAAGAGTTGTGATTGGGCGGTGAATGCCTGGCTTGTGGAGAACCGAGATTTACTTGCGGGGTTCGACTTAGTTAATTTTGTACAAGTTCTTTGGCTATTAGAAGCCATGGCAGAATAACATCTTATTCTTATTCACGATACATCAACGTGTATCGTTATAACGAATGTTCATTGAATGAATGAATGAATGTTCATGATTTATACAATACCTATTGATATTTATACAATACCTATTGATACACGTGAAACTTGTAACATCCCATTTTCTGATTTGATTTTAATAGACGTTATGTTAATTTGTACCCGGTAATTATAATGTTATCAGAAACCTTGTATATATCGACGATTCTTAGCGCATTTCTAAATGTGCAAAGAAAAAAGAAAATTTTGTTTTTTGATTTGATGACTTTTATTTTTGACCGACGAACCGGAAGAGGTACTCAATTCGACGCGCGTATTTTTTTTATCTATAACCGCATAACTACATACGCATAACTTTTTTCATAGTAATCCGATTTCAATAATTATTAATTAATAATCATGGAAAGAATATAGTCCGAAATTGGTCCCATTTAAATTTTATTGAAATCGGCTGAGCCATTTTTGATAAATCAACAATAATGTGAACAATGTTACATCAATCTGTGCGAAATATTCGCGAATTCTGTACACGGGTGAAGTCGGTCATGCTATTTTTTGCAAAAAGTAATTTTGTTGGAATTTACACCCAACAATATCTTCCAAAAAAGCTACATGCAACTCGCTTTCAACAGCTCTTATTAGAGATTCATAGGGGAGACCTATGTCCAACAATTTCATTTCATTTAATTTATTTCTCAACTAAGATACAATCATGTACCTATAAGTAGTAGTGCGTAATGTACCCTAATATTTATGTATGTAATAGACGTCCTATGGCTGAAACGGCAACGAACGATGATAATCGGAAACTTTAAATAAGTCGTTATCTAAATTAATCAAGCGAACCCTAGATTTGCTATAGTTGAATATCATTGCATCTACAAAACTTTTGCGAAAGAATCTTTGATCAAACCATACCCATTACTTTGCAGACGCTCAGAGGAATGTAAAAATATTTTACGGGAGGAATTTCTACCGAAATTAATGTTGCTATTATAAAGTAAAGCCGGAATTCTACAGAATCTTGTAGGTATATTTTGTTACGAAAATAGGCAACTGTTCGAAAGTAGGTAGGTATAGGGTGAATATCTCCGCGACGTTTGATGAAAATTGCCGAGAATCTTTTGCTTAACATCCGTGGATTGTAGTTAAACGTTAACCGGTTTTTTTACAACAATCATTATCATTGCAAAGTATTTTAAATGAAGCGTTAAATTTGATATCATCGGTTTTGAAACTTTGTATTAATTCTAGAATTCCCAGATTTTAGTCAATCAAGACACAAAGCATAGATCACGTAGTTAAGTTAGTATAGGCCGGGTCCCTGGCGTCAGTTTTTAGCTGCCCGAGGGCCTCTGACATGATAAAACGGTTATTCAAATTTACAATTTAACGTGTCATTCGAGCCACGGTAGCGCTCAGTTGTAAATGCCACCCGCGATCACCCATCCCAAGACGGACCGTGCCGAACGTTGCTTAACTTGGTGATCACTGACAGACACCTAGTCAAACTAAGCTAAAAGCGCTACTATATAGCACGTAGACTTTGTTTTTAATTATTTAAAAAAGCAGCACCAGAGTAAGCTCTACCAGCGGTATCCTAATAAAGATTTCCCAAACAGATCGCGGCCTGGCCGGATCGATGTCCCGCTCCGATCGGCGGATCCTCCTTAATTCCTTCGTTTTAGCATTAATCTCCTGATGAAGAGCCTCATAAAGTCGCCTCCCCGAGGATTTTTGCAGGAGAATGACCCCCGGCCCCTTTCTCTAAATTAAAGTTATGGAAAACCGATAATTATAATCAGTTTTATCTTGTCGCCGTCTCATTTGTAAGATGTTGATTGAAATTATTCATCTTGTAGTTAAAACTTGGTTTGCTTTGGCCTCCGATAGTTGTTAGACCTTCGCGCGTAAAAAATCAGGTAATACTTGTATTAAACCCGAAGTAATTGAATGAAATATTAAAAAATATTTTTTAACTTTTGTAATTGCCTATTTACACCTTATTCATTACTAGCGACCCGCCCCGGCTTCGCACAGGTGTATTATATATAGAAACCTTCTTCTTAAATCACTCTATCTATTAAAAACACCATTAAAATCCGTTGCGTAGTTTTAAAGATATAATCATACATACAGACGGGACAGAGCAGGAAGCAACTTTGTTATATACTATGTAGTGATTCATAACATACACGTTATTAATAGCCTTCGAAAAACCTAAAATCTTGTTTTAGCTATTAAAAATAACACAAGGTGTTAAAGAATATACATTACACTTTAGTGGTTTTTTTTAAACTTTTTATACTAGACGTCGGAACTTCATTTCGTTGCCAGTGATCTATACGATCGTCAGTAGCCCATAAGTATTTAGCGAACTCAAGTGCCATTTTTTATTTCATTATAATGAACTCCTTAAGTATTCAGCCCTAATAGTCTCGACAATCTCGGCACTGACAACAAAAACCTTATAAATCCTTATATTGCGTAATAATACATGAGATAATTAAATACCTACTTTACTTTTATTACTTTTCAAAACGTTTTGACCAAGTTGCATCAGTCGTGGTCACAGGCAGACAAAAACCTCTGTCAATGCACATGCCTCTCTCCTAATTATTTTTTCATCTTCAAGCATCAACGTATCTTACGTTACCGGGCGTATAAACATAACTTGTTAATAAATTCCCCGTTGATTCCCGCGGAGTGCCGCCATACCTGCGCCGTGTCGGCGTCTGCTGCCCGCATTCCGGCAAGCCATTCTCCTCCGGCATCTCCAATAAGCGAGCTCTTGTAAAAACAAACGTCTTGCAAACTCCACTTTTATGTTCACACCTCCGACTTTCATTTGTCTGGGTAGGGCTGCGACTTGGACAGCTAGCTTTAATTAAAGCGCTTAAAAGTTGCTTAACGCTCCTGTTGGCCGTTAAAGTTGCGCTACTTTTTAAACATGATGTTAACAAAAGCCGGATATGAATTTCAGCTTTTGCTATACTAAGTTTCGACTTTCATTGTAAGCTTTTGAAAATGTACTTAAGTGCTTTTTGTAAACGACTCTTTAGTTATACCTTGAATGTTTAAAAACAGGTATTTGTAGTCTTATTGACTGATTAATCCTTTGCTACAATCACACAATCTTAGGTACCTACCTATAATCCAACCGCTTAACTTAGTCTTTGCCTGCGCGGGTACAGGGGCGCGGGAGTAGACGACAAAGGGGGACTGAGACAGGTGCGGGCGGCGGGTCCTCAGCAGGCGAGGACTAAGTTAAACGGTCGGATAATAGTAATCTAACCTATTTAAGGCTCTGTAACGTTTCTTTGGGTATAGGACTTTAACAACCAATTCTAAAAATACAATCGGCTATCAAAAGTAGCCCTATAGAAAAAACACCTAAGTAGGTAACTAACCACGTACCGTTCGTTTGGGAGTCATGCAAATGATACCACACGCAGACATAAATATACACAAGCACATAATTCATATTTACAGTGGCTTGTCCTATATTAAGTCGAATGGAGGTGACTAATACTATCATTACGAACAATTTTTACAGCAAAGCCAAACTGGAATTTTAAAAAATGAGCTGTTTCATACATTTTGTCGATTCCGAGTGTCGATTTCAGATATGTTTTTTTCTCAAATTTACACATTTGGCTACACAGAAAAAGTTATTCATACACATTTTCTTAATCATTCATTTTTGGTTTAGTACAGGAAAAGCAGATAATTCTTTATAACGCCCCTCTTTTGTCATAGCTCGTTAAAAAGTAGCAGCCCTATGTATTAGAATCCCGTCACCCCTGAAGGCGCAAAAAGGCATAAACTGTTGCAGTTTACGTCTCCCCCTCCTCCGCTTCCACCATAATTGGAACAGTCCTGTAATTAAGAGGGGGGCGACAATTTTGCACAGCTTAAATTATGACATGAATAATTATGGCGAAGTACTTCAAAATTATGACAAGCTTTGAAAATACGATGATTAGAATGAGAAATGGTGTTGCTGCTGTATTGTTATGCTGGGATTGATTTCTTGATGTTTACGGTATTGTATAGTCAGTGTCTGTGATTCCTTTGAATAGGCATAAGATTTAAAGAATGTACTGATGGGACAAGTAATTCTATATAATTCTTCTTTTCTATTAATTAGGTAAAATGCTAGCAAAAACTAAATGATTTCATCTGTTAATGAATATTGCATAGAAATACTATTTTCAATTACGAAGTGAAGTATTATGTTCACTTCACAGCAAGTGAATTGCTGTTCCATTATTGAAATAAAATTACACAACGAATCATTTAAAATTAAACCTCATTTCAGTATCGATTAAGCCAAGTACAAAAGCTGCTGTTTTACACCTTCCCACACATTAATAACACAATATTGCAATATCTATTAAGCCCTCGCGCAATTTCACTACACGTACACGACAATGACTCACGTGACATTTAGCGTAACGATCACGTGGGCCGCTACGGGGCTCGTAGGTGGGCCGCTACGGGGCCCGTAGGTGCCCCGAACAACCCTCAACTTACCCCTACGGGGCAAATTAAACTCATTAGGGTTTACAAGACAACTGATGCCAGTTAATCATGATGAACCTACTGGAACTCCCACACCGACGACTCGAATTATTATTATTATTATTAATATTCAGGGAAACTTCTGAAAAAGAAGTATTTTTTAGGTAATTTTAATCTGCATGCATCTTAAAGTATGTTTTTTTTTTCTCTTTCGTGTAGTATCGGGTTGACTTGATTTTTGCATGAATATAGAGTACATGAATATAGAGATATAGGTACCTAGGTTGAATGTTATAGATCTTTGTCCCGGAAAAATTAAAAGGTTCTTGTTTACGGGGATAGCACGTAAAAATCAAAATATGACGCGGAAAAAGCTAGTTTTTATAAAAGTATTCCTTATTAACTTGATTTATTCATGTTAACGCTACTGTTTAAAAGTACAACAGATAATTATTTTTCACCCGTGTACGGAATTCGCGAATAATATTCGTATTTGTTTTTGTGTATAAAGTGTGTTTGTGTGTTATGTGTTATTCTGTGTGTTTTGGTGTAAACTGAAAGCACAGAAAGCATTTGAATGAAAATAAAATAAAAGATAAAATAAATTCGAAATGCATCAATTAGGTACTTGTATTATTCATTATTTTTAGTGCTACGTGTAGCGCATGTTTTATATTTTTAGATTATTGATTAAATTTTCCACGTAAGAGCTTCAAATACAAATAACTTAAACGATGGTTTTAGCAAACTCAAATATTGTATCAAATAAAAAAAATACTTGTCGGATTTTTTCAGTTCCTTCGAATTGTACAAATTCTAGGTAAAAGTACTACGACCGAGTCTTATTTTACTTAGGCGGTGCAACGGTACTGTAGAAACCACAGAACAGCAGAACTAGATAAAACAGTAGTGCTGTGAGCTGTGAATATCGAAGTGAAACTACGTGCGTAGTCCAAAAACCCGCTTCATAAATACCATGTTTGCTATCAAGAATAGTAACTATTTTTCGCAAAAAATGGTAAAATATACAAAATACAAAAAAAGTGTACAAAATTCGAATAGTGCGCTCGAATTAGTAAGTAAACAATTTTTACATTAGGTATTGTTGATTTATTCAAAAACATCTCAGCCGATTCCGATAAAATTTAAATGGGTGGTACAACTTATATTTTACTTCAAAAAAGGAAGAGGTTCTATGTTCGTCTGTATGTATTTATTTGTACATATTTATCGATATTTTCGCCGATTTTTAGTTTGAAAAGATATACTCCCGAGGTGGTCCCATTTTAATTTACTTTGAAATAGGCTGAGCCGTTGTTGAAAAATCAAGAGTGTCAAGAGTCAAGAGTCAAGAGTTAATGTAAAAATTGTTTACATCAACTCGCATTTTGTACACGATGGAAGTCGTAAACATTTTTTGCGAATAATGATCATTAGTCTTATCATTTAATGGATTACGGTGTGCGAATTCCACAAATCTGTAAGACTAAGTCCCACGCCCATAGTAACCCACATGTGGAGCATTGATAAATAAACAATAACGCTTACATCATCGAATTAAATCATTGTTGGGCGCGCAACAACCCACGTGTGTTGGGAACAGTTTACCTAACGCAATTGTATTTGCTAATTATTATTACTAATTGTTGATCTACTGACTTATAATGTGGGCTAGTAAATAAACTGGTCGAAAACTGATACTGTCTAATACGGGTATCACAGGTGACGCCGCCAACGCTATAAGTTGGTTAAATTGGCACTTCACAAATTCGACGCGAGTCAGGACTGCGAATTGGCTCAGTTGGGAGAGCGTCGGGCTAGTGTTCCGAAGACGCAGGTTCGAGTCCTGCATTTGCGACGAATTTTTGAAATGTTTATCTCGAAATAACTCTTTGAAAAACTAGTAGTTTTCCGAACAGTAGAACTTGTGGCACATCTCTTTAACTCACCTTTTAAATGAATCTTCATATGCCTATATCTCGGCTCGCTCTTTATCGATTTACTTCATACTCGCAGATCTTGTAATGATTTACATATTGAACAACCTTGTTAAATATTATCAAAATCAGCTAAAAATAGCGCGACATTAAATTTCATTAATTTTTTTAGTTTAAAAATGACGCATCATATTTTAAAAGGATTAAGTTTATTATTAAGTCAATTCAATTCAATTATTTATTGCAACATAATATGTAATTTTTACATGCGATTTTTAGTTAACATGATATTATATTGTCAATACATATGACCCTTTAAAGGTGTGGCAAATTATTAATTACATTGGGACGGCTCATTGCTAAATTATCATTATAAAATTAAAAATAAGTTGTCATCAAATCATCATCACAAAATTAAATTATCATTACAAATTCAAAACATAAACATAATTACCTTAAAATTATTTCATTTAGGTTGCCTGGAAGAAATCGCTGCAGGCGATAAGGCCGCCCATTGTTCTACCAGATTATTGTTTATTTTTCTAGTTTAAGCTTGTTCTGTAATGTGTGTGAAAATAAAGTAATTTTGGTAACGGTCACGTTAAAATTATAAATCATTAGGAAAGAGGAGGACGCTATTATTATTTCCAAAAAACATAAAAATAAATTTTAAGCATAAAAATAAAAGTTGTTGGTTCAGTAATATGTTTTAATCGTGTTTCAATGATAAAACTAACTTTTTAAGATGTGCTACGGCGTTGTAGCTCATACGTAGCTCGTAGCACATTGGCTACGGTGTAGCAAATGTGCTACGGCCTAGCACTATTAGTGGTGCTCACCCTATCCATTCTTCTATGGAATAAAAACCATTCAGTAGACTAAAATAAAACTCTGACAACAGTACCGCAGTACTAGTTACTCTATCTATACGAGATGACATAATTATTATTTCCCAAAATTGGCATAACCGACTTAAAACATGTACAGAATTCGAATAGTTTACCCGGATATTGCGTCAATTGTCGTCGTGTAATTTTTACATCATTGTAAAACGGCTTAGCCAATTTCGATAAAATTTAAATGGGACCTGTAAATTCCTCTAAATTATTATCTATCAAACTAAAAATGAACATCAAAATTAGTTTATAATTCACTCTGCATTTTGATTACACAAAGTTTACGTAAATAGATTAGTAATAAATGAAATTTATTTATTTCAGGCATGTTTGGCAATGAAATGATTCCTTTACGTTCACTGAAATCATTCAATAAAAGTTACACTTGACTTGTATTTAGTAAGCTAATAGAGTTCAGTTCGCGGCAGCTCGGCTGCTCGTGACAGGTAATTACGGTCAGCTCGCCGGAAACCGTAGCAGGAACTTCCGGTGCATTATTGGCAGCGTTATTTCGATATTTCTGGTACCTTCACATACACACACACAATCGCACGCTAACACACACATAATTTTGAATTAAATTTATTTGCAACATTATTTCCCCAAAATTCAACGGCACAGTTGAAATTCATTGCAAGCTTCACTTGATTGCATGTATTGATTGTTTGCGGTATCATTTTTTTAATTATTAAAAGTATTGATTGACATTAGATGCAAGCTACACTTGAGTTCTTGTATCGAATTAACAAGCAGGATTCAGTTCGCGGCAGCTCGGCTGCTCGAGACAGGTAATTACGGTCAGCTCGCCAAAAACCGTGGCGTGGCTTCTGATGCATTATTGGCAGTGCTCATTTCGATATTTTTGGCACCTGCACACACAAACACACACTCACACAGACACACACACACAACATTTTGAATTAAGTTTATATCCGCAATATTCAACGGACACAATCGAAATTCAATTGGAGCTACACTTGTTTTTATGTAATACTAGCTGACCCGGCAAACTTCGTTTCACGTAATATGTTTATAAATTATGGCCTTTATGCTATTTTGATGTATAAGTATTACTTTTGCAAAGTTTCATCTAAATCCGATCAGTAGTTTTTGCGTGAAAGAGGAACAAACATCCATGCATACAAACTTTCGCGTTTATACCTATATATAACTAGTTTTTACTCGCGGCTTCGCCCGCATGATATTTTGATTTTGGCGCAATATCATTATAATTTATAACCTATGTGTTATTCTGATATATAGGCTATATTATTGCAAACTTTGAAACGTGAAAGAGTAACAAACATCCATCCATCTATCCATCCATTCATCCTCACAAACTTTCGCGTTAATAATATTAGTAGGATATAGCAGGATCCGAAACCTGTAGATATTGTCTGTATACGTGTGTACATACACACATTATTTTGAAAATTAAGTTCTTTTCGATATCATTTCTTAATTACTCAACGAATTGATTTAATGCAAGCTACACTAGAGTTCTTATATTGAGCGAGCGAGCAGAGTTCGGTTCGCGGTAGCTCGGCTGCTCGTGACAGGTAATTACGGTCAGCTCACCGGAAACCGCGGGGGGACTTCCGGTGCATTATTAGCAGTGCCTATTTCGACATTTCTGATACTTAAACACTAACACACACTACACTTAAACACTAGCATCACTAGCACAGCTACAATACATTAAGATGAACAACTTTTACTACGGAAATTTACGAAAACCGGCTGTTCTACAGAAAACATAAAATCTACAAAATGTTTAAAACAGCTGATTTTTTTCATCATGCGGTCACGCTAATACTACGAGAAATATGAATAAACGTTCATAATTCGAGTACGTCTTTGAGCTGGTTTCAGACTTCATTTTGTAAAAAAAACTTAAAGATTTAATTGAAATTACTCTAATACACTTATGATTAACGAAATCACACTATAATCATGTCCGCAACTGATCACGGAAGGAATTAATTTTGTAGTGGTTAAGTAAATACATAACGAATTGCGCGTAGGTAACTTATTATTCTACATCGTCTCTAATAATATTAAACCACAAGGTTACTAGGAGAAAATACGACAAGAAAACACTTTAAAGAAATGCTGCAAGGTATTAAAAGTTTCGTCAAAATCAGACTTTAGTTCTATTTTATGACGGGTTTACTTTATATGAAATGTTAATAAAAAACGATACAATTTCTATGAATGAATGTAAGGAAAGGGTTATTTTGTTTTCTCGGGAGCCGTTCAGGAGTGCATTATCGGCAACGCTAATTTGAACATCTTACGGCATCAGGGCATCAGGAGATTACGGGGCGCGCTGCAGTGCGGGGCGGGCGGGGGGCGCGGGGGCGCGGTGCGGGACGGGGCGGGGGCGGGCGGCAGCCGCGACCCGGTCACGGCGCGCCCGCCCAGTGCGGCCGCGGCGCTCCGGGCGCGCGGACCGCCCGCGCCCTAACGCACCACCCACATAACCTCATCACTTCGCACTCCTCACACCTACAAATGATCTACACCTTATTTTTCTATTTACACTTTTTATTGATGGCTGTGTGATGCGAGTGAAAGTGTGAGCCGCCAACATGATTGTCGAGATACAGGAGGTAGGTCGGAGGAAGTCGTGTGTGACGCGAATCGAGGACGACGGAGCGTCTAACTTATAATGGCTTTTTTACGGCTCGATATGTGCGAAACCGACGTATTTTTCGATCGTAATTTTGACGTGTTATCGGGGCCGGAGCGGTGCGAGTCGCCGAACTTTGCACTACGAAGGGCACGAACTCTCGGTTGCTCGAACTTCACGAGTCCTAGTCTAGATTAAAGATCGTGCGAGGGCGACGGTGTCAGTGGGTCAACGCACAGTGCGTGCGGGGCGGCGGGGGGCGGGCGCCGGGGCGGCCGTTGCACCGCTGCACCGACGCCCGCTACGGCTACGCACTACGACTGCCGTAGCTAGTCTACGCTGTAGCAGGGCGTAGCAGTGTCATATAACTGATTTTTTAGTGGATGAAGTTGGGAGTGATTGCGAGTCGCATGATGAGTGGTTTCTCGGTGGAGTGCTGCGAAGCGGTGACATGTGTCATACCGGCAGGGGGTAGTGATGATGGCCGCTCGTAGACTGGGTGAACGTAACCAATGGTAAACATGATGACCACTCTCAACCATTCTCTGATTAAACTACACTAAATGACGGCGCCACAACGCGATTATTCTTGAAATAATGAAAGCTGAGGTGATTTTAATAGTTTCCAATTTAATGTAGTTTAGATAAAATGATGCCTTCAAATAGCGAAGAAATATTTTAAGGGATTTCAAATGTTTTCCTGATGGCAAGTGTCGTGACGACTAGATGATGAAACATAACATTTTAATGACGATATTAGAGATAATTATTAAACAAATAGTTTTAGCGAAAGATGATTATTGTGAACTAGCATAAGTTTTAAGAGAGTTATAAGTTGTGAAATTGTGTGGTGTTGCAGGAGGTTAGAGGAAAGAGGCCTTTCAAGATATGGGACAGTTCGCGGAACGTGAGGAAGGGGCTCGTCGTCACTAGCTTCGAGGAGCTCATACACAGAGGTGAGACACAAACACGTTATCATATTTGGGTTGCCAAACGGATTATATGTCTACATAAAAATCTGCAAACAATGTAAAGTCATATATCCCTACTTAATTTTAAACAGATAAACTCTATGGATATAATTATATCTATTGCTTTTTTGAGTAAAGGTCCAGAAATGTCGAAAAGTTGATAGTTTATAGAAATGTAGGTGCTTGTTATCTAGACCAGAATATTAGTATTTATAGAGGTTCAACGAGATAATTTCACCAGAACTAGTGGCCTCTAATCAGTTATGCTTTAGGTAGACGGTAGATTATTAGCTTTAAGTAGATAATAGGCCCAATTATGAAGGCGCCATCGTAAATTTAATAGCAACGTAAAAAAGTGTTCTCTCTATCGATTGCCTCTAGGGAAAAAGAAACAGACGTATGCTAATTAACTATTATAATTACGATGCCGCCTTCATAATTGGGCCTAGTAGAAAATTATTGATTTTTTATATATTATTTTAGTGTTTTTTTTAGAGTGGAAGTTTTATTGCGAAAATTATACTCCGATTTTGCTCTTATTCAAAATATCTGATAGATGAGTTAAAATTTGAGTTCGCGAGCGGGGCGTTTGTGCAATTATATATAACTAGCCTATATTATTACTTTATTTATTCTCTCTAAGTAAAATTACCTGTGGATTATGATGGATAACTTATTTTTTCTTTATTTTACTAGCGCCATTAAAATAATTATGACATATCTACCTTAATCGTAAATGCATCGTACAATAATGTAAGGAACATGTAAAGTGATAATTGTCACCTGATGATATGAGTGAAATAACGAAGTCTACTTTAGATAAATTAATAATAATTAGTAAATTCCTTTTACATGAAAACCAATGAGATGACTCACATATATAAATATTATTTATGATTATTCTTACTTTATCGGACATTAAACTGTAATTGAACGGCTCATAGAAATTTTACATTCGGTATAGTTCAGCAAGACTTGCATCAACTTAATCACATTACAGGTTTATCTGAAAAAGTATACGTCAGATACAGGGAAATAAAACATGAAATGTACCTACGTACTTTTTATCTAATTTAATTTTATTTTTAACCTACTTTAAAAATGAGGAGGTTCTATGTTTGCCTGTATGTGTTTTTTTGTGTATGTTCATCGATATTTTCACCAAATATGAACCGATGTAAAAAATATTTTTTTGGTTCAAAACTGGTAAATATTTTTTTGGTTCAAAACTTGGTACTTTAGGTGGTCCCATTTAAATTTTATCGAAATCGGCTGAGCCGTTTTTGACAAATATATAATAGTATTGTAAAAATGGTATACACTGATTCGATCGAACTATACGATTTTTTTTAAATAGGGCAAAAGTGCCTTTATTAACTACAACAAAATACAATACTTCGCAGGGTCTGTGGAAGATCCAATTGCTTTTTATGTATCAGTAGTGTAAGTAGTTTCAAATTTTGTACACGATTGAAGCCGGTTGTGTCATTTTTTTAACCGCTTTCAAAAAGGAGGAGGTTCTATGTTCGTCTGTATGTATTTTTTTGTGTATGTTCATCGATAATTTCGCCAATAGTGGACCGCATCGAATTTTTTTTTAGTTTAAAAGGGTATACTCCCGAGATGGTCCCATTTAAATTTTACAGAAATCGGCTGAGTCGTTTTTGAATAATCAACAATAATGTACATTCAGCGAAATATTCGAATTTTGTACACGATGAAAGGTGGTTTTACCATTTATTGCGAAAATAAATTATTGAGACAATTATTAGCGCTAAATATGACATTTTATTTGGCACTTCAAAGTGTTGTCAGTTCAATAACAACCTATTAGGATCGCATTATCTCCTTGTTCAGAGTATAACGAGAGTGATTTTTTCCCAAATAAGTATTTCTATATTTTGGTTGTTGTTGTATATTTTGGTTTGGTAGTTTTACTGAATACTACTTTCAAGAGAGGAACAAATGCAGAGTAATAGAGAGTTCAATAGACAAATTATAGAAAAAGCTATAGGTACTTAGGATGGCGCATTCATAACCAATAATTGTCTAAGTATGGTACTCGAAAGTTCCTAACTGATAAACTAACAAACATTAACGGTATTGTAGTCTAGTGTATTGTAGTACATTTTTCTGGGGCGAAGGACGAATCAAACTACTTGGCGTCTGTGAAATTGGCTACAGGCTGCACGAAACCCAATCCTGGCGCGTTAAATAAGCTTTAGCCAGGATCGTCAGGTTGCACAGCTTGTAGCTAACATCACAGCTGCCAAAAAATTTGGTTTAATATACTGATGATTACATAATCAAGAATATTAATATAATCATTACTTTTATTTACATATATATACAAGGTTTAGAGAGTAAAGTTTGTTAAATATGAATAATAACAATAACAGAAAATAAAATATATACACCTACTTAAAAAAATAATCAAACAACCCGCCCCTCATCGTTCCTGGTGCAAAGATGCCCATAACGCTTGCTGCAATGCCGCTTTGGATGGCGATGGACTTTCTTTGCACCAGAAACGAAGTAGAACGGGAGTCACCTCCTTTTTCCCGAATCCTGCGCCCTATTTCACAAGTTAACATTTTGGTCTCAGCGCCCCAGCTACCCATGGCCTCCACGGCAACGGGCGGAAAAAATAGCTGAATAAATAAAAAAATATAATTATTAATTAATAAACTAATAGAAGTGAGCGTCAGTGAAATACAATAAAAAAAAACATTAGGTACGCGCACAAGCATAGAGATCTAGAAAAAAAGCCTTCTCTTTACCAGGTGCGTGTAACACTTATACGTAGTAAACATTGATACAGCGCAAAATGCATGTTTACGATATAATAGAATAAGGGTTTTGTAATGCTCTGCTAGTAAGCAATAATTGCCTAATTTACTTGGTGCTACACATACTTAGTTGTGATTTGCATCTGACATTAGATCCTCCCTAAATCAAAATGAGAATAAAAAGGTTTTATACTAGGAAATATTGTTGAGAGTCAAACTTATACTTACAATTTCATTCCTACAAATAACCTATATCATATCACTATATAAAGTCGTCTATACCAATATAATAAAGGGGAAAAATTTCATTGTTTGTTTGCATCGAATAGTCTCCGAAACTACTGAACCGATTTGAAAAATTATTTCACTGTTGGTAAGCTACGCTCCCCCCGGTGAATATAGACTATACTAAGTCCGATTACAGAGGCGCCATCGTAATTATAATAGCTAAATTGCATAGTTCTGTTTCTTTTTCACTTTGGGCATTCGATAGAGAGAACGCTTTTTACATTGCTATTAAATTTACGGTGGCGTCTCCATAATCGGACTTATTAAATTAAAAAAAAAATAAGGATTCTTACTATTAGTCTTCTGTAGCCAATCGTATCCATTTTTTTCAAATAAATTCTATCTGCAGGTCAGCTGAAGGGGATACTATACGTCACCGGTTCGCCCTTGCGATTCCCCTTTCGAATTTATCAATATCAATAGTGCTAAGTTTTTTCTGACATTGAGAATTTGTTGCAACCTTCAGTTATTTTTGTCTCCGTGAGAGCCGCGAGGTCGCGGGCCTCTCGACAGTCGTGTCATCTGTGTCCTTCGCAATAGGCAGTTCATTTTTCAGTTAAATGGTATTTTAGGACACGTTTTAAAAGGACGTTAGAGGAATTTACGTACGGGGATATATATATAAGTAGGTATCTAGTATAGGTAAGTTCGTATAAATAAATATTTTGGGACATCTTACACACGGCCACTTACCCCAAACTAAGCAAAGCTTGTGATATGGCTGCCAGAGACAGAACTACATATACTTATTTTTAAATACATACTTATATAGTTAGTATAAGCCGCGGTGGTCTAGTGGTAATAACACCCGACCTGCAATCGTGAGATCGTGGGTTCAAATCCCGATCCCGTACCAATGAGTTTCTTTGGAACTTATGTACGGAATTTCACATCATTGGCTTTTCGGTGAAGGAAAACATCGTGAGGCAACCTGCATACGTCCGTAGAAGAAATTCGATACTATGCCTACGTCCTGCAGTGGACTATTAAAAACCAGAAACAGAGCAAACACTTATGTTAATCACATAAATATTGCCCTGGGTGGGGATCGAACCCACGCCTCTTTGATCCAGAAGTTAGGGTCACTAACCACTGAGCCACCGAGGCAGTCAAGCCGGGTAGCTAGCCCTAGTGTCAGAGTTTTTATAGCCGCTTGAAGGCCTCTGACATGGTTAAACGGTTAAAACAACCGAAGCCAACAATTTGACGTGTCGTCTGAGCCACGGTAGCGAAGACTGACTGAAGGTGCCGAACGATGCTCGTCTTCGGTGATCACTTCAGTGATCGCTGACAAACTCCTAGTCAAACTACGCTATGAGCGCTATATAAGTTCAAGTATTTCATTTTGTTGATCGAATTGCATATGTGCTTAATAAAGTCCGTACCTACTTTTCTAATTTACATTACATTAGATTTTAGATGTATAATGATTAAATATATTTATTTTAATCATTATTTATTTCATTCATTTTCTTAAGCATTGCCATTCAGCGTGGCAATGCTGCCAGCATGCTGGGCACGCTGCCAACTGGCAGTGGGCTTGAGAACTTGGATTATCTTTAGACTTTCAAGGGTCTGTGGATGATCCGATTGCTTTCTATATTGTAGTAGTAGTGTAGTATTGTCATTATTTTTATTTTATAATTAATTGAATCGCTGTTGTTATAAACATCAAAATTGATTTAACTCTAATATTTTGAAATTAAGTAGTAAATAAATAGTATTCTTGACTTATAACATAAGTTAAGAATATTAGTTACCTATTGCTATTACTTAATTTCAATCGAAAGAAAAATAATTAGCTCTCCTATCAACTTTGAGTACTTTAAACATATTGTATCACAAATTTTTATTTTGAGGATATACGTGGCACTTTTAATTTAAAAGTTCTAAATGAACAGAAGGATAGAAATGAAAAAAAAATAAAGTTAAATTATTTATTTTAACCTACTTAAATCCCATGTTGTTTGAAGAGATAGTCATGTCAAATTGACAAATGAACAAAAAAATACTCTATTACTCGTATTTCCGTGTTCATAATTATGTAGGTATTATAAAAAGTACAGATGAATCGAAAGCCAATTTTCATTATTTTGTTAGTAGAAAGACGTTGGTTATTGGACATAGGCCTCCCCAGTAGATTTCCAATTTGGCCGGCAGTCTGCATCCAGTTCCACCCTGTGGTGCAGTTCTGTGATCAGTACCAAAACCAAATCTTGTTTATTCTCTTAATTGACTGCCTCGGTGGCTCAGTGGTTATGACCCTGACTACGGAATCAAAGAAGCGTAGGTTCGATTCCCACTCAGGGCAAGTATTTTTGTGATGAATATAGGTGTTTGCTTTAGGGATGGGTGTTATTTAGGTGCTATCTATATAAGTATGTATTTAAAAATATGAATGTGTAATATATATCAGTCTCTGGCAGCCATATAGAATAGCTTTGCTTAGTTTGGTGTCAGAGACTGTTCGTAAGATATTATTTCCACTCATCCATCAGCTAAAGTACGTCCACTGCTGGACATAGGCCTCCCCTACGGATCTCCAATAAGACCGCTCGGAAGCGGCTTGCATCCAGCGCAATCCTGCGGTCTTAATGAGGTCATCATTATCACCTTATCGGTGGACGTCCTACGCTGCGCTTGCCGGTACTTGGTCGTAACTCGAGAACTTTATGACCCCATCGGTCATCAGTCCTCCGCGCTATATGCCCTGCCCACTGTCAATTCAACTCCTACTCAACTGGAGTAACTAAATAAACAAATATTATTTATTCCCCTAATATTAGGGGAATAAATGTTTATTCCCCTAATATTTGTTTATTTAGTTACTACATTGGTTCATTTATCTGTCTCTATATTTTCTAAATTTAGTGTAGTTCGGCCACAGCGTTGCCCGGGGATCGAGCGAGCCCGAGCGCGAAATATCGCGCCCGCCCACACTTCCGCGAGAAAACTGTACGACATTACACGAGCTAGCTAAACGCGTTTATATCACTCACACATCACAACGATTTCTCTACTTTTTTCATCATCATCATTAAAATCCGCCGCAGCAACTCCATATTTTTTAATTAATTTTAAAATATACACTAAAAATATTTATACCACTTTTAAACGTAGAAAAAAAAGTGGACCTTTTTAAATAAATTAAATAAAATAAATTTTAATAAAATTTAAAAATTAGGAGGTCCACTTTTAAACTTAGGACTTCCCAATAGATTTCCAATAAGACTGGCCGGAAACGGCTTGCATTCAGATTGCTACGCATGGATTTTTTTTTTTAGATTTAGACATTTTAAGTTATTTTTTTTTATATCATACAGGTTTGCGTTTGACTACATACTGCCTGATTTTAAGCAGATATGCGCACAGATGCTTTTTTTCTGTAAGCAAGCTTTATTTACCTTACTATAGTTAAAATACAATGTAATCTTCAAAGAAATAATGATATTTATTCGTAGAGCATAACTAGAATATTACTATCACATAAAAAACAACCGGAACATCCATAGACCTCTGAAAAACTGGAGTTAATCCAAATGTAAGCATATTTATGAATTTAAATGTTAAGGTCTGATCATAGATCGATAATTTATATAATTTAATAATTTTTGAGTGTATGAGTATGTCTGCCACACAGAACGGAAAAACTTTTTTTCTATGATCAGCTTCCTCATTTAAACTGTTAAAAACAGGTTATATTCAAATTAAGATCATATTAGTCTTGCAATTCAGTTAGAAGTGGCACAAACTAGCGCAGAACTGTGGTTAATTACTACGCCTGTCTAGCAAAAGAGCATTATAGCATACAATAAGCCTCATAAGGCTACAATAGACTCACACGTGATCCAATAAGCGACGTAATGCAATATATCATGACGCGAGTGAGTTATCTCGAGTCTCTCCGTTATAATTACTGGCAGTTGGGTAGAATGCGGGACAGTGGGATAGTGGGGCTGGGATAGACACGACGGGTTAGTGGGAATCGTTGGACAGGAACCAATAGTCCAATAGTTCATGTCCAAGTTTAAGATTATTAATTTTTTGACATTATAATGATTTCACTGACATTCTATTTTGTATATTTTAGGGGACATTTAAGCATTTACTAAAAATTTCGTGTTTTTTTTATTTTCATTAAAGATCATGTACTTTATGGAAGCAGAATAAATGAATTAAGTAGAAAATTCAATGGTGGGATGTGAAATCTTTACTAATATTATAAATCCGTTTGTTGGTTTGTTCTTCTTTCACGCAGCAACGGAGCATCGGATTGACTTTATTTTTGGCATGGGCATAGTTTGAAAAACGGGAAATGTTATAGGTTACTTTTTATCCCGAAAAAATAAAAGGTTCCCGTGGGACGCACAAAAATCTAAATATTGCGTGGGCGGAGCCGCGAGCAAGGGTCAGGGTGTATCAGGGCACATCATCATAATTATAAAGCAGCTTTCAAACGGTCTAATTGGAGATCCATAGGGGAGGCCTATGTCCTGTAGTGGACGTCCTTTGGCTGATGAATGGATGGATGGATACAGGGTTATATTTAGGACTGGTATACTTACCGAAGGTGATTCAGAACATCATAATGAACCACATTTTCTATGAGGCCAACCCAAAATTCGAGAAAAAAAAACTGTTATATAAACTTTGTTGACTTCGATTTGCAATTTTATTTTTGAACAGATAATTTTGTTACTTGAATTCCGGGCCAGCCTTTTTTTATTTCATATAGGGTTTCGTTTGACTGCATACTGCTTAATGTTCAGCCGATATGCGGTCTAGGGTATAAAAGTTGTTCATAATAATGGTCTTAATCACCGCCTTTAGGTCTTAGTACAAGACGAGCAGATAACCTTGTATATATATTTTTTTAAGTACAATAGGGCTACGTTTGGCCACTAACTCGCCCTAGAAGATACCTATTCACTCTTGACTTGAAGATGTCCAAATTGTATTTGTCAGGAAACAATGACGGAGGCAGGACATTCCAATCCCTGGCGGTCCGTATTATGAAGGCTTTAATTTGGCTGCTTTCAATGTTTTGAAAAGTTATTTGGAAGACAGTTATCCGCTGAGACATCTAGGTATCAGGCGATCGATAGTGCACTGCGGGGCCGCGGAGATGGCCACCGCCTCTACATTTATAACATGGCCTAGATCGCCCACGGTTCATGCAATCCCTCAATGGAGCATTATCTATGCCGGCACCGAATGTCGGCACGAATTGTATTTACTTCTAATGCATTAGGTACATAAGTAACTTGTAAATTACTGTACTGATTTTGCAAAATTTACTGAAATAATTACAATACTGAAATATAACTATGTATGATATATTAAGCACTTTTTTACAACAATTATTTTTTTGAAAAAAAGGGCATGACCGACATCAACCGTGTACATAATTCGCGAATATTTCACACGGATCGATGTAGCATTTTTCACATTATTGTTGATTTATTGAAAATGGCTCAGCCGATTACGATAAAATTTATTTGGAACTAATTTTGAAGTATATTCTTTCCAATGAAAAAAGAACTATCGAAATCGGACTACTATGTAAATGTATGCGTGGTTATACATAAAACGAAATACGCGTCAAATTGAGTAGGTACCTCCTCCATTTCGTCGGTCAAATAGAAACGATGAATTTTTCTCAGCTAATGCTGAGAAAAATTACTAGTACGAGTAGCTACAGTTACAAATATTATATAGAAGCGAAATGCTAAACTGTATGAAATTAGTAACTTACTTTACTAATACTTGTATGGGAATGTTTGTATAGAAATTATTGAAGCATTAGCCAATATTTGTATATATATTATTTTTATTTAGGTAATTTAAATAAAATGAAAATGAATAAATATAAATGTAAGCACACATCCCAGTTATAGATCACCAAGGTTATGCAAGGGTCAGTGTTCGGATGAATGACCGTAGGTGGCTTTATAACTGAGTGTTACCGTTGGTCGGATGACACGTTAGATTGTAGGTCCTGCCCCCCTTCCGCCTAAGCAATAGCAATCGTTTATGACTTCATTTTAGTCATTTGGCACCGCCTATGTGACGTTAGCCATCAAAGTTGTTCATTCAACGATTGCTTTTGCAATCCGCACAAAGCAATTGATGGCTAACGTCACATAGGCGGTGCCAAATGACTAAAATGAAGTCATAAACGATTGCTATTGCTTAGGCGGTCGGGGGGCTGGTTGTTTCAATCGTTTAGTCATGTCAGATGGCCTTCAGGCGGCATAAAACACAATAGCGACTCGAAACTTAAGTACCTATACTTCTTCAGTTAGTCGCTTAGACTATATCTTTTGATTTTTGGGAATTTTTAGGAGACTCAATGATTTTTAACGTAAAACTCAATACATGCATGAGTAAGTACCTACTCCAGCAGGCCAATCGCGTCAATTTTAAACAGCTGCGTTCCATCTCTAACTCAGATAAAGTTCGGTTGCAATTGTAGTTAAGTTTCGATTCAGCTTCAAGGAATTAGGTATTGCGCTAAACAACATACACAAACCGTTCATTTTACACCGGTTACGTTCCAACTCTGATTGAGTTGCTGTCTGATTGATTTTGGTCAGAATCTTTAGTGCGATACGAAAATAGACAAAAAGTCGAAGTTCGGTTAAAGTTCAGCTGTAATTTTTTGTGCGATTGGCCGGCAGGTATTACATTAGGTATAGTGTAGGTATCATAAAATGTACCGTAAATGGTACTATTTACATAGTGATATATCATCATTTATTTTAAAAAAAGCCCATATTATTAAGCCTTTATTTACTGACAAATTTACAATTGTTACTTAATTATTCTATAGTTTTTGCACTTCGGAATAAACATTTCAGTACGTCTGTAGACGCATTGGCCTTCTCCAGAATCTTCCATTCATCTCTGTCTTGTACTACTCTTGTCCATAATGGTCCAGCTACTTTTTTGACATCGTCTACCCATCTCCTCATCTGTCTTCCCCTTTTCTCCGTATGTTATACCTTGATAGCCATTCCGTTATTATTTTGGTCCACTTCTCTGTTTTATCTCGTATCATGTGCCCGGCCCATTTCCATTTTTGATGTTTTATTTTTAGAATCGCATCTTTCACTTTTGTTTTCTTTCTTATTTCGGTGGCTTTGATTTTGTCTAGTAGTCTTAGGCCTAATACATTTCTTTCCATACTTATTTGGCATGATCTAATCTTGGTTGCGTTTCTTTGTGACACGGCCCATGTTTGACAGCCGTAAGTTAGACATGGTAAGATACAGGTGTCCAGTAGTTTTCTTTTAGCTTTTATATGATAGCTGTTTTTCATTACTTCTTTTAAGGACCAAAAGCTTTTCCAAGAATTTGCTACCCTTGTATCTATTTCCTGATCAATATGATCTTTGAATGATATTATTTGCCCCAGATACGTATATGAAGTGACATAATCAATATATGTCCCTTCTACTGTGACTGTTATTGGTTCTCGATTTGTCATTAATGTAGTTTTCTCTTTATTTATTGTGAGGTCAGCTTCTTTGCTAGTTCTTGCTAGTTCAGTTAGCATTTTTTGTAGTTTATCAGCCTGGTCAGTTATTAACACCAAGTCGTCTGCAAATCTGAGGTGGTTGAGCATATTACCATTTATATTTATTCCCAATCCATTTTTCTAAATATTTTTTTTTTTATTTCGAATAGGTTTGCGTTTGACTACACACTGCCTGATGTTAAGCAGATGTGCAGTCTAGGGTGTAGCACGCTTACCTAGAAGATACCTATTTACTCGGGATTTGAAGACACTCACGTTGTACTTTAACGGGAAGACAGACCCAGGCAAAGCATTCCACATTCCGGCTGTTCGTATGAGGAATGAGGATTCAAAACGCTTGGTTCTAACGCGCGGAATGTCCACCATAAAAGGGTGGCGCTTTGGTCGCGTCCGTCTAGCCGTAAGATAGAAGAAAGGGGCAGGGGGGACCAGATTGTGCAACTCCTGGGCGCACTCTCCGAAGTGTATCCGGTAAAAGACCGACAAACACGCTACCTTGCGACGATGCTCAAGACTTTGCAGCTGCGTCTTAGTCAAGGTGTCGTTGTCAATCAGCCTCCTGGCTCGTCTCTCAATCGACTCCAGAGCCTCCAGTTGATATTTGGCAGAGCCATCCCAAAGGTGAGAGCAGTATTCCATGCAAGACCTGACTTGTGCTTTATAAAGACTAAGCAATTGCTCAGGTGTGAAATACCGTCTCACCTTAGAGAGAACACCAAGTTTTTTGGAGGCTAATTGGGCTTTGGACTCTATGTAAGAGCCAAAGTTAAGAGAAGATGAGAGTGAAACGCCTAATAGTTCCAAGCTGTCAGTTACCGGAACGGAGACACCACGGAAAGCGGGAGACAATTGAAAGGGTCTCTTTTTGGCCGAAAACAAACAGCCCTGAGTCTTTGTGGCATTAAACTTGACCAGATTAGCATTACCCCAGTCGGATACCGCCTGCAGACTCAAGTTGAGCCGTTCGACCATAGCCTCTCTGTATAACTCGATCTGTGGCCCGCTGGTTCTTGCATCGGACGTGTAGCTCTCCACGACTGTACTGTCATCTGCGTACCCAAAGATCCCGGGCTTAAGCAGATCGTTGATATGCAGTAGGAAGAGTGTCGCAGAGAGCACAGACCCCTGAGGAACACCGGCATTGATATCCATTTGGTCTGACGAGCAGCCATCAACGACAACTCGTATCGACCGATTCCTCAAGAAATCTGATATCCATGTGCAGAAATTAGCAGGCAGGCCGTAAGATGGAAGCTTGCCAATAAGGCTCTCGTGCCAGACCCTATCAAAAGCTTTGGAAATGTCCAAGGAGACAGCCAACGCCTCCCCGTGCTTCTCCATGACCTCACTCCAGATGTGTGTGGCGTACGCTAGAAGGTCCCCAGTAGACCGGTTTCGGCGAAAGCCGTACTGGCGGTCACTGAGTAAGTCATTCGCATCCAGGTAGGCCAGGAGCCTGTTATTTAGAACACGTTCCATACTCTTACAGAGTATAGACGTGATCGAAATTGGTCTGTAGTTGGCAGGGTCGGCACGGCTGCCCTTCTTGGGTACAGGTTGCACGTTAGCAAGCTTCCAAGATTTGGGCACTTGACCTGTCTTCAGAGATAGGCGAAAGAGGCGAGTCAGCACAGGCGACAGCTCAGGCGCACAAGTCCTCAATACAATGGCCGGAATACCATCAGGGCCACTGGCTTTGTTCACATCTAGACTGCGGAGAACTTTGAGGACCTCCTTTTGCCGGATGTGTATTTCACTCATTACAGTGTCACAGTTTGGCAAAGTTGGAGGTCTCGCACTACCGGGGTCTAGACGCGAAGACTCAGCAAATTGAGATGCAAATAAATTTGCTTTCTCCACCGCGGTATGGGCCAGTGAACCATTGGGTTTCAGCAACGGAGGCAATGAGGGGCGGCAGAAGTTCGCTTCAACCGATTTAGCTAGGGACCAGAATGCCTTACTACCCGCAGGGTAAGAAGCAAGCTTGTTTCCTATTCGACTAATGTGGTCAAAGCGAGCCCTCCGCATAACCTTTTTGCAGGACTTAGCAGCCCTATTGTATGCCTTCTTCCTCAGACTAACGTCCCTCAACTTACGGTTTCGAGCATCGACCCAAGCCAGGTATGCCTGATGCTTTTGCGCTTCGGCGCGTCCACATTCAGGCCCAAACCAGGGCCGAGCTTTGCTAGACAGAGGCACGTCCGAAAATGGGATGAAGTATTCCATGGCGGTACGAAGCACATCTGTCACGGCATCCGCGCACGCAGAAGGATCATCGGAAGAAAAACAAACAGGCTGCCAAGGATAAGAAGCAAAGAAACACCGCATCTCATCCCAATCTGCTGACTTGTATCGCCACACGCGCCGTGACCCTTTGGGACTGGGGTCTGATGGGGAGTAGACGGATACAGATTTCACCAGACAGTGGTCAGATGTACCTAACGGTGGGGAGATCGCCACTGAATAACGGTCTGGATCGGTAGTCAGCAGAAGGTCCAAGCAGTAGGCCGTGTGCGAGTCAACATCAGGTACCCGTGTGGCGCCTTGAACCAGCTGGGTGAGATCAAGTGTCAAGGCAGGCTTGCGCGTCTCAAGCCCAGCATGGTTTGTGTCCAGGTATGGGTGAAGCCACTCTTTATGGTGGCCATTAAAATCCCCCAGGATCACTAATTGGGCCGAAGGGTAGCTGAGCTGAGCATCCGCCGCCTCACTAAGGTATTCGGTGAGTCTGGCCGTCTCCCGGTCTCCGCTATGTGATCGGTATACACAGGCGTAGATAATTTTCTCTACGCCAGTGTCCGCCAAAGCCCAGAGCACGGAAAATGAAGGGTCTTCAAACCTACGAAGGCGCAGAAAGCAAATGTCATCCCGGGCGTGCACGCATACACCCGCACGTGGTTTGAAACGGTGCTCCAGGGAGTACCCTGGGTAGGAAAGATACGACACGTCGGATGGACCAGCAATCTGCGTCTCCGTGAGAAACAATAGGTGGGGACGATCTGTCTCGAGATGATGATGGACAGGCGTGAGATTGGAGTGCAGGCCCCGAATATTGCACAGGTGCACTTTAAGTGAGAGGGAGTGCTGCCGCTGTGTACACGTTCTTTTTCTTCTAGTGTTTCTCATGGTTAATGGCGGAGTAAAGTAGGTAGAAAGTCGGAAGTGGAACGAGACGTCACTGCAGATTCAGTGGTACAACACAAAAATCACACACATCCACGGTAGACTAGCCTGGAGACCGCGGGGACGCCCGAGCCCCCCCAAGGATGTCCATCGGGCCCTCTCGTCCGGTCGCCAACCGGCACGATGGCGCATCCCTGGGATTTTTCGACAGATGGCGGGGCAGCCTTTCGTGAGTGGCTAGCTCACTACTTGGGCCCCCTACTATCTGCGGTCGGCCAGTGACAAACCGTGCCTCGGATCCCGCTGCCCTCCTCGACTAGTCGGCCGATGCGGAAATCAATGTGTGCACCGTATTCGAACCCCCAGAGGACGCTACTGTTCCGACCCGACTCCCAGAATGGCGTCACCAGACTTAGCGCCGGAACACGAGCTCGAGAGAGTCGCTTGGCGGCGCGGCTTAGTCTGGTGGGTGGTCTCTCGCCGTGGCTATAGCCTACCACCAGTATGGTTGCTGCCCGGCTGCTTAGCACCACCCAGGACCACGTGTGGGGGACAAAAAATTAAAAGGGTTCCTACCCACGGACGAAGGCAGCTCGGTCCCAAAATATTAATATAAATATTTATTCTAGGACTGCTGAAAATAATTTTGGGGATATTGGGTCACCTTGTCTAACTTCACGTCTTACTGAGAACTGGTTTCCTGTCGAGTCGATTCGAGTCTAATTTGGGCAGAGCTATTTTTTAGATGTTTTTAAATATTTTGATATACTTTCTTTCAGTCCCTTGATGTTTCAGTGCATGCCATATTTCCTTGTGGTAAAGCGAGTCAAATGCTTTGCTGTAATCAATAAAAGCTGGGTACAAGGGTCTCATATACTCTTGGTGTTTTTCTATAAGCTGTCTTAAAACATGGATATGGTCTGTAGTAGAGAAGTTTGCTCTAAAACCAGCTTGTTCTTTCGGCTGTTGCTCATCTAGGTTTTTAGTGATTCTCCTCAATATTATTTTTGAAAATATTTTGTATAGGTATATTTGACATTAAACTGATTGGTCTATAGTTGCCCATAACGTTTCTTTTCCCCATCTTGTGTATTAGCACTATGACGCTATTGGTCCACTGTGTGGATATATATTCCGATTTTAGAATTTCATTGTAATAGTTTGCTAGTATTTTGGCCGATTCCTGTGCTGTACTTTTTATAATGTCGTTGCTAATGTTATCAGGTACTGGAGATGTATTTTTCTTTTGTGAGTTTATAGAGCGTAGAACTTTGCTTTCCAGAATTTCAGGTATGTATTTCGTTTTCATCTTCGTCGTCGTCCGTTTCTATTTCTACTCTAGATATGTTTTGAGTTGAATCTTCTTGTGAATAGTATAGTAGAATAAAATAAAAAAGCCCTTAGTTGTTAATAAAACTTGTAAAACAATTCGCATCACCTACTTCCGCCGTGTACAGAATTCGAAGTTTGGCGAATCGATGTGACATCAATGTACATTATTGTTGATTTATCAAAAACGGCTCAGCCGATTTCGATAAAATTTAATTGTAACACCACTTCGGAAGTGTACCTACCATTTTGAAATAAATAAGAGTTTCTTTAAATCTGTTTACAATTGGCAAATATATCGATGAACATACACAAAAAATACATTCCAGACGAACAGTACCTCCTTCTCCTCCTTTTTGGAAATCAGTAAATAAAGAAAAAAATTCGGACATTGTTACAGGCAAAGAGAAGTTGAGCGTAAGCGCGAGCGAGCCGGTGCGGCTGGTGCTAGAGAGCGACGGCACGCAGGTCGAGGACGGCGAGTACTGGCGCACGCTCCCGCCCAACACCGTGCTGCTACTGCTACGCCAGGGCGAGCGATGGTACCCCACGGGCGTCGACGTCATCAAGGCCGGTCAGTCTTCTGTTATATTGCTAGAGAGCGACGGCATGCAGGTCGAGGACGGCGAATACTGGCGCACGCTCCCGCCCAACACCGTGCTGCTACTGCTGCGCCAGGGCGAGCGATGGTACCCCACGGGCGTCGACGTCATCAAGGCCGGTCAGTCTTCTGTTATATTGCTAGAGAGCGACGGCACGTAGGTCGAGGACGGCGAATACTGGCGCACGCTCCCGCCCAACACCGAGCTGCTACTGCTGCGCCAGAGCGAGCGATGGTATCCCACGGGCGTCGACGTCATCAAGGCCAGTCAGTCTTCTGTTATATTGCTGAAGAGGGACGGCACAGGTCCACGCCAGCGAGTACTGGCGCAATCACATAATATATATTCAAACACCTAACCACTTAAAGAACTATAAGATGTTTAGATATGTTTTGAAATTTTGGGGAAACGTATTTTATTTAAAAACAATAAATCATATTGCGATGGCGACAAAAGCTAAAAATAAAATAAATATAGCCATTAATTCTACCACACACAACAATATTATTAGCTGCAATCCTCCATAGTAATCAGAAAGAGGAATATTCTAAAACTCCGTAGCAAATATTTTGACGTCTTTATCCAAATAATCCAGAAAAAAATATGATCCTCTAAAAACCACTTAGAACTTTGGATGTCTTTTTCACTAGTCAGTTCAGAAGTTTCCATTTTAATTTAACCAGTATATCTGAATTTTGAAAACGATATTCATAGCGTGTATTTGTGTATTTCCAGCGATATCAGCGATCCCGAAGATAGTATGCGAAACGATCCACGCGTTGGAGCTGCACGATGAGACGCCTTCATGGAAGATCATGGACAACAAGGGGCGCGTCACGGTGGTGCTGCACTGGGACCAGCGGCCGAGCGCGTCGCCGGCCGCGCGCTCGCCCTCGCGCCAGGCCAAGCCCGACCGGCGGCCCTCGCTGGTCATCCAGACGTCACTGGAGCGCGCGCAGCCGCCGCCGCCGCACATCACCGTGGTGAACCACGACGAGCCGCGGCGGCTGGTGCGCGCCGGCGGCTCGCTCGAACACGTGCACACGGCCGAGTGCCGCGCGGCCGCCTCCTCGCCCGCGCCGCCCGCGCGCGCGCCGCCCGACGAGTGCGACTTCCACTGCTGCGCGCTGCACGAGGAGGGCCGCCGCATTGCCGTGCACAAGAGCGTGGCCACCTCGCCCATCCAGGACGCGCAGCCGCGCGCCTCGCCGCAGGGCCGGCCCAAGGGGCACGTGCGCTTCCTGGACGCCGAGGCGGCGCGCCGCGGCGACCGCGACTCCTCCGAGAGCGAGACTGAGAACACGCTCGTCGAGGACGAGGCCGTCACCTCCGAGAAGTTCCTGCTGCTCATCGACCAGCTGAGCGTCGACCAGAAGCGGCACCTCACCATCAAGGACATCGGCATCATCCTCGAGCGGCTCAGCTCCAAGATCCTGGACGTGGAGCGGCTGGACCGCGAGTCCGAGTCGGACGACTGCTACAACTGGACGATCAAGGCCACTATCCGCGGCGACGCGCTGCGCGAGCTGGGCGTCATCTACAACGGGAACTACTACGCGATCAGCGAGCACCCCGGCTACCGCGAGGAGAACGAGGAGGCGGGGGACGAGGCCGAGGAGGAGGAGGAGGAGGACCGGCTCTGATCGGGCCTGTGCGGCGCCGCCGTGCCGGCCGCCGCCGCCGCCGTGCGCTCGCTGTGCCGCATCGCCGCGCGCTAGGCGGCGCGGGCGGGCCCGCCGCGCCGCCGCACACAGACTCTACTACCCACCCGACTCTATAGTTCTTAAATTAATAGAGGAATTATTGTAAGTGAAACGGACTTCCGATGTCGATTTCTAAGGTGATTACTTAAGTGTTCGTCCCGGAGACGCGCCCGCGCCGCGTCGCGGGACCCGACCGCACAACAAACGTTTATCATCGATTTTGTCGTCAATGTTTTTAGATAAATAATGAAATTATACACGTATGTTAGCGAAGATTGCGATATACCGGTACCGAAGTCGACGTCGGCGCTGGGCACGGCGCCCGCGCCGTCCCCCTTCCCGCGCGCCTCACCCCCGCTTCATCCCGCGTCGCGGCTGCGACACCATCGTTCATTCACTCAAAGGTTGGCCTAAATATGGGTAATAAGTTTCGACTTGATTTAATCCTAGCATCGTCGCATCATCCCGTCGAATCGTCGTCTATACTAAATTACCGAATAACACCAGTGTATCGTGAGTAAGGCTCAATAAAAACAATAAATAACTACTTGTATAGGAAACGTAGTATGTCTAATACTTTAATCTCGTGGTATTCAGGCAGGGGTAATGCATAACGTGTTCAGTTCAGACGGTGGTGTAACTGCTCATACTATCGGTTAGCTAGAGTCGTACGTTAAGTGGTGAGAGAGAGGACCGGTCGAGACGCGAGTGATTCTGTAGAGGCGGGCGCGCCAGGTGAGTCGCGCTGACCGCGGCTGGCGCGCCGGGTGGGTCGCGTTGACCGCGGCTGGCGCGCCGGGCGGGTCACGCTGACCGCGGCTGGATCGCCTGGCGGATCGTGTTGACCGCGGCTGACGCGCTAGGCAGGTCGCGTTGACCGCAGCTGGCGCGCCGAGCGGGTCGCGTTGACCGTGGCTGGCGCGCCGGGGTCACGTTCACTGTGGCTGGCGCGCCCGCTGCCACGCTACACACGACACACATACCTATAAGAGCATGTTTCAGAGAGAGCACATAATAATATAATAGATATAATAAAATTATTAATAATTATTAAATTGAAGGTTATAAAGAGGTTGTAACTAAAATACGAATATACCGTCGCTGCATAAAGTCATCGTGCCGATGCGGGTACCTTTTGTAGTCGTAAGTTGATTCTTGTATTTAATAGGTCTATGGTATCGTAGTATTAATGTATAATGTTTTTAATTTTTGTATAGTACCGATACGTGAGTGGATCACGCACTAATGTATGATATAAAATCAAGTTTAATAAGTTTTACAACCCCGCGGGGTCTTATAATTGTATAGTTATATAAGGTGTAATAATAACGATGATTATAATAATTTATTATGATTATAACGTGGCAACAGGACGGTTCGCGGTGAAGTCGGCGTTTGAGTTGGGATGCGTTGTTCGCTTGTCGAGATCGTTGTCGTTTTGGTGTTAAAAGGGTTTCTATGCTCGCTGTTCATTGGTCAATTTCCTTAAGTTCAGTTTTGTTGGGCGCTCCGTAAAAATTTTATTCACTAAAATTATTTAAGGACTACTCTTTTACATATTAAAGTTCAAGATCAATATTATATTTCTCAGAAAGCGAGAAGTAGATCCAAAAATGTTATCGAAGTACAAAGATTATGATTTTCACGGATCCATCGCGTCCTTGTTTGATGTTTTAATGTTATAAAATAAAAATAATTGTTTAAAAATTTGATATGGTGGAACTTGTCCTGAACTTATGTAGGATCTAATATTTTTTTCATTATTGCTGTTAAGGTTTAGAAAGCCGTAACACACACTTTAGTTCAATGATAAGGAATGATTGAATACTAGAAGGCGGATTAATCAACAATGTAACTATATGAATATGATTGCTCATTTTAATATTATGAGTGATTTAGACAAGGAGTCGTGTCGGATACTGTGGAGCTCGCCGAGGGCCCGACGAAGAAAGCTGCAAGGTTGAATTCTCTTTCGGGCGTCGTGTCGGGAAAGTTTTTGTACAGAAGTAGTAAAATCTTCAGTGTTAATAATTGCGCTTTACGAATGTATGAACCTGTGTCGCGTTTTTGCGTATAATGTCTGAGAGTTCCGCCGGTCGCGCGACTGAGCTCGCACAAAATATCGACCGTTTTACTTCATTTTTATAAAAATGGATCGTGACACTCCCGTGAGCCCTACGTATAAGATATATTATATATACAATAGTTAATTTAAAACATCATTTGTAAGTTTCGCGTTCGTTTGTACAGCTATAATGATTATTATGGAGTTACGGTCCGTTACGCACATTATATGATATCTAGTTAAAATACGTTCCGTTTTAATATTTTTATGTGTATAGGAGTAATGATGGAATAAATTGTATAAAAATAATGGTTTGTGAGAGGTCGGTTACGGTTTAAGTGGGACGATGGGGCAGTTATTGCGCACACACACATTTTTTAATATCTACCTATCTTCTTTACCATAGAACTCGTGTCTATAAGTCTACAGGACACGAATTATTTTTTTTGTCTTTGTTAATTATTTATATGTACAGTTTTATTTAAAAGTGTGTAGTGTGTGTGAGTTAACTTCTCTATCGATGCGTACAAAGATATTGTTGCACTGTCCAGTCAGGCATTTACGGGACTGTCCACAATTTCTTCAAAAAGACAGACTTAATTAGAGTTAAAAAATGCACCTTTGAATTGAGATTCGCATACCAATATAAAGAATCCAGGTTATAGGTATCTGGCACTCACAGTAGGACTAAAAACTTGCCCCGCCAGATTTCGTAAAAGCAACAAGTTAGTTATTTCCATTAAAATTAAGCTTGTATAAACTCTACTTGAAACTTCCGGGCCAGGTTTTAGTGTTGGGGCATTACATACGTCAAAATAAATGCAGAGTTTTTACTAAAAACATTTAGCCATATCAAATGCCATCAGGCGGCTTAAATAAAGTCTGACACCAGGGCTAGCCACCCGGCCTAAACGAACTTATTAGTACTAAAACAATCATCGCTACTCATCTTCATACATCTTTAGTAGAAGCGCAGCCCCAATCTGTTGCTTAGTAGACTGTATCTTAAATCTCTATCTAATACTTATAAAGCTTGTTGGTTTTATTAAGTGCGTACAATGGTAATTAATATAGCTGTTTATTTTCCTAAACAATAGAAATGATGGTGAGCAGTCCCGTAGAGCGCCACTACAGCACTCGTCGCTCCGAGTCGCAGATAGTTCCACGACTGAATTGTATTTATTAAGAGTCACGCAGCCGGGATATTTTCCTATAGTCAGAGAGAGATGCGTGACAGTATATTTCAATTTAAGAGAAAAAACAATAATACGATGCCATTTCAATTTGTCTACATATAATTTTAATTTTAACACAGCATAGTGTTACAAATGACGACTTTATTACTCTAGAATCTTTCTAAAGCAATCACAAAACCTGACAGATGTTCAATTTGGTGAATGACATCACCATCAGCAGCAGTTGTATTTCAAGCCACTTCAGGGTCAAAAGCTCCTCCCTCTTTTTATCAACTATGTGTACACATAGTATTATACAGTGTAAACAACTCGTAAATTTAAGTTCACAAGCACTGTATAATACCATATAAGAGATGCTATCTCAATTTCTTGTTGTAACAAATATTTATTTTCGAATAGAAGTACGAATTCGTAAAGATAAATATGGGTTGGAGGATATTAAATTCTATCGTATCCTTTGGCTACATTCCAGGAAAGCTCACAAGAATTTCAATTCCGCTAACTTGAGACAGCCAACAAAAACTTTCAAACAAAGTTCGCCCAAGAATCGGAATCGGCTGTCACGCTTCTCAATCGCAATTCTCAATTATGAAACTCGATTATGCATTAGATAATATGATGTACACGGTGAGGCCTCGTCTTCACCGGTGAGCAAAAAGTCGCGCGACCACGCGATTAAATGCAACTGTAATGCGACTTTAAAGTAACCAAAAATAAAATATACTAAAAAGGTTGTACGCAAGTCGCATGAAAGCTTGCCAATGAAGACGAGACTACAGTTTTGGATATTTCGTTTTATAGTGGAATCCTTTAAAAATGACGTCACATTTTGAATATTGTTAACCTCACTGAGCCGTTGTGCAAATAAATACGTAAAATATTGAATGTTAGATAAATCATAATAACCAGTACAGTGTATAGGTATTAGGGCGAGCGATATTTCGTTTCAATGTGCCAAATCCTCGAATTTGTTTCTGACAGTTTGCTGACGCGTTCTACGAGGGAACAGTTTAGGTTCTACTCCTACTTGAAGGCTGGACCTACACTATTTTGGTCCATTTTTTTTCAACATTTACTTCAATACATTTAGATCATGATTTCTAGATTGATGTTACTAACACTTTTGAAAAATTAAAATACATAGATAGGTATTGAACTGATGAGACGGAATGTACTATATTATAATTGACATTTTTAGTATATATTATTTAGTTAATAGTTTACATCTAGCTTAAGCCTTATAACAACGACCATAACGTAGAACGCTCAGCAAATAGTCATTCTCAAAGTGCCAAAGACCTCGATTCTAACGTACCACTTACTAAACTAAACCAATATGATAGCGCTAAAAATGGTTGTCTAAATTATTGATCATAGTTTCAATTGACTTGACTCAGATTGACTTCTGAACCTTTGTGCTAGTGTGTTTAAAAAATATATCGGGAAAAGTGTGTACGGCTGTGCTTTTTTGCTCGACTTGTTGAGATCTCACGCAAAAATTTACATTTTATTTGATATTTTCTTACATTAATGATTGGTCTCACTGAGCGCAGCGAGACCAATAATTAATCTAAGGATATTATGTACCTACATCATTACGTAAAGGTAAAAAAGCATTCTAAAGGTATGTTTCAAGTCGATGCATTTTTGTAATGAGATAACTTCCACATGTAGAAAAAGGAAAACATATTAGTGCTATCAAATTATATTTAGTAAATGGTACTGATCGATGTAAATTAATGCCAAACCAGTATAATAATAAAATTAAACTAGATCTGGCACTTATGTTCACTAAGAAACTATGGACTCTACATTCTAATTCTTTAGATTGCACAAGTGAGCTAGCCGACTCTACATCGGCTCGTGTCCAGGAGAGTTAGGATGTAGAGTGGTGTACATACAACCTATCCGAAGCACCTCTCAGTAGAGTCTATTCCAAGACGTTATTTTTTTATTCGGACCTACTCATCGACTGAGGCAGAACCGGATTCTGTTTAGTTAAACTAACGTACCCGACAAACTTCACTGCCACTAATTTAAAAATAAAAATATTGGAAATGATCTACTTGTTGTTTTTTTACCGTTAACACTCTTGATTCTATGTCATGAATCGAACCCTTTTACAATAGAGCATTTTATCACTGAATCATCGAAGCATCGGCCAATGCAACCTTTTGTGGCGCTCATGGAACACAATGTAGACATTGGTCATGGACATGTGTAAACAACAGTTTTTGTGAAATGGAGTGGTTCAATTAAATGTTTGTCGACAATCACCGAAATTAAGCAACGTTGAGCACGGTCTGACTGAGCTGATCGCTACCGTGGCTCGGGTGACACGTTAAATTGTAGGTCCCGGTCGTCTTAATCGTTTAGCTATGTCAGAGGCCTCCAGGCGGCTTAAAACTGAATACTCTGACACCAAGGCTAGCCACCCGACCTATACGAATTTACTTATGACATGAAATAGCGAAGTACTTTCACTAAATAATTTTAAGTGGCATCCAAACGGCAACCCCCACTTATTTTAACCGACTTCCAAAAAAGAGGAGGTTCTAAGATCGTCTGTATGTATTTTTGTTGTGTATGTTCAATTGTTCATCGATATTTTCGCCTATTTTGAACCGAAACGAAAAATTTATTTACTTCAAAAGAGTTTACTCCCGTGGTGGTCCCATTTAAATTTTACCGAAATCCAATTTTTTTTTGAAAAATCAACAATAATATAAAACTGGTATACATGAGCGGATTCATGTATACCAGTTTTACATTATTATTGATTTTTCAATAATAATGAACGATTCTAATTTTGTATACGTTGTAGGTCGGTTCTGCCATTTTTTGCGAAAATTAATTATAAATCAATGTAGGTGATATAATGAACAGTCGGTGTACAAGCTGGTTGGTTCAGAGAACTCCCAGTAGTACTCATTTTGAACAACTTTCACTATAGGGTCAACCATGAAATTGCAAGATAAAGGTTCAGTTTTAATAATAATAATTTTTTGGGACATCTTACACAGGCCTCTGACCCCAAACTAAGCAAAGCTTGTGATATGGCTGCCAGAGGCTGATATACTACATATACTTGTTTTTAAATACATACTTATATAAATAGTAACTATATAACATCCAGATACAGAGCAAACACTTATGTTCATCACATAAATATTTGCCCTGGGTGTCGAACCCACGCCTCTTTGATCCAGAAGTTAGGGTCACTAACCACTGAGCCACCGAGGAAGTCATACATCAGTTGTTGCATACATTTCGATAAGGTATTTTTTCCTGAATTGATATTAATTTTTAAAGTGTTCACAATAAGTTTATCTCAAAGAGTTACTTTTTTAAAATAACTCTTTGAATATTTTTTTCCATTTATTTTAACAATTTCAAAATTGTCCTCAATAAAAATTACCCACAATGACAAACATAATTTTATCCTAGAATATGTAATGTATGTATAGTAAAACCTAATAAGTATAATAAGTACATAAGTAGTGTAAGTGTTTTACCAGTCTCCCGAAAACATAAATTTATGTGGTAGCCAAAATCGAGGTATAATATTTTTATAAAAGTTTTTTCACCCGTCTAGCCACGTTAGGCCTAAAGGCAGCTAAAAACTCTGACACCAGAGCTAGCCACTCTGCCTGTATGGACTTACTTACTTAACAGTCTCCCGTATGCTTCCTCCAGGTATTAGCACGAAACGTGTAGAAATATAAAATGGAAATTACAGCCGGCCTCATTCCGATCGGCGACTCAAAATCTATAAATCTGCCAATATCGGGGCCACCTCGCCGGCATCAAAGGGATCTGCAAAAATCCATTCCGAGGCGGCAATCTCCGTTCGGAACCAATCGACTGCAGCGGGGGCGAACAAACACCACCCCCATTCCCCCCACATCGAGGAGGCTGATAGTGTTACAACCTCGCCACCCTTAATAGTACTTAGAGATATTTTGTCCTTCCGCTGTGTAATATGTATCATGGTAAAATCATAGCGATATATATGAGATATATAACTTACACGTTTTGAAGCTACTTATAAGGATGAACCTGTAAAGTCACTCATATAATAATTAAGTAAGGTTTGTCTGAACTATATCAGTGGTTTGTGCTGGTTTTCTACATAAGTTTTAAAACTTGCGATTCCATTGAGATATTTATACTTGGATTGAAGCTAAAACTTCAAAAGACGTAATATTTTGATATTTATTTATTTTCATCTAAATCCATACCAACTCATGCTACGGTGATGTAGCATTGCTACGTCTTTCACCTTATCAAAATTAAATACAAATTGAAGGACAAACGTAACGCTATGAGGAATCTACGTACGTAGCAACTCTACGAGGAAGCTACGAACCTATGTAGCAGTGCTACAAGTAAGTTACACTATATCGGTGATGGACGCGGTAGCAGTGCTACGAAGAAGCTACGTAAATATAATATAATAAAACTTTATTTCAGACATCAGAGGTCTATAAAAAATTATATCTAAGTACATAAAAAACATAGACTACCTATACATTACATTAACACTGTCAAGAAAATGCGAGCCGTAAAATTCCTACGAACTAATAACGATGATCTATGTATATAATAGCAGTCTACGAATATAAAAAGACAAGAAAACTCTCTGAAACAATTTTAATCCTTAAAATCAGACAAAAAACCAGTAAAGACTTAGAAAAAGCAACAAAAACAAACTACAAAACGCTAACCACTATCAAAGTAGACTTATACAATTTTCTATATTTTTTGCGAGATGGATATGGGTGTAAGGCTAAGGCTGCGTGCAGGCTTGCAGACGCAGCGAGGCGCGTTTCTCGGCGGCCGCGAGCTTCTCGATAGCGTTGGCCATCTCGGGCCACGGCTCGTATCGCTGGTTGATGATGATCAGCTTGTGCGAGGAAGGGTTGCGCAGGTCCATCGAGCGTGACAGCGTGCAGCGACCGTGCGAGAACGACGTGTCCACCTGCGTACACATACCACTACTGCTCACCCGCAAAAAATAATTGAATGACGAGACGAGCTGTATGATCCACACAGGGTGATTTTGTATAAAACGTGGGAGCGTGCCGTACTTAAGTTATAGGCCGAATCATACATGTGGCGGATGTGAAGTTAGCTACAAGCTACGCAATATCTAATTCTGACTGTAGTTCACATAAAGCTGCGCATTGGTTGGATTTATCGCAGCTTGTAGTTAACTTCACATCCGCTGATTGTATGTTTCGGCCTATAAGATTAGTTTACTTATAAGAAATTCGTAGGAAAAATATTATTGTTTCAACAGTACTCGTTCATATTGGCGACTTTTGATTGATCTACGACAGAGCGTAACTGTGGTAGCTTATTGTTGCCAAGTTTATTATTAAAATTACCATCACTGCATTAGTCGTAAGACGTCCACTATTGGACATAAAGCTTTCATAATAGATTTTCAATAGTATCGGTTTTATGAGGCTTTCCCTAAGCGTAGTCCTGCGGTACGAATCAGATCAGCTATCCATCAATAGAGTGTACAATTTCACCCAGATCAATGACCTCTTCGCAACATATAACCAAATTTTTTTTTACCTATGCTGTCCCAACTCCTGGGTAAAGGTCTCCTCCATTTACTTCCATGAATCGCGATCCATCGCAACTCCAAATATATTTCAATATGATTTCAAAACAGTACCTTATTCTTGCAAGCCCAAAGGATCGAAAATGCCATCAATCCTAGAGCGAAGAAAGTGACAGCGAACAGCGGGATAGTTTCCCAGTGCTCCCGCATGACGTAGCCAATGTGGAGTTTGTTCGGGAGCGGCACATCGTACTGGTTCGGAGGGATCAGCCCCAACACCTTTCGCTTGTTTATCTTCTGCGGAATCTTCGCCCGCAGCAGTACCAAAGAACTGCTGGGTCGCAGCAATTTAGATAGCATTACGCTAAAGATATACACATGAAGGAAAAACCTTTTCAAATATAAATATCGATAATTTTCTGTATAGATTTTTCAAATCAAAAGTGGTCAAAAATTGACAGGTGGACATGTTTTTTTTTTAATATTCAGAGATAGTAATAAATAGTTCATATGCATTGTATCTATGGATGTGGTACAAAAAAGTTGTTAAATTGCTTTTTTAAGTGTGTATTTTTAGGTAAGTAGCATTGTTTTTGTTGTAATCACAGGTTGTAATATAAATTATAATTATATAATTTATAATATAATAAATATTATTAATATATATTTTTTTACTATTTAATTGAAACTTATTGAATAATAAAGTTAGGTGTCGCGAAACGCATCAAGTAGGATTTTACTTAGGTACTATTAGCTAGTACAGGATATCATGCAGAACATACAGCGATACAGGTAGTACAGGATATAAGATATATAAATATCTGTAAAACACTGCACTCAATAAAGCAACACAGCTGCATATAAAGGCTCTACCGTAAACTACCAGTTCACAACGTATGAGCATCTCTTTGCAGATAATCCATACTAAAATGGACTTTACTGGTTCTTTTTAAAAACATATCTGTCAAACATTATCAAGACAATAAGTGACAATGTAACGACAGGCGACGACGACGCCTAAGTTTAGCGTCTAATCCATGTCAAATTTAAAAGTCAAACGTTTTTATTTACAGACAAAAATATTTTAACAATAAGCGTAAATTGGTTATTTTTGGGTATATTTTTAGGTAATATAGACCGTAAACACAAAAATTAATGATGACGTTAAATATCTTTGTTTTGATATAGGTAGGTGTAAGCAGCAGGTGAGGACTACATGCCGTGAACCTATGATCAACCTATGATAGAAGCAAATTATATTTTCCTCAATGGATATAACTTATATTTTGGTTGAAATGGCATGATAACTAGTTTCTACTCAGCTTAGAGTTTTAATTCTGTAAATATATCTCTAAAAATATCGACGCGAGTGTGATCAGATTTTGGTTGCGGTTTGCTATAGGCCAACCGTAAGACCGTGTCCAGAAAGAGCGATTTACGCGCAACTGTAACCGCGCGAGGAGCCGTGGTGGTCAAGAGGTAGTGCCACCGGCCTTACAATCGTGAGGTCGTGGGTTCGAATCCCCGGTCCCGTACCAATGAGTTCTTTGGAATTTATGTACGGAATTTCACACCACAGGCTTTTCGGTGAAGGAAAACATCGTGAGGCAACCTGCATACGTCCGTAGAAGAAATTCGATGGCGTATGTGAATCCACCAACCCGCACTGGGCCCGCGTGGTGGATATGGCCCAATCACCCTTCGTGGGTAGGCTTACGTCCTGCAGTGGACTACTAAAAAGGCTGGTACAGTACAGTACAGTAACCGCGCGATAGTCATATATTCGAGCTCCATTAACATCCAGGTTCTCAATTTTTGAAACGTTAAAAATGACTCTTGGAATTCCATGCTATGCTATACTATACCCACTGACGAAGAATTTCAATACTCACTCCTGCTTTTACTCGGCTGCTCCCACGTGACCATGCATTTACGTATACGTCCGAGAGTGCTATCGATTTAAAAATAGCGCCTCAATAGCGCGATTCGTCAACTGCGTGTTGTACGCGCGCTCCGCTGTACATACTTCCATAGAACGAGCAGCGGCAGCGTCACATACAACAAATTGTAAGACTAAACTGCACAATACTTTTCAGTGCTAGTAGTGATCACTGGCGTAGATCGGTAATGACCCTACGAACTCCGCGACGTCGTATATCCCCGCAGACAAGGCGCCGATGCAAGGCCATCAAAGGATTTTTTAAACGAGCTTTAGGTAAGAAAATAATTCAATACTTCACTTGACTCGAGACTAACCAAAACAATGACTCCCTATTTATCATTAAACAAACTGCGAAATTGCGAAAAAAACAGTCGTTCCGTACAAAAAAACTTATTGACTGTCGACAAAACGTATCGGCCTTTTGTTTAGGGGTTGATCCCATAGATAAAGTTGGACATAAGGATGAGGAGTTCTTCGTGGACCAACTGCTTTCCCACAACTAGTTGGACATTGTGAAATACTCTGTACAGACTAATCTACAAAAATATGGACAGTTAATAAAATCATACTCAAAACCAAAACCCATTTAAATGTATGTATCACGAGTGTAGCTGAGTACTGGGAGAAAATCATATGATGTTGAGGATCATCGACACGACGAAGAAGAAGAAGAATGTATCACACAAACATTGCTCAGCCAAAATTATCAAACTCGTGAAGCAGACAAACCACTAACTTGGGCAGAAGGCCAGTTCACTAATTCGCTCGCCACTTACACATACTTACATATTTTGGCTACAGCATGCCTATTTATTGTAAGACGGTTTACATTATGTGCAAGTTTTTATTTTTCAGGGAGTTTATCGCAGCCGGATCTTCTGCAAATTACTTCTAGCATCGCTGTTAACGTGACAGACATCAATCATAGAATATTGGGGTTAGAGCAACAACTGCAGGAAGTTTGCAAAACATGTCGTGAACACCAACACGAAATCAACTCGGTTCGCTCGAAGAGTCTTAAACTTGTACCCGCAGAGTCAGGGCATGTAATAAGCCGACAAGAGATTCCATCAGGGACTCAATTAAAAGAAAAACAAACATATATCATATACAACAAGCCAGGAAGCCAGTACAGGAGTACTGTTCAAAGTGCCTACGAAGTCGGAACAGATGAAAATAGAGCCAAATCAGAGAATACAATGTATACTGATTTCAATGAAGACCGACCGAGATTGAAGAAAAAAATGAGTAAAGTTAGTAATAGAGAAAACGACTGCAATATGGAAAAGAATTGTCGAAACTTTGTCTCCGCATATTCCACCAGCAGTTTTCATTCTTTAGACCAGTTCAAAAATATGTACCATACTAAGCCAACTTTCTTAGACAATATTCCAGAGAAAAGAAATCGGGTCAAAGTACAAAACAATAATCATACCTCTAAAGTCCCAAGAAAAGTAAACCTTGAAAGATGCGAAGAAAGGGCAGAAAACGAAGTAAAGAAAAAGAAATCAAGATATAGGGGTAATGAACTTGATCAGGATTTTATAGCAGACATAATCCGACGTCAATACAAACCCGTTATGTTTGGAAGAAGAAATTCCGACCTAAGTCAATTTTCAGCACCAGTGTGCCGCGATCGCGAGTATTGCCTTGCTTCAGACTACTATAATATTCCAGAGGAACGTCTACTTTTCTCAAAAGAATGTCATTGCAATAGTTTTAACCATCATAGCGATTTGAGTGACATGAGAAGCGTCTGCGACGCTCGGCTCTACAACGCGAGAAATAGCACTCGTGCAAAACATCATAAAAAGCAAGGAAACGGTTATGACAATTCTGATTTTTATGACTTGGTGCCAGTAAAAGAAAAATCGAGTCCGAAATCCAGGAGAAAATTTTTTGAAGACAATATGCGTTCCAGTTATTACAAAGAAGTGCCTCCTTCGCCAAGAACGCACCGGCCACAATTAAATTTAGATGTACGTTATGCAGAATCAGACTATAATGTAGAATTTGCAAAAAAAATTAGAAAAAGAGTTTTACCCAGACATGCGACGCCCAATCACAAAATGGAAGAATATTTTCATCGATACTCTAATCGCAATAGTCAAATGTCACCTAAAAATGCACAGCGTCAGGGCATCGAGGAATTTGAAGAAAATTACGATCCATATGAAATTGAGATAATGAGAAGAAATAATAATATGAATAAAGCAAATACCCAACACGGTAACAATACAACGGCTAGTATTTATCCGGTATTAGCGACTGAAGATACTACAGTCCCAGTTGAAATATCTTTGAATAAAACTCAAGATACCGTATTATCGGACAAAACAGACAAAGCACTAAATGAAATCAAAGATATCTTGCAAAGCTTTTTGCTAGAAATAAAGAAAGAATCATCGCATAATCCTAAAGTAAATGATATCCCTAAAATGACAGAAAGTGGTAGCAGTCCTCTTAATAATGTAAACACAATGACCAGTAATAGACACAGTTTTAGTAATTTTAATTCTGCGCATTGTCCATTAGCTCCATCACCTTTCATGCCTACGATGCCAACGTTTGCAAACACGTGCTGTTATCCCCTTATGCCAATTTGTCCAATGAATTGCATGCAAAACAGTTATCCAGCTCACAGTGCAAGCTTCACACATAATACTTGCGTTGATAAATCTAACGAAACGAGTAACACCAAAAGTAATGGACATAAATCGTGTGAAACCGATGAGCTCATTAAGGAGATTTATAAATTTGTTTCTCAAAGTCCCACATTCTGTAGGAAAAACGGCTCCAGCGAATCCAAGAAAGAAATGAAATCTCATCATGCATTCCGTAAAGGGGCCAAAGGCCTTACATCGCGAAGCGTCGGAGGAAGCACGAGAATTTGTAGGAATGACGCGAAAGTCGGTACAACAAAAATGAATTGTGCATCAAAGAGCTGCGAAGCCATAAAGATGTCGTCCGAAGTGTACAGCAGCGACACAAATGCTAGTTACTCTGAGACGGTATTGGACAAATTAAGCCTTGAAGCCACTCAGTCTTACTCAGAAACCGAATCTAGCACTGAGGTCACGGAGATGGAAAAGGTACTTTTACTTAAATCTTGAAATTGTACATCGTAAATTGAACATAACAATGTGATTGTTCATTATTTCTCAAATAGAAATCATATTTGAATCATGGTTCAAACCAAAGATAAAGACCTCTGTTATTGTAAAGGTTATTCTTTTGTGAAGTCTCTTATTCTTCTCGTAAATAGAAATCCTGTCCCATGTTTTACAGTGGGACGTAGGTATTTTAACACATGTCCTTTTTTATATGAAAACCATTTAAAATTCATGAATTATGGAATCATATTTATGGTACATTCAAACTTAGATGTATTGAATCTATGTCATAAAATAAAACAAGATAATAAATACGTTTCAGGTGAAAAGAAGCAAATTAGCCAAAATATTGAACGCTTTTGTTACGAGGAAGAAAATTAAAAAAGACGTCATCGAAGAACTTAGCGAAAGCGAAAACACGACATCACACGACGTGAAGAAAAAGCCGCCGTTCCGACAGAATATCACCAACTACGCGGTGCACAGTCAGGAGTATCATAGACCACCTCCCGTGTCCCCAAACTATCGCCCAGACTACCAACAACATCCTCGACCGCCATATAATCCTAATGTAAGAAACGTTAGCATGGAATCTGGGAGCATGTCCTCAAACTGGGATCCTAGATTGCAACAGCCACGGAGTCACGGGTCACCCCACCCGCATTACACACCGGAATACCCGACGGCTCCACCGCACCCACAAGCCTACGAGGCTCATCAAATGCAGCCACAGGTCCCGCTATGTTTGAAAGAAGTGGAAGTCAAAAGTATAGGTTGTCAAAGCGAGAGGAAGCTTTCATTTTTCAGAAAAATGACGCAAAGGATGCAATCTCCCGACAGCTTACAAGACGACACACAAAAGAACGGAACCACGCAGACTCCTCAAATGAACAATACGAAACTTCAGAATAAACCCGGTTTGTTCAACTGGAGAAATCCACAATCAAACTATATGGATCGCCAGTTAAATCCGCTCACTTTCGGCTATCAAACCCAAAAGAAACTCGCGCAAGGGGATATGAAAATAAGGAATGCCATGCTGAAAAAATTATTACACAAAAGGAATCCTTTCTCCCCGAGGAACCTTATAGTTAGGACCCTGATGGGCAAAGACAAGTCTAGTTTTGGCGAACCGCAGTCTTCGTTCCGACCACGCTTGTTCATGTGAGATCAGTACCGTTAAATTGTTTTTGAAGTCTTGCTACGTAATGTTTGATGTGTTTTGTTTTGTATACATGCTTATATGTTTTTTGAAATAAGTGTATTTTAAAACAAGTCTAGAATTTTAATTAAACTAATTACTCGATTTATCGGCTCAGTAGGTGGTAGGTATCGCACTTCTAAGCACCAGGCTGTCCAAATGGAGGTTGGCATACGTAGGCAAAACGTCTACCAATACACATACGATTATGAATTTGTTAAAGTTCGGTGTTATGCCTGCACGTCCTAACCTACACTTACAAGGCCATCAAACAAAACAAACAAACAATAAAACTTTATTAGACAACCACATTACATAAAAAAACAAATTACAGGGACAAAACAGTACAATTTATAGGTTTCTAACTGGCCATCCGCGGTTTTTATTCGAAATACTAGCTTAACCCGCGGCTTCGCCCCCGTTGTTTTAGTAAGTATACGTACTTGCAAAACTGATAATAGCGTATGTTTAGGCCGGCGATGTCTAGTACTTGCTTATTTATAACAATAATAGCCTCGTGGTTTAGCGCGCGATGTCTTAGTACTGGTTTAAAATGATTATAGCCTGCGGTTTGGCCAGGGTTGTTTTAGTACTTGCTGAAAATGATAATACTTGCGGTTTAACCCGCGTTTTCTTAGCATTTGCTTAAAATAATAATAGTCCGCTGTTTAGCCTGCGTTGTCTAGTACTTGCTTAAAATAATGTAATCCGCAATTTGGCTGCGTTGTTTAGTACTTGCTTAAAATGATAATAGCCCGCGGTTTAGCCCGCGTTGACTTATTACTTAGGTACTTATTGTGACAATAACCGCAGCTTGGCCGACTTTGTCCTAACATTTATTAAGTAAGTAATTTATGTTACAGACATAAAAAAATGTTTACAAACAATAAAAATAAACTTAACACTACACTAACAAAACATTATTTTATTCCTGCGACAAGTCGGCTCCACCTCAGCATAATGCCGGCTGCGAACAACCGGCGCTGATCTTCCGATGGCGCCGACAGGTGACCGGTGTGACAGGTGAGGAAATTCACACACGCATAACGCTCAGTTACATACCATGATTTATAAGAAACTTAACAACGTATTTAGCGCAGAGGCAATTAAAATATTATATAAATGATAAATAAGTAAAAACAAGAAGATATTTCTATAAAATCATCACATGTAGAGACATGATTTAATATTTATTTAAAACGACATAAATACAGCGGTTTGGCCCGGGTTGACTTAATATTTAGATACTTAATTTGAAAATAGCCTGCAGTTTGGCTCGCGTTGACTGAGTACTTAATAAGATTATAGCCCACGGCTTGGCCCGTATTGTCTTAATACTTGCTTTAAATGATAAAAGCGGGAAATACACATGTCAATAGCTGGCACACTTGCATGCCAGCTCCTTGCACGTACCAGCTACTCGCATGTGTATACGCTATAGTACATTACGTAAATAGGAGCTGGCATTCAAATGTGCCAGCCACTTTCATGTGTGTTCCCGGCTTAATACTTGCTTAAAATAATAAAATCCCACATTTTGGCCCGGGTTGGCTTAGCACTTGAGCAATATTATAAAAGCCGGCTGCGTTGACTTAGTATGTACATACTTAATATGATTATAGGCCGCAGTTTAGCCCGCGTTGACTTAGTACCTACTTACTTTTAACAGGTATTATAATACACCGCAAAATGACCCACGCTGTTTTACAAGAAAATAGCTTGTCAACTAAGAAGTTAGACAGGACATTAGTGGTAGTAAACCACCGAAATGACATCATTAACACAGCTACAAAGTTCTATACAAACCTTTATAGCTCTACACCAGGCCTAGGGGAAAATACAGATACAGAACAAAATCAACTAAATCAACTAAGGAACACATTAACTGTACAAAATTTTACTGAAACTGAAATCCTAAATCAAATAAATAATTTTAAACCAGATGAGTGAATAGAGTAGAATGAGTGCATAAAGATCGGTAGAACACTTTTATTAACACCCCTTACAATACTATTCAATAAAATACTGAAAGAAGAAATTGTGCCAGGGCAATGGGCAGAATCGGAAATAATTTTACTATATAAAAAGGGTGACCCTAAAGATATAGGTAACTACCGACCGATAAGCTTAATGTCTTGCTTGTACCAACTCTTTGCATCCTGTTTACTACACAAAATATCCCCAAAAATAGACTCATGCCAACCAATGGAACAAGAGGGATTCAGAAGTGGATTTAGCACAACAGATCATATTCACACAGTAGACCAGGTCATCGAGAAGTATGTAGAGTATAGAAAACCGCTTTTGGGATCGAGCTGCCTTCGTCCGTGGGTAGGAACCCTTCTAATTTTTTGTCCCCCACACGTGGTCCTGGGTGGTGCTAACCAGGCAGCAACCATACTGGTGGTAGGCTATAGCCGCGGCGAGAGACCACCCACCAGACTAAGCCGCGCCGCCAAGCGACTCTCTCGAGCTCGTGTTCCGGCGCGTGGTCTAGTGACGCCATTCTGGGAGTCGGGTCGGAACAGTAGCGTCCTCTGGGGGTTCGAATACGGTGCACACTTTGATTTCCGCATCGGCCGACTAGTCGAGGAGGGCAGCGGGATCCGAGGCACGGTTTGTCGCTGGCCGACCGCAGATAGTAGGGGGCCCAAGTAGTGAGCTAGCCACTCACGAAAGGCTGCCCCGCCATCTGTCGAAAAATCCCAGGGATGCGCCATCGTGCCGGTTGGCGACCGGACGAGAGGGCCCGATGGACATCCTTGGGGGGGCTCGGGCGTCCCCGCGGTCTCCAGGCTAGTCTACCGTGGATGTGTGTGGTTTTTGTGTTGTACCACTGAATCTGCAGAGTGACGTCTCGTTCCACTTCCGACTTTCTACCTACTTTACTCCGCCATTATTAACCATGGGAAACACTAGAAGAAAAAGAACGTGTACACAGCGGCAGCACTCCCTCTCACTTAAAGTGCACCTGTGCAATATTCGGGGCCTGCACTCCAATCTCACGCCTGTCCATCATCATCTCGAGACAGATCGTCCCCACCTATTGTTTCTCACGGAGACGCAGATTGCTGGTCCATCCGACGTGTCGTATGTTTCCTACCCAGGGTACTCCCTGGAGCACCGTTTCAAACCACGTGCGGGTGTATGCGTGTACGCCCGGGATGACATTTGCTTTCTGCGCCTTCGTAGGTTTGAAGACCCTTCATTTTCTGTGCTCTGGGCTTTGGCGGACACTGGCGTAGAGAAAATTATCTACGCCTGTGTATACCGATCACATAGCGGAGACCAGGAGACGACCAGACTCACCGAATACCTTAGTGAGGCGGCGGATGCTGCTCAGCTCAGCTACCCTTCGGCCCAATTAGTGATCCTGGGGGATTTTAATGGCCACCATAAAGAGTGGCTTCACCCATACCTGGACACAAACCATGCTGGGCTTGAGACGCGCAAGCTTGCCTTGACACTTGATCTCACCCAGCTGGTTCAAGGCGCCACACGGGTACCTGATGTTGACTCGCACACGGCCTACTGCTTGGACCTTCTGCTGACTACCGATCCAGACCGTTATTCAGTGGCGATCTCCCCACCGTTAGGTACATCTGACCACTGTCTGGTGAAATCTGTATCCGTCTACTCCCCATCAGACCCCAGTCCCAAAGGGTCACGGCGCGTGTGGCGGTACAAGTCAGCAGATTGGGATGAGATGCGGTGTTTTTTTGCTTCTTATCCTTGGCAGCCTGTTTGTTTTTCTTCCGATGATCCTTCTGCGTGCGCGGATGCCGTGACAGATGTGCTTCGTACCGCCATGGAATACTTCATCCCATTTTCGGACGTGCCTCTGTCTAGCAAGGCTCGGCCCTGGTTTGGGCCTGAATGTGGACGCGCCGAAGCGCAAAAGCATCAGGCATACCTGGCTTGGGTCGATGCTCGAAACCGTAAGTTGAGGGACGTTCGTCTGAGGAAGAAGGCATACAATAGGGCTGCTAAGTCCTGCAAAAAGGTTATGCGGAGGGCTCGCTTTGACCACATTAGTCGAATAGGAAACAAGCTTGCTTCTTACCCTGCGGGTAGTAAGGCATTCTGGTCCCTAGCTAAATCGGTTGAAGCGAACTTCTGCCGCCCCTCATTGCCTCCGTTGCTGAAACCCAATGGTTCACTGGCCCATACCGCGGTGGAGAAAGCAAATTTATTTGCATCTCAATTTGCTGAGTCTTCGCGTCTGGACCCCGGTAGTGCGAGACCTCCAACTTTGCCAAACTGTGACACTGTAATGAGTGAAATACACATCCGGCAAAAGGAGGTCCTCAAGGTTCTCCGCAGTCTAGATGTGAACAAAGCCAGTGGCCCTGATGGTATTCCGGCCATTGTATTGAGGACTTGTGCGCCTGAGCTGTCGCCTGTGCTGACTCGCCTCTTTCGCCTATCTCTGAAGACAGGTCAAGTGCCCAAATCTTGGAAGCTTGCTAACGTGCAACCTGTACCCAAGAAGGGCAGCCGTGCCGACCCTGCCAACTACAGACCAATTTCGATCACGTCTATACTCTGTAAGAGTATGGAACGCGTTCTTAATAACAGACTCCTGGCCTACCTGGAAGCGAATGACTTACTCAGTGACCGCCAGTACGGCTTTCGCCGAAACCGGTCTACTGGGGACCTTCTAGCGTACGCCACACACATCTGGAGTGAGGTCATGGAGAAGCACGGGGAGGCGTTGGCTGTCTCTTTGGACATTTCCAAGGCTTTTGATAGGGTCTGGCACGAGAGCCTTATTGGCAAGCTTCCATCTTACGGCCTGCCTGCTGATTTCTGCACATGGATATCAGATTTCTTGAGGAATCGGTCGATACGAGTTGTCGTTGATGGCTGCTCGTCAGACCAAATGGCTATCAATGCCGGTGTTCCTCAGGGGTCTGTGCTCTCTGCGACACTCTTCCTACTGCATATCAACGATCTGCTTAAGCCCGGGATCTTTGGGCACGCAGATGACAGTACAGTCGTGGAGAGCTACACATTCGATGCAAGAACCAGCGGGCCACAGATCGAGTTATACAGAGAGGCTATGGTTGAACGGCTCAACTTGAGTCTGCAGGCGGTATCCGACTGGGGTGATGCTAACCTGGTCAAGTTTAATGCCACAAAGACTCAGGGCTGTCTGTTTTCGGCCAAAAAGAGACCCTTTCAATTGTCTCCCGCTTTCCGTAATGTCTCTGTTCCGGTAACTGACAGCTTGGAACTATTAGGCGTTTCACTCTCATCTTCTCTTAACTTTGGCTCTTACATAGAGTCCAAAGCCCAATTAGCCTCCAAAAAACTTGGTGTTCTCTCTAAGGTGAGACGGTATTTCACACCTGAGCAACTGCTTTGTCTTTATAAAGCACAAGTCAGGTCTTGCATGGAATACTGCTCTCACCTTTGGGATGGCTCTGCCAAATATCAACTGGAGGCTCTGGAGTCGATTGAGAGGCGAGCCAAGAGGCTGATTGACAACGACACCTTGACTAAGACGCAGCTGCAAAGTCTTGAGCATCGTCGCAAGGTAGCGTGTTTGTCGGTCTTTTACCGGATACACTTCGGAGAGTGCGCCCAGGAGTTGCACAATCTGGTCCCCCCTGCCCCTTTTTTCTATCGTACGGCTAGACGGACGCGACCAAAGCGCCACCCTTTTATGGTGGACATTCCGCGCGTTAGAACCAAGCGTTTCGAATCCTCATTCCTCATACGAACAGCCGGAATGTGGAATGCTTTGCCTGGGTCTGTCTTTCCGTTAAAGTACAACGTGAGTGTCTTCAAATACCGAGTAAATAGGTATCTTCTAGGTAAGCGTGCTACACCCTAGACCGCACATCTGCTTAACATCAGGCAGTGTGTAGTCAAACGCAAACCTATTCGAAATAAAAAAAAATAAAAAAAAAAAAAAAAACATAGCTTTTGTTGACTATAAGAAAGCTTTCGACTCTATCTCGCATAATAGCATCTGGGAAGCATTAAACAAACAAAACATTAATGCAAAGCACATAAATATTATTAAAAACATACACATATATGTTAATTGTACTAGTAGAGCCAGGCTAGATAGAGTAGGCACCAAGATCAACATTAATCGAAGAGTCAGAAAAGGCGACCCTATATCATTGAAACTCTTTATAGCTGTCTTACAAAGTATAATGGAAGATTTACCATGGTCAAAGCAAGGACTTAATGTGAATGGAAAATATCTAAGCTACCTACGCTGCGCAGACGATTTCGTCGTGTTCTCTGAATGTCCATATAAGCTCAACACAATGATTAACGAACTTCAGACAGTTAGTATTCAACTAGGCTGGAAATGAACTTAAAAATCAAAATCATGATGAACAGCGAGATGACGCCAGTACTGGTTAACCAAGAGCCACTTGAGTAGGTACGTAGAAAGCCACATTTACCTTGAAAAACAAATTTCATTTAGAAAAGATCGAAACATAGAGGAAATAGGATAGTAGTTATTACATGGAAAAGTACTGAGCACAAAAGGAGATTCTCAAATCGCAACTAACTATTAAATTGAAAAGAATAATTGTAGACACAACAGTTTTACCCTGTCTAACCCTATGGGTGCCAAACGTGGATTTATGATCACAAGGCAAGACACAAAATACAAACAACTCAGAGGGCAATGGAAAGGAGCTGTTTAAATATAAAACTGAGAGATAGAGTAAAAAACATAAAAAATCGAAAAATACCAAGGTAAAGGATGCTCTACACTTCTCTCAAATTCTCGAATGGAGATGGGCTGGCCATGTTGGGAGATACGGTGACAATAGATGGACAATTAACATCACAAAATGGAAAGGACCACATTGCGTGAGAAGTAGAGGTCGCCCGGGAGCAGGACGAGATTGTATCCGTTGCAGGAAGAGACAGGATGAGCACTGCTAAAGATAAGGTTAAATTGAATTCTTTGGGGGAGGCTTTTACCCTGAGGGGGTCCACATTAGAAGGAGATGTAATTGCATGAGTAGTAAAGTAATATTAATTAGTAAATATCAAAATTAAACTAACTAATCTAATCAATTCTTTGTGGAATTAAATAAAACTTTATTATTTTATTTATTTAATTAAACCACTAACCTATTCAAGGTTGTATTTTTGTTATTTTAAGGTTGTATTTTAAGGCCTAAGGATAGGTGATCTAATTAGGATCTAATTAGAACTTAGCACTTTTTGGAACTATATTTTCTACTAATAATTTACTATATCGCTATATATAGGCCTACCCGTGAAGGGTGATTGAGCCATATCCACCACGCTGGCCTAGTACGGGTTCGTGGATTCACATACGCCATCGAATTTTTCCTACGGACGTATGCAGGTTGCCTCACGATGTTTTCCTTCACCGAAAATCCGGTGTGAAATTCCGTATAGGTACATAAATTCCAAAGAACTCATTGGTACGGGACCGGGGATTTGAACCCACGACCTCACGATTGTAAGGCAGGTGTCACTACTTCTTGACCACCACGACTTGTTACTACTGCGTAAATTCATAAATTCTTGCAATAGTGAAAAAATAAATATAGTTAAAAAAAAAACTAAAAAAACACAGATCGAGTCACTTAAAGAGGCTATTTATTTATTTATTTACAATAAATAAACAAATAAATAATAAATAAATTCTATGGTCGAACGGCTCAACTTGAGTCTGGAGGCGGTATCTGACTAGGGCGGTGTTAACCTGGTTAAGTTTAATGCCACGAAAACTCAAAGCTGTTTGTTTTCGGCTAAAAAGAGGCCCTTCCAATTGTCTCCTGCTTTCCGTGGTGTGTCCGTTCCGGTAACTAACAGCAGACTGTTAGTAACTATTAGGCGTTACATTATCATCGACTCTCAACTTTGGCTCTTATATAGAGTCAAAAGCCCAATTAGCCTCAAACAACTTGGTGTTTTCTCTAAGGTGAGACGGTATTTCACACCTGAGCAACTGCTTAGTCTTTATAAAGCGCAAGTCAGGTCTTGCATGGAATACTGCTCTCACCTTTGGGATGGCTCTGCCAAATACGAGTTGGATGCTTTGGAGTCCATTGAGAGGCGAGCCAGGGGGCTGATAGGCAACGAAACCTTGACTGAGTCGAAGCTGCAAAGTCTCGAGCATCGACGTAGGGTGGCGTGTCTGTCAGCCTACTATCGGATACACTTCGGTGAGTGCGCCCAGGAGTTGCACAATCTAGTCCCATCTGCCCCTTTCTTCTATCGTACGGCTAGACAGACGCGACCAAAGCGCCACCCTTTTATGGTGGACATCCCTCGCGTTAGAACCAAGCGTTTTGAGTCCACATTCCTCATACGAACTGCCAGAATATGGAACGCTTTGCCTGAGTCTGTCTTTCCGTTAAAGTACAATGTAGGTGTCTTCAAATGTCGAGTAACTAGGTATCTTCTAGGTAAGCGTGCTACATCCTAGACCGCATATCTGCTTAACATCAGGCAGTGTGTAGTCATACGCAAACCTATTTCAAACAAAAAAAAAGGTATTGTACCTTTGATTCTACCAAAAAAATACTACTGGACACAAACAAGCGGCTTTGTTCTGTAATCTTTGGCTACTGTTAGAAAACGTAAAAATGACATCTTGAAGTTACCTGACACATGGACCTGAAAAATTAAATAGTTTCATCTTTTTCCAATATTTCTTGTGTAGAAACGATAAAATTCTGCCAACTACCAGAATGAAAATCATTTGTAACAATAAAAGTGCAACATTTTCTAGCTAACGGCGCCGTAGTAGGTAAGTTTATTTCGACTTCAATCATAGAAATTATCATGCTCCTTACACTATTCCTATTAGATCAAAATTAAAACAATATTTTTATTTCAGATTTATTTTCAAAATGAGTAAAGAATTTTCGAACCCCTTTTCAAATTACAAGCAAAGTTTCAAAGCAGTAGAAAACTTCTTGAGAAGAGTAGCATTCAATTTAGGTGAGACCAAACATTCATTTTGTACAATACCTTTTTAACGACTTAAGAATCTCTTACGTGTAATATTTCAGGCAACACTCAGTCCAAGACCGAGGTGAAGATTATATCTTGCATCCCGATAGACGTCACCGATCTTCAGCAGAGGATTTTCCAGCTCCAGAACGAACTGGCTGATTTCAAAGAGAAAGACAAAAAACACAGTCAATTGCCTCAGAAGCAAGTGTTGTGTAATGAATGTCTGCTTAGCCCCACTAGCGTATTGTCAGTGTTCTGCCCGGGCGGCTGCACCTCCGCTGACCTGGAGCATAACACTTCCTTAGAGCCTATCGTGTCCCAAGACTGCAGCGACAGTGATCCCAAAATGGAGGAAGTCTGTAAAACCAGAGGCATTTTCGCAAAGAAGAAGAAAGCAAACAAGAAGAAGGAAAAGAGTCGAATCGTCTACCGTGCCGAGACTAAAACTAAAACTCCTTTCAACTATAAATCAAGATTGACGGAAGCAAAGACTCCGATGAAAGCTAAAGCGGAAAATGCAGTTGAAAATTCAAACAGATCTTATTTGGCCGATATTATCAATATGCAGTACCGGCCAAGACAGCTCACAAGCATTTTAAATATGAGTGATTTTTCGTCTCCCGCATGCAGAGACTACATCCCAGGCTACTCGCCGACTTCGCCGTACGTTGAATCGGACGTCTGTCCCTGTTGCCATGATGAATATCAGGATATCGACAAGTTTATGAGTAATAACATTCATAATAACAGATATTTGACGAGCGAAGCTATCGGAGAATTTAATAGAAACGCGTATTACGACTCAAAATTCTACGATATGATTCCAGTTAAAGAAAAGAAAGTCAAAAATAGAAAAGATATAGAGACTCATAAGTCAAGGGAACCTAAGAAGCAGGTTATGAAGTGCTGGCCGGATAAGGAACGCCTCAAACAAAGCCCCAGACGTGTCCCACCTACGGTAGTGAATTACTGCGCCGTTTCGTCATTACGGGACGGCTGTGAAAAGTTCCCTATGCGCCCTCCCAACGAGAAACACTTAATGGACCGAAATGAGCAAGCTACGCGATTTATAGCTAGTTCTCCACGCCGACAGACCGAGCTCGAGCTCGGGCCCGTATACGCAAAACAAGTGAAAGGAGACAAACACATTATTACAATTATTCCACAAAAACATAACGTGGCTACTGAGTCACCGAACTCAGAGAAAACCGCAGGCCATCTGCCCGCTACTTCTGCCGCTACGATTACAGACCCGCCGGAAGATAAAACGGAGGTGACACTTAATCTTATCAAAAATATGTTACAGTCAGTGCTGACAGAAGTAAAGACTAATAATTTTAATGAAATCCCGCCGGCGCAATCAAAGAAAGACGCGGTCGTGCAGAACGGCACCACGCGGGGCTACGAGTACGGAGCCTCCCAACTGCTACAAAGCTATACATACAGCCCTTACAACATAAGTCCTTTTATACCTTCTTGTTCCCATCCAATTTCTTGCAGCAACTACACTTACCCAGAATACTCAGGCGCCCATTATGTGCCCTACCACCAATACCCATTGCTAATACAACCCCAAAAACATATGTGCAATAATTACTACAGAAACAACAATTTTAGCAAACCTGTCACAAAACACGCAGCCAGCGCCGCCACTAATACCGAGCAAGTTCATGAACGAAGTAAAGAAACCGAACAATTGATAAAAGAAATATATAAATCAATGGCATTGTCTATAGGGGAATCATCAAAAGACAACAGTTTTTGTATGTATACTAAGCCCAAAGCTGCAACGAGAAATTCCGTTGACGTACCTAAAATGGAAAGTGACAAAGAATCTAGATCTATTGCTAAAGCTATATCGGAGATTTTTAGAAATACACATCCTCAAGATAGCACGGTGACAGGAACCACAGATACTACTTTAAACAGTTACGTGAATCCGAACAAAGCAAAAGTTGTATATGAAAATTCTGTGAACAAGAACTACAGAGCTGAAAGAAACACACGGAATGAACACAGTACTAAACACAGGAATAACAGGGAAACAGAACGAATGTACACGCATGTTGAAGATGAAGAGCTGAGTGACCAAAGCGATGATACTGTTGTTGAAAATATTGAAGAATCTAGCAGCGAAACAGAGATACCAAATGTAGTGGCAGTATACAACAAGCCAATAAAGCCGATGGAAGTGGTAAGAGAAATTTACATTCACGATGTCAGGATGTAAGACGAAACAAAAAGGTATCTAAATAATTAGTTTACATGTTTCAGAAAAAAGAGAAAAGCGGCATTTTCAAAAAGATGCTCAAGATCTTTCGACCAAGGCGGAGAAGACAGAGAGAAGATATTGCATGTGAAAGTGGGAAAGGAACAGAAAGCGACTCCGACGACTATCAAACGGTCTACAGCCACAAGGCTGTCGATGCTACTCCGACACCGAGGAAAGTCCAAGCTGTAAAAAGCAGAGCCCATTCAAAAGTGTTTCAAGTAAAGCAGCCTCAAAGAAGGAAATCTAGAACCAGGAGCCCCGAAAAATATTCCAGAAATCCGCCTTACAAGGAGCAAGAGTACAGAAGATGCTGGGACGAAAACTTAAGGTTCCACGAGAACCAACGACAGAAGCACTCTGGCGAGGCGAGACCGGCAGGAGACAGGGATCAACGTAATGTCAACAGACGCGCCTATTACCAGTACTATGAAGCGAGACCAGTCTTAGTAGACCCCATAAGATTACCTGCCAGAACGACGCGTAATGCTCCGAAGCCACGGTACATTGTAAGCAACAATCACTACTCTAAACACGATGAGGGTCATAATGGGAGACGATTGACTCCAGGTTACGACAGTCACCAAAATCAAAACAACGTAAAAAATACCCCTGCTACAGGACCTACGGGTCCCCATTTTGTCACTGCCAAAAGCAACGGGAACCGTAATAGTACTTTTGGTAAAGGATTGCTGAAGAAATATAAGCCTCAATGTGCTCAGCAGTGGAAGGATCTTGTCATCAATGGCTGATGCCTGAATATTTTTGTAGTGAAGTCTTTAGAGTGAAAGTTTGTGAAATTGATTGTGTTGTTCAAAAGTATAAGTAATAAATCAGTCTTGGTAAAATAACTATCATTTATTTAAAGAGTCTCTCTTAACTATAATTTATGACAACATAACACTTAAATAGAAAGTATAGCTAGATGACTTATGACTAGAAATTACAAAAATAAATAACGGTTATAAAATTCTGTTCTCAAGTTTGCTTGATATCCAATTTTTCATATTGGCCTGATTGTAGTAATCTGAGGTCATCTATCACGAACCTGCAAAGAAATGAATCTTGATAAACTTCAGTCCTAATCAGCCTATGCCCACCCACAGCTGGGTATAGGCCTCATCTCTTGCCATTCTTATCAATCCTGTGCTTGAAAGCCTTTGCAAGCCTCATCCGTTGTCATTCCACATATTTGGTGATATCGTCGGATACTATAAGATTTTACAGAAATGTACGATCAAAAGTTCAAATGTCATAGTAGTTTCAATACGTATTCGACGCATTTTGCAAGAATCGTACCTTTAAATCAACTTTAGAGCACTTCTCTCTTTCTTGTTTCTGTTTGATATTTTCGAGCTAGAGCTCGTTTGTCCAGACGATATCTATCAATACCGCGGCAGCGCTTTACACAAACATCAGCTGATGTGTACGTTTACCTTAAAAGACTAATAGGTCGAAACAAACACAGGATTCTGTGAAGTTAGCTACAAGCTAAAACTGCACAACGACTCGACTCGTGTTCACAAACGCCATTAAGTTTAAATCGTACCATATCTGTATAAGAGGAGTGGCAGATGCGCGCTGACGAGGTGCCAGAGTCCCAGAGGCGCCACGTTCGAGTAACTCCAGCGAGAAAGCGGTTCAGTTGGTGCTGCGAAGAGAAGCAGCCTACCTGTAGAAGAGGAGCGGCAGGGGCGCGGTGGCGAGGTGCCAGAGCGCGTGCGCGTCCCACGTGCGCCACAACGGCGGGAAGTCTAGTAACTCCAGCGATAAGGCGGCTCCGTTGAGGCCCGTGAACAGGAGCATGGCGCGCGCGTGGCGACGTCCCGACCGATATTGCTGGAGGGACCACGCCAGCCACAGCAGGGATCCGGCCACGCCTGTCAACGAGAAGTCGGTTACTTGCTTACTCGCTGAAGTGCGCTCCAAGTTACGCAAACCCCCACCCTCTCACTCTGTAGGAAAACTAAACGTTTTCAATTGAAACCTCGTTTAACAATTTATTATCTTTGATTCGTTATACGAATCTGAGTCTTTCAGTTTATTATTCCAGTTTTTTCACTGACAGAGTCAGTCTAGAGCTATTTTTAGTGCATGATGGATGGTTTTGTGTTTTTTTGGATTTAATATTTTCTTCTTCTGGGTAAGTGCCTAAGTGCCTCCCCCTCAGGACCTCTAAAGTCGGCATGGTCCGAAAACGCACCCTACATTGACGCTTGAACAATGCTTGAATTTTCTACTAAATTAACACCCTTTCCAGATTTTTTTTTTGATGCGCCGTCATCGCGGCCCGAACTACTGCTACTGCTCGCGAGAACGCCTGCGAGCCAGCGATTTGTTGAACCGCTTGTCGGGGGCCTTCGCCCCTATCTGTACTGAAGCCTCCGCCTGACAAAGAAGCAGTGCTTTGAGAGTTTCGCCACCGTGACAAGCTCTCCCTCTCGCTATATACTCCGTGATTTTAACTACTTCAATGCGAAACTCGGTGCTATCGTGAACTTTAAGCCTAACCTAAGTACCTACATATCTAGAGTAATTCCAGTGTCCTCTTTATCCTTGACCGTGTGTTTTTATAACGTCCCTGTATTAATCTCTCTATCAACTGTATGAAGTGCTTGTTTCCTTGATAGCGGCTAGTCTGGGCAGGTCTAGGACAAGCGTTTCATTACAACTCTTAAAAATCACTTGGAGGCTGGATTAAGATGTAATATCCAAAAAATAATAATTAACTTATCCAACTGCATGTTCACCGAACAGAAATGTAGATAAGCAATGCGAAAAGGAAAAATCGAGCAATGGAAATGATATGATATTCATCAATTTTGCTAGACTGTTAGTACAGTGAGGTGGTACAACTTGAGGTAAATCATTACATTCTGTTATTTATGTATAACTTTACTGGAAAAAAGGGAGGTTAATGTTCAGCAATGGATGTTTTACAGTTGAAATATTGATGACTAGTTTTTACCCGCGGCTTCGCCCGGTTACGCAATATATCATTATAATTTATAGCCTATGTGTTATTCTGATAAATAAGCTATATTATTGCAAAGTTTCATCTCAATCCGTTCAGTAGTTTTTGCGTGAAAGAGTAACAAACATCCATACATCCATCCATCCATCCATCCATCCATCCTCACAAACTTTCACGTTTATAATATTAGTAGGATATTATTGCAAAGTTTCATCTCAATCCGTTCAGTAGTTTTTGCGTGAAAGAGTAACAAACATCCATACATCTATCCATCCATCCATCCATCCAACCATCCATCCATCCATCCATCCATCCATCCTCACAAACTTTCACGTTTATAATATTAGTAGGATGTAGTCTGCATTAAGTGTGAAAAATAATGCACGGCACGTACCAAAAAATACATTGACCTTCATATTATAGTCATAGTCGACGCGGCCGGCGTGCAGATACTGCACGTGCGCGAAGAAATACAACGTCGGCACCACCAGCACCACCGCCCTCAGCCGCCGTCGTCTATGGAACACTCTGCAACCAAACAAACAGCTTTTTTTAAACATCCTTGGAAATTCGAGCATTATTTTGACAACCTTCTTCGAAATAAATCGAAATAGCTGTACTGACCAAATAAATGCGCGAAGCGGCCGGCAAAAGCTGTATGAAAATCCATATCTGTCGTGTTCAACGGCTCCATACTATGTAAACTCGACTTCTACATATGTACGTTCCTCCATCAGTATCTTTTAATGTACTATATTTCACATTATTCCTAAAGAGATAGACTAACACTGTAACAGAATCTCCAAGGTTTACATTTTAACAAACAATGGCTAAAATTGTTCTAAGGAGTCCCAATGTTTTTGTTTGAATCCCACATTTGGGTACTTGGTCTCATAGATCTATTTTTATAGTGGTTTATCTTAAATCATTATTTTGTAACTAAGTTTAAAACAATTTGGTCTTATGTTCTTATTATTATAATCTTTTTATGCTCATGCTACTTAGTTAATTTAAAATTACTTGATCTTATGTTCTTGGGTACTTGGTCTCATAGATCTATTTTTATAGTGGTTTATCTTAAATCATTATTTTGTAACTAAGTTTAAAACAACTTGGTCTTATGTTCTTATTATTATAATCTTTTTATGCTCATGCTACTTAGTTAATTTAAAATTACTTGATCTTATGTTCTTGGGTACTTGGTCTCATAGATCTATTTTTATAGTGGTTTATCTTAAATCATTATTTTGTAACTAAGTTTAAAACAACTTGGTCTTATGTTCTTATTATTATAATCTTTTTATGCTCATGCTACTTAGTTAATTTAAAATTACTTGATCTTATGTTCTTGGGTACTTGGTCTCATAGATCTATTTTTATAGTGGTTTATCTTAAATCATTATTTTGTAACTAAGTTTAAAACAACTTGGTCTTATGTTCTTATTATTATAATCTTTTTATGCTCATGCTACTTAGTTAATTTAAAATTACTTGATCTTATGTTCTTATTATTATAGTCTTTTTATGCCCATGCTTGGTAGCATGGGCACAACACACAAAACATGGTTATCTGGTAACAGTACCTGATGACGGCAGCGACAAAGAGCTTCATGACCATGGAGAACGCATAGACATTATCTATAATATTTCAACTTCACTTCATATTAATGTTCACAGATTCAAAATATGGGTTTATTTAGTTCTATAGACTTAATTGCGAGGCGTGGGGTGGCGATATGGGAAGGAGCAGAGGCCACTAAAGAAACTCCCCAACAAACCTTTAGTAAAGGGTAAACTATTATATTAAAATATAAGACATAATAAATCATAGACCATTAGCCTATCACAGAGTACCTTGTAAAAATGCTTTAGGACACTGTGGACCACACCCAGGCATTCATGGACACTTGCTCACAAGGACCTCATGCTACCCTATACAGGGTTATCTGTCAACAGTACCTGACGACGGCAGCGACGAAGAGCCCCATGACCATGGAGAGCGCGCAGGCGTAGTCCATGAACTCAGTGAGCGGCTTGTCCCGCATGTGGAACACAGTAGACCAAGCCCAGGCGTTCATGCATACCTGCACACACGGACCTTCATGCTATATTGCTACTATAAGTGGGATTGATTTTTGACACTTAGTATGAGAAATTGTAAATATTGACTCTCAGGTTATATTTATGAAGTGAAAGATTCTTCAGCGGCGTTGTGCACTTTTTGGGATAGGTGAGAAATGTTAAACTAGCGTCAGGACAGACGCGTAAGCTGATTGAAACGAAAATTCGTAGGACGGAGCGAGAGCAGACCGGTGCGGCATAGAGAGGAAGTAATATCCCCCTCTCTTTCCACCGCGCGGTGAAAATGAATGCCTGCTCCTGCTGTTTCATTGAATCGGCGCAGGGCGCTTGCGCGACTGTACTGACTGTAATACTTACAAAGGCAAACACATGCCAGAAAGCAGCTAGCGCCGAGCTCCTCATAGGGAACTCTCTCCGAATCTTCCGATACATATAGGCATTCGCTGCAAGGTTGAGCACTGATGAGATGGCTGCTGCAGGCTCCTGTACGCCCAGGACCCTTGTAAATGGCCACTGGAATTAGAGAATAAAAACAGTAACAGAAAAAAACCAGACAAGTGCGAGTCAGGCTCGTACACCGAGGGTTCCGTACAAACATATTGTTAAAATAATTAAGAACCTGTTTTAGCATGTGCTAATGAAGTTTTTTAATATGATACCTTACATGATACGATTTACTCACTTTGAATTTGGAACCCACATTTTGTAATATTTGAGGGCCTATTTTTTTGTGATTTAAATAAAAATGTACAGTTTTCAGATTTATTCCTATATGTGTACTCTAATACAATGCTTCTCGGCAAATTTCATAGTTCTATGTCAACAGGAAGTACCCTGTAGGTTTTGATTTTTGTAAGTGTCGAAATATGCGGTTTTTACGACATAAATGGCTGTAACTTTTTTAAACGATAACTGAGAAGTTTGTCTTTTACACAACTGCAAGAGATAATAGATGTACATATACAGTTTAAATTTCAACTCGATATCTTTACATGTTCCCGAGATAAAGTCAAGTCTTGACATACACACAGACGGACAGACGGACAACAAAGTGATCCTATAAGAGTTCCGTTTTTTTTAGTTTGAGGTACGGAACCTTAAAAATATTGTTTTTGAAAAAAGCACTTTTATTTAGGAATCATATCCATACCCAAGAGACTGAAAAACTTGATATTCACAGTGGGAAAACACTGCAAGTCATTTCCAAGAAATTGTGTTTCATTTCTACATACACAGGCTTATCCAGAACTGGTGTACTAAGGGTGTGATAAAGGCCATCATAAGGAACAACTTTCACCATAGGGTCAATCCAGAATTCTAGGAAAAAAATCTGCTGTCTCATATATTCTGTTGATTCCGAGTTGCAATTTTGTATCGAACAGCTGATTTATTTCTCTACTTCTGGGTTGGAGCCGTAGTAAAAGGCCACTTTCTTCGGGCTTAGTACAGGGTAGGCTGATAGCTCTCTACAGGTAACCTCTAAAGTCCAGTGATGAATGTAGAACAACTGGTAAGATGGGAAAGATAAAACAAAATACTACCTTGCCATGAAACTTAGGTTCTCCATATCCCGCTTCTTCGAACTGTGCAACAGTATGCCACATGCAGTGGTAGCAGCACTCATCGCGACAGCTCCACTGCAGCACCAAGCTCCACACGTCTTGCTGTATTCTCGCCCAATGCGAGAATGATACACGGTCTGAAAGTTCAGGGTTGTATTTAAAAGACATATACTTTATTATTATTCCTCTTTATTCAACTGAAATCACAGGCTTAGCCTGGTCCTTTATTAGGCATCAATGGAGCCTAAGCCAACATTGAGAGGCCCCTTTTACAATTTTATTATGAAATATAAAAACAGTAGTAGGTATAAAAAAGATAGCGTGAAATGGAAACTATGGCATATAAAATGACTTAAAATATTGTTACTGGGCTATTTTGGTGCCCCGTGTTTGCACCCGCTAAATATGCCCCATTTCTAAATTTCGTAGCGGGTGGTGACTTGCCATCCACTAAATGGGCCCCCCATAAAGGCTACCGTAAGTTGGCACCGGAGGGGCAACATTGGTGTGGACGGCTTAAGGTGTCGAGAGGTGTGCTGCGCTTTCACTAGACGCTACTCGCGGCGTTATGCCCTTTAACACTTCCACCCTGGAGCTTAGGTTCTTAGCTCTTGCAGTTTCAACTCCAAGCCGGCCGGTTAAGGCAAGAGAGGAGTCAGGGGTCTCATTTAGCCCCAGGGAATCAGGGTTCGCGGTGTCGCCACTCACCGACGACTCGCCACAAAGTCGCCCCTGCGATAATTTATTATTATTATTTATTTTATTTTATACATAGCTACAACTCAGTATGTTTTTTTACTTTTAGCTTTTTAGCCACTGTACTAGAATTTTACTATGGAAATTAACGTGGTTTTCACACATTTTATACTATATATAACGGGAATGAACTCACGTGTGGGGATAGTCGTACGACTATCCCCACACGTGAGTTCATTCCCGTTATACATAGTATGAAACTGTACTAGAAATAATAAAACATTTAAAGTGATATGATGAAAAATGTTAAGCCGACGGACCTTCTGATGATATAAGATAAAACATCACTTACACCAATAACTACAACGTCAGAGGTGTTGGCGGTCCTTAGCCTAGCCTTAAGGATGAGGGATTTGCTCACTTGTTTAGTATCCACATCCTGCAGGTGTATCATAGCTCTAAGTAACACGAATTATTTTAAAGTAAAAGTCTTCGTAGTGCAATGGAAGGTGACTTTAAAAGTTTAACAAAGTATAGGTACCTTCCAAGCAATTATCTCGAACGCATAAGCCCAAGCACTTTTGATATACAATAGATCGATCGCCGACGCTGCATTCAACTGTACATAATATCTCGATTATAAAAAAAATTATCACCGAAGTAAATCCCATTTCAATTTGAAATCAAAATCAAAAACTTATTTTTCAATTTTTCAAAATCAAAACAAAACAAAGTTATGTCAAAATACTAAAGTTGCCAAAGTCATGCGTCAAATAGGTATAAAGGTTTTTTATTTTTGTATTAGCAAATGGATACTAAGTTTTTAAAGCCTTAATTTACAATTTTTCACACTTATGTGGCCCATTGAGGAAGGAATCAGAATGGAGTTGCCCTAACGACGAGAAAAACCTGCATACCCACCGCACATAATACGGCGGATTAGTGTTGTTACTACCACACTACACTTATCGATTTCCCCGTATCGATAAAACTATCGACACAAATTAATTTTAGCCGAATCAAACATAATGGCAAACTTTTATTTAAAAAACCGGACAAGTGCGAGTCAGACTCGCACATCGAGGGTTCCGTACAAACACATTGTTAAAGTAATTAAAAACCTGTTTTAGCATGTGCTAATGAAGTTCTTATATATGACACCTTTCATGATACGATTTACTCACTTTGAATTTTAAGCCCATATTTTGTGAATTTTGAGGCCCTATTTTTTGTGATGTAAATAAAAATGTGCAGTTTTCAGATTTAATCCTATATGTGTATTCTGAGACAATGCTTTTCGCCAAATTTCATAGTTCTATGTCAACGGGAAGTACCCGGTAGGTTTTGATTTTTGTGAGTGTCGAAATATGCTGTTTTTTACGATATAAACGACTCTAACTTTTTTAAACGACAACTGAGAAGTTTTTCTTTTACACAACAGCAAGAGTTCATTAATATACGTATACAGTTTAAATTTCAACTCGATATCTTTACGCTTTCTCTAGATAAGGAGTCTTGACAGACACACAGACGGACAGACGGACAACAAAGTGATCCTATAAGGGTTCCGTTTTTTCCTTTTGAGGTACAGAACCCTAAAAATTACAGATGTCAAGGTTGCAGCTGTCATATTCAAGAATCCACACTAGAATGGTAGGACGAGTTTTTTGGCGGGAACGCGGAAAAGACATGTCGCCTCATTGTATTATTTTGTTAAAGTTGTGTTTTTATCAGTGATAGGTAATTAGTGAAAAATTGTGGTATTTCATTGATTATGAGCTGAATTACGTGCATGAGTGTAGGCAAGTGATATAATGTGACGTATCATGTCGTTCCGTGTTGTTACCAAAACTCCATAGACACCTCTAGAAAAGTCTCCACTGCTTTACTGAGGTATGACTTAGAATTAAAGTGATAGGACTTAATAAGAACTACATATCGGATGACAGCTGTCAAGCTTAAATGTGGAATATCTCCATAACTATCTATTATAGACCATTGCTTTCTTCACTAAACTGATATGAGATCTACATTTCGGATGACAGCTGTCAAACTTAAAAGTGAATTATCTCCGTCACTGTCGATGCTAGACCATTGCTGTCTTCACAAAAGTGATAAAGCTCAAAGAGAGATATGATATCTTTCAGATGACAGCTATCAATATTACGGAATTAATCAACTTTTAAGTTTGAACTGTCACATCAAATGTAGATCTTTTTAAGCTCTATCACTTTTGTTAACACAGCAATGGTCTAGGGTCAATAGTTACACAGATTTTTCACTATAAAGCTGTCATCTGAAATGTAGGTCTCGTTGAGTTCTATCACTTGTGTCAAGACAGCAATAGTCTAGCTTTAATAGTTATGGAGATATTCCACTTTTAAGTTTGACAGCTGTCATCCGAAATGTAGGTCTCGTTGAGCTCTATCACTTTTGTGAAGACAGCAATAGTCTAGCTTTAATAGTTACGAAGGTATTCCACTTTTTAGTTTGACAGCTGTCATCCGAAATTTAGATCTCGTTGAGTTCTATCACTTTTGTGAAGACAGCAATAGTCGAACTTCGATGGTTACGGAGATAATCCACTTTTAAGTTTGACAGGTGTCATTTAAAATATAGATCTAATTGCGCTCTGTCACTTTTATAAAGTCAGCAGTAGTCTAACTTCGATAGTTACAGAGATAATTCACTTTTAAGCTTTGACAGCAGTCATTAGAACAATCTAATAGATCTCATTGAGTGTTATTACTGCTATTAAAACAGTAATAGTCTAGCTTCGATAGTTACGGAGATAATAATACTTCTTAGTTTGACAGCTGTTACTTTCACACCTGTCATGCCATTTTACTTGTATTAGTTCTGGAATGACAGTTGTCAAATTTGACATGAAAAGTGAAATGAAATAAAAATTCAAAATTTTACACACGAATAAAAACTAACCAAAATATCGATAGTTTTTTTGATATATTTTAAGAACATCGCTATTGTTTGTCGACTCAATATGGCGGACCAGGCACGCGCGACACGTCACGAAAAATATAGACACTATAGCGAAACTGTGCTGTATAATGTTGGTCTATTCTTATTACGTACATTTGAATGAGACGCCTATATGATTATTATTTAGGTTTTTAAACTATTACATGTCAAAGTATCTAAATGTCATTACACCATCTCCTTCTGATTCCTTCCTCAATGATGTGGCCTAACTTTTTTTTTAATGTCTGTTTTTCCCCCGACGTGATCAGGGAGCTGTTTTAACCTCTTATTGGTTGTGGGTGGCCTGCGAGACTCTCTAGTTAAGCTGGAAACATACTATGGGACGCGGCTTGCGGACGTGACTGACAGCCGCGACCGATAGGTATCTAGATAGTGAATGTCCACTGAGCCGTGCACACTATCGGACATAAGTCGCGGACGTCACCTTGGGCTGACCTTGAGCGTTCCTTCAGACGTCCGAGAGCGATCTGGCGCGCCGGATGTTTAAAGACTGCTAATTCGCGGCTCTCAGTCGCGTCCGTCAGCCGCGTCCGATAGAATAATGTTTCTGGCTTTAGCCTAACCTAAAGCGTTCCACAGACACTGCAGCTGCGGCCTAGTGTAAGGCCAAATTCATTTTTTTTATTTTTAGCATTTACAGATCATTAAATGCTCATTTGTAGGTTTACGAAAAATCATTTAGCAGCCTTATACATTGGCCTATTCATTAGTGGATGAAGGCTCCATCACACACAGGCGGTACGAGCGGTAGAGCGGTACGAGCGGTAAAGGGCGGTACGGCAGTACCTGCACACACTGGCGCTGGCGCAGTCGGTGAACTCGGCGAACGCGACGCGGGCGGGCAAACATCGGATCCAGGGTTACCATCAAATAAAAATTCATTGCCGTGTTTCTGATATGAAATTGCCGAATTTTGATTCAACTGAACCATAATTTCAATTCCAGCTATCATTACAAACGCAAAGGTCGCAAATATTTCTGGTTATTAGCCTTAAAAGACATGATCTTACAGGACGCAACTTTAAAAGATATTTTAGTAATTTACAGTATTTGATGGCAAACCTAGATCGCGTGTCCGCCCACCCGTCCGGACGCCACGCGGTCGGCGGGCGCGGTACGAGCTGTACGGGCCCGGGCATAGTTTTGCTACTGAGCACTAGATGGCACTATCTTTCAAAGTTCTGCCGCTTCACACTAGGTGGCGTCATGCCGGTAGTTCTAATAGTGATGGGACAGTATTTCAGAATGTGATAAAGTTATCGAAATTACATAATTACGAAATAAATTTTCTACTACGTGGACACACGTAGGTAGTAAAATTTAATTATCTTTCTATGCAATTCTCGAATCATCAGCAACTCTAGAAATAGATTTAAATACACGAATATATATGATTAGCAGGAATGTCCATTAAGGGGACATCTTACAGACGGTTTCTAACTCGAAACTAAAAAATGCTTGTTATACCGCTGCCAGAGACTGATAAACTAAAAACAATCCAGCTGTGCAAGAAGAGGTGATTCAGACCATCACATATGAACAACTTTTACTATGGTGCTAATCCTCCGGAATAGAGGAAATATCGGCTGTTTTATACATTTTGTTGATTCCGAACGGCAATTATGTGTGGAACAGCTGATTTTTTTCTCGCATTCTATGATGTTAGAATGGCTCTAACATAGAATAGAAAGAAAATAAACCTATACTTACCACCTACAAATTATTCTTAATAATTTAATAAATAGAAACAAGAGATTTATTTAATTTTTATTGATATTTCTGAAGGCGTAAGTAAATCAGACAATAATAATTTGTTTATCCATAGTTACACAAAGCATATTTAAATGTGTATTGTTACTACAATGTCTAATAATAAATGCATCTTTATAGTCCTTGGTGGGTGCTTGTGTAGTCTACTGTCTGTAGCACTACTAGTTATTACCATGCCGCAACTCAATTTTTCTCGTCTCTTCACCGTTTACTATGAGAAAAAGAAATTTAAAAAAATGGTCGCGGTCAATTGTATAAAAACACAATTGACCACAATAGCACTATAGAGCTGTTGGAGCTCCATCCAAAATCTTTCGTTACGTCAAACTTCAGTCAAAAAGGAAAATCAGCTGTTTCATACATTTTGTTGATTCCGAACGGCAATTATGATTTTTTTTTGTTTTCTGTGTGGGCTCCATACTAAAAGTTGTTCATAATGATTGACTCATCCCTATTCGGCTTAGTATAGGACATACAAATGATCTGTATAACTACAAAGAAGTTAGATAGTAAGAATACAGCTAGTTTCTACTTAGTAGAAACTAGTACTTTTAAAAGCTTTTATTTAATTTGCAATATATTTATGAATTACTATCTAATCTTTCTTAAAAATAAAATTATAGGTATTATCTATTATTTATATCTAAAAAAAATGGTAAGTGAAATAAACGAGTGTAACGAGTGACGTAATTTTGATAAATTGTTCACATTCTTAAAACTCTCCCATCACTTTTGGTACTACCGGCATGACATCTAGTGATCAGTAGCATAACTACGCCCGCGCCCAAACCACCCGCCCGTCGTACCGCTCGGCTCGTACCGCGTGGTGACCGCGTGGCGACCGCGTGGCGACCGGACGGGCGGGCGGACATGCGATCTAGGGTTGCCATTAAATACTGTAAATTATTATTTCATTCAGTTCAGTATATAGCCGTGGTAGTCTAGGTGGCAGTAACGCTTGTCCTACAACCGTGAGGCGGTGGGTTCAAATCCTGATCCCGTAACAATGAGTTTCTTTGGAACTTATGTACGGAATTTCAAATTACTGGCTTTTCGGCGAAGGAAAATAAGTATTGTGTGGCAAGCTGCACCAACCCGCACTGGGCCTGCGTGGTAGATATGGCCCAATCACCCTATTATTCGGTTACGTCAAACTTCAGCCGAAAGAGTGAACAACTGCCAGCGTACCCGTCAGGACTGCTATGGCCCCGCGCGATCTGTCCGCGGTCGAGGCGCGGGCAATTGTTTACAAACGCGAGCCGCGACCGGACCTGTGTGAGCCCTTCTTAGATAACCAGTACAATACAGATGCCCGCCTGTCTGCTATACCGCTCGTACCGCCTGTGTGTGATGGAACCTTGAATAGGTCGCTGCCACTCCCGCACCCACGGCTGTCTGCTAAAAATCGGAGCCAGTGTAGATGATACTTTAAAAGAGTTTAAAAAAAAATACCAGCTGATCTGCTGTCAACACAATTTATGCCAATGTGAATTTAGAACATTTATTACTTCAAACAATTAAATCGTGCTAAGTTTTTAGAGATTTTTATTTTATTTTTACTTGAAAATGAGATCCAATGCTTGATAAATAAGATAAAATGGTGTTTATCTTAAGAACGCTGTTCGCCGCTCAAGAATTTAAGAAGCCTCGAAATTATCTTCGATCGAAATTCGTTGATTCGGTAAGACTGCATGTCAAAGGTGGAACCGGTGGCACGGGGCTCCCAAAATTTGGAGGCGTGGGGGGACAAGGAGGATGCGTCTACTGCATCGGAAAGGAAGATGCAAACCTGAAAAATGTAATGACAAAATTTCGTGGCAAAACAATAACTGCTGGACACGGCGAAGATAGTAGGAAAACAAAAATAGTTGGTAATCCTGGTCCTGACGTTAAATTGGAGGTTCCGCTTGGTGTCACTGTATATGCAGAAGAGGGAAAAGTTTTGGGCTCCATTGATGAGGTAGATCAAACTGTGATAATTGCCAGAGGAGGTCCAGGAGGAAATGACAAAAATCAGTTTCTAGGCCACTATGGTCAAGTCCGTCACATTAGATTGGACCTGAAGTTAATCGCAGATATTGGTCTTGTTGGTTTCCCTAATGCAGGCAAAAGCTCTTTGCTTAAAGCTATATCCAGAGCGAAGCCTAAAATAGCCAATTACCCATTTACAACCATCAAACCAAACAAAGGGATTATTATGTATCCCGACATGAGACAAATTTCTATAGCAGACTTACCTGGACTTATAGAGGGAGCTCATATCAACGTGGGACTCGGCCATCAATTTTTGAGGCATGTAGAAAGAACAAAATTGCTATTATTTATAGCTGATGTGAAAGGCTTCCAGCTCAGTCCAAAACATCCAGCCAGGTCTTGCTTGGAAACAGTTTTACTTCTAAATAAAGAGCTAGAACTATATGACCCAGAGCTACTTCAAAAACCAGCTATCCTGGCAATCAATAAAATGGATATAAGAGGTTCTGAAGACTCTTTCAAAAGAATAGAAGAAGCTTACCAAAATATTGATAAAGAATTAAATTCAATACCAGAAGAAATACGACCAACCAATCTGGTTGCTTTTGAAGATATAATAGGGATATCTGCTTTGAATAACAATGACAGTATTGAAGAATTGAAGCAGCTATTGAGGAAACGACTGGATGAATTTGCAGAAGAGAACAATCCAGATATAGTGCAGCCTGAGCAGTTTTTGAAAAGAACAAAAGCAGTTATCAAAGAAAGAAGTTCCCAAGTCACTTAGTTTAAAACAACTGATACTAGAAATATTTTTTTTTCCAGAGGACAAATTACATGGAAATGGCAGAAATCAGCAGGATAAGTAGCAGTAACTATCTGCCAGCAGTTCCACTTATTTCTGAGCCAAGTGCATGGTGTCAAAATGACCCAGTATGTACAATTCCTTGTGGATCTATTTTAGGGTTCCTAAGTAAAACTAAAAACATGATAAAATTGTTGTAAAAATAGCAGTAAGCTTTAAATAAATTATTTTTTAACAATTCTCTTTTGTTAGAGTATCTATTCCAAGTTTTTCAAATCGATGAACTGCTGTAAATCCTGAGTGAGCTACTATTTCAATGTATATTGACCAATTTAACTAAGGGAATAGGATAACTAAAAAAATAAAACAATTTCATAAGAGATAATTTTATTTAACTTTTATTACAACAAACCCTATACTATTGAAAGCTCAATAATGCTCTATTTTACTTAACATTATAACTAGCTATGTGAAATAAACCCACTTCTATCTTATCTAACATTACAGCAAACCAATTTATTACTTTTTATCACAGTAGCAAAGGGTCTAATTTCTGAAAAGGCAACACAAGTCATCATGAAACTGCCCCACAATAATTGAGATCTACCACAGTACACTAATAACAGTAAGTCATCTTTATGGAAATGGGCTACTGCTAGTGTGAATGTTTGCTTATGTAATACTAGTTTTTACCCGCGGCTTCGCTCGCATACGCAATATATCATTATAATTTATAGCCTATGTGTTATTCTGATATATAAGCTATATTATTGCAAAGTTTCATCTTAATCCGTTCAGTAGTTTTTGCGTGAAAGAGTAACAAACATCCATACATCCATCCATCCATCCAGCCTCACAAACTTTCACGTTTATAATATTAGTAGGATGTATAGGCCATGTCAAACATTTTGGCGGCGGCATGGCTTAGCTGTGTGGTGATTGGGTAATCCGCAGCTTGTAGCTAACTTCACACCCAGGATGTTTGATTAAACCTATGCCAGGCGCCGTGTATGTACACACTGCCAAGCACACATTAGCATAATGTAAGAGTGAATTAGGCGACTACAGTGTGGGCCGTGCCGAGTGTGATCGCGAGCTCGAGCGATTCAAATACGTTTTACGCCCTCTCACATTTGTTCTCACCAACCAATTTATTTAATTATTTAGCGCAGTTATTAATTATGTACATAACAACCTAGCATGTAAAAATAAAAGTGGCAACCCTAAGCGTCAACGCAATAATTATTTTTCGCAAAAATAGCTTCTCCATGAAAAATATTCGAATTCTGTACACTTCAACCGTGTACCGATATTCAAATATATCGTACGGATCGATGTAGTAATTTCACATTATTGTTGATTTATCAAAAATAACTCAGCCGTTTTCTATAAAATTTAGACAGGCCCGCCAGTGATTGTGATCTACCACACAAAAAAAGAGTTATTGGAATCGGAATACTCTGTAAAAAATTATGCCTGATCTAATTTTACATAAAAAAGCGTCTACGTGATACCCCGTTTCGTCGAATAACAAAAATGGAAGTCACCAACAGGGCTTAGATGAAATACTGTTCTTAGTGTACTGTCTCTACACTATGTCCTTTACATCAATGTGGTCGAGATCACCTTTAGATTAAATAATGCCCAAATGATTCAAGCCTATTGAAAACCTGCATCTGATTTGATTGCCATGCCCTTATCCAGACATAGACCCTATTTAACTTTGCAAAACGTTGATATGCAATACCTTCTACACTAACATGAAACATCTTATATTAAGAGTATAGATAAAAAAATATTTTGGAAGTGACTCAATCCCTTCATCAGTCCATATTTCCATCACTGTTATTTTCATTTATAAAATAATCAGCTATTTAAAAAAAAAACTAATTGTTTCACAACCTAAGCAATATATATACTTTTAAAATTAAATCGTTGTAAGGTTACAAATGGTTAAAACAGTTTTGTCTATAAAACATACTATTGAAAATTATAAAATTAGTTTACCTTACTCATATTTTGTGTCCCCTAGTGTTACTAAACCTAATATAGGTAGCCTGTGCACAAAATATCAACAACACTGACTTTTTAGATTTATAATTAATTTAGATTATTTTCATTCTTGTTTTTGATATTTTGCTTGCTTGTTCATTGACTAAAAATTCTGTCCACAAGCTAAAATGTGTCTTCTAAAAGTACAAGGAAGAAAGTGTCCCGAGCATAGTATATTATTAATTAACCATTCCAATAAAATAGACTAGAAAACAAGCTTACACACTAAATAACTAAACATGTTTCATACTGTTATTTTCTAGACCGACTACAGACAAAACGACAACAAATAGAGAAATTGCATTTACGAAATCTAGGTTCTTTTGAGGCAGTTAATTACGTGTTCTAGAGTTTATTTCCGTGGAAGAGTACGTACGAGGAAATGATATTAATTAGGTTTTCAGTGGAGCATGTGCTAATTTCAGAAACTTTAAACTCTCCCACGCCAGATCGCCTGTCCACTGGTGCAGAGCGAGGCTGTGCATGTTAGACGAGATAAAAATCCACCAATAGCAAAACATAAAATCTCCGCTGTTAGGTCCACAACTCCGCTACTTAAGGCGGTAATTATGATCATCGTTGTGAACAACGTTACAACGGGGCCACCCTGGTATCCGAGAAAAAAAAACCAGTTGTTCCATACAAAATTGCAACTGGGAATCAACAAAATATTTGAAACAGCTATTTTTTTCCCGATCCTGCAGCGCGAGTACCGTTCTTATACGATCGTTAATTTGACATTTAAATCGATAAAATTCGCTAAAAATCGGTATTTTCTATGAGTTTTAGCGAATTTTATCGATTTAAATGTCAAATTAACGATCGTATAAGAACGGTACTCGCGCTGCAGGTTCGGATTTGGTGGCCTCATAGTAAAAGTTGTTTATAATGATGGTCTGAATAACCTTCAGTCGGCTTGGTACACCAGTTATATTCACCAACTGGGTTAGCCATCCTGTAAATAGACACAATTCGCAACCCACTTCAGTAGACAGCCAGCCTTGTGGGCATGTTTCCACAACTCGGCAGCGCTAGCGAAGTTTTGAAGGACCGATAACACAGGGTTGACAGTGACAGTCTGACAGGTGGTGCGGAGTCACTCGTATCGCTCGGCGGCCTCGAGACTGAAGGGCTGATGACGGCACCGAGTAGACAGGTGGTGAGAAATCATTCGTCGTATTGCTCGGCGTTGTAGCTGGTGTGTAGTAGGTCGTCGTATCTCTGGGTGTTGTAGCATGTGGGGCTGACGGCGCCGAGTCATTCGTCGTATCGCTCGGCGGCCTCGGTGGCGGTCTCGGCGGGCGGCAGCGCGCGCGCTCCCCGCCCCGACGCGGCCGAGCTGCCCGTGGAGGACGCGGGCGACGACGGCCGCTCGCCACCCGCCGCCGCGGCTGCGCCAGAACTTGAACCTGAATATACGTGATCATTAACTAAAACGCTCGTGTTCCATCATCAATGGAAACAGTGCTGGATTATCTCTAAGGCAAATTTAGGGGTCCCTAGGCACCGGCACGCATAAAGAAAAAGAACTGGACAAGTGCGAGTCAGGCTCGCCTACCAAGGATTCCGAACAAATCACTAAGACAATACAACTATTGATACACCGGTGGCGGGGTCCTCGCGCGCCTCCTCCACCTGCGCCGGGCTCCAGGTGTAACCTACAGTATGTATACAGCTGCAGTATAGTTACCGTTCCCCGCGGGCGGGTTGAGCCGGTTATCGTGCGAGGGCCGCTGCTTCTTGGCGGCGGGGTCCTCGCGCGCCTCCTCCACCTGCGCCGGACACTCCAGGTGCACCAGGTGGAACACCTGAATACAAATAAAACATATGAAAATCGGCTCATTCATTTGGAAGACACGAAATAGAGAACATAGAGATAACCTGCAGACAGTCACAGATACGAACTTATAACTGCTTTTTATGTAGGGGGTTAAAAACTTACGTGGGCGTTGTGGCTAATCCACAAGTTTTGGCCTCGGGTATCTCTTTTTTCCATCGCTGACAAGCATCAAAAACTGTAACTCGTAACTCTTGGGGAATTCGTACTGTGACGCTTTGTATGTGCAGTTAGCCTCGCTTGCTCCCTTTCCTCCACTCTCCTATGTATAATCGATATAACTAGCTGTTCTATTATCGTTACACTTCTCTTGGTTTCTCGGTTTAAATTCAAGTCGCGTACGACGGGCCCACGTGAATCGAGGTAATATGTTAGCCTAGAAAGTATAGCTTATACGTAGTCTATAAGCCTATAGTTACCTCGTTAACAGAGTTATTGGTGCCGACAATTCGGATGATGGAGACCGGACGCGGCGAGAAATAAATCACTTGCCACGACCTGTGATGGAAATAAAAAAAAATTTGCAATAAATCTTCACCAATGCTTATTTATTTTACATTTATTTCTATACTGTTTTATTTTCTAATTTTAGTATCTTTTCATGCTGTGTCTGATAAGTTTACAGTACAGTAATGGGACGGTCCCATCAACATGGTGCAATACGGTGTACGCGTTCGCATATGCACGCTTTGTCTCAAAGACTCTGTGAGACGCAGCAAACGCAGCGCGGCGCCGAAGTGGGTGTATAGTGGTGCCTATTGCGGCGCCGCGGCATCAATACAACCGCGGAGCGGTTGTTGATTATGTGTGGACAATGGAGACCAGCTCATGACGTTAAAACCCTGTATGTACCTGCACGCGTCCCGGGTGCGGTCGCAGACCACCTCCCAGTCCCAGTAGTTGAGCGAGGTCTCGACGTAGTAGGAGTAGTGGCGGTAGTCGCAGTCCCACAGCAGCATGCGCAGCGAGGATAGCATGTAGGGCTGCGCCAACTGCACCACGATGGCGCCCGAGTTGAGCTGGTGGCACGTGTAGCCCTGGTCCCAGTCGTAGTGCTCCGTGTCGCCGTTCAGCAGCGCGTTGCGCGACCGGCTGCGGAGTCAACGCCGGTCAAGCATTTTATATCGATGACACCCATCTAGAACTACAGCCTGTTCACAGTTGTTTCACCTCTCACATTTCTTACTGTCTTTGTCTAACTCGTGACGGTGTGTAATAACTAGACCGATACAGCGAAAAGAGAGCTAGAAATGTCATAGGTATATATCTGAGAACGGACTTTAGTGGTAAAAAGTTAATAACAGAGGCTTCAAAGAATTATTTTTATAAAAAAACATGTCATATTACATTGTACATGTGTGTGAGACCTCTGGCCTCTAGTATCAGGGTATCTCGGCCATCTAATTACATGGCGAAATGAATCTTTGTTGTAACAAATGAATTATATGACATGTTTTTTAAAAAAAAAAATTCTTTGAAGCCTTTTTTATTAACTTTCATTTCTGAAGACCAAGAGTATCTGTGCTTGTGAAGGATGATAAGTGAGAAAAAGGAGTTGATGATGAGATGACGTTTGATAGAATGAAGTGGCGATAGAAACCGTGCAGTGCTGTCCCAATCTGGTGGGATAAGGGCAAGATAATGAAGACCAAGATTAGCTCAATCTTTAAATAAATTTGTCACTGGTGTTAAACGACTCTTCCAATAGTTGTCGCGGATAAGGTATGTATTCCTCGCAGTATACCTGATGCCCTCGATGACGACGGCGGAGAGCTCCACGGTGGCGACGTTGTGTAGCGGCCGCACCAGCCCCTCGCACAGCGGCGGCACGCGCGCCGTGTGCATCGCCTCCAACGCCACCGCGTGGAACACCTACAAAAAACATTACTCTATAGATATATCCTGTAGACATTGGCTTAAACCCGAACTAAAGCGCACCAGCGGACTTCAAAGCTTAAACGTGAATCTGCGTCTACAGTGAACATCGCAGTGCGAGCACGCTTGTTACCTTGTTGACAGTGTTACCAGTAGACGCTGGGTGAAAGTACCTTGTTGCCAGTGTTGCTAGTGTCAGTCAGTGAAGGTACCTTGTTGACAGTGTTGCTAGTGTCAGTCAGTGAAGGTACCTTGTTGACAGTATTACCAGTAGACGCTGGATGAAAGTACCTTGTTGACAGTGTTGCTAGTGTCAGTCAGTGAAGGTACCTTGTTGACAGTATTACCAGTAGACGCTGGATGAAAGTACCTTGTTGACAGTGTTGCTAGTGTCAGTCAGTGAAGGTACCTTGTTGACAGTATTACCAGTAGACGCTGGATGAAAGTACCTTGTTGACAGTGTTGCTAGTGTCAGTCAGTGAAGGTACCTTGTTGACAGTGTTGCTAGTGTCAGTCAGTGAAGGTACCTTGTTGACAGTATTACCAGTAGACGCTGGATGAAAGTACCTTGTTGACAGTGTTGCTAGTGTCAGTCAGTGAAGGTACCTTGTTGACAGTATTACCAGTAGACGCTGGATGAAAGTACCTTGTTGACAGTGTTGCTAGTGTCAGTCAGTGAAGGTACCTTGTTGACAGTATTACCAGTAGACGCTGGATGAAAGTACCTTGTTGACAGTGTTGCTAGTGTCAGTCAGTGAAGGTACCTTGTTGACAGTATTACCAGTAGACGCTGGATGAAAGTACCTTGTTGACAGTGTTGCTAGTGTCAGTCAGTGAAGGTACCTTGTTGACAGTGTTGCTAGTGTCAGTCAGTGAAGGTACCTTGTTGACAGTATTACCAGTAGACGCTGGATGAAAGTACCTTGTTGACAGTGTTGCTAGTGTCAGTCAGTGAAGGTACCTTGTTGACAGTATTACCAGTAGACGCTGGATGAAAGTACCTTGTTGACAGTGTTGCTAGTGTCAGTCAGTGAAGGTACCTTGTTGACAGTATTACCAGTAGACGCTGGATGAAAGTACCTTGTTGACAGTGTTGCTAGTGTCAGTCAGTGAAGGTACCTTGTTGACAGTGTTGCTAGTGTCAGTCAGTGAAGGTACCTTGTTGACAGTATTACCAGTAGACGCTGGATGAAAGTACCTTGTTGACAGTGTTGCTAGTGTCAGTCAGTGAAGGTACCTTGTTGACAGTATTACCAGTAGACGCTGGATGAAAGTACCTTGTTGACAGTGTTGCTAGTGTCAGTCAGTGAAGGTACCTTGTTGACAGTATTACCAGTAGACGCTGGATGAAAGTACCTTGTTGACAGTGTTGCTAGTGTCAGTCAGTGAAGGTACCTTGTTGACAGTATTACCAGTAGACGCTGGATGAAAGTACCTTGTTGACAGTGTTGCTAGTGTCAGTCAGTGAAGGTACCTTGTTGACAGTATTACCAGTAGACGCTGGATGAAAGTACCTTGTTGACAGTGTTGCTAGTGTCAGTCAGTGAAGGTACCTTGTTGACAGTATTACCAGTAGACGCTGGATGAAAGTACCTTGTTGACAGTGTTGCTAGTGTCAGTCAGTGAAGGTACCTTGTTGACAGTGTTGCTAGTGCCGACGATGCGGATGTACTGCACCACTCGGGGCTCGAAGTAGAGGCGCTGCCACGAGCGGCAGAACAGCTTGCTGTGGTCGATGACGCGCACCCAGTCCGTCTGGTCCACCGACACTTCGATGTAGTACGCGTACGATCTGTGGACCGAACGTACCGATTATGACACCGTGAACTAATAAATCAAAAGACTATAATTACAAATACGTTTATATCAACAAAGATACGGTTAATAATGCCGCCAACACTTTACAGTATCATGCAGAGGTTCTCTTTTCTTTCTTTCGCATTTTTCCCGCTAATATTTTCGGTGCTTCATGTCGTGGTCTACCGTGTCTTCATCCAGTAAGGAACGCAACCTACCCTAACTGTCATTTCTTCCCACTACTCTAGTCTTATAACCTCACCTATTGTCCCGGTCCCACAGCAGCAACCTCAGATGGTTGATGATAGTGGTAGTAGTGAGCCGCACGAGTATCCCCGGGTTATCGGCCGCTTCGGAGATGGTGTGCCGCGTGTATCCGTGCTCCATATCCTAGTCTACTGGTCACACAACCTCACCTATTGTCCCGGTCCCACAGCAGCAACTTCAGATGATTTATAATAGTTGTTGTGGCGAGTCGCACGAGTATCCCCGGGTTATCGGCGGCGTCGGAGATGGTGTGCCGCGTGTATCCGTGCTCCATATCCTAGTCTACTGGTCACACAACCTCACCTATTGTCCCGGTCCCACAGCAGCAACTTCAGATGATTTATAATAGTTGTTGTGGCGAGTCGCACGAGTATCCCCGGGTTATCGGCGGCGTCGGAGATGGTGTGCCGGGTGTATCCGTGCTCCATGTCGTAGTTCTCGGTGTCGCCGTCGAGCAGGGAGGAGCGCATGTCGCCGGTCAGAACTCGGGCACCACGTTTCGGCGTCGCTACGTTCTCTTCGGGCACTGGATTAGGGAATAAAATACGTCCGTATTACATCAAAAGAACCGACATAGAACAAGTACAAATCTGTAAATGGCATCACAAATAAGCATTTCGCTATACCTGGCTCAAATCTATGAATGCAACACAAATAATCATTTCGCTATAGCTGCAAACACAGCACCGCTGTTTTTCATACATTTCATGCATCGGTAGTTGCCTATGGCCGCGTTTTCTTGGTCTAGCAGTAATGTTTGTGGATATGGTAATCAGCATAAATTTCGCGCATAATTGTAGTTCGAACTTCATCATCTTCTATATAAATGACTCTACTTTTTTGATGAGAATCTTTGAAGAAACTACTCGGCTGTATAATTGGGAGAAATTAGCTACTATGGACGCCAGCATATTATAGTTTTATTTAATTCTGGAGCAGCATGTTCGACGTGACAAGCGCGAACGGCATCACTACGGTCAGCAGCTCATCGAGACTCATCAGGGTCAGCAGCTTCTCCAGGCTCATCAGAGTCAGACGAACGTTTGTTATACTCACACAATACCGGTGTATTCCACCGCGGTCGGTGTCGAAGGTCGGTGCTCTTCGTCTGCATCTTTTCCTGTATAGCGTCGAGCAGCATGTCGGGCGTGACGAGCGCGAACGGCCGCACCACGGTCAGGAGCTCATCGAGACTCATCAGGGTCAGCAGCTTCTCTAGGCTCATCAGAGTCAGACGGACGTTTGTTATACTCACACAATACACCGCGGTGTCGAAGGTCGGTGCTCTTCGTCTGCATCTTTTCCTGTATAGCGTCGAGCAGCATGTCGGGCGTGACGAGCGCGAACGGCCGCACCACGGTCAGGAGCTCATCGAGACTCATCAGGGTCAGCAGCTTCTCTAGGCTCATCAGAGTCAGACGGACGTTTGTTATACTCACACAATACACCGCGGTGTCGAAGGTCGGTGCTCTTCGTCTGCGTCTTCTCCTGTATGGCGTCGAGCAGCATGTCGGGCGTGACGAGCGCGAACGGCCGCACCACGGTCAGGAGCTCTTCGAGGCTCATCAGAGTCAGCCGGACGCCTTTCAGGATCTTTTCCTGGGGAGCAGGGGAGGGAACATTTTTGTGTAATTGCTAATTGTTGCATTTTTATCTTAGCAAGCACTAAACAAAATGTTAATTATACAATCATGTCCCTAAATAGTTGTGGTTTAATTATTGTAGTTTACTTCAGAGAACTATAAATTGTCTAGATAAACTTAAGTTAAGTTTTAATACTATGTCATTATCGAACTTTTTCTTCTTCTTTTTCGAAATAAATGGCGTAACCGACTTCAACCGAGTACAGTGCGAATAGGTCACAGGGATCGATGCAGTAATTTTCACAATATTGTTGATTTATCAAAAATGGCTCCGCTGATTGCGATTAAATTAAAACCACCTGATTTACCAAACAAGTTATGCAGGGTGATAAAAACATCAAAAAACATATACGCGTCGAGTTGAGAACCTCCTCCGTTTCGTCGGTTATAAATGACTCACCACTTGCGCCTGGCCGCTTTCAGACTTGACCCAGAGCTGGTTAGCGTTGAACCAGTTGCAGACCGCCTTGAAGATATCTACCTCGGGCGCGAAGAACGAGTCGCGCTCCAGCAGGCCCTGCAGGGCTTCCTGGGACACAACAAGATTACAGTGGTACTATTACAGAACACTCATCATTCCAGCTGTAGCGCTCGTGGCGTAGTTTGACTAGGTGTTTGTCAGCGATCACCGAAATTAAGCAACGTTCCGCACGGTCAATATTTGGATAGGTGACCGCGGGTGGCATTTTCCAACTGAGCGCTACCGTGGCTCGGGTGACACGTTAAATTGTAGGTCCCGGTTGTTTTAACCGTTTGGCTATGTCAGAAGCCTTTAGGCAGCCTAAAAACTCTGACACCAGGGCTAGCCATCCGGCCTATACGATCTTACTTTTATTCCAGATATACATAATTATATAGTCAAAATAGACATTTCAAATTACAAATACACTTACAAAAACTCCGACAGAGCTGAAAGAAAATCTTGCAAAGTTGGGACCAGACTGTGTACAGTAGCTCAAAAAAACCATTTAAATATAGTAAATAAATGCGCGGAGTAAAACAACCGCATTGAATGCTTCATTTGAATGGAATTTCATATTTTCTAATTTCATTTTTGTTCAAGGCCGCCATCACGACGCCATATTTTATAAGCAATGTCGAAAGATAATAAGATCCGAAAATGTGAAATTCCTCTAAAATGAAGATTGTTATGAAAGAATATAATAGGAAAACCATTTTCCAAAACAAATCATTGAATGAAGCTCACATAAAGCCGCGCGTTGATTGGCTGTTGCGCAGCTTGTAGCTCTTCACATCGGCCAACTTGTGTGGCGCGGCCTATACATAGTTATCTATAAGCATTTCCATCCATCTATCCATCAGTTGTAAAACGTCCACTGCTGGACATAGGCCTCCTCTACATCCAGAGCTTTCCTGCGGTCTTTATCATATTATCAGTCCACCTAGTTGGTGGATGTCCTGCACTGCGCTTGCTGGTCCGTGGTCTCCATTCGAGAACTTTATTGCCCCATCGGCCATCCGTTCTCTGAACTATGTGCCCTGCCCACTGCTACTTTAATTTGCTAATCCTTTCCTAAGCTTTGGTTTGTCTGCGGAGCTCTTCATCTCTGATTCGATCTCGCAGGGAGATACCGAGCATAGCCTCCATAGCATGTTGGGCACAGACATTTAGTTTTCACCAACCCGCACTGGGCCAGCATGGTGGATATGGCTCAATCACCCTTCGCGGGTAGGCCTACGTCCTGCAGTGGACTTTTAAAAAAGCTGGTACAGTACAGTATTTAATTTTCTTATGGAAATTATGTATAGTTGAATGCTTGCAGAACTATTACTTTTATTCAGGCGCTGTATGATTCCAATGTAAAAGTAACAAAGACTTACGACTGAGAGCTGTAGGAAGGAGTCGTGCTGGAGGACTTCGATCGCGTTTTTGTCCAGGAAGTTGAAGCAGTAATCCATGAGGGCGTCCAGTCCGTACAATCTGCAATGGATAAAAATGTTATATCTCCGTAAGAAATACCAATAATATTATCTGTCAAATTTCAAATAAGTAAGTTTGTAAATGCAGGATTCTAAGCTTGAAGGCCTCGAAACATGACTAAACGGTTAAAATACCAGGTTTATGTGGCAAGCGAGCTACGATAGCAGTCAGTTGTAGATGTTACCCCGGACACCCATCCGAAACTGACCGTGCCGAACGTTGTTTAACTTCGGTGATCGCTGAGAAACACCTAGTTTCGTGTCCTATGCAGAATATACCTAGCTAGGGGTGAGTGTAACCTAGCTAGGGGTGAGTATACCTGGCGGCGTCGAGCACTGCACACACGTTCCTCAGCGCCAGCACCTGCCGCAGGTAGTCAGAAATAGCGGCTTCCAACTCCTGGAAGTTGAACTGATGCGCCAGCCCCAACATGTCCAGGACTGTGTCTTCGCGCAGCAGTGATAACCCCATATGACCTACGACCAATCCAATAGAATTAATCTAGAGGGTTCTACTCACGGGACAAGCCTTAACAATAATCCAGCATGAGAAAAAATCTGTCAGCTTGGCGTGGGGTGCTTTCAACAAACGGTTTCGACCTGATCTATAATAATATGGGTCTCATTTCCACCTACATTTTTGAACTATGATAGAGAGGTACGCGCATTTAAGGCTTCTTTCGTAGCTAAATTCTCCAAGCAATTTATACATGTTATTCACTTTTAATGATCTTTCGATCGTTATAAGTTGGTAGTTATAAGTCCTTAACAAAGTTGTCAATGCCAAAATCGAAAAAACTTTCATTGTAGATTCTTACCAGAATAGACATAACGGAGCAGCGCCTTGAAGGCCTGCAATGGAGCCTGAAGCTCCACTTCGGCCTAGAACAAAATTAAACATGTATACATTCTATTCAATAAAAAAAGCATTCATAACAATACAGTATCAACATTTTCAAGGTTTAAAAATGTAAGAATAAGAATAATTTTATTTTATGTTCCAGCAAAATAAGTTTAATTGTAATTTAATATCCAGAGGTGAGGTGCTTTTTTAACAAATCTTGAAATAGGCCGAATCCAACTTTATTGCGGCTTTGAACCCGAGGCGAATCGTAGCGCAGTAGCAAATTCGTTGCTCAGCTGCGCGAGAAGTGGGGATGTGCGCAGCTTATATCTAATCCATTAAGTTTAATTCGGTCTATACTGTACAAGCTAATCAAGCTGTTAAGTTCATCATCATCATCACTTCATTTGTAGGCCATCGACTACGAGATCTCTTGGCCTCTTCTATGCTGTAGATCTCTATGAATACTGTTGGAAGGCACTTGCATCCAGCACAATCCTGCTATCGTAATAACGCCATCTTGATAGGGCTAGCATAATACTGGTATAGGCCGAATCTAAATGAGCTACAAACTGCGCGAAACCTTGGGTTATCCGCAAAAAAAATCTGATTTGGCTTGCTTCATGCCTTCATAGAGCAGGGCGTGGAAGTAGTCGCTCCTGGCCGCGAGGCTGACTTTATGCGCGGGGATCCTCTGCCCCTCCACTATGAGCGTATCCAACTTGATAGGCCTGGCGTAATACTGGTAGCTCACTTGGTTGGCTGCCCTCATGCCTCTATAGAACAGAGCACTGAAGTAGTCGCTGCTGGCTGCTAGGATGACTTTATGCTTGGATTATCTACCCCTGCACTATGAGTGTATCCAACTTGATAAGCATATACTGGTAGCTCACCTGGTTGGCTTCCCTCTTGCCGCCATATAGCAGCGCGCGGAAGTATTCGCTGCTGAACGCGAGGATGAATTTATTTGGGGATCCTCTGCCCCTCTACTATGAACGTGTCCAACTTGATAGGCCTAACATAATACTGGTATAACTCACCTGATTGGCTTCTCTCATGCGCTATTGAGCAGCGCCCGGAAGTAGTCGCTGCTGGCCGCGAGGATGACTTTATGCGGGGATCCTCTGCTCATACACTATGAGCATGTCCAACTTGATAGGGCTAGTTTTATACTGGTAGCTCACCTGGTTAGCTTCCCTCATGCTTCCAAAGAGCAGCGCCCGGAGGTAGTCGCTGCTGGCTACGAGGATGACTTTATGCGGGGTTTCTCTGCCTCTCCACTATGAGCGTATCCAACGTGATAGACCCAGTTTTACACTGGTCGCTCACCTGGTTGGCTTCCCTTAAGCCTCAATAGAGCAGCGCCCTGAAGTAGTAGCTGCTGGCTGCGAGGTTGGCTTTATGGGCGGGGATCCTCTACCACTCCACTATGAGCGTATCCACTAGTTTTATACTGGTAGCTCACCTGGTTGGCTTCCCTCATGCCTCCATAGAGCAGCGCGCGGAAGTAGTCGCTGCTGGCTGCGAGGATGACTTTATGCGCGGGGATCCTCTGCCCCTCCACTATGAGCGTCACATCCGAGTACTCTGACGACAGGCACAGAGAACCTATGTGTTCCGACAGGTGACCTGTGGCGGACATAGCTGAACGTCACTTGGAATGTCTAATACATTTGTGTATTGTTGCGGCAGTAATGTGACGCACATGTGGCACTTTAGTTACAATAGGCATGAAAACTGGGTAAAAATCATTATTTATTAACAATGTATAACTAATATTCAATTAATACATTAGCTAGATTAAAAAATATTGGACATGTATATAATTTATTATTTTGTCAATTTAACAAAAATTGACGATGATATATTATAGCCCGTTAAACACAAGTGCACTACAAATATGTATAGGCACTAGTGACATCACGAGCCCCCCACTGCCAAACTTTGACAAGGTAGTTATGTCACCAGCTAGCCCCGCTCCGCGGTTTGTATCTATCCGAGCCTAAATGCTGAGATAGGCAGCTCTGGGTGGCGTGACTAGTTCCCGGTATTAGATAAGGTGTTCGCCTAGGATTTAATTGTAATATTTTAATTCAATTAGAAGGGACATTCAAGTCTGTCCAGACGTATAATCCGTCTTTTATTTTAAATTTAGTTTTTAAAAACATAATTAGAGTCTCCGTAAACTTAACTGGCGCTGCGGACAGGATCGCTGTATAGTAGCGCCTGGCTTTTCTCGTGGAAATTGTGCGTGTGAATTTTACCCGTTTCCGCGATCATCCGGCGTTCTTCGGCGATCCCGTGAATCAAATAAATTTGTTAAACTGGTGGAGCAATTGGCGATGGCGTTGGCTGGCTGGTGAGTAAGCTTTTTCACCTCCTTTCCTTTCTATCGTCAAACTAATTGTCAAGGTTATCTAGAGATAGGAATTTTCTCTTTTTAACATTATCTGGTTAACGTATAAAAATCTGCGGAAATCAGTATTTAGTGTAGAAAAATATTAGTGAAAAGTGAAAATAAGTGAAAACTCGTGAATAATTTAACTAAATCTAAACATAGTGTTAAATAATTTACTTACAATTTACCTAACATAAAATCTAGGTAAATTAATTTACGTGTAATTAGATAATTTAAGTGAAATAGTTTCCAGTAAATAAGTTAAAATGCCTACTGAAAACAGACAAACTGTTAATTTAGTGCCAAGTGAAATGATTAAATTAATACCGCTTTTCGGTGGAGATAAGAGGCAACTAAACTTTTTCATCAGACAATGCGAATACGTAATTGCACATTATACTGGCAATTATGAACAAAATAGGTACATAATGCATACGATTATGGGGAAATTAGTAGACAATGCGGCGGCCCTTATCAGCGAACGTGAGGACATCACGACGTGGGTCGATTTCAAGGAACTCCTACAACAGCATTTCGGAGATCCGCGCACCGAAGATTGTATTGCAATCGAATTAGAATCTTTAAAAATTAAAATTGGAGAATCTTATTTAGATTTTTGCAATCGAATCCAATCAGTTAGGTCAACACTAATTTCAAAGGTTAATATCATCCCAGATGCAAACCTCAAAAGAAGCAAAATTACCATCTATACTAATATTATAAAGAGGAAAGATTTGTTTGTTTGTTTGTTTGTTTGTAATGAATAGGCTCCGAAACTACTGGACCGATTTCAAAAATTCTTTCACCTTTGGAAAGCTACATTATCTCCGAGTAACATAGGCTATATTATATTTAAAAAAAATTAGGGAGCCTTACTAAAACTCCAATAATGTAACATAAGGTGTAAAAAAAAGACCTCAAAAATTCCTTACGTCGCGTGCGCTGCGAAAACTATTGATGATGGAATAAAATAATGTACTACGACTTTATAGAACACACCATAATTTACAAAAAATGTCGCGACAGCATATATCTAACTATTATAGTTAAGCCGTAATAACTGTTCTTTTATTCTTAAAAATTAATTGAAATACCGTCGCAGGAATAGAATCTTAATTTGTATCTTGGTATCAAAATAAATTATTTCATATTCAAGACTGTTTCAATAGCTTTATGCAACTTTTTAAATTATTTAATTCAGACATTTTATTACAAAGATATTACGAGTTCAAAAATGTAAGTATTATAAAAGTTTCGTTTCGCCGCTCACTCCGCTTGGCAATTCATGTACTTTGTACAATGTACATAATACAAAATTCACTTCAAACAAATATCTATAGAGTCACAATCGTGAAAAAAGTGTCCGAGCCAAAATCCTGCCAAGCTACGTAGTGGGCAGGCTTTTTAGTTAGTCGTAAGGCGATTCCAAGCCGACTACAACGTCGCGCGATGCCAAAGTGCTCGGTTACAGGCACTTATTAGGTGACATAACGTCGAGATTCGAGGAAACGGGTCATTGAGAATTGAGAAGGGTGCTTGGGCCATATCCACCACCAGTTCCAGGGCCCAGTGTGGGTTGGTGCAGATTGCCACACAATATTTTCCTTCGCCGAAAAGCCAATGATTTGAAATTCCGTACATAAGTTCGAAAGAAACTCATTGATACAGGATCGGGATTTGAACCCACCACCTCACGATTGTAGGACAGGCGTTACTACCACTAGACCACCAAAGTTATATATCTCCGCCATTAGTGTGTCGATTTATGTTTTATTGGTAGTAAATAGGTATGCAGTGGCGTAGCGTGCCTTGGAGGAGCCCAGAATCAAACATAGATGGGGAGCCCAAATCACTCATTTCTCACAAAAGAAACAAATATGCTTGCATTAAATTGAAATAAATATATACCGCCTTACCGCAAAAGATTTAAACACTGTTTAGCCGTACAATTTGTACTGTTAAAACTTTAGTGGTAAGAGCTAGCCAAACAATTCAAAAGAAATATACACTTTTCTTTGCCTTTTTTTCAGGAAATTGATAATTGATAATTAATAGAATATAATTACCTATATCAGCTAAGTAAGTCTAGCTGAAGACGATTTCAGTTGTTATAAAATTTCTGCCTCTTAGGACAACTTTTGGAAGAATGCTTAACCCGGGAAAAAAAGAGATGATTTTTTTTCGGGAAGCACGAGATTAAGTGACATTGTGGATAACATTTTACTAGGTTTTGCTTACACACGTTAAGGCCCCTATAGCCCGGGAGCCCCGTATTATTGACACGGCTGATACTGCGGTAGCTACGCCCCTACACATAGTATGTGACACGAATTGTCGACCTTAAAGTTCTCGAATGTAGACAATGTATTGGCAAGTGTAGCGAAGGTCTTCACGTGAATCTAAGATCTGGTCGTGACGTCCGGAACACGTTGGATGCCAGCGCTTCGATTCCTTCCATCACAGCTCTTTGGGTTAGCAAGTTGAAGAGGCCTTAGGTAGAGCACACAATTCGTAGAAGTAGAACTGATGTCCAATGTATTTCAAAATTCTCGAGTGAAGACAAGATCAAGAAACTAACTTACATGGGTAGAATGTATAGACTGTGGGTCTGTAATATTTTAACGTCGCTTTCATTCTCATCATTGTCATTTTCTGAAATCAGGGCTATATATTATGTACAGCCACCAAACACATACGAACTCACTTTTATTTAGATATGCCAATACCTACTATCTCTTTTTCATAAACTTCGAACAGTTTAAGACTACGGAAACTCTCGCGATTTGGGTAGGTTTTAACTCATTATAATGGTTCATCCGGTATGTCTAGCATGTGTGTGGCGCACACCTACATTACGTGGTAAGTATATGTATAGCCAATCATACCCGGGCAAAGCCGGGACGGGCAGCTAGTATATAATAATTTAGCGCTCAATGTGTTTCTATATAACCTACCCGAACACATGGTTCGGATTGTAAGGTTGAAAGCTCCAGGTACTTTAGAAGCAGCCCTGAGCACTGTCATGGAAGAGGTGAACTTCCATGAACAGTACACCATGCGAAGTAAATTAATTAACAGCCGACCACAGGTAGCACATCAACCACCTACATTTAAATTCGGAAACAATGCCCCCATAGCGCAGACGCAATTTAAATTTGGCATTCCGCATGGCCAACAAACCACAACAAATCGGCCACAGCAAAATTTCGGTTTTAGACCACCACAGACCTTTGGCTATAGGCCCCAGCTAGGGTTCCAACCCCAGCAATTCGGCGTACGTCCTTCATTTGGAGCGAGCCCACAGCGACCCAGCCTAAATCCGCAACCATTTAATTTTGGTATAAGGCCTTCCGGTGGCATGCACCCTCAACAATTCGGAATGCGACCCCAACAATTCGGAATACGCCCGTCTAACCCTGGACTTACCCAGTTTGGGTACCGCCCAAACTTACAATCTAACAACCCACCTCTTGGAGACCAAGACGTTTCCATGCACACTGCACCACCCTTGCGACAAGGCTTTAGGCTCAATGAATTAGAATTCTACGATCCTAAATACGACTTATACGAACAGGCCTATCATAACGAAAATGAGTACAATCCTTTTTACAATCAGGAAAATGATGTGTTAGAACAGCAGGAAATGCAGGTAGAGGACAGCGAACCTAGTGAAATTTCGGCAAACGCTCCTACTTCAGAGGAGATGCAAAATTTTCATATGCGTACCACGCCCAACCAAGGGAAGTGATAGAGGTCAATTGTGACCCTAATCTAAAGCTCCCCTACATACACATACCGGAATTAAACGCTAAATTCATGATAGATACAGGAAGCATGAGATCCTTTATAAGCCCACGCAAAGCATATGAATATTTCCCTCATGCAAATGCTCACGAACCTTTTAAAGTGATCAGCACACACGCGGCTAGTTCACATTCTGAAGTCATAAATATATGGTTACTACCAACTTTCAAGGCTAATGAACACCATAAATTTTATCTTTATGACGTAGACCCTAGATATGACGGTGTTATAGGAGACGACTTGCTCAGACAAATAGGCGCGCTAATCGATCTAAAGCGATATATTCTAAGAACGAACACGACGACCATCCCTATAATACATAGTAAAACAAACTACGAAGTCGTCATACCAGCACGCTCAGAAGTTCGCGTTAAATTACCGACAGACTTACACACGGGAGAAGCAATTTTGTCTTATACAGAATTTTGTGAAGGTGTCAGAATGCCGACAGCCTTAGTTAAATGTGAGAATGGTTACGCAACAACAGTGGTACAAAATTGCTTAGATGTGGATAAAACCATGACAGTGACGAGTCCGTTTAAGGTGATAGAGTTTGATAGAGGTGAAGTATGTGAGGTAAACTGCATGAATAGCATGAAAGATATAGAAGTATATACATTATTAGAACAAAACCTTTCTAAATTACGGTTGAATCACATGAATGAGGAAGAACGAAAGGCAGTAAGTGAATTGTGTAGAGAGTACAAGGACATATTTTATTGCGATCAGATACCCCTAACGTTCTCAAATCAGGTAAAACACTGCATTAGAACGAAAAACGAAGACCCGATTTATTTAAAGCCCTATAGACAACCACCCGCACAAACAGCCGAAATAAAAAGTCAAGTAGAAAAACTTTTGAAAGATAATGTGATACAGGAATCTCACTCGCCATGGAGCGCCCCTGTACACATTGTCCCTAAGAAAATAGATGCATCAGGAGAAGTAAAATATAGAATGGTGATAGACTACAGACGACTTAACGACATTACTCATGACGACAAATACCCTCTCCCCAATATTAATGACATCTTTGACAAATTAGGGAAATGTAACTACTTCAGTACACTCGATTTGGCATCCGGGTTTCACCAAATTGAGGTAAATAAAGAGGATAGAGAAAAGACCGCCTTCAGCACACAATTCGGGCATTATGAATTTCTCAGGATGCCTTTCGGATTAAAAACAGGACCCGCTACTTTCCAAAGAGCAATGGATAACATCTTACGGGGCCTGCAAGGCATACACTGCCTTGTCTATCTTGATGATGTCATAATTTTCTCAAATAGCCTCCAAGAGCACTTAGAAAAACTTAGAACCGTATTTGACAGACTCAGGCAAACGAATCTAAAAATACAACTGGATAAGTCAGAGTTTTTGAGAAAAGAAGTCCTTTACTTAGGGCACACCATTACAAAAGAGGGACTAAAACCCAATAGTGACAAAATTGACGCAGTACTTAACTACCCTTTGCCAAAGACTACGACTGAGATACGAAGTTTCTTAGGATTGGTAGACTACTACCGACGATTCATTAAAGACTTTGCTAAAGTGACTCAACCCCTGACCGCGTGCTTAAAGAAACGAAATAGAATCATAATTGACCAAAAATTCATTGACGCATTTGAAAAATGTAAGGAATTATTGACTAACGCTCCCATACTGCAATATCCCGATTTCGAGAAAACTTTCGTCTTGACGACAGATGCCAGTAACGTAGCCATAGGGGCTGTCCTCTCTCAAGGTCCCTTAGGTAACGACAAGCCCGTCGCGTACGCGAGTAGGACCCTTAGCGACACGGAGAGCAGATATAGTACAATAGAGCGTGAACTACTAGCCATAATATGGGCAGTCAAACACTTCCGCCCATACCTCTATGGACGTAAATTCACTATCTACACTGACCACGCGCCCTTGAGATGGATCCAAAATTTGAAAGAACCGAACAGTAAATTGACTCGATGGGGTTTACGACTACAAGAGTATGACTATGACGTAATATATAAAAACGGAAAGCAGAACACCAACGCAGACGCTCTATCGCGTATTAAAATCAACGCCTTAGACTCTGAAGACGGAGACGTATCCATGAAAGTACAAATCGACAAAGAACTAGACGAAAGGGTAGAAAAACTGGCTAAAAAGAGACAAAACAGACACTCTTCCAGCACGATCACTTTATCTGACTCTGACGCTACTATATCCCTGAACTCAGACCCTGAACAGATAGTTGAACCCTCTTCCGAAGTAGAATACCCCATTAGGCCTGACGATTGCAGCTCAGACCAAGGCACAGTACATTCGAATGCAGAAAATGACTCAGTAGGGATACCAATATTAGATGAAGCAATAGATACTAAACCGAATCAGATCATAGTATACCAGTGGTTTAAAAACGATATCCAGGTAAAAGACTTTTTCCGCGACAAACAAAAAGTTTTAGAAGTTTTCCTCCCAATCAATAACGAAGAACGTATCAAACAATTTTTGAAGCAATATATCAGACCAAAAATTAAATACTTCATATACTTTGAGAACGAACAACATAAGAAAGAATTTGGAAACGTGATAGTAAAATTATTTAAGAAAGGTACGATAAAGATGGAAGAGTGTACAAAGCGAGTTGTGTATGTGGAAGATGAAGGGGAACAAAAGGCTATTATCTTAAAATATCACGATGGCAAAACATGCCACAGAGACATTAAGGAAACCATGACGAGGATAAAACGAATTTATTTTTGGCAAAATATGCAAGAAGTTATATCTGCAGTAATTAATGGATGTGAAGTATGTCAGAGAATGAAGTATGATAGGAAACCTATTAAACCAACCCTCCAATTAACTCAAACACAAAATGCGCCATTCCAGGAAGTATTTATGGATATTTTCAGCATTGAAAGCAGACACTACTTAACAATAGTAGATGCATTTAGCAAACTGGGCCAAGCGATAGAAATTAGCAATAGGTCTACAGGCGAAGTAGTTAGAGCCCTAATAAAATACTTCTCAATGTACGGAATTCCGTGTAAAATCAGTTGTGACCCAGGTACGGAATTCAATAATGAAATGATCAAGGAAATGACAGCAATGTACAAAATTCAGTTACACATTACCACCCCTAACAACCCCAACTCGACAGGAATAGTGGAACGATTCCACTCTACCATTATAGAATTGTATAGATTGGCTAGATATGAACAAAAATGCACTGATGCAGCGTCCGTTATGACCTACTGCATCATGGCATACAATAACACCATTCATTCAGCCACGGAGTTAACACCAATTGAAGTAGTTTTCGGACATACAGACTCAAATCACGCATTTAATGCAAATTTTGATAAAGCTTACACACAGCAACTCCTTAAAGATCATGCAAAACGAACTAAATACTTATATAATTACATATCTGAGAAATTGCAAAAGCACAAGGAAGACGTTAGGAAAGCAAAAGGTGGAGAAAAAGAGCCCGAAGTGGAAAAGGAACAAGTAATATTCGCTAAAGACATTAACATTAGGAAAAGTAAGGATAAGCCTAGTTATCAAAAGGCGACAGTATTAGGTAAAGCAGAGCGCGGCATAGTCCCCGCAGTTATAGGGAGTAGGCCAACCAAGGTGCCTATTAAAAACGTTAAACGCCCTCCACAGGTGCTGCATCCTAGGGCTGACCCTAATAGCCCACAGCCAGGGCCTTCAACTGCACCGAATTGAGCAAAACCCAGGGTTACTCCCAGTGAAAATAGGACAGGCATTCAAGCAAGAAGTGGACCATTATCAAAGTGCTAGATTTAGGTAGAATAGAAACGACCTTAGAATTTAATTTGTATAAGTATAAGGAGTTTAGCGACTTATTAGATAAGAATAAACAATATTCGATAGAGTTTTTAGGACTAAGGAAACAAGTAGAATACTTACGTAGTATATAGCTATCGATAAGATAACGCAACTATTACCTAGCATTAGGATCAAGAGAGGCCTCATAAACCCATTAGGATCACTAATTAAACTCGTTACTGGAAACCTAGATCATGAAGACGCAATTCACTACGATTCTCTAATTACACAATTAAAAGATAAACAGATATTAACTGATAAGAAAATAACTGTGATTTCGAAAATCATAGATACATTTGTAAATAGCTCAGAAACTTTGGAAAACAATACGGAAATATTAAATGAAAAACTTCGAAACTTCGAAGAAATCGTCAAGAAATTTGTTAACACAGAGCACCAAAATGTTCATTTTAACCAAATTTTGATGATGTTTAACATATTCAGTATAAATTTCCGATCCATTTATATAACACTACAGGAAATAGAAACAACTCTGGCGCTCACTAAAGTTTCTGTGCTACACCAATCAATTCTAAACGCTTCGGAATTATTGTGTATACTTGAAAATATAGATGATTACGATAAATTAATTTATAAAGCCAATTCTAATAATTTGGTTAAGTTAGAAAAACTTGCATCAGTGAAATCGTACATGAAAGTAAACCAGATAATGTTCATCATAGAAATTCCTCTAACTGACGGTAATACGTATAATTATTATAAATTATATTCGCTTCCGATATTTGACCCTGAAATTAATAAAACCCTGACAATTATTCCTAAATTCCCATACCTTATGGTGAAAGGGCTGAAATACCTACCTGCTACGCACCCCTGCAACGACATTGGAGACAACCAGTACCTCTGTACCGAAGAAGATACCATGATATACTCAGAAGATACTTGTGTAGAACAGTTGATGAGATTTCAGCCAGATCAAACGAAATGCTATGCCGTTCCCGTAGATGTTGGAGATATCAAAGTTCAACGCATCAAGTATAACGATTGGATCGTATATACCAAAAAGGAGATAATCTTAAATGAAACTTGCGGAGATAACATATCTTACAAGTACTTAAGCGGAACATACGTCCTCCACATTGAAGAAAATTGCATAGTTTTCCTCGACAATATCCGGCTCCACTACGGCCGCTCCTACGGCGGCAGCGTCTACGAGAAATTAGTTCCTTTAGTGGAACTTCCACGGTTACACGCTTCCAATGTACTCTTCAACGACACGTTAGACATCAAACACATCAAATTTGACGACGTCACGCAGTTAGCTAATCTTTTGAAAGTGAAAAACAAGGAAAGTGCGGATAGTGAAACAGAAATCAGTGCAATCGACGTAAAAAGTGTTAGCCTGGCAACTCTCTTACTTTATATAATCTTACCCATAAGTATTATCGGCTATGTAGCATTCAAATTTAGGCTAAAAATGTGTTTGCGAAATAATCCGACATCAAATCCTGTTTCGGATAATTTCGCACTTGATGAGGGAGGAGTTATGTCACCAGCTAGCCCCGCTCCGCGGTTTGTATCTATCCGAGCCTAAATGCTGAGATAGGCAGCTCTGGGTGGCGTGACTAGTTCCCGGTATTAGATAAGGTGTTCACCTAGGATTTAATTGTAATATTTTAATCCAATTAGAAGGGACATTCAAGTCTGTCCAGACGTATAATCCGTCTTTTATTTTAAATTTTGTTTTTAAAAACATAATTAGAGTCTCCGTAAACTTAACTAGGTTTATCTTTGTCATTTATTTTTGATTAGCATAAGAAAAAATATGTGTCCAATTTTTTTTAATAATCTAGCAGACTAATTTTAATAATTATTTTCTTGCCCAATCATCATGTTAATTTCATATAACGTGTATTACCATAGACTAAACTCCTCAAGCTTTTATTTATTTTATAAACTCTTTATTGTGTACACTAAGTAATACATATATAAAAAACTAAAACAGGCGGATGTGAAATTAGCTACAAGCTGCGCAATATCCAATCTAACTAAAGGTCACACAAAGCTGCGCGTTGATTGGGTTTCGCGCAGCTTGTAGATAACTTCACATCCGCCGACTTCTATGATTCGGCAGTACGAAGTGTAAAATCTCTATAAATTTGTGCCACAAATGGCATTGTAGTGTATATTTGCACAGTTCTAGCCCAAATTCTATGGCTATAAAAATATTCAATATATTGTCAAATAATCTAAAAGATATCGAAAGAGAAAACTGTTTCATAAAACAACTAAAAATTATCTTAGTATCGAAATGCTATTACACATTAGATTTTTTTTTAAGTATAATCTAGAAAACATAATAATAAATCGTTCCAATACAAATAAAAAATTGCCATATCCTTTTAGGTTCATATGTTTCAGTATACAAAACATGTTAACTAAGAACCGCATGTAAATTTCATATGTTGCAATAAATGATTTGAGTTTGAGTATTTAATTCATAAGCAGAATACATTTGTGTGTGAGGTCAATAAGTCAGAATATCTCAGTGATATGTTCAATGTCTCCGACTCGTGTGCTTGGTGTGTTGTTAACTGACATGTACAGGTTGAATAAAACAACTTGACGGCTGTGATGTTAGATGATTGGGTTATCCGCTGATTGTAGCTAACATCACAACCGCCAAGTTGTGTGATTCGACCTATACTGTGTTGTGTGTATTTAATTCATAAGCATAATATATTTGCGTGTGAGGTGATAAGTCAGAATATCTCACTGATATGTTCAATGTCTCCGACTCGTGTGCTTGGCGTGTTGTTAACGGACATGTACTGGTGCTGGCTGCTCATCTTCCAGTGCTGACATCAAGCATCTGCCGCTAACTACAACAATAGGGGAGATGATTAAAAAAATATAATAAGATTCCAGTTCACCAACACTTAAGTGAAACATGTGATTACTGGTGAACAGCAAAATTTTGTTAACAAGATGTTTAAGATTTAACCAATGGGTAATAAATTAAACATCTGTTGGTGAACTCAGGTCTAAACTGTTGTTTATATACAGTAATCACACATTTAACTTAAGCAAGTGTTAACTCGGGTCCATCTGTTAGACGATCAAAATAATATCAACACATATTTTTCTTTGCAAAATAAATAAATAAATTATAAAGATATAGTCTGCTCCATGTGACATCACATCTAGCTGCATTGTTTGAATGGAAGTAACGTCAAGAAGTTTTGTTAAATTCCTGAACTTTAACACCTTCTACATTTGTCATTTTTTATTTTAGAAAACACAAAAAAATGTATCCAGTATTTTTTGATAATTTATTTATTTGTTTATAGGCGAGCAGTGTATACTGATGTGCCTATATCAAGCAGTGTCGAATAAAATTAGTATTTATCTGAGGAAATTTTTTCCTTCTTTATCCATAGGTCTAGTCTATTTTTAAATGTGTTTATAGTTCTTGCTGAGATGACATCCTCAGGCAACCTATTCCAATTGTAGAGAACTCTATTGCAGAAGATGTGGTGTGCAGTGTTGGTTTGTGATGGTGTAGGCTGTAAGAGGACTGTATGGCGTCTGCTATCGCGCATATTTTCCTTCAAGGTGTACATGTCGTGGATATCCGGAAGATTATATAAGCCATTGAGAATTTTGAAGGTCTCAATCAAGTCTCACGCATTTGTTGTTCCTCGAGGGTCGTGAGACGAAGAGCTTTTAACCTATCTTCATAGGTCTTGCGGCGCAGAGCATATGGAATCCTGGTGGCTTTTCTTTGTGCACTTTCAGGCAAATCAATATATTTCTTAAAGTAAGGACTCCATACCTGGGACCCATACTCTAGCAGAGGCCTTATATAGGTTTTGTAAATCTTAATAAAAACATCCATTGTTACTGTCTGAAAGGACTTGCGTATTACATAAATAAATGAGTTAGCCCATTTGACTATCATAGATATATCTATCTTTGTTGGCACAGCGACCCAAAGTGGGTCTTGGCCTCTGATACCAAGGTCCGCCATCTGTCCCTATTCTGCGCGAGTAGGTGCCAGTCTTGCGCTCCAATCTCCAGCAGGTCTTCGGCCACTTTATCTTTCCATCTGTATTTGGGACGCTCAACAGGTCTTCGCCCTTCCAGTATGCCCAAATAAGCCTTCTTTACGGCACGATCCTCTCCCATCCGTTCCAGATGTCCAAGCCAGCGGAGTCTGTGGGATTTAATTTCACCAATAATGTTGGGCTCCGCCACCAGCTCTTCAATTTCACGGTTTTTTCGGATCCTCCAACTTCCATCTTCCCACCTGGTTGGCCCCAGAATTTTTCGGAATATTTTGCGTTCCGTCACCAGCAGTTTGGTTTCTTCCTTTTGTGTTAGCGTCCAGGCTTCACAGCCGTACATCAGAATCGGTCTAATGACTGTTTTGTAGATCCTTATTTTTGTGGCTCTACTGAGGAGCCTGGACACTAATATTTTATGGAGGCTGCACTACATCGGAGAGTATTTTGGATGCGTTTTTCAATTTCGTCCTCTCTAGTGTTGGTATCTGTTATAGTACAGCCGAGATACTTAAATTTGTGTGTGCCCTTGAATATCTTATCACCAACTTTAAGATCTGCCCTTGCCTGTCTGGTGTTTTTAAAGCGACGCATGTGCAAATATTCCGTTTTTTCCTGATTGATTCGTAGGCCGACCAGTTTTGCCTCTGCTTCCAGATTATTAACTGCCTCTACTAATTCCTCCTTCCTCTCACCTAACAGGGCCAAATCGTCTGCATACCCTACCACTTTATGTTGTCCATTCAAGATTACTCCACCGTTAGAGGTCAAAACTTTTCTCATAACAAACTCAAGAGCAAAATTGAACAATATAGGTGATAAGGCGTCGCCTTGTTTTAGACCAGAGACTACATCAAATTCATCTGTAAGTTCTGCACCAACTTTTACTACTAGTCTGCTATTTCTTGTACAGGCTTTTATCATTTTAACTAATTTAGCGGGTATTTCGAATGTTTTAAGAATTGTGTAGAGTGAATCACGATCTATGCTATCGTACGCTTTGGCAAAATCTACAAATAATGAGTGTATTCCTGCTGCGTACTCCTATTTTTTCTCCATTAATTGCTTAAGTAGAAAGATTTGGTCAATCATACTACGGTTGCGACGGAAGCCACACTAGTAATCGCCAATCACAGCCTCAGCGTAAGGTTCTAGTCTTTTAAGCAGCACGTAGGATAATATTTTGTATGCAGTAGGCAGAAGAGCTATGCCTCTATAGTTAGCACACTTTTTTCGTGAACCTTTTTTGTGGATTGGACATATTACACCGATATTCCATTGTTTAGGTAGATGCTCATTGTTCCAAATAGGGGTCAGGAGTTCAAAAATTCTGGATTGTGCAATTCCTCCGCAACATTTAAACAATTCTGATGGCAACGCGTCAATTCCTGGTGACTTATTATTCTTGAGTGCCATAATTGCCTGTCGCACTTCTTCGAAATTTAGTGGTTCTACGTTCTCCTCGTTTTCTACATGCGTCTCTTGTATTTTATCGCTTACAGGAGGGCAGTTGAGTAGATCACTAAAATATTGCCGCCACATTTTCTTTATTTCCTGATTATCTGTTACCAAATTTCCTGAATTGTCTTCTAATATTTGGATGTTGGGTTGGATCATAGATATATGCTCTTCCCATTTTAAATCTGCAGTAATGATGACTCCCAAATCCCTCTGTTGGTCTACAGATGCCAAGGCAACTCCATCAAGTGTGTATGTCTCTCTAGGGTTGGTTCTACCAAGATGTAACACACTACATTTGGTTGTGTTCAACTTAATAATCTAACTAGATTAATTGTATTGGCTGAATCATACATGTCAGAGGATGTGAAGTTAGGTACATTGATGAAGTTATGATTCGGCCTATAGTATTTCTTTTACCCAGTCATCATACCTATTGTAAACAGATTATGTATTAAGTATCCATGAGCACAGCAAGTGTGTTGTGCCCTAACTTACTCCAGAAACCTTGAAAGTCAAAAGTAGGCAGTTGCCCCTTGTATAGACAAAAGTTTCTAGCTATGCCAATCTGGCTTTTTTCTGATAAACAATTTTGTAAAAGTCTCAAAAGGGCAGTGAACAGTCATTTATAGGGGTTTTACAACCATCTCAGAACCCTCAACTTATACTACACACTGAATGTGGCATGGACAAGGAGCCAATATATTTGTTAAGTTGTTGTTGTAACAAAAATACCTACTGCACCTGTTTCTGAAGGATGGCACTGAGCAGATAGGTGTACATAAAACATATTTAGAAAGAATAGGGACATTGCTGGTGAGCAATTTGTAGTCCCATTCAATTAATATTTACCAATATATTTATTATCTATACTCAATACGCTTAAACATTATGATAACCGGTCACAAAAGCAATCGGAAGCACTAAAAAAAACTACCAACATGCAACATGGTTACACATATCGATGGATATGAAAAATTGTGGTTGCGCAATGATTATTCTAAAAGCAAACGTGGCGACTATTTTATTTTTTATAACATATGAAATCTCTCGAGGAATAATAACAATTACTTATACAATAATATTCTAGCGAAAACAGAACGAAGTACTTTTGTAAGGCTACGTACGCAATTTCATACAGCGGCCACGAACTTGTTTGTGTATCAATTCTCTGTTCTCTACTATTACACTTTGATTTCTTAACTTGCTTATTTATAAATTAAATTAAATTAAATAAAATGAAAATATGTAGCTCGACGAATATTAATTGTTTTAGCTATAGATAGAATCGCGAATCGCAAAATAAATGTTTATTTATTTTTATAAAATCAGTTTTTTCATTTTCATATCGCAGACTAGGAGTTGGATGACGAACGTATTTGCCAGTTTTGGTTTTAGGTTACATTGTACCTGTCGCGCCGTGCTCGGCTGCTAGCTAAGCCGCAGGACGTCTCAGTGTGAGAAATGCTTTACTAAGCGTGACTTTGATGTCGTTATCAAACAAAGATCATTGAATAGATACTTAGTATCCAGATAGCGAAAAATTATTAAAAAAAATTATTAAATCGCGCGGAAACTGAAACATATCGCACCATTATCGCACCTCGGCGGAAAGGAAACTCACGGAAAATGGATTTCTCATTCTTTTTTTAGGTATTGTAACTTTACAGTAATTATTTCCTGTAGATAATTAACCTTTTATTGCTAATTTATCTATCTGTTTATAAAAGAATGTTTAGGTACTTAAAAAGTTTTCATTGATTATAATATTATTTAAAATGTAAGATCCTGAAAACATGAGATTTAAAAAATACATAATTCATTGTGCATTTATTTTAGTATGGTACCTAGTTTGTAATTTTAAAAGGGGATATTATGCATCATGTTGGAGAACCAGGGGCTTCCCAGTTCGGCTTATTTGTATAACATATTATTTAATCAATCATTATCAAATAATTATAGGTAATTACAGAAAATAGGGTGTGGAAACATGTTATTAATTAATGTTTTTCAACAATTATAACTTGCATCCGGGTCGAGTGTTGATAAGCGCGCGAAAGCTAGGAGTGGTAAATTCCGGATTGGCGGAAAGTCGGAAGTACGCCGTACCAACATAATAGAATTGCTGAGACATTTTATTTTGGCAAAGTTGTCAGATATCAGTTTTGCTGGGCAGGTAAATATCGTCGCTGCATTAAGCATATTTTATTTTTATTTAATGGTTTTCATCGCATTTACGATGTTATGCTGTTAAGAAACAAGTGCGCCTACTTCTTTTTCATAAGATAGTCATAAAATGTAAGTGGAAAACTTTATATATAGTGTTTGGTGAACTTTTATGTAGAAGGTTGGGGTTCTGTAAAAGTAGCTCCACGAAATTGATAGAGTGCGAATGCGAATTCATTCGCAAAAGAAAAATGTTTATTGTAATGAATTCATAGTAATCTTGTTGAACTTTCATTAAACATTAAGAAAAATTGTTGAAGCTTTAGTCAAATGAAACGTTTATTTTATAATATTTTGGAGCAACGTTGCGTTTCTGTGTTATTCACATTGCGCTATTTTATTTTTAAAATGCATTACAGGGCATCAATAATGTCTTGTAAAAGATAATCGAGCGTGTGGAATGCACTCGCCGTGGTTTACGTAGTCGAGAAATGGAGAAACAGCATTGTAATTCACTTCAAAAGTTTGATGAACCAAAATCTGAAATATTGAAAAAGAGGCTATTAAAATCTGTGAATACATCCATCGGGTGTAATTCGCGTCAGAACGGATTACAAAATAATGTCCTTCTGAATACATTGCGTGTAAGTAAAACTATTTGTCGAAATGCATGATTTGAGGCGCAACAAGCCTCGACCCCCTGACGTCGTTTTTCTCGTTTCAGGCGCCTATTTCGAGCAGCATGATCGTGTCTTCGATGCAGGCACCGCAGAATTCTATGTCAATTACTCACAACTTAGTCACACAGTCTATCACTCCTGTGAAAATTCATGCAAGTAATTCCCCATATCCCCTCCAGTTGTCAACTGTTCATGTACCTGTTCAAATCCCTGGTTCCAATTCAAACATAAATGTCCCTGTTCATCTGTCTGGGCCAACCAGTACAGTCCCACTACAGATTGCCCCTGTCAGTCTTCCACTGCAAGTTTCCGGCACAACGAGTGTGCCGATGCAGTTATCTGCTGGTGAAACAATAAATGTTCCATTGCAAATTCCAGGCAGCGGCCAAAATATTCAGTTGACGAGTGCAACATTACCTTCTATGCCTCTTCTGCATGGTCCCACTCAGCAGTTACACAGCTCTATAATTCATGTTCACATGGGGTCCAATTCGAGGGCTACTAATATGGACGGTACACAAGAGCTGACCGTCTCCAATGCTTCACAGCTCCAAATAACTGACTCATCTGGAGTTCAAGTAAAGATGAACAACAATACACCTGGGTCTCAAGTTCAAGTAGGGTCGAACCCTACAGTTGTTCAAATTCCAAGTTCTTCAAATAATTCCATCCAAGTACGAGGAGGTGCGCGAGCCATGCCTCATGTGGTGTACATCCAGACTCCGACGGGCCTGAAGCCGGTCACCAGCACAGAGGTCATCAGCCAGGCCAGTACCAGTGGGAATCCTCCACAAATCATTGTAAGGAGACCTGTAAGTGCACAATTCACATTATTTTCCATATAGAAAAAAAAGGTGGGAAATTATGTCCTTTCATATGAAATGCTTTACCTTCCCTGCTACCACTGGAATAATGGATGACATTTCATTTTACAAAAACGCTAAAATTGTATCATTAAATCTGATCTAAAATTGTTTAGAATTGGTTCCATATTTTTATAGTGAATACTTTGAACTTTGAGCGAGTAATTTGTACTCTCATCTGCAACTGCAATTGACTGCTACTTTACCAGTCTTAATGTGTAATAAATAGCCCATTGTTAATTTTATTAGTATTACATATTATTTATTTATTTGTTTATAGGCGAGCAGTGTATATTGATGTGCCTATATCAAGCAAATTATTTACACTAAAAAATAAAATTATAATTCCTCGAAAAGAAAAAAGAAAACCTTGGCTCAGATATTGATTCAATGTTACATGCAATAAAACTGATGCTAAACTAAGCAGTATAAATTGTATCTTTATTAATAATATACATGTTTGTTGGTTTGATCCTCTTTCACGCAGCAACAGAGCAATGGGTTGCCTTTATTTTTGTAATGGACATAGTTTGAAAGATGGAAAGTGACATAGGGTATTTATTATCCCGAAAAAATATCAGGTTTTTATGGCATAACACAAAAATCAAAATAACACTTGAGCGAGACACGGGCAAAAACTAGTTTTTATTATAATTGTTTGCTAATAATATTTATTAACAATTAATGCTGATAGAAAAAGGACCATTTTATTTACACAAAACTTAAGTAACATTTCATAAACTTCATATATTACAAAAAAAAAAAACAACTTATAATTGTTTTGAATTAAGATGAACCATTTTTTTTGTTGCAAGACACATTAAGTTTATTCTTGATTACAGATCTCATGAAGCGTGAATTTTTTTACGATGCATACTTTGCTCTTATGATTTCTTTTTTTTTTGTGTGTCTTGATCTTGCAATCCGTCTTTAAGACTATAAGCAGATGAGTTCTGTTAATTTTGGCGTTTATGGTGCAGCTCCCAGCGGAGTTAGCCCATTTAATTTATGGATTATTTATTGTTAATCCTGATCAAAAATATTCCGCCCTTATGATTAACAGAGTATGTGCACATGATCTGAAATTTGAACCTTGTGACCGGAATCATAAGGTTGTGTTTTCAGGTCATGTCACAAGACAAGAAGAGCAGTTTAGTCTGAATCATACAACTTGGTGGCTGTGATGTTAGCTACGAGCTTCAGATAACCCAATATGGACTGAAGCTTGATTAACAACTGCGAGGAATGGGTTATCTGCAGCTTGTAGCTCACTTGTACATCACAGCAACCAAGTTGTGTGATTCAGCGTCCACTATTGGACATAAGCTTCCCCTGTAGATTTTCAACAAGTCTGGAAGCTTGCTTGCTTGAAGGCTTGCATCCAACATGTTTCTGTGGTCCATACACACAACACCACAACCACACACAACAGGAACAACTATTAACTACAAAAATCTTTTTTGACTTAGTAATTTAATCAGTGATTTAAAATGATGTATCGATTATTTCAGTGGTGTAGCCAGTAGGTACTATTTTGATAACGCGGATTCTGTCAAGATTGTGCCATGTATTTTTAGCTAGCGCTTAGTTTCTTTAGAAGCTTTACAAAGGCATAAATACTGCATAATATGTCCTACAGTTATATCTGTATGCAATAAAATTCTGTTATTTCACTTTGGACTCACTTTCACACACTAACATTCATCATCTTAACAAAAGTATTGCAATATATTATTTTTAAATCTTAAAAATATATTTGTAATTTATCAGCTTTTGTACTTTTCAGGTTACCAGCAATTCAAACTTACACTTGTTATCAAGTGTCAGCAGTAAGCCCAACATTGCACCAAAACTGCCCATTCACAATAAGTCTTCCATATTAGCGCCCGTTAATGCTAGTCAACCAATCGTCATTCAGAAACCAAAATCGAATGATAAGGTCATCGTCCCGGTCAGCATAGCCCCAGGGCCAGGGGCGCCGCCCAAACAAGCCATAGCATATCTCGGCTCAGTGAAGAAGACAAACACAAAAAACATATCGGAGAACCAATCTATCCTTATATCCAACAATCAGGGTAATAATCCTAGCAACAAACTATTTCTGACTCCTATGAATATGCCTAAAATTCAAAACACCAAGTTCATCTTACCGGTTACTCTGCCAGCTACGATGGCTTCAAAAGGACCAATCATAAACTTGCAAATAGCCAATGGACAGATACAAAATGATCCCCAAGGAAATATCACTGTAATGCGGGACTCGGGTGGTCTAGACGCTTCGGAAGTTCCTCCTTTACAGCCTCTGGGAAAAGTGATTAATTTCAATGGCAAGGATGGTCAAATGATTCAGGGCTCCAAAATGGAACAACCATTCACAATATCGATCGCCGGGTCCCGAGCGGAACCTACCGGGGAGCAGGGCGAGTACACCCTGTCCATACCCGAGACTAACGCATCGATGAATGACGACATTTACACAGTTTCAATAGAAGACGACGAAGGGGGTCAAAACCACGAAAAATCCTTCACATTGTCAATACCAGAAAAGAGTAAAAGTCTTCTGAATAGAAATGTGATCGATAGAAATGATGTGCCCCCGGTTATCGCAGCGCCCGCAATATTGAGGCGCTCAAATTCTGACAACAGTGAGAGGAAAACCGCTACCGCTAATAATATGAAAAGGCGGATATCACTGTGCACGGAAAATGTCAGCAACAAAAATCCTCGGATGCTTCTAAACAGCCAGAGAGGTTCTGAGAAACCCGAGGAACAAGATGTCGATAACAACGACGATCACCGCGTGCCCTCGTTGTTTTGCGACGAAAAATTGGACAAAGATCTAGAAGCCAAAACTATCGGCGATTCCGACGTCGAGGAGTATAAAGATAAGAAACTAGACCCCGTCACCGAAGTGGATGCTAATAATGAAGCATCATATTACCCTAAAACGGACGATTACGAGTCTTCGAAGGTTAAATCCGAGAGCGAAACTTCGGACGAAGATCCCCCAGGATTGATTTGGAACAACGGCATAGCCGCCCTACACGGCAGCATGTTACAGTTCCAAACTAACGAGTTCGGGCTGATCGACCTCGTGGACAACTGTGACACGGAGGAGCTCATCCACAGGAGCGCCAAGTACCACACGCCACTCAAGCAACGGATCGATAGAAACCGCGACAAGAAGCAAACCTCGCCCGAGGACTTGTATCGCTGCGACGGGTGCGGCTGCCACGGCATGGCAGCCGAGTTCATCACGCCCAACTTCTGTAGCTCCACCTGCCAGAGCGAAGTCGAGAAGGCGATACAGAAGCGCAGGGACAGGGAACGCGCCGAGGTCATAAAGAAACGGAACAAAATCAAGAAGATACTAATGAGGAAGCAGCTTTCCGAATCAGACATAACACCCGATAAAGAGGATAAATTGCCGATGAAGCACTACGCCTCAATGCCTGCAGAGAGCGCGCCGCCGCCGCCCCGCCCGGGCTCGGATCTCGGCGAAAACGAGAAGTACCCGTGGATGTGCGGAAAGACAGGCTTCTCTTGGATGCAGTATCTAGACGCGTGTAAAGCGAAGGCTGCGCCCGTGAAGCTATTCAAGAATCCGTTTCCATACGGGCGCAACGGGTTTCGGGTCGGGATGCGGATGGAGGCGATCGACCCGCAGCACCCGGCGCTGTTCGCGGTGGTGTCGGTGGCTGAAGTACAGGGTTACCGCATGCGGCTGCACTTCGACGGCTACCCGGAGGAGTACGACTACTGGGTGAATGCGGACTGCGCGGAGCTGTTCCCCGCGGGTTGGTGCGAGAAGAACGGGCGCGCGCTCGAGCCGCCGGCCGGGTACGCGGCGGCCTCCTTCTCTTGGCCGCTTTATCTCAAGCAGATGCGCGCCATCGCCGCACCCAGGAACCTCTTCCCCCACGTCACTACCTCGGTAATTATGATTATCTTACTATTACTACTACTCTATTTCAATAGAGAAGTTATTTTTATTATAAGAAAAATGTTCTCGCAAACTTTGCTTTGTTGGCTAGTATACAAAGCCAAAAATGTTGGTAGGATATTCAATAGGTAGGTTGGTGTTACAATTTTCTATAATAACAGTATGCTGTTCATACTAAGAAAATTGTAACACCATTCTACACAGTTTTACAGTTTAGGTCTATAACTAGGATTCCCTCACCCTCACTCACAGTGTAATAATAAAGTCTTTTTCTAGGTGTTCAAGCCGAACTGCTTCCGCGTGGGCATGAAGCTAGAGGCGGACGACCGCAAAAACCAGCTGGTTTGTGTCGCCACCGTCGCAGATATATTGGACAACAGACTGCGGATCAATTTCGACAGCTGGGACGATATGTACGACTACTGGGTGGAGCCTTCCTCGCCGTACATCCACCCCGTGGGCTGGGCTGAAGAGAACGGCATCGCGCTTACTCCTCCCAACTGTGAGTACTGCTACTGTAGCAATCATGTCCGACAGCTGGGATATCATGTACAACTACTGGGTGTAACCCTCCTCATCTATTATATAAAAGGCTTCCCTGAGTGACTGACTGACAGACAGCCTACAGCCCAAACCGCTTAAGATATGAGCTTGAAATTTGGAATATAGGTACATTGAACGACGTAATGGAGCACTAAGGACGAAAATTTTGAACTTTTGACCTCTAAGGGGGTAAAACGGGCCCTTTTCGTTTGTATGTAACTTTTTATTCCCTGTTCCGATTGACTTGAAATTTCGTATACATGCTTTTCAAACAAAATAAAAGTTACGTTTTTCCTGTTTTTCCGAATTTTCCTTATCTAAGGGGTCAAATAAGGTCCCAAAGTTGGTGAAAAAAGCGTATATTACATCCAACCAGCTAAACGGTTATGATTGAAATCTGGTATGAAGAAAGCACACAGCAGGTTTCAATACAGGAACTAATAATATCCAGGAAAATCTGTAGGGTTCCTGAGGAATAGCCAATATTAATCAGTTTAGGCTACAGCCCCAACCGTCGATGATATAAACTTGAAATTTAGAATATACGTACATCGTACAACATCATGAAGCACAAAGGATGAAAATTTTGAAAAATCGACTTCTTACGGGGTAAAACGGGCCCTTTTCGTTTGCATGTAACTTTTTATTTCATGTACCGATTGACATGAAACTTTGTAAAGATGCTTTTGATACTAAGAAAAAAATATAGTTTTTCCTGTTTTTCTGAATTTTCCATAAAAAACTTCCTTAGGGGTCCGATAAAGGAATAATAAAGTTGGTGAAAAAGCATCGATTACAGCCAAGGAGCTGAAAGGTTGCGAATGAAAACGGGTATGTAGAAAGCACACGACATGTTTTAATACTGGAACTATTAATATCCCGGAAAATCTTCAGGTTTCTTAGGGATAGCCAAAATTAATCAGTTATAATTATAATGTAAAGCTAAGTTAAAATGGTTAAATGAATTCTAACGAAATTTGGAACGAAGCTAGACAATAACACAAATTACCACTTAGGGTACTGCTATCCCGGAAAATTTGAGTGGGTCCTTCGGGATGTCGATTTCTTAAAAAAACACTAAAAACTGATTGAAAATCTCAATGGATTCAATTTTATGTTAAAATTGCCACCATTTAAACTAATAAATGACTAACTATTGACGTTCTGGGAAAAGTCCCGTATTCTTTGTGCGCTAGACCAATCGTAACCCTGAATAAGCGTAAAAAAGAATCACAAAGTTTTTTAAATAGTGAAATATCTAGAATGGAATTAAGATAATGATTTATCCTTATATGGGGCAAAATGGGTCCCTAATAGTTAACGTTTTTTATTATTTTGTGAGCCAATAAGCTTAGGGTACATACGGGTCAATATATGTACTTTACTATGGGATCAACCCTAAAAAGCGAAGATTACCTACCTATTCCATTCATGTTGTCGCGGATCGATGAACTTTTTGTGTTGAACAGTTGATTTTATTTACGTGATTTCGGGGTTGGTACCATAGTAAAAGTTAGTCAAATGATGAGTATAATAGCATCCTTGAACTGACTGACTGTCTAGATATACACTATGTGTTTCTCGAAAATAATAAAATATATTTTTTCATCTGCCTGGGGTCAGACAACGTCTGAAAGTCCTACAAGTGTCTCGATCACTTTTAACTGGGTGAACGGTTTTGGGCGAGATTGTCACAATATCTCTCGAGAAAAATGACTTCAGAATAATCGAAATTAAACTTCTAATGACTGAACGAAACATGTCGAAAACATATACCGGCCTTAAAAATAGTGCACTACTGAACGTAGACCTCACTCACGCCGGCCGAGCGCGGGTTGCAGAATCTATATACGACATTGATTTTTCTCTACGGATGTACCCATACATTTTGCCTCAATGTTTTCCATCAATAAAAACCCAATAGTGTGAAATTTCTTACATTGACACTCATACAATTATTATTAGTATTGAATTAATTACAGAAATTCAGCAATTTATTCACGTACTTCAAAAATTCACGTACTCCGTAATAAGCTTTAGATATATCGTACGAGTAAATTAAATACGCAAATACTAAGACAATGCTGTTTTCGACCAGTGAGTGTTACCATTGATGACTGATGGCACAAAAACGTGGTCTCTCACTATGGGCCTTATTAGTAAGCTCCACCAACAAGCTATGGAGAGGGCTATGCACAGAGTCTCTCTGCGAGATCGAATCAGAAATGAGGAGATCTATTACCAAAGTTACCGACATAGCCCAACGGATTGGCAAGTTGAAATGGCAATGGGCAGGGCACATAGCGCTGGTGACCGACGGGGTCGAAAATTCTCGAATGGAAATCACGTACCGGCAAGCGCAGCGTAGGACGCCCACCCACAAGGTGGACGGATTACCTCATTAGGACAGTAAGATCGCGCTGGATGCAAGCTTCTTCCAACCGGTCTTATCGGAGATCCTTTAGGACGGCCTATGTTCAGCAGTGGACTTCTTATGGCTGATGGATGGATGGAGACAATGCAGGCCAATCCATGGGATATTTTAGGCAAGTAATATGACAATAGGCCCAGTTATGAGGGCTCCATCGTAAATTTTATAGCAACGTAAAAAGTGTACTCTCTATTGAACTTTAATCACGAGCTATTATTATTTTAAGTAAGAGCCAAGACAACGCAACAACGCAGGCCAGACTGTGGGCTATTATCATTGCAAGTAATACAACAACGCATACTAACAGCAGGCAATCATAATTTTAAGAAAGTATTAAGACAACGCGGGCCAGACCGCGAGCTATTAGATATTATTAAAAGCAAGTGTCAAAATAATGCGGGTTGAATCGCGGGCTATTATTTTAAGCAAGTAAGTACTAAAACAACGCGGCAGGCTATTATAATTTTAACCAAGTATTAAGACAACACGGGCGAAACCGCGGACTATTAGATACGAGTATTATTTATAAGCAAGTACAAAGACAACGTAGGTGAAACCGCGAACTGTTTTTATTTTAAGCAAGTACCTACGAGTATGTACTAAGACAACGCGGGCGAAGCCGTGGGTTTTAAGCTAGTCGTGCATATAACCCATCGCCTGTGCTGAAGAAAACGGCATCGGCTCAATCCGTCTGACTGTAAGTACTGTTACTGTAGCAATTATGTCGGATAACTGGGTCGACACGACGACTACTGAGTGCACCTCGCCGTACATCCACCCCGTCGGCTAGGCTGAAGAGAACGGCATCGGCTCAATCCGCCCAACTGTAAGTACTGTTACTGTAGCAATTATGTCCGATAACTGGGTCGACACGACGACTACTAAGTGCACCTCGCCGTACATCCACCCCGTCGGCTAGGCTGAAGAGAACGGCATCGGCTCAATCCGCCCAACTGTAAGTACTGTTACTGTAGCAATTATGTCCGATAACTGGGTCGACACGACGACTACTAAGTGCACCTCGCCGTACATCCACCCCGTCGGCTAGGCTGAAGAGAACGGCATCGGCTCAATCCGCCCAACTGTAAGTACTGTTACTGTAGCAATTATGTCCGATAACTGGGTCGACACGACGACTACTAAGTGCACCTCGCCGTACATCCACCCCGTCGGCTAGGCTGAAGAGAACGGCATCGGCTCAATCCGCCCAACTGTAAGTACTGTTACTGTAGCAATTATGTCCGATAACTGGGTCGACACGACGACTACTAAGTGCACCTCGCCGTACATCCACCCCGTCGGCTAGGCTAAAGAGAACGGCATCGGCTCAATCCGCCCAACTGTAAGTACTGTTACTGTAGCAATTATGTCCGATAACTGGGTCGACACGACGACTACTAAGTGCACCTCGCCGTACATCCACCCCGTCGGCTAGGCTGAAGAGAACGGCATCGGCTCAATCCGCCCAACTGTAAGTACTGTTACTGTAGCAATTATGTCCGATAACTGGGTCGACACGACGACTACTAAGTGCACCTCGCCGTACATCCACCCCGTCGGCTAGGCTGAAGAGAACGGCATCGGCTCAATCCGCCCCACTGTAAGTACTGTTACTGTAGCAATTATGTCCGATAACTGGGTCGACACGACGACTACTTAAGTGCACCTCGCCGTACATCCACCCCGTCGGCTAGGCTGAAGAGAACGGCATCGCGCTTACTACTCCCAACTGTCAGTAATACTGTTACTGCAGCTATAGACCGAATTAAAGTTCGTGGCGGCTGTGAAGGTATCTCCGAGCTGCGCAAAACTTAATCCTGACTGAAGCTCGCATAACAGCTGCGCCAGAATTAGGATCCACGCAGCTTATAGCTAACTTCACAGCCCCTAAGAATTTTTATTCGGCTGATAGGTACCAATATATTTTTCGTCACGTATACCGTTCTGGGCCAGTGTGGGAGTAAGCCCCAATTACTTTTCGTCGGTAGACCTATGTGCAGCAGTAGACTATTAGAAAGAAATAAAATAAAATAGTTTAGAATATAAAGCAGGCTCGATCTTGATATCTTTTTACTTCAAAAATCTCAAATATTTTTTTTATGTTGGAACTTTGACATGGATCACATTTTCATTGAACATTTTCTTTTTGAATAATATATCATACAGAGAAACAGCCGTGGTCAATCCAGTCGTAGTAACAACCGCGTAACAATCGTGAGGTCGTGGATTCAATTCTCGGTCCCGTACCAATGAGTTCTTTGTAATTTATGTACGGATTTTCACACCCCTGGATTTTCGGTAAAGCAAAACATCGTGAGGAAACTTGCTTATGTCCGTAGAAGAAATTCGATGGCGTATGTAAATCCACTAACCCGCATTGGGCCAGCGTGGTGGATAATATGGCCTATCACCCTTCGAGGGTAGGCCTATCAAATGGTGGGCAGGCCAGTGGGCTATCAAAAAGATTGGTACAGTATACTGAGAAAAACACCGCCTTTTGAATTGTCTATCTGTTGTTTTCTCGGAAGTGCAATAACTAGTTTATATCGCGGGTAACAATTTCATAATATGCGGTATGCTGTTTTATAAATGTAAAACAATGGAAACAGACGTCGGTCGCTACGGAATTACCATACGAACAGCCAGAATGTGGAACGCTTTGCCTGGGTCTGTCTCCCCGCTAAAGCACAACCTATTTACTCGGGATTTGAAGACACCCATGTCTTCAAATCCCGAGTAAATAGGTATCTTCTAGGTAAGCCTGTTACACTCTAGACCGCATATCTGCTCAACATCAGGCGGTATGTAGTCAAACTCAATCCTATACAGAATAAAAAAAAACATCCTGTTTGACCACAAAACCACACTTTGTGGCAACTTTTTTTATACTATCACAGTTATATTTGCGGTGGAAATACTAATAATAAAATTAATTTTAATTTGACCACAATGGTACATCTGACTCGATACAAACCCTCCCGAATCACGTTTATCGAAAATGGCAATTTTTCAAATTCGTTTTGGCACAGACTGAGGTTTCAATCCACGACCTAACTAGTCGGTAAAGCGAGCGTTACTACCACTTATTTAATTACTTAATATGTAGTAGTTATATAGTTGCTATCAATATAAGTATGTATTTAAAATATGTATATGTAGTATATCAGTCTCTGGCAACCATAGCACAAGCTTTGCTTAGTTTGGAGTCAGAGACCGTGCGTAAGATGTCCCCAAATATTTATATTTTATACTAGACCACCTCTTTTCGCTTTGTGCATTTACATAATTATATTCCCTTCTCGTTGTTTTATATTACTCTATTTTTTCTGTAGATGTCGCAGTTTCTTATGGTTGTTTTGTTAGCCTTGGAATTCTGATTATCATTTATGAGATTCAACTGTCTTTTTTAGTTCTACAAGGATTACGTTCGTATTCGATATTTTGTCTTCATTGTTCTACTGTGTAAAATTTGTTACATACTAGCTGACACGGCGAACTTCGTTTCACGCAATATGTTTATAAATTATAGCCTATGTGTTATTCTGTATGTATATAAGCATTACTATTGCAAAGTTTCATCTCAATCCGTTCAGTAGTTTTTGCTTAAAATAACAACAAATATACATACAAACCTTTGCGTTTTTAATATTAATAGTAGTATCTAGGATTACGTGCATAGGTAATAATTATACACATAAAAAGATCTTTTAAGTGTAGCCTTGATTTTAATTTGTAATTATTATACTTTACTACCGACCTTGAAACATTTTAACATTCACTATCTTTTTTACCATTTCAACTACTTTTGATTCCCATTCGATTAAAAAATAAACGCCAATCATACAAGTAAAAATATAAATATGTTTGCGACATCTTACATACGGCCTCTGACCCCAAACTAAGCAAAGCTTGTGATATGGCTGCCAGAGACTGATTTACTACATATACTTATTTTTAAATACATACTTATATAGATAGTAACTAAATAACACCCAGACACAGAGCAAACACTTATGTTCATCACATAAATATTTACCCTGGGTGGGGATCGAACCCACGCCTCTTTGATCCAGAAGTTAGGGTCACTAACCACTGAGCCACCGAGGCAGTCAAGTGATGTACAAGTATGTGAAGTTAGCTACAAGCTACGCAATATTCAGTCCTGACTGAAGTTCATATAAAGCTGCGCGTTGATCGAGCTTCGAGCAGCTCGTAGTAACTACACATCCGCCGACTTATATGATTCGGTCTATACATTTCTTTTACACATGAAAGAAAGATTAATCGATCGAAGCGATGGAAGTTTGAAATCAAATAAGTACTGAAGTAAGTATGAGGATAACGAGTCGTGTTTATCTATATTGTACACAAATTAGTCACAGAACACTGATAGTGTTCAACCGGCTGTCGGGCCGGCGACATGTCTCAGCACACACGCGGTAATAATATTTATCGTTAACAAAAATGTATTCTCGAAGTTTTTAATTACTATCTTATATTGTATGGTACAATTGTTGACTAAGTGGTCATTCTCACATAACTAAGTTTGGTGCTAATTTCTTGCTACGTATATCAAGGTTTATCTTATTCTTTACTTCAAGGAGAGTTTGTAAAATACGTGTTTCGTGAACGGAGTTCGCTCCTGGGTATTTTAATATGAAGTGATATTGTTAACATTTATGAATAATGCTAGCGGATAATTTTATGTGTAATGTATATGAAGGTTAGGTAAATTAGTCATTACGAGTGCTGAAGTAAATGTAATTTATTCGTGTTTGTGTATTTTATGCCTATAATTAATACGCTGAGCGAATAATACAACTTGTATTGTTTGTGTCAGGCTACAGCTACTGTTGGGCATAACCTTCGATTTAAGGACGCTACCAAAAATTCCTGCGTCTTTATGAGGTTAAATTATAATAAGAAGTTTGTTCTTCGTCTTACTCTATTTATAACTGATATCCATTAGGTATTGCGCGATATCTTTGCTGATTATGAACCAGTTCTGTGTAGGTGCTTATATTTTTACTTTGAGACTCTCTTAACATTGCATCTTTTGAGTATTTCGATGGTATTCTTTTATGGGGCCGATGTATCTTTCGGGTCTTCCTTCAGGTTTTAAGCCATTCTACCAATAACGAAACAAGGCCCTAAAATAACTTTACATCTCTCATGTTCGGTAAGTAGGTTCTTATTACCTCCAAATGGGGCTTGTAGGTGACTAATTAGCGCTCTAGGGTAATAATGTAGCTAGAAAAGCCCTAGGGCGGTAAATAATTTAAAAAAAACCGGACAAGTGCGAATCAGGCTCACACACCGAGGGTTCCGTACAAACATATTGTTAAAATAATTAAAAACCTGTTTTAGCATGTGCTAATGAAGTTATTTTATATGATACCTTACATGATATGATTTACTCACTTTGAATTTTGAACTCATATTTTGTGAATCTAGGCCCTATTTTTTTTTATTTGTGTAAAAATGTACAGTTTTTAGATTTATGCCTATAATATGTGTACTCTGAGACTATGCTTCTCGCCAAATTTCATAGTTCTATGTCAACGGGAAGTACCCTGGTTTTGATTTTTGTGAGTGTCGAAATATGCTGTTTTTACGACATAAACGGCTCCAACTTTTTTATACGGTAACTGAGAAGCTTTTCTATTACACAACTGCGAGCAAAAGAGTTCATAGGTTTACGTAAATAGTTTAAATTTCAACTTGATATCTTTACGCGTTCCCGAGATAAAGAGTCTTGACATACACACAGACGGACATCAAAGTGATCCTATAAGGGTTCCGTTTTTTCCTTTTGAGGTACGGAACCCTAAAAACACTTCTTTCTTTCAAAAAGTTCGCGTACATCTAACTATCATACTGGCAATAGACATCATGCATTCAACCCAATGACCAAAGAGGTCGCTTTACTATTCAGCCTTGTCTTCGTGTGAGTATAATAGTCATCAATTTTAAATATCGAACGGAGAAGCTCAATTTCGTTCTTGAAAAAAAAAATTGAAAAGTTCTTTACTTGATTGTTTTTAATGAAAAAGGGCGGGAATAGAAAACTTTTACTTTAAATATTGTTTATATTTGGAACTTTTTTTTATATAATTACGTGCTAATTAGGAAAAAACATGAGTTCTTCAAGTGATGAAGTTATAAGCTGCACTCCCGATTTAATGAAAATGGAAGCTGAAGCAGCAATTATTTTTTTACAATTAATGTTTTATTCTTGTAACATCGGTTTTTTTTCTACTTACTTCACAATCGAGATGTAAAGCAGAATAGTTAGCTCAGGTGTAAGCACCAATTGCACCCTCGAACTAAATATCTCGGGCTGCAATTGATGCCTTACAGCCCTTGGCTACTAATCTACTATTTTTGACAAAAAAATATTATTCTCCAAAAATTTAACTTGGCTAAACGCCTTCACTATTAGAAGTGCAGACAGCATGTATATAGGCGTGTTATAATTGGTGATAATTTATTATGATAGCACATGTTTTATTTGTCGTATGACTGCAATAGGTACTCACTAAACGATCTGTTGACTTCGGACGACCTAAAGTGCATACACCTTTATACATTATTAATTAATATTCTCGTATCAAACAAATGTATGCCAGTTCTGAACAACATGTTTACTACTCTATAAAACGGAAATTGAATGACGTAATTTATACCATCCATCGGTCCATCAGCCATAGGACGTCCACTGCTGGATATAGGCCTCCCCTATGGATTTCCCAAGACCGCTGACCGAGACCCTAATTATACCTACATTAAAGAAATAATAAAAACGGTCAAGTGCGAGTCAGACACGCGCACGATAGTTTCTGAGCCGTATGGGATTCCTTTTAGCCCTATTTCAAGCGTCCACCTGATACCGTTATTATATCGAGCATAAAATCACGTTTCTTGTACGGGAGTCCCCCATATTTATTTATTCTGTTTTTAGTAATTGAAGTGGCAACAGAAAAATCAAAGCTGTGAAAATTTCAACTGTCTAGCTGTCACAGTTCACGAGATACAGCAGATCTCGTAAGCGGATGGACAACGGAGTGTTAGTAATAGGGTCTCGTTTTTACCCTTTAGGTTCGGAACCCTATAATAACCTTGTTAGTTTCCATCGTAAACCATGTTTTCTATTTGCAGTTTACAAAGATCCGGACTCGTTTACCTGGGAGAACTATCTGTCCGAGACGAATTCGACGCCGGCGCCCCCGCGCGCGTTTAAGACGCGCTTGCCACAAGGCTTCAAGACTGGCATGAAGCTGGAAGTCGTCGATAAGAAGGTACCAATGTTGTTCCAAGTCATTTTCAGGGTGTCCGTCTGTAAACCTCAAAATAGCCGTATCTTCTTCGTGTTGATGATCTAAAAATAAATACATCATTGTATTATTTAAAAGGCATTTTCCCAGTGCCATGCGACTACCACTCCGCTAGGAGACGCGTCGTATAAGTCTTGGAGTGTGCAGGTGTTTGGAGAGAGAAACAATTTTAGAGGCGCGTAAAAGGCTTGTTAACTAAAAAAAATATAATTAGTCCGTCAAACAGATTGTCAAAAAATATTAGACACGTGTTTTTTCTTTTGTCAATTTAACATAAATTGATGAAGATATAGCCCGTTAAAGTTCCGCGTGACGTCATTAACCGCTATCAAATGTACCGGCTAGTGCCGTCACCAGCCCCCACTCTCAAACATTGACAAGGTTTATCTTTGTCACTGATTGTTTTATTGACAAAAGAAAAAATATGTGTCCAACATTTTTTAATAATCTAAATGACGGACTAATTATAATAATGATTTTTAAACTTGGTAAACATCCCTATTATAAAAGCAATTTAGAGTAGCCCCGTTTCTTTTTCACTATATGCAGTTGATAGAGAGAACACTATTTTAAGTTGCTATTTATTTATGATGGCGCCTTTAAAAATAGGCCTATTGAGGGCTTGAATTAGGTCCTTCATCGGACACACATTGGGACTGCGCGCTCCCTGCATATCCATGTGTATATTAGCCGTATTTTAAGACTGTGAATCGACCACTGTTTATGCGTTCCGTTGCAGCTTGAGAATTTTGGTACATTTTTTGAGAGAATTTACGTTCCGAGAGAAAACTCTTTTCACCCCTTCAATTGTAACAATATGTTTTGGATGTCAATCGCTTGAGTAAAAAATATTGCATGATCCTATGATATTATTTAAAGAAGATATTGCAAAAAGGGCTCTGACTAGGTACAGTAGCTCAAAAAATCCTATAAACTATGATAAATAAATGCGCAGAGTAAAACAACCGCATTAAATGCTTCATTTATGAGTACTTTCAAATTTTCCAATTTGGTTTTTGTTCAGTCATTGAATTACTGGCATTTTGGTCACATGTAACCTTTTTGATATAGCCTACATAGAAATAATAGCCTACATGTAAAAAATGCACTGAAGAGTCTGAAAAGTTTTATTAGCAAAACTTTTCAGACGTTAATTGTACATCAAATTGACACGTTTATAGGTACTTTATACTTCGATTAAGACTTTATGCGTTTCTTTTGTTCCATTTTCGTGTGTTTTTTTTCGACTGTAACTATTTTGATAAAATACCAAAAATGGTTCAATACTTATACTTAACACTAGCAAATGCATAAACCATGCGACACCAAAATATAAAAGAAGAATAGTATGGCCGCCTTATTTTCAAACTATGTCAATGTTATTTTCAATCCAATACAAGAAAGTACTTTTAATGGACACTGTTATTGTAAAAACTAACGGAAAATTCATTTTCCGGAAGAAACGAAGCAAATTATGATATACTGTACCCTTTGGTGGCCCAATTTCTGTATATTTTTCCAATATCTCCTTTTTTACAGAAAAGTTTTCAGTATCTGTATAATAAGTCAATACTTACAGCCAAGTTTTTGTGTAAAAATATGGCTTTTTAGACGTAAAGTCATTTAAAAAACTTTAAAAAACCTTAGCGATTTAAATTTTATTTTATCGATTTATTTATTCAATGTCAAATCGAATAATATTTCGAGGTAGAAAACAGGTTAGTTTTTGTGGCCAAGTTTGGGGGGTGCACAATCGCTTTAAGGGAAAATCGGGAAACAATTGTAAAAATGGCCGTATTGTTAAATGTATGTAATTTTTTACCGACTTCCAAAAAGGAGGAGATTATTTTATGTATATTCATCGATATTTTCGCCAATAGTGAACCAATTCAAAAAAAACTTTTTTAGTTCAAAAGGGTGTATACTCCCGAGTTTCAGCCGATTTGAAATCGGCTGAGCTGTAGTTGATAAGTCGTCAGTACTGTACTGATGTCACATCGATTCGTGCAAACTATTCGAATTCTGCGAAAGTCGGTGTTGCTATTTTTGCGAAAAATAATTATGATCCAAAATTTTTGTATGTTATTGCGCTTTTAGAAGGGCAACTGTAGGCCGTATTTTGGGCTCCTAGAGGACCTAATAGCCGTATAATACGGTAAAAGCCGTATCAGGAACGTCACTGGAAGGTACAAACTTACCGTCGTTATCGCTTATCAATCGACCTAAATAAACCACTTTCACTTTACACGTTCACAGCACTCATATTTTAGTCCACTTATTCAGTATACATTCTCTCGTAGCGCTCATAGCGTAGTTTGATTGGGCGTTTCTCAGTGATCACCCAAGTTAAGCAACGTTCGGTTCGACCGGTCTTCGGATGAGTGACCGCAGGTGGCATTTTTAACTGAATGCTATCGTAACTCAGGACATATTAAATAGTAGTACTTATTGTTTTAAGATGCCTTCAAGCTGTTTTTATTTACTGACGATGGGGATAGGCCACCCGGCCTGAACGAACTTTTTTTTCTATTAAACCATTTGGCATCAATAGTGTCAGTTAACACTCAGTAACCGATGAAGGTGACGAAAGTATAACGCGGTCACATTAACTCGACGCATCGCTTTAATTTTTAAGCAATTTTTACTCGATCTTAATAAACAGGTAGAAACTTATCTTTTATAGAAGTTGGTGTGGAACCTTTCGTGCGGGAGTCCGACTCGCACTTAGCCGGTTTTTTTTTTTGCACACCGTACTTGAGCGCCAAAATAACGTCACATGGTCAAGCGTCTAGTTAATGTGATCGCGTTGTACATACCTGCATTCTTTCAATTGATAATTTTATCTACAAAATACGGGGTGGGGTATTCTGCCGCGCTCGAGATTATTATAAAGAGTTGAGCTAATCCTGCTAGCTCTATACTGGACAGAAAGTGAAATTGGCAACAATCTTGAAGTTATTCTAATACATACTTGCACATGCACATCTGGCTGATAAGCAAGTGAGTTGACCAAATGTAGTTGATGCTAATCTTATTTTTACTCTCGCAAACTTACGAGTAGGTATTTGTCGGTTGTATTTACAACTAAGCGTTATGGTGGCTCGGATGAGACGTTAAATTGTGGGCCCGGGTTGCATTAAAAGTTTAGCCATGTCTGAGGCCTTTAGGTGGCTTAAAAACTCAATCCAGTGACTGACCAGCCTAATATTAATATTCAATTAATTGATAACGTTTTGTAACAGGTCAAAAAAATATAAAAATTAAAGTTACATTTTCACTAATTTATAAATATGTGTAAGATTACTGTACTTTTTACATTCATAAAAAGACAATCACTTGAGATAAATAAAATGACTTATTCAATATGAATTATTCTAATTATTTGTCAAAACAGAACCTAGAATGGTCGAGAGGTTTTAGTCCAGCAGTGGAGCTTAATGGAGTGACTGAATACGAGAGTAAAAAGTAGAGTTTGGTGGTATAGTGAAGGATCATTTTGTCCCAGGTGCCGTTCCTGATCCGCGTGGCGACGGTGTCGGCGGTGCGCGGGCACCAGGTGCGCGTGGCCTTCGACGGCTGGGCCGACGAGCTCGCGTGCTGGCTGGACGACGACTCGCCCGACCTGCACCCCGTGGGCTGGTGCCTCAAGACGGGCCACCCGCTCGAGCCGCCGCTCAGTGAGTAAACCGACACGTGGTAGCTCGCGTACTGGCTGGACGACGACTGGCCCGACTGGCACCCCATACCTCGTGCATACTGGACGTTATTGCAGGGGACCTATTGCCCCCACACTTGTTTTTTTTTGTGTATATTTGGTAGATTTGAGAATTGATCGAAAGCCATTTTTATACGTGATAAGGGTGACCCTCTAGATTTTTTTAAGACAAAACAGCGTTGACCGAGTCATCTAGTTGAAGCATAATAATTGATGTAGTATTTTGTTTACAGCTGAAGAGGAAGCAGCAGTGGCGGGCCCGTGCGGCGTGGGCGGGTGCCGCGGGCTGGGCTCCGCGCGCGGCGGCGGGCACAAGCAGCACGCCGCCGCCTCCGCTTGCCCGTACCGCGCGCCCGAGCCCGCGCTGCCCGACCGCCGCGCGCTCACAGCTCCGCGCAGGTAACTATGCCACAAGCAGGTGCGTGCGTATCGGTCGCCATGCACGCTCGCACTGCCACGCACACAGCATAATATTCAAGGTGGCCGTGCAACGCGGGCCGAGCCGTAAGTGCATAAAAAAATCCAACTCGATGCGTGATCGTGCGCGTTCAAGTACGCTTCTCGTCCATTCGCAATGGCTGCTTCTATCCGCCTGCGATGACGCCGCGTTATAAATGTCGCCGCGCATTTATTTATTAATTTTGTAAATAAAAACCCTAACACTGCTCATAATGCGATTGGTAATATTCATACTCCTCCTCAGGGTTAGAGAAGAAAAGATCCCGAAATCAATACACACGAGTACGCCGACGAGTGATCCACCGAAAGAGAGGTATTTGCATCGCTTGTGATGTATACTAAGCGCTACACAAATTGGCGGATGAGAAGTTAGCCGCAGATTAAACTTCGCCGTGATTGGCTAATTATTGCGCATGTGTGCACAATTCCGACGCCGTGTGTCGTAGTGCGTAGGGAGCGCGCGGGAGGCATAACGTTGGCAGGGCACGTATGCCCCGGCGTCTCGTCTCTGGCTCCCGCGTATACCTATATTTCGGCTTTTGCTCAGCGTTCTGCGCATAACATTCGATCCGCCAATTTGTAAGGCGCTTAGTATAACAATATTTTTATAGATTTACATATTTGTAAATTGCTAATATTGCTATAATATTTTGTCGCAGGCCTCGCGGTAGACCTCCAAAGCACAAGCGAGTCGAAGAAGTCTCCAAAAACGATGTGAGCTTAGATTTTTTCTGTAGTTTGTTTATTTTTTTCTGTAGACGTTATCAACCATTAGTCCTGCGTGCTAATAATGTAAAATTTGCGCATGTGGTCGTCAGGCGTCAGACGAGGAGTCGGTGTCGAGCGGCGGCGGCAAGCGCTGGCGCGCGCGCAGCGAGGCGGCGCGCGGCTCGCCCCCGCCCCCGGCCCCGGCCCTGCCCCCGGCCGCCGCGCCCCCCGTGCTGCACCACATCGTGCGCCTCGGCCTGCCCGCCGACCCCACGCGCTGGACGGAGGTAAACGTGTAACTATGCTGGCGCAGCGACACAAAAATATGTCTTGGTTTCCGATATTAACAATCGCCGCTCGTGTGTATCTTGGGCGAGTTGGAGCCGGCCATCAATCCCGAGCTCTTGAACATTTTTCCCTACATCACCTTTCCATCTGTCCTCGGGACAGCCGACGGCGTCGGCCGGTCGGTTTTCGAAGTCGGTTGAATCGCAGAAGTGTTTGTATAAATGATATTGTGTGTGTGTGCAGGAGGAGGTGTCCCAGCTGGTGGGCGTGGTGGGCGGCGCGGGCGCGGCGCTGGCGGCGGGCGCGGCGCGCCTGCGCGGCCCCGACCTGCTCATGTGCTCGCGCGAAGAGCTCGTGTACCGCGCGCGCCTGCGCCTCGGCCCCGCCATCAAGGTAACTGCACCCCGGATACTGCTCACTAACTTTTAAAATGCTCGCAGCGTCCCGACGATATCTGCCGCCTGCGCTAGCAACCAAGTCTTCGACTAATCATAGTGGTTGAAATTTTAAAAATCGAGATTCAAGATTGGTTTATGCCATAGCTAGACTGTAGCTGTCCACGGGACGCTTAACTTAAATTAATTAGTAAAAACGCCTGAATTATAGGGATAATTTTAATCCGAGGTGGAACATTATAAGTTTCACTTGTAGGTAATACAAATGTGTTATAATTTAACAATGAATCTGATTTTACACTCACGCATGCGAATGCGGACCGATTCCAGAGTAATTAGTACTCATTCATCAGTGAATATGCGAACTTCCCACCGATATTATTGTACTGTACTGTATCAGCCTTTTAATAGTCCACTGCAGGACGTAGGCCTAACCACGAAGGGTAATTGGGCCATATCCACCACGCTGCCCCAGTGCGGGTTGGTGGGTTCGCATACGCCATCGAATTTCTTCTACGGACGTATGCAAGTTGCCTCACGATGTTTTCCTTCACCGAAAAGCCAGTGGTGTGAAATTCCTTACATAAATTCCAAAGAACTCATTGGTACGGGACCGGGATTTGAACCCACGACCTCACGATTGCAAGGCGGGTGTCACTACCTCTAGGCCACCACGGCAATCCGATATTATTATTAGTTTTTAATTAATTGTCAGCGAGTTTCAATGGATTTTTTTATTTATCAGGTGTACACGGCCGTGCGACAACTCCGCGAGCTGGTGTCGTGATGCGGGCCCGCGAGCCCCGCGCCTCCCACGCCTCCCACGCAACGAACTGACTGAACGCGTCTCGCGTGCGACGTCGCTGTACATACGTGATGTAATACTGTGCATAGATCTTTAACTGTACATAATTAACTCTATACTTTCAGTTGACTGCTAATAAAGTTCATATTACTTTGGTCAATTTTGACTGTTGTACATAAATGTGTAATAAATTTAAGTGAGTGTAAATATAGTGTTTCGGTGTAAAAAAGTGTTCGAGTGAACTCGAATTATAACTGTTTTACCTGATCGTGTCAAAACGCTGTGTACTTTATTTTAGTGTCGAAATGATTTTGTATCGGGATTGCTGACGAGCCACGCATTGTCGACACGAGACCTTGAGCTGTCGCTATTTTTACAAGATTCACTGCACCAAGGTGAACATATTTTTGTAGTGATGTGAGCCCGAGTCTTTAGTAAATTTTACCATGTTTATTAAATTAATGTGGTGTCACACACGCTGCTGTAAGAGTATATAGACTTTCCACACAATGTCATCGTCATAAGTGTGGTTATTATGAAGGCGACATCCTAAATTTAATAGCAATTTAAGAATATCTTTCTCTCGTTCAAATGCATGTAGTGAAAAAGAAACAGCAATATTCTAAATTACTATTAAATTTAGAATGGCGCCTTCATAATTGGCCCCAGTGTGTGGACAGTCAAGATGCATTATAGCATAGTCCAAAGATGCCTTTAGCCAAACGCAGGCTGTTATTCTACTAGTATCATTTAAGTTACCATTTTGCCAGTGTTATCGTGAACCAAAATGGTATTGATATTAAAATTAAGTGTAATTGTGTTTTGTAAACTATAAAATATGTTGGGACTGATGTAAGAATCGAAATCGGTTAGTGAAATTTCAACTCTAATCGAAATCATGTCTCAGTTGGAGGTTGGCTTTATTTTACTTGATTTTTAGGATTGCATTTGTAGTGTTTACTTTACGGAATAATTATTTATTCATGCACTTAAAAAGCTCACGAAAAAGCTATTACTTATTAGTGTAAAATTCAGTCAAGCTTAATATAAGACGTGTAAATAAAACTGACAATATTTGATAAGTAAAGTAATATAATTGTTTCATGTTTCTTCATGACTAATAGTTTTCAAAAGCAGCACAAAATGGATTAATCAAAAATCATGCTTTAATTGTGAGGGTTGTGATTGTAGAAATCTATTTTGTGTCTTATTTATTGGTGTTGGTTCAAAAAGTTGATTGGCCAAGTTTTAACCAAGATTTCAATTTTCGCAAGTCTTAATTTAACATCTCGGCCTCTCCTAAGTAGTTAACGTTTTACTAATAATTTATATTTAACAACTACAAGTCATTATACCTTAGACTACTTGTACCTATGTCAGGGGTTCCCAAACTACGCCGGGGCGCTCTGGTGTGCCGTAAAAAGTAAAGTGGGGTCGATTCCATCAATCATGATATCAATCGATAGAGGATAGTATCATTGTCCTAAACCATGTGATAGTTTTCTTGGGTACCAAAGCAACCATATTTTGAGTCTTCGTGTCGTAGGTACCCGCATACTTAAATTGCGTTGTCATTGCTTACTCGCAGATAAGTTTCAAATTCAGAATTCTCGAAATAATAAAAGGCTCAGTTCCATATCGTAATGGATGCCTATCTATCTACTAAAAATTGTAGACAGCTATTTCACTGTATCTATTTCAAATAGCTAATCTATTGCAGTGAGCCATGACAAAATATTTGTAGGGGCACTCTGAGTTGAAAAAAGATTGGGAACCCTTGACTTATGTCATGATGTCAATAGTTATAAGTGTCATTATTATATTGATGTTTTAAAACTTTTAAGTTGGTTACGTCGAAATTACACGAAAGAAAATCCAGTAATATATTTTTTTATTAGATCAAACATGCAATTACATCATGAAATTATGATTAGACATAAAAGTCGTTTCTAATAAATGTTTAACTATTACTTAATTTGAAGATAGATATTTTTATTTTAAGGACTTAGTGCAATTTAGTTTAAGAAATATTTTATTTTCACTAAATAATGACATTTTAGTTATGATTCATCGTCCTCTTGCTCATTTCTGTGTGATCAGATAGCAAAATTTATGTGTATTACTTATGTGATACCTATGAACCTGTTTATGAATTTATGTTATATATAGAAGAGTGATAAAATTTATTTTAAGTCATAGGTTCTTTCAGTAATAATTGCTTTAGAATAGTCACTTTATTTGTCCTTTCTAATCCATAATTTAGCTATTCATGATAATTTTTTAATACTGTCAATGAATTTTACTAAGAAATGTTGCAAAATAAATCTTTTTTTTTCTAAAATAAGTAGGTACTTGCCTATACGGTAAACTAAGGACAAATTGTTATTTTGTTATTCCTGTATAAGGACAGGCCACATAGATTTTATGGTGGACCTACGTGTACAGTATACATAGAACATAAGTTTTTACGTGGCTATTTCTGTAGCTATATTGTGCCATTTTATCGGCACTTCCTTAAAAATTGTTCTTTGAAATAAAAATGTTTTAAATAATTTTCATGGTATTATTTTAAGCGTATGGTAGCTACACATATTATCGAGCCGGGAACGTTCGGCATTGTTGGGCAATAAAATTGAATATGCGTAGATCAACGTCACATAGGCGGTGCCAAATGACTAAAATGAAGTCATAAACGATTGCTATTGCTTAGGCGGTCGGGGGGCGGGTCAGAAGCCAATGGGCTTTCGCTAGACTGGGCAGCAGCAAGCCGGCATGTTCGGCAAATCCGGGCGGTAAAACCTAATGTAAATGAATGCCGCAACGCACGGAGAAACCGAATCGAATTGTATCGATTGGACCTACCCAATCGGTTCAACTCTAGTGATGCCGAACGTAATTTGTATAGTAACTTTTTGAGATTTCACTTCCACAGACTTGTGTATGATACGGCCTACCGGCCTATACCATGGAACCGACTGTGCCGGCCCGCTTATGTGTGTAGCAACCCTGAGAAGGCCGGCCGAGGGCCCGCCCTACTACGTACTACCCCTACACAGTCGATTTTCCTTCGATACGTACGAAGCAGTTTGACTCAATATTCTGATTCGCATAGAATCGGCAATTTGTTTCACTGGACAACGGACTGTTTTTTGTCACCCGAATTCGTGGACCAATCGATGGTTTATGGTTAATGATGGACGTGTGGCCGGACGCCGGACATCAAAAATAAGGTCCATATAGGTACGCATAAAGGATCCTTTACACACAGGCGGTATAGCAGACGGACGGGCATCTGTATTGTACTGGTTATATAAGAAGGGCTCACACAGGTCCGGTCGCGGTACTGCCGTACCGCCCTTTACCGCTCGTACCGCCTGTGTTTGATGGAGCCTTTATTCCTAATTTACTATGGGACCACCGGCGAAATCTTGAAAAAAAAAATGTTTGGAATTACCTATGAGAAAAACTATTTTTCTCCATTTTGTGAAGATTTCGTGGTTGGTTTTACTTTAGTCCATCTTCTGTAAACGATTAGAGCATCGTTTTTTAACCGTTTTAGCATAATGTCAAGAATCTCCTTACTAATAGTTCTCCGAACAGTAGACCTCGTACCTGTTTTAAGGGCCCATCACACAGAAGCGGTATATAATCTAAGGGTTTGCCCATATTATTATCTCAAGTCACTCTTGACCGATTTCGTTCATACGAGGGGTGATCCAAAAGTAATGATAATCAATAACAAACACAATAAATAAAATAAAAAAATTAATTTATTTTTCAACATAGTCTCCTAGCAAGTCTATACATTTAGTCCATCTCTTTTCTAAACCTAAAATTCCCTTAGAAAAAAAATCTTTATCTTGACTCTCAAAAAAGTCCTCAACCGCGGCCATCACGTCGCTATCATCGTCAAATTTCTTGCCTCGGAGATGTTCCTTGAGTCGTGGAAAGAGATAAAAGTCACTGGGGGCTAGATCTGGTGCCTCGCCTTTTCTCCTTAATAGCCTCCCGCAATCTTCTTATTTGTTCTGCATAGTAGGAGCCTGTAATAGTGGCCCCCTTTTCCAAGTAGTCCACCATGATTATTCCTTCAGCGTCCTAAAAAACAGACGCCATAACCTTCCCTGCTGAGCTTGACACTTTGAATTTCTTCGGCGTCGGTTCATCGGATCGTTTCCATGTCATCGATTGTTGTTTTGTTTCAGGATCAAAATGGTGGATCCAGGTCTCGTCCATGGTCACAAAACGTGACAAAAAATTATCCTTGACTGCCTGGAAATTTTCGAGATTTGCTCTTGACATGTCGACTCGTTTCTTCTTTTGCTCGTCGTTTAACATTTTCGGTACCCAACGCGCGGAGACCTTTCTCATATGCAATTCGTTCGCAAGGATTCTTTGAATGCTGCCATATGAGATCCCTGTGACCTCAGCTACATGCCTGATAGTCACTCTTCGATCTTCCAATACAACTTCTTCAACTTTTTTCACATTTTCTTCAGTGAGGGACGTCGATGGGCGTCCTTCGCGGTGTTCGTCATCCGTCGATGTTCTTCCCACCTTAAACTCCTTAGCCCAGCGTGCAACTGTGGAATATGGAGGAGAAGAGTCCCCTAATGTTTCCACCAAGTCGCTATGTATGTCTTTGGTAGACATTTTTTTCAAGCAGAGGTATTTAATGACAGCTCTGATTTCGTGTTTTTCCATTTTGATGTTCACTCCTTGACAGTCCGTATTAAAATGAATGTAGCTCCCGGGAATCGTGGCCTATTTATATGATTTTTTTTTCCTGAACTAGTTGGTAATTGAGCAAGTGACTGATATTTTTTTTGTATTTTTGTGTGCAGTAGAAATAACTGATTATCATTACTATTGGATCACTCCTCGTATCATTAAGTACCTAACCAAAAGGAGTCGACACGCCTAAGCACCGAAGTCTGCCAAGTCAGTGGGGGTGAAGAAACGCACACAAACCAAAATATAAGCAAGTTTACACGCACACAAATATAATTAACTAACACTATCTGAAAATTAACGCAACACAAGCGCAACCAGACCGATATTAAGGCTCCTTTACACACAGGCGGTACGAGCGGTATAGCAGACGGGCGGGCATCTGTATTGTACTGGTTATATAACAAGGGCTCACACAGGTCCGGTCGCGGTACTGCCGTACCGCCCTTTACCGCTCGTACCGCTCTACCGCTCGTACCGCCTGTGTTTGATGGAGCCTTTATACTATATAAAGAGCATGACCGCGCTATAATAAAGAGCTTTTTTGGTCCTTTTGGTTAGGTACTTAATGGTTCATACCCACTAATGTGTGGATTGCGGGGGGTGCAGAGGCACATGGGACTGATTGCAAGTCTTGCTGGCATTTATTCAAATGTTCATATATAAGACGGCGGACCCCCATATACATACTCTCGGACCCGCGGACCACAAAATTAAATGCTGGATTAGTTAGAGCATGGATTTGTGGGTGAGGTAGTGGGCAACGAAAAAATAAAATGTTAAATACCTAATGTAATAGCATATTTCTAGTGGCGAAAATAGGAAAAAAAATTTTTTTTGTCATTTCAATATAGTCAATGTCAGTCTGACAGTTAATATTGACAACTATTTACTTACTGATTGTGCTTTTTGGTCAAGCGTTGTTTGTGCGTTTTATTGAAATTTCCATGAGGATTCGCTTCCTTTTATCGTATTTACCGGATAAAATAAACTGCAATGGCTCTATATTGCGCTAGTGAGTACTAACTGAGCAAATTATTAAACATATTCCTTAACTTTTTGTATTGGACCTAAACCCGCGAACTGCCGGGTTTTTACAACTTAGCGTTGCTTGAATTCTTATTTTTACAGCTGCTAGTTACCAAATTAATCTAATTTTACACTCTTTTGTAATAGTAGTTCAATAAAGTGATGTTTTTGATCATACAGCCATAAATTCAAATTATAACCTAACATTGTTCCAGTATCAAACGAAGTCCCGGAGGTTCCCGTGGTTTCCCCTAATTCTGGGGCTGTTTTTGAAAAGCGGGTGATAGAAAAGTACATCATAGAAAATGGTGTGGACCCCATCAATGGTAAAGAACTACGTGTTGAGGATCTTATTGAAATTAAAAGTAAGTACTTATTATATTTTCTCTTCACTAACATTGACGATTTAGTCTACGTAGACAAAAACAACGCATAAATCCATTGCACATGTTACAATAATTAATCAAAGAAACATGAAAGCTTTTAAAAAAATATAGGCTAGTTCATTAAGTTTTGTCATATCCTTGTCGTAGCACCACCTATAGTGAAACCAAAGCCCCCAAGTGCCACATCAATCCCAGCGACACTGAAGAGCATGCAGGATGAATGGGATGCTCTCATGCTGCACGCATTCACACAGCGCCAGCAGCTGCAGACTGCGAGACAGGTATGAGTTCAATATTTTCTCTGCTTATCTATTTTAGTGTATTATTATTTATTATTACTAGCTGCCCATGCTGGCTATAAATAAATTATAGCTATAAACTTTTCATCCATCCATTAGCCACAGGACATCCACTGCTGGACATAGGCCTCCCCTGTAGATCTCCAATAAGACCGATTGGTAGCGGCTTGCATCCTGCGCGATCCTGCTGTCTTAATGGGGTCATCTATCCACCTTGTGGGTGGAAGTCCTACGCTGCACTTGCCTATGCGTGGTCTCCACCATATAACTTTTCAACCCCATCGGTCATTAGTCCTCCGCGCTAAGTGCCCTGCCCATTGCCACTTCAAAATAAAAACACTACAACATAAACTTTCTATAAATTCATTAAATTACAAACCACATTGCAAGCAGTGTGTAGAATTTCTCATATCAGTGGCTTAACTTAACTTAAAAGAAAGTTTATAATGCTTACAAAACTGTTTGCCTGTGACTTCTGACTGTCTGTTCTTGACGTCTGATCGTCTGCTATTCATGCGATTTGGGTCTATCATGCAGACATCCGTTTCTGAATAGTAGTCATTTATCAAACTTTGGGTCATGTAGGTGCATCTAACTATGGCTCAGATAGCACCTTAAGTTGTAGGCCTCGGTTGTTTTAATGTTAAGCCTTGTCAAAGGACTTCAGGCAGCTTAAAAATGCTGACACCAGGGCTAGTCATCTTCCCTATACAAACTAACTTTTTATGCATGGTCTTGATAGTAATCCGATAATGTTGATGTGTAGGAGCTGAGTCACGCACTGTACCAGCACGACGCGGCGTGCCGGGTTATCGCGCGCCTCACCAAGGAAGTGACGGCGGCGCGCGAGGCGCTCGCCACTCTCAAGCCGCAAGCCGGCATCGTGGCGCCGCAACCTACACACCAGGTAATGTTAATACACGACGCCGCGTGCCGAGTGTTCGGCGCCGGATCGGGTGGAAACCGTCTTGTTAACAAGCGCCCTTACGCATATATTTTACGCGCCTGCATTCACATCGACAACTATTTCAGCTATTACAAAACTAAGCAGGCAGCTAAGCTAAGATAAACAAATATATGTCCCATGCACACCAAAAACTAAACGAAAGCTCAGTAAGTGTTGCGAAGTTCAGTTCGACGACGATGACAAGACACAGGACAGCACTGGCAAAGGATGTGCGGGATAGGCGGGACTGCGGGAGGGGCTTAGCTTAGCTCATGTAGGTGCACATCAGCATACACGACTAACTTAGCTTTGGATATTTTAGTTAGCTCACTTAGCTTGGTTTGCAGTCTATACACAACTGCCTCAGCTATGCAAGCTAAGATAAATTAACTTGCTTAGCTCTTGGTCTGCAACTGGCTTTAAGCGAAAACAATATTTGTTTTAAAAAAATTGTATAAAATTATATTGCTGTATGCATAAAATTATATCTCTCTGTACTCATCTTTCCAATTTTATCTCTTTCTGAAAAGACAGCTGAGATAGCATTAATTAAAGCTATGCTCGTAGATGAATACGTGCCGTCGACTAGTTTGTCCTGATGTATGTGTATGTGTGGTTGCAGCCGGAGGCGGCGGCGGGCGCGGGCGGCGCTGCGCCGGTGGGCATGTCGGCAGAAGTGGTGTCGCGGCTGCAGGAGCGCGCCACCGCGCTCACGCAGGAGCGCAAGCGCCGCGGCCGCACCGTGCCCGAGGGGCTCGTGTCGCACGACCAGATCCGCGCCTTCATCACGCTCGCCAGCCATCCCGTGAGTGTACCACCTTACTGTACAACAAGCCAAGCGGCCACACCGGGCCCGATGGGTTCATGTCGCACGACCAGAACCGCGCCTTCATCACGCTCGCCAGCCATCCCGTGAGTGTACCACCTTACTGTACAACAAGCCAAGCGGCCGCACCGGGCCCGAGCGGCTCGTGTTGCACGATCTGACCCTGTGGACATCTATCAAACTGTGTAGCATGCCCTAGATGCACTGCTGACGATCTTTACAAGGCCATGAAAAATACCTTTTGGATGGCAACATTTTGGTCAAATAGTACAAGAAGAAGAATATCAGGTAACCTCACATACTTCTCTGCCTGGGAGCTTTTCCACCAATATTGTTAACATGGAGTTAATCAGAATAGTCAGTATACAATTCTGACAATTATCATTACGAGAAGTTTGCGCACTCTTACAACTCCAAGTTCCATTCGAATATTTATTTATTTAACTAATACGAGTATCAACAGCATCAATAACAAAATACATAAACGTAATAAATACAGAGCGCTAATTATAGATCCTCACAATTTGAGTTGTGATTAACTTAAAACATAAGACATAAATCGCACAACAAAACATTAAATAAACTTACTAAACGTGAATAGACTTACAAAGTATAAAATAAACTTACAAACATAGAATAAAGTCACGAAATATAAATATAATTACAAAGCATAATATAATAAGCCTATAAAACACAAAGTAATATGCTATATAATTTTGAAAATGTGAAGTTAGTATATAATTAGTTCTGAAAAAATTCTCTGCTCAAGTATATATTGTTACGAGATGGGTTCTTGGATAATCAGGTAAAACGCCGATTAATCACTTTGCACTTTATCGCACACAATCACTTCACAAAAACACACGACACAGCTGGTTCGCACAAACACTTCACACTGGCACTGATATTCACACAAACTAGTCACTTCACAATCGCACTTGAACACGAGATGTTTTCGCTTCGACGGTAAACGAAAAACTGGTCCTCAAGGGTCGGCCGGCGTCTTTGTATCCGTTATTACCTACAGTCTCGAACCTACGAAATAATTCGCGGCATTACCCAATCTAATAAACGCTATTGTGTTAACAAGCAAACAACTTGAAAGTTCGAGACTTCCCTATTGTTCTCAAATACGTAAACACCCAAACAAACTAAACAATAAACGACAGACAAAGACTGATCCCACTCGAGTCATAAAACCATAAATCTCGCACTTAGGTGTAAACAACTAGCCGTCATTACCGCGCGGCCTACTTCGTCACAATATGTATAGACGTAAGATTCCGCGAGTCAAAACCGACCTGATTAGACATAAAAGTTGATTCCTTTCTAAATGACACTGTCTCTCCAGGGTCTGCACTCGGCCAGTGTTCCGGGCATCCTGTCCCTGGACATCAACCCGTCGGACCACAGCAAGCTGCTGACGGGCGGCAACGACCGCAACGCCACGGTGTTCAACAAGGACACGGAGCAGGTGGTGGCCATCCTCAAGGGACACACCAAGAAGGTCACGCGCGTTATCTACCACCCCGACGAGGATACCGTCATCACTGCTTCACCGGATCATACTATCCGAGTGTGGAATGTACCCACGTGAGTACTCGATATACTATTTTATTATTTAATATAATACTGTTAACAACAAGGGCACCGAGCAGTAGAACCATTTTTGTGGGTCACGCCACATGAAAATACCATCATTATCGCTTTGTCTGATCATTCTTACGTCCAAGTGACTCTCTCTGTTGACTGGTGTGTTTGATTTCATTTTAGCAATGTCCAAAGTTTACAAATAGCCGCCTATCCAATCTAGCGCACTTTATTTACAAATTGTTTTCTTTCCTATAACTTAAAAAAATCGGCCAAGTGCGAGTTTGGACTCACGCTCGAAGGGTTCCATACCCGTACGTATATTGAAAGAAAGAAAGAGGAAATATTTATTTCGTAGCTAACAAACAAGTACAGAGTACATTACACATTATTACATATGGGCACAACTTACACTTTCAAATGCCTGTTGCCGTTACTAAAATCGAGAAATAAACTTAATTTCAAATGCCTGTTGCCGTTATTAACATCGAGAAAAAATCGGCAAAAAAATTACGCTTGTTGTATGGGAGCTCCCATTAAAAAATTGTTTTATTCCGTTTTTAGTATTTTTTGTAATACATGACAGCAAAAGATGAAAAATTCAACTGTCTAGCTATCACCATTCATGAGATACAGTCTGGTGACATACAGACGGACAGATGGGCAATGGAGTCTTAGTAATAGGTCGAGTCGTTTTTGTCCTTCGGATACGGAACCCTTAAAAGTGTTATGAACATTTCTAATGGGTTATGTCCTTTCCAGTTCCCAGACCACGGTGATCCTACGTTCGCACGAGGGCCCGGTGACGGGGCTGTCTCTCCACCCGACGGGCGACTACGTGCTCTCCACCTCCACCGACCAGCACTGGGCCTTCTCGGACATCCGCACGGGCGCGCTGCTCACCAAGGTAAACAATCAAATTAAATTATTATTTAATTTCGCCAGAAATAGCGTAATCGACTTCAACATTGTGTAGATTTCGAATAGTGCATGGATCATTGTATCACTGATGTAGTAATAATTTTCACTTTATTGTTGATTTTTCAAAAACGACTCAGCCGAATTCGATAAAATTTAAATGAGACCTAATACTTGTAAAGTATAATCTACCAAACAAAAAACGAATCATCATAATCGGTTCATAATTGGCGAAGTAATCGCGTCACATTCGTACTAAAAAACATTCAGATGAATTGAGGACCTCCTTTTTTGAAGTCGGTTAATCAAAAATAAAATAAATCATACTGGCTTTTTGTCAATTTCGGCTACGGCGCCCATTTACTGTAGAAACATTTACGTCGCCCGCCGGCGTGCCGGCTCCAACATAAGACAACAGAACACCAAAGCTATACCTACTAAGCGCCATACAAATCGGCGGGTGGGATGTTATGCGCAGAGCGCTGCGCAAAAGCCGAAATATAGTCAAACGCGGGAGCCAGAGAGACGAGACGCCGGGGCACACCCGCCCGCCAACATCATGCCTACCGCGCGCTCCTACGCCCGAGCTCACCAAGTCACCATTACGAAACGCGGCATCGTAATTGTGCACATAGCGCAATAATTAGCGAATCACGGCGAAGTGTTAACTGCGGATAACTTCTCATCCGCCGATTTGTGTGGCGCTTAGTTTACACACGCCGAGGTGGAACTGGTTAGTTTGATGATATCCTGTTTGATGTTAAGTAGAGATAACACACGCATAACTTTTTGCAAAGTAGTCTAATCTTTTTAAAATATAACACAGGTGTTATTCACGCATTATTTTAGAAGATAATTGCTACTATAGTTTCGACCGCATTTAGCGATCTTTTTCAAGGTTGGAGTAGTAACTAGCACGCGGGCTTGTCTCGAAAAAATAAAATTAAATGTGCAAAAACCACACTAGTTTCCATAATCAAATAGTCCAATCTTGATATTTTTTTTTTAGTTGGAAAGGGTATATATATATACCACGAAGTTGGACATCTGCTATTTATGGTAAAAAATTATTGTCACATAATTTTGTGTTTATATTGTCCATAGGTTAGCGATTTCTCCGGCGTCTCTCTCACTACAGCACAGTTCCATCCCGACGGTCTCATCTTCGGCACGGGCACTGAGAACTCTCAGGTCAAGATTTGGGATCTGAAGGAGCAGAGCAACGTGGCCAACTTCCCCGGACACGTGGGGCCCGTCACCTCCATCTCCTTCTCAGAGAACGGTTACTACCTAGCCACGGCTGCTGAAGACTCCTGCGTTAAGCTGTGGGATCTGCGCAAGCTGAAGAACTTCAAGACCATTCAGTTAGACGAGGGCTATCAGATCCGGGAGCTTTGCTTCGATCAGAGCGGCACGTATCTGGCGGTTGCCGGGTCGGATGTGCGCGTGTATCTGTGCCGTCAATGGCAGGAGTTAAAGGTGTTCAATGACCACACGGCGTCGGCTACAGGAGTCAGATTCGGCAAGCACGCGTCCTACCTCGCTTCCACCAGTATGGACCGCACGCTCAAACTCTACGGCATCGAGTAGTGACACATTATCTCTATAGTCTTACGGTGCTTCATATAGCCCTTTTTGGTCACTACTAATAACAAGTACTTACTGAGCCGGGGTTCACGTCAGATTAGTAAGTGGTTGGTATTACTTTGTTGTCTTGGAGTCAAATATTATCAATACAGTAGTATCACAAATCCGCCGCTATTAAAAATCAGGTGGAGGGGCGGATTATTGGAATGTTCGGATTACTGGATCTTATCGAACAATAATAATTAAAATTAATGTGTTATTTACTTTACATAAGGTGCGTTCGTTTTGGGCTCGATGGCGTTTTCCCAAAACGAACGCTAAAATGTCAAACTCAAACGATCACAAAGAACCCACCTCCGCAGATGAGTCAAAAGTGGCAGTTTACGATGGCATTTTTAACTGTTGTTGTTGAAAACAGTTAAAAAAGCCACTTTTGCTCACACATTCTCAAAACGAACGCTGAATGTGATCGTTGTTGGCGTTTTTAACTGTTAATTTTGCCGTCAGTAGGCTATCCGAACGCACCTTTTGACATGAATGTGAAGCGAGCGTAAATAAGTGCTTTTGTGACGTTTTGAGGTTATACTAATGGTAGGATAGGAGTTGCTAGGGAGGCACCGACGGAGGTTTGCCGGATTACTGGTCGTGGCGGATTAGTGAAATTACTGTATACTTATTTTAAACCTAAAATGTATATATTGTTTCAAGACATCAGCTAATAGAAAAAAAAGAATCAAAGGGTGGTGTCCAGAAATAGTATTGCGCACTATAGTCTCGGGACTGTTTCAAAATAATAAATAAGTTATTCACCGTAGGTTTCCAGAGGTCCATAGTGTGTGGTAGTTCTAAGGCCATAATTTTATTTTATTAGTTGAAAGCTCTAAGTTTGTTGAGTTAAAATATTAGTTTTTAATGAGATAATAGAATTGCAGATTATTTTTTATGGTAAAAATGTCCGATCAACACTGTCTACACAATAATCTCATTTGAGTGAAAGAAAAAATAATTTCATAGATGTAAAATTCAGTTTTTGACGTTCAGAGTTCCTTTGATTAATTTTTATAACTATGTATTTAGCAAATTTTGCTTTTCCATGGAACTTATTAACATAAATACTTCACTACACTATTCTATATTCTCTCTTTACTATTCTAGCTATCCTTTCCATGGAAATAATATCAGACTGTATAGACGATACGACATTCGATAAGCTATTCCATTGAATATTTTTTCACCTATGTATAGATATAATATTATGTATTAAGAAAAGCAGACTACCTGAGCAAAACTACCTTAGGTGCGGCATTATTCGGTATTGTTGACGTAGCGTAATGACTAGATGGAAATTCCGCTGCGGAAAATCCGTCAATGCACTTTTATTGCAACAGGCATGACGACTAAAATTAAACAAAAATTGATGAAGATATGGTCTCTCACTATGGGCCTTATTAGTAAGCTCCAAGTAGCCTAACGAGCTATGGAGAGGGCTATCAGAAATGAGCAGATCCGTAGAATCACTTACCGACATACCCCAACGGATTGGCAAGTTGAAATGACAGTGAGCAGGGCACATAGCGCGGAGGACTGATGACCGATGGGGTCGAAAAGTTCTCGAGTGGAGACCACGTACCGGCAAGCGCAGCGTAGGACGTCCACCCACTATGTGGACAGATGACCTCATTAAGACCGCAGGATCGCGCTGGATGCAAGCTGCTTCCAACCGGTCTTATCGGAGATCCATAGGGGAGGCCTATATCCAGCAGTGGCCTTATGGCTGATGGATGGATGAAGATACAGCCCGTTTCGCGTGACGTCACAAGTCACAAATGTTTGTCGTCACAACTTTTGTGAGAGAAGTGACGTCATGACGCCCACTCCCGAACTTTGACAAGGTTCGCTAATCTCACTTACGGACTAATTATACTAATGATTTTCCCGTCATCATGCCTATCATAATAGGACAACCGGTATTTTGCGGTAATGTTTCCGATTACTGCAAACTCTAGAATAAAGTGAACCGGCGTTTATCCGCGACGGAATTTCCTCCTGGTGTGGCGCTAGCCTAGTGTAATGTAATGATTGATTTCTCGTTTTTTTTTGGTGTGTTCGAAAGCGTAAATGTTTGTGATTTGATACGATTGAGCGGCGTTATTGTAAAAAATATTCATTTATTTACAAATAAACTGATAATAAAAACCACAAAGTTATTTTGATGCCCAACTGGCCCATTTTCATTCATCTGAGGGTTAAGTGCGAGATTTTCGCTCGAGCTCGATCGCGTTTACGTTTGATGTGATTTCTATGGAAATGGCACAGCGCCATCTTGTGTCACGTACAGAAAACTGAATAGCTAAGTGTGAGTATTTTTTACGGTAATGTAACGAGCGCCAAACCGATCGAACAAGAGCGCGGCAACGCCTGTGATTGGCTATTCAAGCGTGTGTGTCAATGTGCTCGCGTGTGTGCACGGCGCGTTCGGTCAACGCGACGTAAAAGTAATTCGATTTGATTTGCAAATCTCCCACTTGACACTGAAAAATCTTAAGGGATTACTCTATCTTACAGGATTAACGTAAGAAAAAAAACATTTTAATTATTACATTTTATTTATATAATAATTAACAATAGCCTAACCTCCCCTTCGATTTTTTGAAGAACAAGTATTTTTAAAAAGAGCTCATTTACATTAGGTCGACTCAACACCCGTAATGGTAGGCACACAAAAATATATGACAGCTAGACTTATCATTTGTAAATGAACCTTCAATGGGCAGGTAGTAGTAGTAGTATGATTACTAACTACACAGGAATATTAACAATACATTTTGTGACAAAAAGATACAAAGAAATTAAAAAAAACATTCTTCAAAGAAACTAGCTTATTGTTTTCCTAAAAAAGAAACGAATTCCTAATTAAAATGGTCTTTCTATCAGGCTTATCCATCCTATCGACAATACTAAATTTAATAAATATTTTACACATTAAACATTGATTAGGTATGTTTATAAAATTACTTAAACCAATTTTTAATAACCCTCTTTACTTCCTTTTCAATGTTCGAGATAACGCACTTTACAAGGCGAAGTAAGGAAGCACGGCGAGAGGAGCAGGTGGTGTCACCGCGGTACAGGCCGAATCAAATTTCTTGGCGACTGTGAAGTTAGCTACAAACTGCGGATAACCCGACCCGCCAGGATTGGATTCGACCTATACTACTGTTGCTCTCTCACTCTACTTATACTGTGCTTTGCAGAGTCACTTCGGACGGACTTCAGTCTTTCAACAAATATCTATAGAGCCATAGTCCCTAAGTGAGAGTAGTAGTAGAAAATTACTAAGTTATAATCGTCAGTTTTAGTTGATTTACAAATAATTCACAATGACTCGTTTTCTCGAATCTCGACGTTAATGGTGCTTGTATCCGAGCGCTTTGGCATCGCGCGGCATTGTACTCGGCTTGCACGTAGCTTGGACAGAGTTTTGCCTCGAAAACTTTTTTGCACCATTGTGATTCTGTAGATATTTGCTCAAAGAAGTTCGCGTTTTTTTTTATTTACCTTTGACAATTTTAATTCATTCCAAAGACAAAACACAGAGGAACTACTCCGAAGCAACTCTGTTTATTAACCTTTTGAGCGCCGCAATCGTCTACAATTGACCAGCACTTCCGGTCGCAAACCATGTCTAAAGTCGACAATAAACCGGGCACCATATTATATGAATAAAAAAAATTAAGGTGGGGTCAAAAGGTTAATAAGGCGGTAAGTTCGTATTGCCCCACATAGCCTACCTATACCATCACATACACCTTTCCTGAGATAAAATGCAGCTAGCTGCAGTTGTTGCTTTACCCTACATAACTCTAGGTACAATTCTAGACATGCACATCACACGGTAGCTATAATTATATTATATGTATATTTTATAGCACGATATATTTCAATACATCCCAATAAGTACGTATTTCCATAGAAATTGTCAAGATACCATAATATATGGTAGCTATATTGTATACTATACGTGAGGGTTTGGGATTGTATATGTACATTATAGGTGCTGTGTGACGAGCTTTTCATTGACCTCTTTTAAGCAGGATTGCAAAACTCCATGAAATACACAAAATATCTTTAAAATAAGTGTTACCAAAACGTAAAAATATTTATGACCATTATCAAATCATAATAAAACGATATAACGTTTTACATTCTGAAACAAAATAATCATACCTTATCGATAAAATAGCTGATTTAACCTATGAACTGGCTCGAAGCCACTTGAAAAGCCAAAGGCATGTGAATATTTTGTCTCAGACCATGACTAAAAATACACATACAGGGTTATTTCTAATCAATTAGCATCCTTTTAGGGGCTTATTTTGTACATCAAAACTAACAACTTTTATTCTACGACTTTTGTCAAAACTAAAAAAAAAATGTGTTCCGTAGAAAAATATCGTTCAAATCGACAAAATGTATGGAACAGCTGATTTTGAGTTTTGATTTTTTTTTTTTATTCAAATAGATTTGCGTTTGACTAAGATATACAGAATAAGCCCTTAGAAGATGCTAATTGATTAGAAATAACTCTGTACAATAAAAGCACTTACTTACTATGGCTACCACACTTCTTAATTTATTTTTATCATATAGTATTTAATTCCGAACAGAAAGATATGAATATATCATAATATTTTTACATATGTATAGCTCATATTACGAGTTTTATCTGACAAGGAATTAAAAGCATTACAGGACTAATCTACACTTGCAATCATATTTTACCCACTAAGCATAAATATTAAGCATCTCTCTGTGTGGTCACTGACTTCGCAGTATAATAGTAAATGCACATGTAATTGCCTATCCGTTACAATTTGTCCAAGCACAACCATTTCACTGAATAATTTTCAATATGCCATAGTAATGACAACACTGCATGAATTTCGATTCAATCAGCAAGCCTGCGTATCGGCTTGATTAAGTTTGGCCGAACAAAAAATATAGAAATAATATTTGGTTCCAAATTACATTTTAAGAGATAGATAAATAAGAGAATCAATAGAGAAAGAAACAGAAGAAGGGTTCTCAAGCAGATTGATTAACTACCTAAATAAATAAATAAGTACCTAGGTAAGTTAAGTAATTACATTATGGTGCCTCCACACACTCCAGGAGGCGGCGAGGCGAGGCCCTCGCCACGAGGCGTTAGCCAATAGCCATCCACGCTAGGAATGACGAGGCGACACGAGCGCACTATCCACACACTCGTTCTCGCGTCCCCTTGTGCCGCCTCGCGGAGTGTGTGGAGGCACCATAATAAGAGATAGCAATAAAATTCAGCAGGGTACAAATAAAATTGAGATGCAATAACAATCAACATAAAAGGCCGTGCTTACTAAACCCACTCAACTCCAACCTGGCTAAAAACATTTAAACGCGAATTTATAATCTTACGTAATAGTTGATTCTATAAATACATAAAATAAATTGAGAAGTCGAGTGATTTGTTGTGTGACGTAGTCATAACAAATAACAACCACCGACTGCTGGTGCGTCACTTAGCCGTAACATATGATTTTGTTTAATTTTATTATAATGATGAGATAGTGACACAATTTTTCCGGTTCAGTGACCGTCTTGGACGAGTGTTTAAATCGTTCATGCTGACCGCATTATATACAAATGCGTCACGACCAAACGCAAGCACCTATAGGCTGAATCAAACTGCTTGGCGCCTATGAAGTTAGCTACCCTGTTCGCATCCGCGCATCTCGCGTAAGTAACTGAAATAACGAATTTGCTTTTGCGCAATGAATCGCGTCGTGTTTTCACACACCAAGCAGTTTTATTCGGCCATACCATCTGTTTTTATTCGCAGTACATCGATTTTTTTTTCGTATAGGTTCGCGTTTGACTACACACTGCCTGATGTTAAGCGCGGTTTAGGGTGTAGCACGCTTACCTAGAAGATACCTATTTACTCGGGATTTGAAGACACTCACGTTGTACTTTAACGTGAAGACAGACCCAGGCAAAGCATTCCACATTCCGGCTGTTCGTATGAGGAATGAGGATTCGAAACGCTTGGTTCTAACGCGCGGAATGTCCACCATAAAAGGGTGGCGCTTTGGTCGCGTCCGTCTAGCCGTACGATAGAAAAAAGGGGCAGGGGGGACTAGATTGTGCAACTCCTGGGCGCATTCTCCAAAGTGTATCCGGTAAAAGGCCGACAAACACGCTACCCTGCGACGATGCTCAAGACTTTGCAGCTGCGTCTTAGTCAAGTCAAGTCTTACATCGATATACCAGTTTTAGCGGAGTTAATGTTGAGCAGGTCTAGTGTGCAACGACTGTAATGTTAGCGACAAGGGAATGATATACGCCGCGTCACGTGAAAATAATGCTGGAGAGTCGAGCTGAGCACAAGGAAATTTAACTCCTATTGCGCACTTAAAAGGAGTTAAATCTCCTTGCTGCGGTTAAAGCTGCGTACTAGGAGATTTAACTCCTAATAGCTGTGCAAAAGGAGTGTGCGCAGCTTGAAGCTTTAGCGTTATTATTACATGACGCGACCTGTTAGTTTTATTTTGTTAGTATTCTAGTGGGCCTACGAGGTGGTACATTATAATACAATAGGTATGCCACTTTTTCCGTATTTTCAGTTCAATGCAAGGTTTTTGAGTGTTTATTTAATTTAAAGAGTGCTTTATATAAAATATGCAAGACGGTACAGTATTGTATTCATTTACAAGCGTGTCGTTTTAATATTATTCAGTTGAAACAAACCAATCGAAGCGCGAGCATTTATTACGCTCCTAACGAACCTATTAGTTATTTATAACATTGAAACATCTGATTCTTTTTACAATAATGATAGTTAATGCAATGAGTTTATCGATTTTTGTTCTCATAGGTAGGTTTTGTCCAACGAATTCTCGAGAGGAATTCCAATAGGAGCAAATCACTGCTGTACTACAGTTAGTACAGAACATGTGATCGACAGTATTGAGATCTACAAAATTCAAAAATATATATGTACAAGCAAATTCTATCACTAAAAAGTAAAAAAATAAAATCGTAACCTACCCGTTGACGGCGGCGCTTCCTACTTTATGCATACTTGAGATAATTTAGTCACAATATGGCCGTAACCTTGCAGTTTACTCACTCAGCCTTACTTTTTTTATTGGAAATATTTTTAATGTTTGCCGATGTACGATACAAAGCTATACGTGCGAAATGGATTCGAAAGACTTGGCTAAATATTTTGGGATAGAATCGCAGCGCCAGTAAGCCGCCATGGCGCTCAAGCGCCTGAATCCATATTTCAGGGTTATGCAGAACTAGTGTACTAAGCCGAAAGGAGGTGATTCAGACCATTATTACGAATAACTTAACTGTGGGACCATCAAGGAATTCGAGAAAAAAATCAGCTGTTTCAAACATTTTGTCGATTCCGAGTTGCAATTTTGTACGGAACAGCTGATTTTTTTTTCATAATAATGGTCTTACTTAATCATCCCCTTTTGGCTTGGTACAGGGCAAGTAGATAACTCTGTATACCTCTGTCACTACATCGCATTTACTCCTGAAGATTCCCCCACGTTGGCAGTTTTATGTTCATAGGACAGTTTACAATTACTATTCAGATCGGTACTCGCAAGTTCACAAAAACTATAAGTTCACAAGTTCTTTACCTTGAGTTGTAATGTTAATTTTCAGCAAATGTGTATATTTCTATCACATCACAGAAATTAATCTTTGAAGTAATTTTTGAAGTAATTTATTGCGAAGAAACTGAAAACAGAAAAGATAATAGGATACAGAAGTTAATTACAACAGTCGCATTATTACGATAAGCAGACACATTTTTTGGCAACTCATCTTGGCGATTTAATGTTGGTATTAAATATATTACAACAGTTTTAACAATGCGCGATCGATATAGTCGTGAACTTAACATTACAGTTTGCAACTTGCAAATTGAGTCTAGCCGGAAGTAGATTTGCTATCTGAATATAGGTACTCATGAGTGTGACCTCCGCCAATCATAGAGTGATTGGCCTCCGCCAATCACATACCGCTACCGCAATTTGTATTGCCGCAATATGACCGACGGAGGTCGGTTACTATACAAGTTGCGTCAAACTTTTAGCGGTTGGGAAGTGCGCGGCGGCTCGGCTCGTGGTGTAAACGTCATTAAGTTTGAACGTACAAGAAGAGTGCGACACAGCCGGTGGCGGCTCGATGCTGTAGCGGTCAGACGAGCGTCCCGGCGCGGCGGGCGTTAGCGCGAGCGGCAGTGAGGCAGGCGGTGCAATCTGCAGCAGCGATCTAGGCGGGCGCCGTTAGAAGAGCGCAGCGCAATAGGCGGCGTAGGAGGCGCGGCGCGCGCGCTCGCGGAGCGTGGCCGGCACGGCGGCGAGCGCCTCGGGGCCGGGTCAGGCGAATATCAGCCACAGCACGAACAGGATCGCCACCCACAGGAAGATCTTCGACAGGAACTGCTCCTCGTCGAACTGCGCCGTGCCGCGCGGCGCTGCACACACAACACACGTTACTACTTATAGAAGTTACTCCTTGCTGAAGTTAAAGCAACGTACTGGGAGATTTAACTCCGATTAACTGTGCAATAGGAGTTATATTTCCTTGTGCGCAGCTTGAAACTCCAGCGTTCTTTTTACAAACGCGACCTGTAGGCCGGTAGGCTAGGCCTAATTTGCAGAGTTTTTATAAGCCACCTAAAGGCCGGATTCCACATATCAGTCACACCACCAATTTGACACAGTTCAATATGTTCTTTCATACATTCTCTATGAACGCATCGCCACTTGTCAGTGTCGGTGTCAGTGCCGACAACGGTAGTCACTGAGACTGACGATTGGGGATGTGTTCATAGAGAATGTATGAAAGAATATCACTCTGCCGGTACTGTGATGGAACTGTGGCTTGACTGATATTATCAGAATCGGCCTTGAAGGCCTCTGACATGACTAAACGGTTACCATAACCTTTATACGACTGCCCGACTCGGCTCGGTGGGATGCTGCCGAGTATAGATCGAATCGAACTTAATGGCGTCTATGAAGTCAGTTACGAGCTACGCAGAAGCCGCTGACTCCGTGAATTCGCTATAGGCAGAATCATACAAGTCGGCGGATGTGAAGTTAGCTACAAGCAGCGCAATATCCAATTGACGCGCAGCTTCTTTATGTGTGTTTATTCTTCTTTATGTGAGCTTCAGTTAGGGTTAACTTTCACATCCGCTGACATGTACGTACCTATACTGCACGCAGACTCTCGTGGTCACAGGCGCCATGAAATTTGAATCGCACTATAACTTTTATTCGACGATCCGACTCGGCTCAATGGGATGCTTCCGAGTACGAATACTTTACTGCCTACTTAATAAACGCAGAATTACTTCGGAAGTTATTCAATTTTTTGTCATTTCCTTTCCTTAAGAATATTAGTTCACTTGTAAAGACAAAAACTGACTACGAAAATAAATATGCGTTCATTAGTAAAGCAGCTAACGCTACATGCAACCGACAATCTCAAGAATGACACCAACAGTAATTTGAATGAATTGTGAATTTCTTAACATAATGAAACGAGTACCCCCACCCAAAATCCTCATGCAGTGGATAAGCGAGTTGAAACGACAGGCACGGCATAAATTCTATGACTGACGACCGATGAGGTCGACAGCCTAGTTCTCGAGTGGAGACCACGTACCGGTGACAGCAGCGGGTTCATTACGATTCGTCAAGCCATTGAAATAGGTGTATGACAACGGATGTACCCCTGGGTTCACCCAATGTTCTATGTATTCAGCCGACATAAAGGGGAAGATCATATCCCGCAGAGACCGTAAAACTGAAATGATGATGATGAAATCCCTTGAAACTCAGGTATGATAATAATGATAAGTGTATTCTATGAAAGAAAATATTAGTGTTTGTACATACAGTGCGCTCAATTTTGAAGGCTTAACTTGACAGATTTAAAGTAACTAAAAATATAGCTGCCTTTGTGATTGATGTCTATTAGACAAGGACACAAGTAAAACTTAAAAATTTAGAGCTGTCAATAGGCATTTAAAATTGCGCCTAGTGTATTAGTACAAATAAACAACAAGTAATAGTGAGCAGCGTTTGTATAGGTATTACTTAGTAGCGAAAGGAAGTACAGACGCCAACAAAAACAAGCTTAACCCTCCCATAAAAAAGAGGGGTGTTATAAGTTTGAGGTGTACCTGTCTGTACCATAATAGCTCCCAAGTAAAACTTTGAGTTCAGATACGTTTTTTATCGATATGATTCTTAGCTCTATTTATCTGTATTACTTAATTTATTAACAATTATGTAGCTAGGAATCATGTCGATTAATTACACCAGATATCAATTAATATGAATCGCTAGCATCGCTAACAATAAGTGTAAAAATCCATTCAATTGGCAGCTATAACATTACAGACAATAAAAACAAAAACCTTAATCTTATAATATTTCTCTTTTACGTCAGAGGTTAATAAGAATGTTAAGACAATGAAACACAGTGTAAACTCTCTACAACGAAAACTAATCTTTCGCGTTTATAATAATACTAGTTTTTACCCGCGGCTCCGCCCGCATACGCAATATATCATTATAATTTATATCACAATCAATTCACACACAATCACAATCAATTAATAACACATAGGGTTATTCTGATATATAAGCTATATTATTGCAAAGTTTCATCTCAATTAGTTCAGTAGTTTTTGCGTGAAAGAGTAACAAACATCCATACAACCATCCTCACAAACAATCGCGTTAATAATATTAGTAGGAAGTAGGATATAATATTAGTAGGATAATGAGGAATAAACATTACACACTTTAAATCAACCAAACTAAACTACATTATATACAGGGTTATTTCTAATCAATAAGCATCATATTAGGGGCTTATTCTGTACATCAAAACTAACAACTTTTGTTCTGCGACTTTTGTAAAAAGTTAAAAAAAAAGTTGTTCCATAGAAAAATATCGTTCACCCGCGACAAAATGTATGGAACAGCCGATATTTTTTTTGAGTTTTGACTAAAGTCGCAGAACAAAAGTTGTTTGTTTTGCTGTACAGAATAAGCCCGATATAAGGGGATGCTAATTGATAAGAAATAACCCTGTATATAATGTAGTTTAGTTTGGTTGATTTAAAGTGTGTAATGTTTATTCATCTTTATCCTACTTATTATTATAAACGTGAAAGATTGTGAGTATATATATGGATATTTGTTACTCTTTCACGCAGCAAAAAAGGAACGGATTGACTTGATTTACAGCGTAGAAATAGTTCAAAAGTGGGATAGTAACATAGGCTACTTTTTATCCCGGTATAAGATTCCTATAGAATAGCACAAAAATCAAGATATACGCAGGCGGAGTCGTGGGCAAAAACTAGTAAGTATGTGATAAAAACTCTCTTTTTAACGAAGAAAAATACTCAGTCCTTTGAACTTCGTCGTGAAAAGTTTACACTGTACCTTACAAGTAAAATAAATAAAATCAGTGTAAATAAATAAAAGTGGTGAAGACAAGGTCGCTGCATACGTAACGTGCGCGGGACGCATGAACGTATAGGCGGTATAGGCCGAACCAATCGTCTTGGCGGCTGTGAAGTCAGCTACAAGCTTCGGGAAACCCGATCCTCGCGCAGTTTTTAAGTGAGCTTCAGTCAGGATTGGGTTTTGTGCAGCTTGTAGCTAGCTAAGTGGACATAGGAACGAAAATTAGAAATTCGGTCTACAGCCGTATTATGACCGCGTTCTGACGTTCAGCTTCGCTTTTCCTCCTGCTCGCGCCAGTTACTCGCACCGCGAGCGCGAGCGGGAGGAAAAGAGTAACCGAACGTTCAAAACGCGTACACAAAACGGGGGACCGATTTTTATTTTATATAACAGCCGACTCTTTAACTCTGTAACAAAACTTTTCAGGATCAATATTTAGAGAGTACAAAAAAATATATTCTTCGTATATGAAAAAAAAAACGTTTTTTTTTTCAGTTGTGTCAATTTGGCTGTTGTTTGGCATAAAGTTTATGGTAGTACCTACTTACAAGTTTCTGTGTATCTAGAAAAAAATAAAATAGAACTATAACTCATCCTATATGTACCTACAATATTGATGTGATTTATGTTCAATTGTTCAAAGTGCAGTTTAAATTATTTTCTACCTTTTTATTATCTCGCACTACTTATTACCTACTTTTTGTGACAGTTCACGATAATGTCTAAAATATTTTTTTTATCTGTCAATGATGGTATACCAGATGTAACGCGTGGTCGAGTGTGCTCATAAACTACGGGGGATCGGACGGACTCTTATACCTGCAGGGGTCGAGCGTCGCGTCGCCTGCCGGCGACCGTTAGGACGCCTCAGAAAAAGGAGGGCCACTAGACCACTGTAATGACATCTAACAGTATTGTGACTCGGCCCTGTCCTTGAAATATACTTATGTATACTAACAGAGCCACGTGGCCACGCAGAACGTATCACGCGCATATAGGGGGCAGCCTTCAGTATTTTAATTTCATCTAATTACTCTATACTTACCTACTTGAGTTTTTTCTAATTTCAATCTATTATAATTTAAAATAATTATATTTATTACAAAAAAGAAATTCGCTGTGAATGAAAAAATACATATTGTGTTATTGATGTTCCGTAGTAAAACAAGGAGCTCTAAAAACATTTAGCGCACACCACACACTCAATAAAACAAAAAAGTTGCCAGAAAATCTCACATAGAAAGTGGGCACAATAATCACGCCATATATCAGTTTCGTAATGATGAAAATAATATTAAATATATTTAAGATTTAGGTAATTATCTGGATTATCAGGACCCATTATTAAAACTTCCAATATAAAAGTAGAATAATTCGTACTTAGCCACAAAGTTAAGGTTTTTACACGAATGCCGAGAACAGACACATGCGCATTGCGCCAACATGAACGATCTAATTCCGAGTTCCGACTATACGGGTATACTGAGCGCCATTCAAATCGGCGGGTGAGAAGTTATGCGCAGAGCGCTGCGCAAAAGCCGAAATATGGGTACGCGCGGAAGCCAGAGAGACGAAACACCGGCGCACACCCGCCCACCAACCTCATGCCTCCCGTGTGCTCCCTACGCCCGAGCTCACTACTTCGCCATTTGTATAGGCATTGTGCACACATGCGCAATAATTAGCGAATGACGACGAAGTGTCATCTGCGGCTAACTTCTCAACCATCGATTTGTGTGGCGCTTGCCTAGTATACAAGCACAACGTGCGCGGAGGAAGGGTGTAAGGGGCTGAATATAATTCATAGAACTGTCCTCTGTCAAAAGTAGTCGTCTGTTTTATTGTTTCTTGAAATTTTTCATTTTGACTTATGGCCGCGTAGATTAACTGAATACTCGTATGTGATGAAGACGGAATACTGTTGGATATCATTACCGTAACTTGCCTAACAACTGCTGACACCACCGCCGCCGCCGCCGGCTCGCGAGGCGCTCGCGCTGATGCAGTTATCGTCAAAGTCAGAATGAGGTCCACGCGCCCGCACGCGGTACGACTATTGTCAAATTATGTTTGCAACCTCTGATCCTTTACCAAGAAATATGGCAACAGCATAATTGACAAAAAACTATATTGAATAGAAAACGATACTTTTGTTTTCATGTCGTCAAAATGGGGGCTAACATAGTACATTATTCTCAGCGGATCGGGAGCGGGCTATACCTGACTGTGGTGACTACCTGAGTCGGGTGCAGGTATATTAGCCGGCAAAAAACTTGACCCATAAACCAAACCTCTATTTCATCTTCTCTACAAACGAAAGATCCTTGTTAAGGAATGATACGAGTGATATTTTTTGGTTCAACTTATATTTAGGCCGCGCCACACAAGTTGGCGGATGTCAATTAGCTACAAGCAGCGCACTATCCAATCCTGACTGAAGCTCACATAAAGCTGCACTTGATTGGCTATTGCGCAACTTGTAGCTAACTTCACATCCGCCAACTTGTGAGGCGCGGCCTATACGTCCCGGGGCCTATACTATACGCCCATTATTTTTAATAGTCGGTACTATTAAAAATACTACTGTGAAATGATATTAATTTTATACTTAGTGTATCTCACGCCAGGTTTATCTCAAAGAGTTATTTTTGTGATAAACATTTCAAAAATTCGCCGCGAATGCAGGACTCGACCCTGCGTCTTCGGATCACTAGCCCGACGCTCTCCCAACTGAGCCAATTCGCAGTACAGACTGCTCTGGAATTTTGATTTGTCCTATCAGTTTGTATCCCAACGTCCAATGAGTGTTTAAGCTAAAATTAAGTAATAATAAACAACCAAAATAGTCAATGTTTGACTTCTCGTAAAACACAAGGCAGGGCACTTCTATATTTTATTTTCTAGATACACAACAACTAAACTATATGCCAAACAACAGCCAAATTGATACAACACAAGAAAAAAAATAAAAAACTTTTTATTTTCCCACATAAAAAAAAAATATTCCTTTACTCTCTAAATATCGATCTCAAGTAGTTTTATTAGAGAATAAAACTTTTTATAAATAATTATAGACAGGTATCTTGTAAAAAAACAGTTTCATTCCTATGTCCACTTTTTCCAGAGCGGAACCACTATGAGCCGCCAACAAGATTGATTCGGCCTAATACTAAACAGTAGGCATATTTCTGTCAATTTTCTATGGCGGCACGAGGCGCATGTCGTTACCGGCTTGGAGTCGTTTGTAAAAGCAGGAAGTTACTTTAAAAAAATGTATCAATAAAACCGGTTACGTATGCAGCTACTTCGAAGATCTATACAAGGTGTTACTTTGTAAAGTATAAGGATTCAAAGAGGTGTATGTACAAGGTGTTAATTTGCAAAGCGCAGGGATTTTCAGAAGTGTATTATAATAAGCTCATCATTTTAAACAACTTTTACTATTGGACCAACCTTGAAATCAGGAAAATAATAAGCTCTGATACATTTTGTTGAAAGTTGATTAACTTTTTTTATGAAACAGATTTTTTTCGCAGCTTCGCACTTTGTTCATGATAATGTGTATATCATCATCGTCCCTATCAGCTGTAGAACATCCTGAGATATAGGCCTCCTCTAAGTATTTCCCACGATTAAAAAATAATACATGTTATCTTCCGAAACCCAACGTGAAATTGGGTGATATTCAAATCGACCCCCTCCCCCGCCCTAAATACTTCATCTCAATTTATGGACGCTCTCTAAGTAAGTTAATTTACGAGTCCAGGAGGAGGTCTACTCAGGGCTAACTGGAGAGTTTCAGGCGGGAGGGAGCCCAATTGGAGTTTTACGACCCGACGGATCATTAAATCTCACCTAGAGGGCCAAAAACTCGTGAAAAATGCCTCACGAAATTATTTTCTTTTTTTTATGTAGAATAGGGCTACATTTGGCCACCAACTCCCCCTAAGTAGGTAGCGGGTACTAACCTGCTGTGGGTCGTGGGTCGCCGAAGTTGAAGGAGGAGGTGAAGACGCCGAAGGGGAAGGCGCCGATGCCGAAGGACATGTGGAATCCCTCGCCAAAGCCGAAGCCCGGGAAGCCGCTCGTGCTCTCGGGCTCCGTACGCTGCCCGGCCGGCCGCGGCGGCACCTGCTGCACACGACATGCTTCACGTATTGCTAACTACTAACTTAGATAAAATTATATGAACTAACTTAGGCTGATACGTGAACTAAAAAAGATAACTTCTTGCTTGTTGTTGCTGACAGTGCGGCAGCAGCACGGAAGTCGCACGACAGCAGTAGATGCCTTCTTATATGCTATGACAATCACGTGTCGTGCGGCTGTCGCGCAGCTACGGCCTCACTGTGAAGGAGCCCTAAATGGCGTTTATGAAATTATCTACAAGCTGCGCAAATCAGTAATAAGTGATTATTGCGCCGCTGACGTAGGAATAAATTGCTACTGCGTAATGACTAGCCCCGTGTTCACAGACGCCATTCAGTTTGATTCGGCCTTAACAATAATTGGAAATCAAAGAGGGATGATGTTTCGCCACCTTGTACGACATGACAAGTCAAATTCAAAATTTATTTATTTCGGACAACTCGAATCCATATTTTGTTAGTAACTTATGCTTATGCTTACAAACTAGGGTTAGTTAATATTTATTTGGTCATATACTTTGGAGGCATCCCCTGCGGAATCATGGTCCGCACGAGATGCCTCAGTATAGGAGCATGCGGGTCGTCCGCTGTCGCTTTCAGGATGTTGTTGTCACTCCCCCGTAGCCTCCTCACTAGTGACGCCACCTTCTTCCTAACGAGGGCGTGGAAGCCATCAACGTGGTTTTGCGCGAACATGTTAGAGGCTCTACAGAATCGAGGGAGTTTCAACATCATCCTGAATACATTATTATGTTGGATGCGCAGGGTATCCTTTGACTTTTGGGAGCACCGGAACCACAGTCCACCCGTGTACAACCCCTGACAGTACGCTTTGAATAGCGTGATTTTGACCTGATCAGAACAACGAGCAAATTTGCGGGCCAACATGTTCCCTCGAGCCGCCAGCGCCCTGCGCTCCCTTTCCACGTCGTCATCGTCCTTAAGGTCGTCGACAAGTATGTGTCCGAGATATTTAAACCGAGTTACTCGATTTATGCTAATGCCATTGAGGGTAATAGGAGGGAAAGTTTCAGGACACTTGCCGGCAGCCCTAAAGACCATGAACTCACTTTTTTGACATTATAGATGAGACCATGCGATGCGGCGTAGTTCTCACAAACTGAGCATATCTCGGATGGACTTCTGGATGGAATGTAGTAAAAATTATAATAGGAGAGAGGAAGCAGGAGACAACGGAGGCCATTCTTAGATCAAATTCAAGTACAAGTACATGTTCTACAGGGTGGTAAAAAGCAGCAGCAGAAAAGCGGCAGAGACCGCAAGACGTAGAAGTTGCTACAACTACAATTCGAGCGTATATATTTTTTTTTATGTATAACCACGCATAACATTTTTTATAGTAGTCCGATTTCAATAATTCTTTTTTTATTGGAACGAGTATACTTCGAAATTGGTCCCATTTAAATTTTATTGAAATCGGCTCAGCCATTTTTGATAAATCAACAATAATGTGAAAAATGCTACATTGATCCGTGCATAATATTTGCGTTCTAGCGATGCGCCCCGGCTTCGCACAGGTGTATTATACATATAAACATTTCTCTTGAATTACTCTATCTATTAAATCAAGCTGCATCAAAATCCGTTGCGTAGTTTTAAAGATATAAGCATACATGGGGACAGACAGCGGAAAGCAACTTTGTGTTAAACTATGTAATGATTCTGTACACGGGTGAAGTCGGTCATGCTATTTTTTGCAAAAAATAATTATGTTATCTCAATAGAATAATTTAATTGAAAACAATCTGGTCGTGCTGTCTCATTCTAATATGCAATTAAACAAAATGAAATCGAACAGGAAAAAAATGTTTAGAGACAAATATTTAGAGGTGAACAACATGGTTATTGGTTCAATGACACTGAGTTGTTTGTCAGGTCAAGGTGACTGATTAACTGATTAGTTAATCTAACTTATTTCAAGAAAAATATGAATGTTAATAGAATAGCAGATAACATCATTGTACTCCGTTACTTACATTTGAAGAACAAAACATACATGAGTTTTTGGGAATTTTACACTAATTGCCATTTTATTGTTTATAGCATAGCTGATTCCACCCACTATTTTGCATCCCATTTGAATAGAATACGGAATAAATTATTTTTTGTTAACAGAATTTACATCTAATTGATATCACTCAATCATTAAGGGAATGAGTGGTGTCAGTGAATGTTATTTAATTTAAATCCAGGGTTACTTGAATTACACAGAACCTGTATGTACAGGACTCTATGAAAATACTGTTTCGAAACCAGTAATTCTAGAATCATTTTATTGTTTTGTTTACACACATTTGTCTGTGCTTGTGCACCACATTTGCATGATTGAAACATCTGTTTGGCCAGAAATTAATATATTCCTGCCTTACTCTTCAAGGTCCTGCAGCTACAGAAATCATTATGTTCTTCAAAATGAGTGAAGTTTCATCATCATCATCATGTCTATTGTATTCTTCACTCATTTATACTAAAGAATATACAAAAGAACATACCTTATTCCTAGGATCTTCCTGCTTGGTGTTGCCCCGGCCGTAGAGCGGTATCACCTTGTCGCGGCTGATGGCGGCCTTACATACCGGGCACACCTGGCGGCTCGGCCGCGTCTCCAGCCACTGGTGCAGGCACGGCCAACTGTATAAACACTCACATGTTGAAGGTGCAACTTACATACTTAGCAAGCCTGTAGAAAAATTGTGGATGATGGGTAATGAAATGGTAGTGCATATTCTAAAACTAGAATGGCTAAAGGATTGCATGACACTTTTATACTAGTTGAGGCTAGTAGAATACCTTTAAATTATACTACGGCCGTTCGGAGAATGCGTTCCTGACACGTCGTGATTGAACTGACGACGTAACTTTGTAATGGCGTTGCAGTTACGATAAAAATATTTTTGCTGGTTGTTTACCGTTTTAACAATTGATCAGCATTAAAACAACATTATTATATCAATAAGCAATGAATGTTATAATTTTGTGCCAAACTGAGTGTCAAATAACTTGGTAAACAATATTTTTCTAAATCTATACTGCGCTATTACAAGGTTATGTCAGCGCTTTATATTTGTAGTGCTGTGCTAACAATAACAGGCAATAATAGTATCGTAATCGGTTCTTATACAGTTATACTTTATAAAAAATACGTTTTGTATTTCTTTTAAAGAATTTGAAAATGATGGACTAAAAGATGATTTTTATGAAATATAAAAATAAAACTACGACCAAACCGAACGCGCGAAAGAAAGTAGCATTTTTATATTTAGGTGGAAAATGGTAACCCCAAATGGCGTTACTAGCATTTTTATACTTAGATTAAAAATGGTAACCCCAAATGGCGTTATAGGTCACCATTTTCTGACGCTAAAACAGTCGTCTGTTGTCGTTTCGTGCGCATAGACCAAGTTCTTCAAGTGTTTTCAATCTGTTTTTATTTGATTACCCGATTTTTTGGTTTCCACTTAAAAAATTAAATTATTAATTTTAAATGATTCCGCCAATTTAAAACGAAAATAATCTTAAAAATAATGCGGTGGTTCATTTTGGAGGAACGGTAACGAACTCAATGTTATGTTGTGCCCATCACTAGTTGTGACTAACTGATAGGTGTCAGGAACGCATTCTCAGAACTGCCGAACTTTTTAGTCATTAGTTTAGCTGGGAGGGTAATGGTACTTGCCTTGACCCTTCATACCATACATAGTATGATACAGCAACAAAATTAAATCATTTATATGGTCTATAAGGACTAACCGGACAATCAACAGCAAATATATAAATGTAACAAAGGGCAGAACAATAATTACAGATTCTCACATTTAGAGCTATTTTGGCAATAATGTGGGAACTTATAAAACAAATAAACTTACAAATCATCAAATATTATGATATCTAAGTTACATCATGTTTTGTTTTTTAAATTTTATGACATAAAATATATTAGAACATTTTGGTGTCTTTGATTGGAAAGTCATAATGACTTTATCACTGTAATGATGTGGAGCAATAAATATAGGTTTTCTAAAATATTTATTTCATCAAGTTATAAATATATAACATTCATTATGTTTAATGGCTCAATTTTTAAAGTATAACATTCAAATAAAATCTGATTTTTCATTACATTCAATTTATTTTAATCTAAAACTACCTATAGCAAATCTTTTTTGAAATCATTTTGAGCAAACACTAGGTGCAATCAGATAGCCTACTGATGGCAAAATTAACAGCATTCGTTTTGGGAATGTGTGAGCAAAAGTTGCATTTTTCACTGTTTCCATCCACCATTTGAATAGCTTAAAAACAGCTAAAAATGCCACTGTGAACTGTTAATTTTGACCCACTTTCGTTTTGGGTAGTGGGCAAAAGTTGCATTATTGGCGAAATTCCCAAACCGAAAGGTTTACATAAACGCTAATTTTACAAATGCCATAGAGCCCAAAACAAACGCACCTACTAACTTTTCAGTCATTAAGATTTATTCTTTACTGGTGATAACAGTAAAACTCCAAGTGTGAGCTGTGAAAAGCCATGTTCAAGCAAGAAACTGTGCCTTTTACTTTGAGATTATGAAACTGTCCACACCCTATAATTTCATATTTTATAATATTTGAATGACAAGACATGCTATACATTTAGCTGTTATATGTATAACCATGTCTGTACCATTTAGAATAGGAAACCAGAAGTATTCATAAAATGCAGTAAATGTGGCAGGGTCCAAACTTGAACTTGATTATATTATAATTACCAAATATTCAAAACTTAATAACTAGGGTGCTTTCATTAAGATAGAAACAAACTTCATAATCTACTGATAAATTAGAAAAACAATTGGATTAAATTAAGTAGAGATTGTTCATAGTGATTTTATTGACATGGTACTTAATTTAGTAGACTATGACATGGCAGTAAAGAAAAAAATACCAAGAACTGAACTAATATTTGTTGTTGTTTGATTAAAATATGTAGTATTGTTCCTGGTGATTTGATTGGTATGGTAATTTATAACATGTTCATAACATGGTAGTAAAGAAAAAAAAAACCATGAACTGACCAAATATTGGTTCTACTGAAGCTAAAATAAGCCATAAACAAATGGGAACTGTTGATCTTTATAATTCTAGTATTTGTATCATACTGTGACAAAGTATGCTTGGGTTTTATTAACTTTGTTGTTGACCTGAAACCCAGTTTTCAATAAATTACCACACAATTGACATAAATACCATGCAAATACCTATATCAACACAAGCAGATAACGGTACCCTAAATACAAAGTATCGTGGTGTTTTACTGACCAGAACAAATGTCCGCAGAGGCTGACGACGGCGTCCCGCGCCGTGTCGAGGCAGATGTTGCACTCGAGCATCCGCTCATCATGTTTGTCTTCGTCGCCGCCCGAGTCACCGCTAGGGGACGAGGTGCTTGCGCGTGCTTCGCTCGTCTCCGCCATTACACCCTCACTCTATCGCTGTACCACAACACAAAATCTTATCGCGATATTCGCGATCGACGCGAGTGACGTCTTGACTGTGACACGACAATAACTTCCAATAGAAACGTTGTGTAATAGGTCACCATGAACAGATTTAGTCACGACCACTTGAGGAACTTCAGGGTACTGTGAAATTTAGATTTATTTATCCAGACTTCAAGATATTCTACAGGAAAATTAAAAAAATAAATAAATCACATCCCCAGTCCCGTGGTTTAATTTTTTTTTGGCTGTCTGTCTGTCAGTCAAGTCAAAGCCAAACTGTCAGTTTCAGTGTGACCAGATCAAATTTCAGAAAATAACTGAAGCACCCTAGAAAAAATGCTTGTCGTTTGTTGAAAATATTTCACCATTTTTTACCAAAAGTTCGCCGTAGTTTGAAAATTTTAGATAAATAAATAAAGGCTCCATCAAACACAGGCGGTACGAGCGGTAGAGCGGTACGCGCGGTACGAGCGGTAAAGGGCGGTACGGCAGTACCGCGACCGGACCTGTGTGAGCCCTTCTTATATAACCAGTACAATACAGATGCCCGCCCGTCTGCTATACCGCTCGTACCGCCTGTGTGTAAAGGAGCCTCAAAGGGGACATCATACTCCAAAAATTAAGAATTAAATAGATAAGGTACGAGAATAATAATAATACTACGAGTAAGCGAAACCACAGCATACAAAAGTTGCTAGGAAAGAGAGAGATTTTTTTTTCTATGGCATAGTTTCTGTTGGTCACGTTTATATGTGACAAGGACGCGATTCACAGTGATGACACGTAAAATTAATTTTATTGAATAGTGCACTTGTGAAATTAGAGACTTTTAGACATAATCTATCGTGCGATAATGGCGATGTGTTATATCTTAGGCTGCAAAAGTCGGAGTAAGCTGAAATCCAAAAACTTAACCTTTAATTTGTAAGTACGATTTTTACTTAAAATTTTCCTTGACCTACGACTGAGGTGCATACGGCATAATAATATTCATAATGTTCTATAGCACTCTAAAATATGATTAAACAGTTAATTCTTATTCGTGGTATTAACCGACCATATAAGTAGTAGTTATAAATTATAGAGAAGTTAGCTTGTCAGCCATTCTTACGGGTGTTCGCATGTGTCCGATCCTTAATTTTTGTCTTACACACGGTCTCTGACGCCATACTGCCAAATACCGTTCCATTTTGGCAAATATTCTCAAAAATACCTTTGTAAAACAATTTTATCCAAATTTACCCAAAAATACCTTTTAAAGCCGGAAACATACTATCGGATGCGGCTGACGGACGCGACTGACAGCTGCAACTTAGCAATGTGCACAGTCTTAAAACATCCGGTGTGCCAGATCGCTCTCGGACATCCGAACGCTCAAGGTCATCCGAAGGTGACTAGGTCGTCCGCGACTTATGTCCGATAGTGTACACGGCTCAGTCCGATAGTGTACTTTCATAGTCTAGATACCTATCAGTCGCGGCTGTCAGTCGCGTCTGTAAGCCGCGTCCGAAAGTATGTTTCCAGCTTTACACTTTTTTCCATATACTTACATTAAAGGCTCCATCACACACAGGCGGTACGAGCGGTATAGCGGACAGGCGGGCATCTGTATTGTACTGGTTGTCTAAGAAGGGCTCACACAGGTCCGGTCGCAGCTCGCGTTTGTAAACAATTGCCCGCGCGGCGCGCCTCGACCGCGGACAGATCGCGCGGGGCCATAGCATGCCTGATGGGTACGCCGGTAGTTGTTCACTCTTTCGGCTGAAGTTTGACGTAACCGAAGAGTTTGGATGGAGCCCCAACAGCTCTATGGCGCTTTTGCGGTCAATTGTGATTTTATACAATTCACCGCAACCTTTTTTTTTTAAATTTCATTTTCTCATAGTAAAGGGTGAGGAGACGAGAAAAATTGAGATGCGGCATAGTAAAAACTAGTAGGTTTACAGACAGTAGACTACACAAACACCCACCAAGGACTATAAAGGTGCATTTATTATCAGATATTGTAAGTAACAATACACATTTGAATATGCTTTGAGTAAAATATAAAAAGTGGAAAAGCAGCCGGACCAGATAAGTTAAACATAGAGCTTATTAAATATGCGGTGTGTGACCCTTTACTTGATGAAATATTTCATTTAACTCAACAAATGTATCTAACAGGAATCATCCCAAGCGACTTCGAAACAACCAAAACAGTTATGCTACCCAAAAAACCAAATACACGAAAATGTGAAGAACAAAAAACCCTCAGCTTAATATCTCACGCATCGAAAATCCTCATACAAATAATACACAACAGAATAAGACCCATAGCAGAACTCAACATAAGCGAAGATCAATATGGATTCAGGAGAGGTAAAAGAACGCGGGAAGCAATTTTAGCGTTAAAAATGATTAGTAACAAAAGAATTGATTTAGGACTAGAAACACACGTAGCGTTCGTAGATCTCGAAAAAGCATTCGATAACATTAACTGGAAACAAATGATGACCACTCTAAAAAACATAGGAATAGACTACAGAGATAGAAGAATTATACACAAACTATACCAGAATCAAAACACAGTAATAGAAGTAGGAAATGAAACAGAAAAGGCCAAAATAAACCGAGGAGTAAGACAAGGATGCCCCCTTTCACCAACCATCTTTAACAATCTCATCGAGAACGCCATAAGAAAAATAAAAGAGTCAGAAAATGGGGGTGTGAAATGCAATGGCGAACGCATCTTCTTCATACGATACGCAGACGACATCGCAGCACTAGCAGAAACCCAAGAAGAACTCCAAAAACTTATAGTAACCATGGACCGCGCTTTCAAAGAAATATAACTTAAAATAAACGTAAATAAAACCAAAATAATGACCATTACAAGAAATACTCCACCATACAATCCAATCGAGCTAAATAATATCGAAATAAAACAGGTAACATCATTTAAATACTTAGGGAGCACCATCACCAATGACGCGCGAAATGCACCACCGACATCAAAATTAGAATATCAATAGCCAAACAAGCGTTTAACAACAAAAAGCACCTCTTCAAATCTAAAATAGCAAAACATATCAAAAAAAGACTGATCAAAACCTATATATGGAGCATTGCACTTTACGCAAGTGAAACATGGATATTAACACAGAAAGATAGAGAACGGCTTGAGGCGTTCGAGATGTGGTGTTGGAGAAGAATGGAAAAAATCAGTTGGACTGAAAAGAAAACGAACCAAGAGGTGCTCGACATAGTAAAAGAGAAAAGAAAAATTTTGACAACAGTTGAAAATAGAAGGGGAAAGATGTTTGGCCACCTTATACGATATGATAATCTAATGAAAACCATAATAGAAGGAAAAGTAGAAGGAAAGAGAGGGAGAGGAAGACCACGGAGAGCGTTTCTAGATCAGATCAAAGAGAAGGTAGAGGTCATGTCGTACAGGGAGGTGAAGACACTGGCGGAAGACCGCAAGACGTGGAAGTTGCTCCACCGACAAGAGCAGTGCTCTTAAATCCGAATGAATGAGTTAGTAGGTATACTTACGTATAGAATTATTTTCTTTCTATTCTATGTAAGAGCCATTCTAACATCATCACCAGCAAATTCTAGAAATAGGTTTAAATACACGAATACCCATGATTGGTAGGAATGAGTATTCATCGTGAGTCGAAAACATCCGGCGCGCCAGATCACTCTCGGACGTACGAACGCTCAAGGTTAGCCCAAGGCGACGTCCGCGACTAATGTCCGATAGTGTGCACGGCTCATACTGTCCCATCACTATTAGAACTACCGGCATGACGCCACCTAGTGTGAAGCGGCAGAACTTTGAAAGATAGTGCCATCTAGTGCCCAGTAGCAAAACTATGCCCGCGCACATACCGCTCGTACCGCGCTCGCCGACCGCGTGGCTTCCGGACTAGCGGGCGGACACGCGATCTAGGGTTGCCATCAAATACTGTAAATTAGTAAATCTTTTAATGTTGCGTCCTGTAAGATCATGTCTTTTAAGGCTCATAACCAGAAATATTTGCGGCCTTTTCATTTGTTATGATAGCTGGAATTGAAATTATGGTTCTGTTGAATCAAAATACGGCAATTTCATATCAGAAACACGGCAATGAATTTTTATTTGATGGCAACCCTTGTTCCGATGTTTGCCCGCCCGCGTCGCGTTCGCCGAGTTCACCGACCGCGCCCGCGCCAGTGTGTGCAGGTACTGCCGTACCGCCGTTTCGCCCTTTACCGCTCGTACCGCTCTACCGCTCGTACCGCCTGTGTGTGATGGAGCCTTAATGCTGATTTTCAAAAATGTCACTAAAATATACTGAAAAAGTATTAAGATACTGATTCTGGTCACACTGTTTAGTTTTCTACATGGAATTATCATATAAACCATTATTATAGTATACAAAATCCTTGGTTTTCTATTCTGTCACCAGTGCTACCAGCCCCGAAACTTATTATAATCGGCCAAGTGCGAGCGGAGTAGGACTCGTGCACGAAGAGTTCTGTACTGTATGGAAGCCCCTCTCAGTATATTTCTTTTTATTTTCCTTGTAGGTTTGCGTTTGACTACATACTGCCTGATGTTGAGCAGATATGCGGTCATTTTTAATTTAACTAATTATTTTTGAAGGGAATATACCTTAATATTCCTTGAATATCTCAAGCATCTTCTTGTTGCCGTTATTAATATCGAGCGACAAACCCCTAAAAATCAGATTTCTTGTGTCTTCTTGTATTAATTAATTTTAATTAGTTAGTAAATTAAGTTTGTTCACAACGTTGTTGTTTTTATTTGGGAGATTTCCACATACATTTTTTAATGCCTCATCCTTATTAATTTTCAGACTCGTTTTTATTTTTAAAATCATACATATTATTTTTGTTAAAGTTCTTCATGCATAGTGTAAAAGGTAGCTAAACGCGCTAATTTTATATAAAAACATTAAAACTAAGTATAATAACAGAAAACAGGAGCATCAATGTGAAACTAGAAAATCTACCGTTAGAACAGTGAGGTTGGTAACTCTGGCTATTACTTGTATTTAGGGTTTCCAATTACATATTTATTTTATTGCCATATCTTGTTCCATTAAAAAAGAAAAAAAAATTGTGATTGGATGAAGATCTTTAAAAAAAACATAAATTCTTTGAACAACAAAGAAAACGTACTATTTATTTAACAATGGAGATAGGAATTTGTAAGACGAACATTTTTCCAGTTTTTGCTAAAATTCAGCCTTGCAAATTATTCTAATTTAGGATTTTTGATAAGAAATTCATCACAGCAATACTAAGTTGTCGTAGGTGCTAATTATACCAGTTCGTGTCCTCGGTTGTGATTGTGGGAGTTAAAATATTATGTTGAAAAACAATTGTGACGTCACAAAAATCTATCAGCTGAAGAGGTGAGGGGGTCTGAAGACGCATAGCGAGCAAAACAAACAACATGGGTGGCGCAGTGAGCTCGGGACGTGATAACAATGAGCTGGTGGATAACTTGATGAGTGGGAATTACATCCGGAGCAGGCCTGTGGAGCGAGTATTCCGCGCTCTGGACCGCGCGGACTACATGACTCCGGACACTCGAGATCAAGCCTACAAGGATCTAGCGTGGCGACATGGTCCGCTACACCTTTCAGCACCTTGTATTTACAGGTACGTATTGTTAAGCTGTTTACATTTATTTTAATTTAAAATGGTGATTTACCTAAGTACCCTCACACAGTTTGGGTGAGCCCTATTTATTTAGAGGGGGAACAGATCAAACTATACATTGAAGATACAGATTGAAGATAGTTTGATCTGTCCCCCAATGGATAGATCAAACTTTTTTCTTCCATTCTGTCCAATAGACCATAGTATCCCTAAAAATGTATTATGTACATTTCAGTGAAGTGATGGAGGCTCTGGAACTGAAGCCAGGGTTGTCGTTCCTGAACATTGGCTCGGGTACCGGCTACCTCAGCACCCTGGTGGGCCTTGTCATTGGCTCAGCTGGCATTAGCCACGGAGTGGAAGCCTCTCCACCAGTCATTGAATATGCAAACCAAAAACTCTCCCAATTCATTGAAAATTCAGTGATAGTTGATGACTTTGATTTTTGTATGCCTAAATTTTATACAGGTGAGTTTATTTTACAATAATTAACAATATAAACAACAAAATAACTATAAACCAACATTTACTCCTTCTGGTGTTATTTTATTACTGTTACTGAAGAATCATTTCAAACCTAGCTAGCTCATGGATTCAATCAAGGTCACATAAATCATAATATTTTTTTTAACTCATGTGGAATATTGAAAGTTGTTCAATATGTGTTTCAACTATTTTTTAATTTAAAAGAGGATAATTATATATTCAAATAAACAAAAAAATAGCTTACTTTATCATTGGAACAGAACAATCCATGAAAAGTATGACAAACAGTTTAAGAGTATTCTTGTTTTAGGTAAATAACTTTCTTAGATTTACATGAGAGTCTAAGGTGGTTAATCCATTCTGACGTTATCCAATGTTATGACATTATTCATTGACAAAAAGTTTTGTTCATTAGCTTTCATTGACTGATTCTTACCTTACCAAAAATCACTTGTCGCGGCGCATAATGTTTTTAATACATATAATGTTCAATATGCAAAATGTTTAATACGCAACATGTACAATAAATGAACAAAACTCTAAAATGTTCAAACCGCAAAACAATAAAAACGCAGAACATTCAAAAAGCAAAACATTCAAAACGCAAGGCGTTGAGAACTAAAAAAGTTCAAAGCACATTCTAAATGCAAAATAGCTATGCTAGTTATTTATCTAGCAAAGTAGACGTAGTTGTTATTTAATTTAATTATTATTGTGCTTATTAATTTTGTAACAGATTCTGGACACCATATCCATATCCATGATATTATTTTACAAGCAACTCACTCTAGAATTAGTACAGTTTAAAAAATACTACATGAAGCAATGGCTAAACCGTGTTTTTGTCTTTCTAAACTTTCTCCCTGGAGGGGTGACACTACAGAATGAATGTTAAAATAAAAAAGAATCCGAACATTATTTACTTCATCCAAAAATTATTTAAAGAATCGCGATTTATTGATCCGAGGATGTTAGTACTTTATGGTACAAGTGTGTAATGTTGGCGATTACTGCTGAGGCGCCATTGATCTTAAGAGAGCCGATGACTTTTCAACACACTTGTGAATAAAATAATCTATTGCTAAATGCTATTAAGGCTTGTGGGAACCGCAAACTTGGCCATATAACAACAAGCTGTTATCTACCTTTAAAAATTATCGGATTTGAGTGATTTCTTTCCTTTAATCAGCACTTCAAGCGCTACGATTAAACATCTTAGCTTTTACAGTTTTATAAATGACCTTGTAAGTCTCTAAAAAGTCATATTTTTAAGCAAATATTTTAGCTGAAGTATATATAAACTATTCTGAAAGAGAATATGACAAATACTTACGAACGAATCCAATAACAAAACATTAAAAATATGTCAAAAAATTCTTAAGAATTGTATAAAAAAAGCTAAAAGAATACATAATACCAATAAAATGAAACACTCTAAAAACAAAGTAAGAGCTATCTGGTCTATCATAAAAGATATAACACAAAAAAACACAATAAAAAGAATCAAAAATATCTAACTTATGCACAAAGGGAAAATTATAGAGGAGGTAAATACGGTAGCCAACATATTTAATGACTTTTTCGCAACAATGGGTAAAACCCAAAATAAAAATAAATCCAAAAATATGAAACCACTGGCCAACACCACCGCCACAAACTCCATGTACCTCTCCCAGGTTACAGAAAGAGAGATTACAAAAATTATTAAAAAACTACATAGCAAACATAGCTGTGGCGTGGACGAAATCACATTAGTAAAATTCTGCTCAATGGAACTGACATTGCCCATTACAACTTTAATAAACCAATCCTTCCATGAAGAATGCTTTCCCGATAGATTAAAGATAGCAAAAATTAAACCCATACCCAAAAAACACAGTAAAACCACGGACCCAAGTAACTACAGACCAATAGCCCTCCTATCAACTTTTTCAAAAATATTCGAACGCGCTATATCAGATCAGCTATATAACTTCTTGGAAAAATACAAACTCCTAAGTGATAACTAATTTGGGTTCCGCAAAAAATCATCAACCTCCCTAGCAGTTTATAAATTCATCCAACAGATATTAAATAACATGCGCGATAAATACCACTCCATCGGATTACTACTCGACCTGAGTAAGGCGTATGATAAAGTCTCCCATAAAATTTTATTTGATATACTGTTCAAAACCGGAATAAGAGGTAAACCACAAAACTGGCTGAAATCATTTTTACTAAACAGAAAGCAACTAGTCCAAATAGAATACCATACCCAGAGTACCGAAACAATAAAAACTGCAACATCAAAATTCATAACAGTGAACTCTTCGATACCACAAGGGAGTGTTGTGGCATGCGTGTTGTTCCTCATTTATAAATGGATTGCCAAACCTAACAAAATCCCCGTGCATATTATTTGCAGACGACATTTCTTTGCTATTTCGGTGCACACCCAGCTCAAACTCACTAATCCAAATCAAAAACACCTTTTCTGATTTAGAAAATTGGCTAACAGCCCACAATAATGAAATAAATGTAAAAAAGACGAAACTAACTCAATTTCTACCATACCAAAAAAAGACCATAGACCTAAATAACATTAAACAACACCTAAACCTTCAAGAAGTCGATGAACATACCTTTCTGGGCCTTAGCATAGACTCGCATCTAAACTGGAAATCGCACTTAAAAAAGACAAAAACAAAAATATCCCAATTCATCTACGCATTAGCAAAACTAAAAGCTAACACCAACGAAGCGACTGCTATCACAGCTTACTATGCTTGCTCCTGGTTACGCTACGGCGTCCTTTTATGGGGGAATAGCACCGAAGTAAATACATTATTTGTATCACAAAAAAATGTATTCGTATTATAGCAAATATTAAACAAAAATGTAGCTGCAGACCGCATTTCATCCGCTTAAAAATTCTTACACTCCCATGTATCTACATACTAGAAACAGCAATATTCGTCAGAAAGAACATAAATATGTACAACAAATGCAATAACCCTCGAAGAAATGAGCAACTATTACTACCAGAACCAAAATTGGAAATATTTAAAAGAGGCCCTGAATATATGTGCATAAAAATTTACAATAAAATCCCAGATACAATAAAAAAAGAAACTTTAGACAAATCCTTTCAAACTAAACTACAACACTTCCTAATACAAAAATGCTATTATGACTTAGGTGACTTTTTAAATGATAAATTCTGATCTCAGCTTAGTAAATTACTCAAGTATAGTTCCACATATGTAATTAAAAAAAAAAATCGAATAATTATTCAAACAATGTTGAACAATCCTAGTCTTACATTACGAGAAAATTGTTACGTCCTTATTAGAATACTACTAAGTGTATATAACTACAATACAGTGTATTCTCAATGATTAAAATCAGCCATGCCCTATGTAACAGGGTGACATGTAACTAATTAGATATATGTACACTCTAATTGTACCTATGTGTTTTGCCAAAATAAACAAATAAAGAAAGAAGACGTCTCGTACGTCATACATGCAATATTTCTTACTCAAGCGATTAACACCAATAACAACATTTTGTTATAATTTAAGGGGTAAAACGAGTTTTTTCCCGGAATGTAAATTTTATCAAAAATATTCCGAAAATTCTTTCGATGTTCTACAGAAAACGCGGAAGCAGTGGTCGGTGCAGACTCCTCTTAATATATAATCTAGGCAAGGTTACCCTCAAGGCGTTTTGAAAAAAAAAAAAAAACATTTTAGAACATAAAAAACTTAACAGTGAACCTAACACAACTGAATATTACCAAAAACTACTAACAAATTACATTCATACTCAACGAACTTACAACACTTAACTTTACTACACTCGAATCATACAAATCGGCGGATGTGAATTTAGCTACAAGCTGCGCGAAATCCAAACAACGCGCAGCTTTATGTGAGCTTCAGTCAGGATTGGGTATTGCGCAGCTTGTACCGAACTTCACATCCGCCAACTTGTATGATTCAGCCTATTATTACCAAAGAAGAATACGAGAACTGGAACGCTTATGAAGCAAAATTTTAAAAAGAAAAATGTACTCTCTTTCTATAGACAAAAGGTTCACATTTGTTTCTTACTTATCAAATGGGAAAAACGTTCCTAGCAGGACAGCAACAACTGTTGGGCGTTGTCCCTTTCTCGAAACTTACCAGTATTAATAAAACTATTGGATGGTAGATTATCTCATATATCTGGTAATCATTAAATCGCATTTAATCATACACGTTGATAAATAAATTAGCATAAAATGTATTGTAATTAACGTAATAAGTTCGAAAATGTTCTGATTTTAATATTGGTACGTAATTATTTTTGCAATACAAAAACTGTTTTTTCATATTAGTAGAATTAGTAGTAATTTACCAACTACGCACGGCCGCACATATGGCACTTCATAAAACAATATGGCTGATAATTTATGCAAAAGTCGTTATTCTGCTTGCTGCTTAATATTTTTATAAGTTGAAAAACGTAAAATTGTTGCGTTAAGGGCTGTAATAGCTTACGAAGTACTTTTTACGAGTTACTTTTGTCGAGTAGTAAGGGCTTATGCTGGTTGTGAAATTTCATTTTTTAGGTAAATTTCTTGGTTTATTTACAAATTTCTGGTGTAGGGTGACAATAACAACAAAACATTTCGGGAATGTGGTGTTAGGTTGTAGAGAGAAGTAATGACTGCTTATATACAGGGTGTTAGGTAGAGGGTCCGACAAACCAAACGGATGTATTCGGTAAGCCATTAGGAGAATACAAGTTGGCCAAAAAAATTCCCTGACCCCCAATTTTTTTTTCAAGATTTTATTTGTTAATCTTCCTTTCGTCACCAAAATTGTACTTATTTACCTCTATAACATTTGTTAAATCTATTTTATACTGGATATTATTATTTTAATTTGGTGTCTGATACATTTTCAGGTCACGCAAAGCAAAATTAGATGATAACCATAGCTAACTAACTGATTTAGAGCTCATAGAGTGAAAAAATGACATGAATTTTACATCAAAGTTCAAATTTGACAATGATCTAGAAAAAAAACCACTAGCAATTCTGGAGGTAATATGCATTTAAAAACTTCACTATCTATTACTTATTACAACGGCATACTAAATTGGTATAATACTTATCAACTTGTTGAATAAATGAGGTACAAGAGAAAATTCAAACAACAGAAATAAATACAAAATTATTATTATTTTAAATCTTTTTCGAACACAGGTCCTTGGTTACGAATACACGTCCGGCATCTACGGCGTATTTCTTTTGTAGTAGTGTTTAGTGTCATTTCTGCTTTCATTTTTGAAAATGTGTCTTCAATTCTCGTCATCAATTCTTCTTTGGTATTTACTTCGACCTCGTATACCAACTCTTTAGCACGTCCCCAGACATATAAATCGAGCGGTGTTAGGTCTGGGCAACGTGCGGGCCATTCGATTGGGCCACGTCTCCCAATCCATAAATTAGGGTAACAGATATCCAAATACTCGCGTACTATGTTGCGGTAGTGGGCCGGACAGCCATCATTCTGAAATATGAGTGTCCGCTCATCTTCAAAAATTGGCAGGTGGCTAATTAATTCCAGCAGGTCATTCATTAGAAATTCGAGGTAATTTTCTCCATTTAATGTATCTGGGAGATAATGGGGTCATGTGAGGTCTCTCCCAATGACACCTGCCCATACGTTAACCAAAAACTTGTGCTGGTATGAGGTCTCTCTGATCGCGCGAGGGTTCTGTGATTCCCATCTGTGTAGATTATGTTGGTTAAAGATCCCATCTCTCGTGAATTTAGGTTCATCCGTCCAAAGAATTGTCTTCAGAAATTCGTTGTTATCTACGTCCGAATGAAGAAGAAGTCGGCAGAACTGTAAACGCCGCTCTTGGTCCCCTTCTACTAAACCTGAAACAAAAACCAACCCTTTCAGAACATGAGATGGGCAAATTGTACGGCAATTATTATTATTGTATGTAGAGCGAGTTCTAGAAACACCACTAAATTGTTACCTACAATGGGCTTAGCTCGAACTCTCTTAGCCGTCGTAGTCGTAGGTACCCTAATTTGCAAATATTCATAATAATAAAAATATAGCTAAGCTAGGCTAAGAGAATTCGAGCTAGGCCCATTGTAGGTAACAATTTAGTGGTGTTTCTAGAGCTCGCTCTAATAATAATTGCCGTACAATTTGCTCATCTCATGTTCTGAAACGGTTGGTTTTTGTTTCAGGTTTAGTAGAAGGGGACCAAGAGCGGCGTTTAGAGTTCTGCCGATTTCTTCTTCATTCGGAAGTAGATAACAACGAATTTCTGAAGACAATTCTCTGGACGGATGAATCTAAATTCACGAGAGATGGGATCTTTAACCAACATAATCTATACAGATGGGAATCACAGAACCCTCACGCGATCAGAGAGACCTCACACCCACGTAGACAAAAACTATGTCGGCGTATTTTTCGTTACTAAACTCCGTCATGTCAGCACAGAAAGAATCCACTTAGCAACAGCAACAACAGTCAACGTCAATAAAAACAACAGTTAACAACGATAACAGCCATTAACGTTAACAGTTAAACAAATCAAAAGAATAACAAAACATAAAAAACCTTTAAGAATCACGATTACTCGTACACGCGTCAAACAGTGATAGCAGTCAAAGCTTGACTGATTACTTACATATTTTATTGGTTTTGACAACCGGGAGCTTAGTCTTAGCATGCCGTCTCGGCGTTCTTTGAGTGACAGAGAAAGAGGAACTGATAACAATGGTTTTATACCTACTAGTCGTACTAGGTCCTTTGTTTTACGTAGATGGCACATTTTTTATTGTTATCGTTGTTATTTTGAATCCTTTTTTACTCAATAAGTTGGTGAGTATTATACCAATTTTTATACTGTTGTATTATGTGATAAATAGAAAACATTTTGAACGCATATTACCTACAGAATTGCTTGTGGTTAATTTTTAGATCATTGTCAAAGTTGAACTTTGATGTAAAAAATATTTAATTTTTTCACACTAAAAGCTCTAAATTAGTTAGTTAGCTTTGATTTGTATCTAATTTTCCTTCGCGTGGCCTGAAGATGTATCAGAAATCAAACCAAAGTAATAAAATCCAGTATAAAACCGATTTCACAAAGGTTATAGAGGTAAATAGGTACAATTTTGGTGAAAACCGCAAAATTAACAAAAAAAATCTTTAAAAAAAAATAGGGGGTCAGGGATTATTTTCGGCCAACTTGTATTCTCCAAATGTATCCCCGAACATGCCTGTTTGGTTTGTCGGACCCTCTACCAAACACCCTGTATAATGTAATACTACGTACGTTAGTAAATCATTGTACTTAATCAATTAAGAACCTACTTCTATGAACTATGCACTTTTATTGTATAATGGCAAAATAATGAACTGTGTTGTACTTAGTAACTAGTACAGCTCGGTAACTACGGGTATATATAATTTGCTGTCGCGCTATTTATCAGCTAATTTTTTGTAATATTTGGCAAGATGATTTAGTATATTCTAACAAGATTTGTAAGTATGAGTAAAACTGGTCAAAAGCGAGTCGAGATTTTCAATTTGTTTATTTATAGAAAATGTAACTTACAGCACTTAATACTAGGATTTATATTTTTCATCCTTAAAGACTACGAATTAAAAAATTACATAAAATATAACAGAATAAATACAAACATGAATTAAAAGTTATAAGAACAACAACGTGTTATACTTTTTTTACGCTAACTATACCTACCGTTAAATTTTAGGAATATTTGTGATCACAATTTGACTTCTTCGCAATATGAAAAAATATTTTTAGCAGTTATTGTTGTCCATTTGTCGGCAAAGATGTCTACTAGCGGGTGGGAGGCGCTGAGGGCATTAAGATGATGGTATAGAGATAATATTATAATGACCTGATGAACTGAGCCGAAAAGAGGTTTATGATAAGGCTATAGTTTGAGACTAGACTATAATTTGAGGAAAAAATCTGCTGTTACATATGTTTTGTCGATTCCGAGTGTCAGTTTTGCATGGAACAGCTGCTTCTTCTCTCGAATTTCGGGTTGGTCTCATTGTAAACGTTCGTAATAATGGTCTTAATCAACCAATCATTTTTACTTAATACAGGGTAAGCAGATAACCCTGTTTATAATAATATTTGAATTTCAGATTTATCCCACCTGAAATAAAAATGATTTCCCTCATTCTTTTATTGACCTTTCGACGGTATATACTTAGTGTTTTGTAGATTGTCCTATTAAATTAAATTACTGTATGGATACACTAGTAGAAAGAGATATATTCCAATGTTGGTGCTTTACTCTTCAGAACGTTTTTGGGATGCACGTAATCATTCCAGTTCTCGTATGAATCTTCCTTGACTATTACATACTTACATATTTATTCCCCACAGGTAATGCTCTCTGCCTGTCTCCCTCGCACTCGTACGACCGGGTGTACTGCGGCGCGGGCGTCGTGGTCAAACATGAGGAATATTTAAAACAATTCATCAAGGTAATATTACTTCATAGTTTTTTATTTATTCTATCCATCCATCCATCAGCCGAAAGACGTCCACTGCTGGACATAGGTCTCCAATAAGACCGGTTAGAAGCGGCTTGCATCTAGCGCGATCCTACAGTCTTAATGAGGTAATCCGTCCACCTTATGGGTGGACGTCCTACGCTGCACTTGCCGGTACGTGGTCTCCACTCGAGAACTTTTCAACTCTAACGGTCATCAGCCCTACGCGCTATGTGCCCTGCCCATTGCCATTTCAACTTGCCAATCCGTTGGGCTATGTCGGTAACTTTGGTTCTTTTACGGATCTCCTCATTTCTAATTCGATCTCGCAGAGAGACTCCGAGCATAGCCCTCTCCATAGCTTGTTGGGCGGTTTAGTCGCATAATGACAAAAGCGCAAAATGACAACCAGGGCGCATATTGTCCAAAGAGCAAAATGTTCAAAAATAATTACGTCCAAGGCGCACAATGACTAAGAAGCAAAATGTCCAAAGCACACAATGACTAGGAAGGAAAAATGTCTATAGCGCACAACGTCTAAAATTCTGATTAATACTAAAACATTTATCGGATATAGTATTGTGTTATAACTGCGGTTGTTTTAACCGTTTAGCCATGTCAGAGGCCTTCAGGCGGCCTAAAAACTCTGACACCAGGGCTAGCCACCCGGCCTATACGAACTTACTTACTTACTGCGATGATATACAAATTATTTTGGTCTCTGAGTCAACACAGTAACGAGCATTATATTAAACAAAACTACCAAAGATTTTACAAAGTTGTGTGGTAACTACAAAGTATAAATAAAAGTATAGTATAAGTACCCGACTATCATCAAATTATATTTTTTTTCAATAACACTACCCTCAAATTAATATTTTATCAATAACTTGTCATGTCATTGAAAAACAATCAAATTTCATTTCCGTTAAATAAATTATGCAATAATATTTTAAAATAATATAATCGGCTAAGTGCGTGTCGGACTTGCGCACGAAAGGTTCCGTGCATATGGAAGCCCCTCTCAATATATTTTATTTTAATTTAATTATGAATTTTTGAAGGGAATATACAACTAACTACACAATATACTGGGACTATTTAAAGCATCTTCCTGTGCCGTTATTAATATCAAACAAAAAATTAGAGTCTTGTATGGGAGCCCCCTCTTAAATATTTATTTTAATTTAATTATTAATTTTCAAATTGAATATTTGACTAAGTAAATATTTCAAGCAACTACCTGTCGCCATTATTTATATCAAGCGAAAATCTGCTATAAATTCAGATTTGTTAAATGGGAGCCACCCTTAAATATATTTTTCTCTGTTTTTAGTACTTGTTGTTATAGCGGCAACAGCAATACATCTGTGAAAATTTCAACGTTCTAGCTGTAACGGTTCATGAGATACAGCCTGGTGACAGACAGACAGACGGACGGATAGCAGAGTCTTAGTAACAGGGTCCCGTTTCACCCTTTGGGTACGGAACCCTAAAATTAAGGAATAACATAATTATTATGAAATATACCAGATACCTATGGTTTTTACTAGTACACATAGCCTTAATTGTGTTGTTTAATATCGCGTATGTGGATGGCGCTGTTAATCGTATCGTAAGTATAGATGGCATAAGGTTTTAAAATACAAATAGTTGTAATCGAGCACCAATACAAGCAATGGAAGTTAATTTAACAGAATAAATAAAATTTTGGACGTTTTGCTCTATAGACATTTTGCTTCCTAGTCATAGTGCGCTTTGCAATTTTTTTCTTCCTAGTCATTGTGCGCCTTGGACGTAATGCTCTTTGAACATTTTGCTCTTTGTACAATTTGCGCCCCGGTTGTCATTTTGCGCTTTTATCATTTTGCGACTAAACGGCTCTTACGACACCTGGTACTAGAGGGAGGTGCTATTCTACTCTGCCGGCACCCCACGGCTTGGCGAAGTGTATTAAAAATAACCAATCCTCTATTTTGGACGATCCGCCATATTGGATTTAGAATGACGTCACATTATTTTTCGAGTTACTCTCAACCATCCCTTTCATTTGATACCCATATTGTAGAAGTGGATTAAAAATAACTAATCCTCTATCTTAGACGATTCGCCATATTGGATTTAGAATGATGTCACACACCATATCGTGCATTGTCATCCAAATTTAACGTGTATACAAAATTTCAGCTCAATCGGTTACATATATACACAGTCAGGTCATAAATTCTGTCACATGTTTAATATAAAATAATTGAAACAAGTTTATTCTTTATGTAACCATTTATATACCAAAATAAACTTAACAAAACAGATTCTTATGACAATAAAGTTTATTCAAAATGACCTCCGTGATTTTGAATACAGGCCTTCAATCTGCGCGGCCAGTCGTCTATCGCAGCACGAACGAGGTCCATGTCAATATCGGCGGCTGCCTTAATCAAGGATGTCTTGAGTGACTCCAAATTGGGATGAGGCTTTGAGCACGCCTTTTCCTCCAAGCGTTGCCATATCTTGTAATCTAACGGACTCAAATCTGGACTGGAGGAAAGGAGGGCCACTCTTCGTGCCGGATGAAGTCGATTTCACGCGTCGCCAGCCAGTCTTGTGTGCTCTTCGCTCTATGAGCTGGCGCCGAATCTTGTTGGAATACCCAGTGCCTGTTATTGAACATGGTATGAGAAACAGGTTCCACAAGGTTCGTCAGGACTGTATTTTGATACACAACTGCATTCGTTTTTACACCTTTCTCACAAAAATGTACCTCTGTTAAGCCCCAATAAGAAACTCCCAACCATACCATGAGCGAGGATGGAAAATGATCTCGTTGGACACGCGGGATACGGTTGCTCGCTTCTTCACTACTGTGTGCGTACACCTTATCATTTTATTTGTTGTAGCTCTCTTCTACGGTAAAAATTTTTTCATCCGAAAAAAATATTTCACGATATTTTTTTCCCGCGTACCGCTTCAACAAAGCGCGGCATCTCTTCAGTCTCAGGTCTATTAGACGAGCATTTAAACGATGTCCTGTTTTTCTTCGATATGCCCGAAGCCCTAAGTCTTCATTTAACACCCTTTTCGCCGTGGTTCTGCTTAACCCCATCTGAAGGGCCAACAGTTTCTGCTTACGTTTAGGATTTCTTTGAATTCGCGCCTTCACAGCTTTGACCACTGCTGGAGTCCTAACAGACCGAGGGCGACCACTTCTTGACCTGTCATCTACACTAGAGTCTTCATTGTATCGTTTGATGGTACGATAAACGAATCTTTTGGTTATATTCAAATTTTTCAGTAGGATGTCAAAAATTTAAATTGGCGCGTAACCGCAATGTTGCAACGCAATAACTGCAACACGGTCTTCTTTAAGCGTCCACTCCATATTTAAAAATGAGTAAAATTCTAAAAAGCATACATTTTTATTTTCATGAACAATTCAAAATTCGAATTCAACAAACTTTTTTATGGCCAGCATTCTAAAAGAAAAGTTTTTACTGTGTGACAATACTTATGACCTGACTAGGTACATACATACATACATACATTGCAAGTTAAATAAAAGCATTTAAAAAAAAATGTTGTAACGCTTTCACGGTAGCATCCGTCCCCCTACCGTATGTGTGCGTTTCTCAGATTCGCTTTCTGTCTCGCTCGCTCCCGTGCGCGTCGTGAATTTTTCAAATTCAATCATGTAATCACATATTGTTGAATAATAAAATTCAATACCACTGTTGGTGTCTAGAATTATATGCAATAGGCTAGTTGACTAAATTTAAAAATTGGTTAATTATATACTTATATTTATTTTATCCCAAAAAACCTTTATTTTAATAAATTATTGGTATTTACATTACGTTTTTGTATTTATACAAAAAAATAATATAATGTATAAAATAACTCTTTCTGATTGGTGTTCGCTGTTTAGTCTAGTTCGTGATTTAATGCCTATTTTGTTAGAAATTATTTTGTAAAAATATTAATTATCTTTAATTTTTATGAGATATAGATTCGTTTTTCCCTCTGTACATCTCTTAATTAATAAATAGAAACTATAATACAAACAATTTAAAACTAGTGGACAAGCCTATCGTAATAAGGAAGTTTCCTTTGTCATAAAAACTAAAAATAATTATATACATTTAAAGACGTTAAAAATATATTAGATAAAGTGAAAATAATACTTGAATATCTTAATAAATGACGGAGTTATGGATGTCTAAACACGACCGCACGAAATCAAAAAGACCCGCGACGGATTTATGCGTGTGACGTCATCCGACCCAGGAGCCCAGCCATCGGTTAGGCGGGAGTAAGGAAAAAAGGAAATAAAGTGCTTCATTCTATACCGGGTATTTTTCTAAGCCACGAATACGTTCTAGGATATCATTGTACTCATCTTTATGTTATGATCAACATTCATTTACTATGGGACTAACCCCCCAATATTACGAATAAAAAGTCAGCATTCCCATAAATTTTGTCGTGTATAAATGAACTGTGAAAGTTTGTCGTGTATAAGTGATTTCGTGTGGTCATGTTTAAAAATTCATAACTTCGTCATTTTGGAAGATAATTGAAAAATAAAAACACCATAATTTATTGCAGACTTGGTGTTATTTAATAAAATTAGTAAACGGGAAACTTCCTTATTGTGTATAAGTTAGTATGTAATACATTAAGATTATATTTGTAATAAATAAATATATGTGTTACGCGCGACTTGTGCAGGTGGGCGGCGTGCTGGTGATGCCGCTGGCGGACCAGTTGGTACAGATGCGGCGCGACTCGCCCGAGCGCTGGACCAGACGCAACCTGCTCAACGTGTCGTTCGCGCATCTCGCCGAGCCCGCGGCGCGCGACCGCGACACGCTGCTCATGCTAGGTATGCTCCTACCTTAACTTATTACATGCTAGTTTCAGTTTCGTCCGCGTGACATTTTGATTTTTGTGCTATCCCATTGAAACCTTTTATTTTTTCGGGATAAAAAGTAACTTATGTCACTTTCCGTCTTTCAAACTATGCCCATGCCAAAAATCAAGTTAATCCGTTGTTGCATGACAGAGGAACTAACCAACAAATAAAATGTGTATAAAAATATTTAGGGACATATTACACATGGTCTCTGACTCCAAACTAAGCAAAGCTTGTGATATGGCTGCCAGAGACTGATATACTACTTAAACATATTTTTTAAATACATACTTATATAGATATACCTAAAATACACCCAGACACAGAGCAAACACCTTATTTTCATCATATAACTGCTTGTCCTGGATGGGAATCGAACCCACGCCTCTTTGACTTAGCAGTCAGGGTCACTAAACACTGAGACACCGAGGCAGTCTGAAAGTCCCAAATACACTTTCGGGTTTATAATATTAGTGAGGATTACACCTTGCCATTCCCAAATAAACCTATTTGTTCAAATCAACTTCAAAAGAGGAGGTTTTCAATTCCACTATTCCTTTATTTTCTATAGTATTTTTTTGTTGGAAGATCATAATGCAGAGGTTGTGTCCTAATTAAATTTTATAGAAAACAGTTGTCGATAAAAGGCGTTTTTGAAAAATCAACAATAATGTAGAAGTGACTACTTCGATAATACATCGATACCTGCGGACTATTCTGATTCTGTACCTACCGGTTGAAGTTGGTTTTGCCATTTTTGGGAAAAAATATTATTTTATTCAAGTCATTGGAGTAGTTTGCGCCGGCGGCCCAGAGCCACGCTCCGTTATTGGTCTCGGCTCGGGTAAGCGCTGGAGGGGAAATGCACACAACACCCCTTGCCAGTAGTGTCAGTACTGGATCAATAACTGCACTAAATAAGAATAAAAATCATAAGGAAAGCTGCATACCTGAGTCAGCTAAAATTTTGACGCTATAAGTTTACAAAATACATGTTTATAAAGAATCCAATGCAATTTGTATATCATTTGAACCACTTTCTTATCATACGAGAGTTTCTATGTGTATAATATAAATGGTATAGTCCGAATCTTATGGCTTGTGGGCAACATCACAGCCGGCAACTTGTATGATTCGGTCTAGACACAGGAGTGAGCGTCCCGTTGTGTGCGCAGACGAGCAGTGTCCGGCGCCGCTGCAGGTGCTGTCGCGGGCGGCGGTGCGCGCAGCGCTGCGCGAGGGCGTGATGCGGCGCGACGCGGCGCTACGCGAGCCCGCCACGCCCGCGCCGCAGCCCTCGCGCGCGCCGCGCCGCATCCGGATACCCCTGGAAGCCGGCTCCGATGGTAACACGACACACCACTACACAACACAACGACAAACCACCCAAACGCCACCTCGTTGTTACGTCACGTCAACTCACTACACCAAATCGCGGGTCTCGCGCGTGCCGCGCCACGTCTGGGTACTTGCGTAGCTTGGCTACCAATTGACTAGCTAATCAGAGTCAATTATTAATGTTCGGTTTGCACCCAATATCAGGCCAAGATCGATCCACACATTGGAGTGTTGGAACATCTGAAACCAACACCACAGTTTTTAGCCAACATAGCCAATGCGTGCCCCAGTTGCCGGCTCCGATGGTAACACGACCCACCAGCCCACCACTCGTACGCTATCAACTCTGTCGCCTTGATACACTTTTTTATTTTCGTCAGGGTTTCCTCTGACTCAAGCCAGATACTTTATGATATGAAACATTATTGCATCTCGTCTTTCGATTGTGATTGCAATTTTACTATAAATACATATTTTGTTTTCATAATTTTTTTCTGACATACCTACCTATTTTTTATTTATTTTTCTTATTTCGACCACATTACACTACATTAAATGGTGCCATACACACCCTCAAGCATACTTAACTGCATTAAGCCGACTTCAAAAGCATCTACGTATTATGCTACACTACGCATTGTGCCTTTGTCTTGGGATCAATAACGAAGTACCAGACCGCACATTGTCACTACAGAAATTTTATACCAAACAATGTCACGTTCCACGGTGAACAATAATGCTGTGATACGACCACATGTCCACTTTCTGCAAATGAATAGCATACTTATTCCGAAATGCCCGCAATGAACTTGCCTATTTTTATTATTATGATATTCATAGTCGAAGAAACAGTAACAGGATGAATCTGCCCTATATCATGCTCAAGCATGTTATGCGATCGTGACAGTTTTCTTGCACTAATGTTGTTGTCACAAAATTATTAATAATAATTGTACCGTGGTCATTACAACTACTGATTGATGACTCAAATATTACGATATACATAATATTGTGACATGGAAATTATGTAAAGTTAATTTTCATGACAAAATACCTTGTGACTTGAAATGGCCGACGCGAAGTTTGAAGTAATGTCGAGTTGTGTAGTTAGTCGAGCGCATGTGTTGGCGACAACGGTGCAAGCGTGGGTCCACATTGCAGAGGAGCTGAGCGACGCAGAATGGGACGACTTAATCCACTTTGCAGAGGAGCTGAACGAGTTGCACGACCTGGACGAGGCGGGCGGCGCGCACGAGATGAACGCGCTGCTGTCGCTCGTGCTGTCCATGGGGCAGAACCGCGCTGCCGGCTCGCTGCGCTTCGAGCCCGACGACGAGCACGCGCCGCCGCAGCCACAGGTACCACCTCTCTTCCGGCGGTCTACTCTCCCTCCGTCTTACGAATTTTCGATCAGTCCACGCGTTTGTAACCCAATTTTGTAAAAAAAGGGAAATGTTTTTTAGGTTCTTTGCATCCCAAAAAGTCCACAAAGAAACTAAAGAAGTTTCCACTTCAAAAAAAAAATTCTATCTTTTTGGGGTGGGCATGATTGCCCCCTTAGCGAATAGCTACGCCAATGATTGGAAGTGTGGGTGCGTGTAGTGAGATAATGTTGTGTGTGTAGGAAGCGGAGGTTGAGCGCGAGGACGCGGCGCCGGCGGGCGACGACTTCGTGGTGTTCGACGTGGGAGTGCGCGCGGCCATGCGGCGGCGGCCCTACTCGCCGCGGCCCGCGCCCGCGCCGCGCGCCCCGCGACGCGCGCCCCGCCCGCGCCTCTTCTGGAGCGACCCTAGCTCCAGCGAGGACGACAGCGCGCAGGTACACATACCACTCGCCTACATGTGGCGCCATCTATCCATTCGTCAGCGATCTGAGCGCTTGCACCGGCCATTTGTGGCGTACTACCTTACGCCCATGCAAAATGTAGGTGGGGTGGTGGGTGACGTGGGCGTGAGCGTGAACGTGTGCGAAGGTTAAATCTTGCCCTCGATGTCGAGCGCGAACGATTTCCATTGGCTACTTGTTCTGACAGCTTTGCAACTTGGCATGTCAGTTCGCTCACTTGCCTGGCCAAATCATCTTACGGCTGTGCTGAGGTACTGGCCACTTGCACGTGCGGGTAAGAAGGGGCAATGTCGTGCACTCGGTCAGCTAAATCGGCCAGTTTCTCCAAGGGGTACTCCGACTGTGATGCTATGACTGTTTGGATCCCTTGTGGTAGACGGCTTGACTAAACCGTCCATAAGAATTCCTTTGGCACAGATGGACCGGCAAGACTCTGCAAGTGCCGCAAAAATGTAGACAGTTTTCTGTCTCCTAATTCCTCATGCATAAGAAGCTGTTTTACTTTCTTTTCCTGAGACGCCGAGAGACGTTTAATTAGTTCAGACTTACCCATACCAGCGAGTTGACATACCCAAGCAACAACGCCATTCTACTTTCCAGAAGATTTGCGAAATTCTACACATGTGTTCCTGCGGCAGGGTCACGTGCGCGTTTCGTTAGAACCTCCTTACGCTGGTCCCTACCTGGTCATTAAGCCTAAGTTTTTCACCATTAACGTAAACGGCAGAAAAACCAACGTCACGGTAGACCGACTTAAACCGGCGTATATGATGTAGGAGAAGACGAAGACAACATCTACACAGTTGCCTGCCAACCACCAGCCAATCAATCAACCTACTGAGAAAACGATCCCGAAGCGCAGAGTGAGATTCCCAGACTTCTATCGACCGTAGTCACGTTCTGGCCGGGGGAACATGTGGCGTACTACCTTACGCTCATGCAAAACCTGCACGTAAAAAGTAACATTTTTACTATTAAAATAAATGTAATATTCTTATGCGCTTGGGCCAGCTCCCAACAAGCAGGTTTTGCATGCAGTGTACAACTTGGTAGTACGCTGTGGCGGACTGCATCGCGCCGGCCCGGTCGTTAGACGCTCGACGCAGCCGCTCGTCGCACGACCGCGTTCCGTGACTTTTATTTACTTTATTTTCGTTCTAAATTTTTATTCGGCTAATTATTATAAAACTGTTGTAAATTCTCTTAAATTCTAAATTAAATTAAATCAGTGTCGCAGTTAAAAACTTCTTTGAATTTTAAATATAACGCAACAATATACCATATATTCACGCCGAGACCTCGCGCATACATAATTTGCTTGCCTGGTTTTCAGAAAGGACTTTTCAATAGCAAGAAGGTACTCCTTTATCCTCTTGTATTGGTTCATACAACACGGTACTTGCCGGTCAAGTATAGCCGCGAACCCGAACAGCGCCCTCTACCCAGCCGCCAGCGCCTCTCGCTTGCAGCCTGCCAATCGCGCGCCTGCATTGCGCAAACGACGTCATAAACTTCATTGCCTAGAAATAGATTACCGCCGCCGTTCGGTTGAGTGTAATTTTCTATAGGATTCAATTTGGAGAATGTGTCAAAGCTACACTGCCATTCAGACGAATGAAATGTCAAAAACAATAGTCAAATGCAATCAACTTTATCGATGTTTTGTCTCGACCAACCATTATTCTGTCGAACAATATTGGTAGAAACACTAGAAACCACCAAACTAAGTTACTCGTATCGGTTTTCTGTTAGTGGTACCATTGATTAGTTCCATTGATAGTACTACTCACGTATGTATACTTTGCTAGTACCATTATGGTACTAGTGACGTAGAGTGTTATCTGGTTGTGTTTTCGAGTAACCTACTCAACTATGTATTAATTACCTGTAAGTAATAATTATTTTGTTCAGGTTAAGGAAAACAAACGTCCGAAGCTGGACAGTGGAATCGGCGAGGGCTCGGCGTCCAGCGGCGCGTCGCCCGACAAATCGGATGATAAGTCGGACGACAAATCGGACGAGAAATCAGACGACAAATCAGAGGAAAAGACCAGCCACACCCACTCTTCCAATACGGAAGACGAAGATGGTAAATACTCTTTAGTTCCTATAAACCTATTGAAATAAAGTATATAAGGACTTAATGAGCGACGACATGAATAAAGACGAATACGGACTGACTTATGAGTCATGTTAATATTTTTAATTTTACACTCGGCCATTCTTATCAAGACTCGTCCCTGTGCACTATACAGGGTTATCCCTATTCAATTAGCATCCTTTTAGGGGCTTGTTCTGCACATCAAAACTAACAACTTATTGTTCTGCGACTTTTCGCATTACAAAAGTTGTTAGTTTTGATGATTTGATAACCCTGTATAATTAACAATAAAGCATTTTCTGAGTTTGTATACCAGTTTACATTATTACTTTTCTTCGTCTTTATTATTTTATAGTGAGACGCTATATGTCGTAATAAATTATCTTTATACGATTACCTTGCAAAATTATTAATTTATCTAATTATTTTGATGTTCGCTAGATGGCGATACGGATATGGCATGGGTAGATGAGACCGCGTCGAGCGGCGCGGGCAGCGAGTCGGAGGGAGACAGCGGCGACTGCGACTCGGCTGTCAAGCGCCTCCGCTGTCTTCGGCAGTCGCACGGTAAATACTGTTAGCTCTCACGGCCGCTAGATGGCAACACAAGTACAAAAGTCAGAAATGTCATTTGTGCGCATACCGTGAGACAGACGCGTGCGTGATGTCACTTGTCGTGCGTGATGTCGATTCCATCGGAAAACCGGCGCCGGCTGTTATACTAAGCGCCACACAAATCGGCGGATGGGAATTTATGCGCAGAACGCGGCGCAATAGCCGAAATATAGGTATACGCGGGAGCTAGAGAGACGAGACGCTGGGGCACACTCGCCCGCCAACCTCATGCCTCCCGCGCGCTCTCTATGCCCGTGCTCACCACTACAACACACGGCGACGGAATTGTGCACACATGCTCAATAATCACGGCGAAGTGTCTTCTGCGGCTGACTTCTCATCCGTCGATTTGTGTGGCGCTTAGTATACGGTCGGCATTATGTTGAGATAGTTTGCTGGTTTTTGTCGAAAATGTAACATAATTTTTTATACCATTTCTCTATTTCATATACTCTTATTGTTTGTCTTTTTTATGTGTTGTTTTTTGTAATAAATAAAGTTATATCTATATCCCACTGAAGTCAAGCGGAGACCGCCCCGCGCCACTGAACCTCGAACTAAGACGGTTTTCGCCCAACGTTTACCAAATTTCAGTTTTCCAATCATATACATCAAAATCAGCAATCTTTCTGCTATACGCCACTTAAAATTTAGTGAGTGCAAAAAAACCGTGTTTAAATACCTACAACAGTTAACATACGCTGAAACAGACAACATGCATTTATAATAATTGTGTTTTACAAAATAAAATAAAAAATGATCCTAAAGTTATAACTAATAAATTAATATGACATTCAAAACAAATTTAAGAGAGTAGCCTCTCTTAAATTTGTTTTGAATGTCATATTAATTTAAGTAAAGAGTCAAAGTATTTATTAATTTGAACTGCTGAAGTATGGAAAATATCTAATTTATGGCAGATGTTATTGTAGGAGAGAAGTATCCGATACATGGGCGAATGTTGGAAGTAATTGGTACGGCTAGTAGGAAGGCTGAATGTTCTTCTGATAACGAGACGGCTGTTAACACGTGGAATCTTGAGATAACAATTTGCGAGCAGTTCAGCTGTCAATTTTCCCGGTTACCAACTTGTACAGAAACACAATATCCGCTACTTTACGCCTGTGCTCAAGAGTGTACATTTTGAAATGGTGGAGTCTGGAGTCTTAAGAAGTAAGACGACGGCAGAGATTATTCGCGAATGAGAGATGGTAAAGAAATTGTTTTTGGAGCCTTTCTAAGCGATTAATGTGCACTGCATATGAGGGGTTCCAGATTGCACTACAGTATTCCAAAATAGATCTGACAGTAATTAAATAGTTATTAAATAAATTATTGGGATTTCGGGATCCTTGAAAAATTTAGTTTGCCTAATTACAAAGTCCGCCAATCTTGAGCCTCTTAATTATAGAATCAATATGATCACGAAAATCGAGCTTAGCATCCACAACCACACCCAAGTCTCGTATGCTCGTCACTTCGCTAATAAGCTTATTGTTAATATAATAGCTCACCGGGGTAACGTTCCTTTTTCTCGTATACTTAATGTTAAAGCATTTAGAAGTATTGACTGTTATTGACTATCTTGATATCTTTCTGAAGTGCTAACATGTCACTCTTGTCCCGAATAACCCTGTATAATTTGAGGTCGTCAGCGAACATTTGGTATTGCGATGTAATAGATTTACACAAATCGTTTACGAAAATAAGAAATAATAGAGGACCCAGGTCAGAGCCCTGTGGCACCTCTGAGGGGACTACTCTGGCGACTGATTTATGGCCTCTGACAGTGAGTAGCTGAGATCGGTTACCCAGATATGACTCACACCATTTCAGTAGGAAGCCACATATTCCTGCGTGTCCAACCTTCTTTACGAGAAGACTGTGCTTAACGACGTCAAACGCCCTTGAAAAATCCGTGTAAATAGCATAAACTTCAAAGTTATTTTTTAATGCTACATATATATCGTTAACGTATCCAAGGAGATTCGTTGTGGTCGACCTTCCCGGTAAAAAGCCATGTTGATGTGCATCAAATTGTGATTTAAGGTGGTAGTATATACGCTTCTGTATCATCGACTCAAACAGTTTACCCAAAGACGATAAGATCGATATGGGCCTGTAGTTCGAGATGTCACTTTGATCTCCCTTTTTGTGCACATGAATTATATGGCCAAGTTTCCACTTAGCAGAAAAGATACCTCTAGAAAGAGAGGTATTGTAAATGTAGTGTAATGGTTCTACTAATTCAGCTGAACAATTCTTCAGCTGAACCCGGACCTTTGGTTGTGTCTATTAGTTGTAGTGATTTAAGAATATCTGCCTTTAAGAGGTAAATAGAACCAAGCGTGCCGCAACAATCACCCAATTCCTTGTGGATGTTTACATCAGAGGATGCTTCATTGAGGTAAATTGACTGAAAATATTCAGAGGAGGTCGCTAATATTCTATTAATCGATCACGTTAGTTAATAAATCTCTCGGGTTTGAATATTTAATATAACGTCGGTGGAACTTGGATTTTTCTTTGAGAGCTGTAATAAGAGCTTTGTGTATTTATATAACTTTTAACCACAGTTTTTCGGAAATCTGTATTTAAGAATTAAAATCGCACCAAATATTATATGGTAATCGTCACATAAATGTAGTCCCCGCGATACAGGCTTTGCTTAGTGCAGGGACTACACAAACATAATATTTTGAAATTTATTTTGTATAGTGCACTTGTTAATGTACCTTTAAGTTCAAGTTTTATGATAATAAATTATTTTGTATTTATTATTGATTGTTGCAGGCGCGCGCCGCCGGCGGGCGCAACAGTCCCGGCACACGGACTCTGACAGCGGCGCAGAGGAGCCGCCGCCGCGGCCGCGCGGCAACCCGGCCGACGCGCGCCGCGTGCGCCTCTCGCTTGCCATGAAGCGCGGCATCAAGGAGCTGCCGCTGCCGCACGCGCTCAAGAAGTACGTCAACTACAACCGCTGCTACCAGATATAACTTCGCTTATAGTATCCCCTTTCTTAGAGTATCTTCCAAGAAGACGGTACGTGATGCAATAGTCAGCGAGCGTAATTATAATATTGCGCCTTATGTATACATATTCTGTTCACTATGAAGCTTCACACTCTGAGAAGACGTGTTACGATAGTTAGTGAGCGTAATTAAGATTGCAGGCCGGGTGGCAGAGTTTGTAAGCCGCCATAAGGCATCAGACATGGCTTATAAGAACAAATAAATATAGTGTCGCGTCATATGTGCTCACAATTAATGCAATGGCGAGGTGAAATGCGGACTTATTCACGATAAAATAGACAAATAAATTCCTCCATTCGTTCAAAAAAAATTGAAGTGGGGTGTAAAGGAGCTGCTGCTCACACGCTCAAGAAATACGTGAACTAAAACCGATGCTAACAGATATAACTTCGCTACTCGATACTTGTATCTCGACGCTCAATACCCTCAGACATATAAATAGATATGTTATGTTGCCGCGTGCGCGGTTTGTTCACTATAAAGCGTGGGTGTACTTGAATTATCGTAATTATAATATTGCGCCTTATGTATACATATTCTATTTACTATGAAGCTTCACACTCTGAGAAAACGTGTTACGATAGTCATTGAGCGTAATCAAGTTCATTGGCCCGGTGTATTTTTTTTTTTTTTTATTTCTTATAGGTTTTCGTTTGACTACATACTGCCTGATATTGAGCAGATATGGTCATAGACTACTTACTGCCTGTTATTGAGCATATTGGTCTAGAGTGTAGCACTCTTGCCTAGAAGATACCTATTTACTCGGGATTTGAAGACACCCACGTTGTACTTTAGCGGGTTGTCAAAGTGTTTAAGGCTTCTGACAAACTTCGCTACTCAATTCTTACATCTCCAGTTATTATGGTATCAGTATCCGCGGAGAAGACATGCTACGACAGTCAAACAGCAATAGCATATGACCAAGCATATTGAGCAGTTTGTTCACTATGAAACTTGGTCTAAGGAAACTAACACCTACACCGACTACAACTGTTGCTTACAGTTATCGATACTTGTGTCTCGACGCTCGGTACCCTCAGAAATGTAAATAGATACAGAATCGCGCTGTGTCCGCCATTTGCTCACTGTGAAGCGAAGTATATTTTAAAGGTAAAGGCACTCAAAAAGTACGTCAACTACAACCGCTGCTATCTGTTATAATTTCGCCACTCGACTCTAATATCTCTAGTTATATTGTATCAGTATTCAGTACCCTCAGAAAAGACATGCTGGAACTGCAAGGATTGTGTGTAAGGGAACTGTCGCTGGCAAATGCAATAAATACCTACACCAACTACAGCTGCTGCTGTAGGCCGAAGCATCGATCGAGTAGCAAAGTTATAATTGGTGTAGGCCGAAGGAAATTTGGCGGCAGTGATGTTAGGACAGGCTGCGGATAGCCCATTCGACTGGAGCTCACTTAACATTTGCCCAAGGATTGGATTATACGCAGCTTGTATTTAAATTCACAGTCGCTAAGAAGTTTTAAGTGGTCTAATGCCTACAGTATACTGATAAACTCAATAAATAAATGAATTCTTTTCACGTTCGAAATAAGCAACATTGCAACTCTTGTTTCGTAAAGTTTTAAAGCGTTAGTATATATTGTTTTACGGAAAGTTTAAGACTTAATTGTGAAATGATGGATTTTCATGCGAGATGCGTGTCAGTGCGAGAATAGTGTATATGTGCATGTGTGCGCGTTTGAGTTTGTAATATATATTTTGAAAGATTTTAATATTACGAAGCTTTAGATTTTATTTATCCTTCGTTATACTCTGAAAAATACAGCATAATAAATTAATGAGATCTTCCGAATATAATATTCCGAATGTTCCGAGCACAGTTTTTCGCGCTTTAGACTGGCATACATGACATTTCTGTACTTTATATTAATACTCCTTATCATTTTATATTGAAACTTAATAAGAGCACGAAATGATCTATACAGGGTTATCTGCTTACCTTGTACTAAGTCGAAAGGGGGTGATTTAGGCCAATATTATGAACTACTTATACTATGGCGCCAATCCGGAATTCGAGAAAAAAAAACATCTGCTTCATACATTTTGTCGATTCGGAGTTGCGATTTTGTATGGAACAGGAGTTTTTTTTTCTGGATTTGTAAGTTGGCTCCTTATTACAAGTATTTCGTAATGAAGGTCTCAATCGCCCCCTTTCGGCTAGTACAGGGTAAGCAGATAACCCTGTATATATTATGATCATCGTAATTATTTGCATAATACTTTTCTTCGTTTTTGCGTAATATTGTGTGATATACCTATATATATATATTTCGGGTGTTGTTGATAATTGAGTTTTGTTTGTTTGTGGCTAAACTTATGCATAAATCGTTAACTAGCACTCGTCAGATATATTGTTTATGGTGTCAGCCACCATGATTTGTAATTGTTATTTTTAGGTTTTAAAATAATTACTCATTTTGTTATTTCTTGTACTAAATATGCTTAACAGTCACATATGTAGGTAAAGGTCGAACCAAACAACTCGGCGGCTGTGGTGTTAGCTACAAGGTGCGTATAGCCCAATCCTGTCTGAGGCTCACTGAACCCGAGCAGCGCCCCCGGCCGCGGCACGGAAATGCGGGTCGCGCCACAGTACATTTGAATTTTTGACTTCAAATTTGTCGACCGCGCCAATTGTTACGCATATTATGTAATGTTTTCGTAAATTATGTACAGATCTGTTCACTCACGAAGACGCGCCCCTCCATATTTATTGAATGTAGTTGTAAACGTATCCGACGATTAAATTGTATAGATCATTTTTTTTTACTGTCTGTACTATTAGCCTCTACACGTACACTAAGGCGTTGTGTACAAACGAGGTCTACGCGTATAAATGCAAACCAATAATTTACTGTGGATTGTGGAGGGGCGCGACTTCGTGATCGAAACGGTCTGTACTAAGTGTTTATATACCTTAAAAAGGTCTTTAACCGGACTATACTAAGATGCTAAGTTTGTACAGTAAAAGACTTACCAGTAATGAAATAATACTGAATTTAAAACAACGTAAAGTTTTCTGTCCCAATTTTAGGGTCATTACACCATCACAATACAAAAAAATATCAAAATGTCACTTTCATAACAAAAGAAGGCATTTTTCCCTTTCACTACGTGTTTAAAATATATTCACAATTCCAAAACACAACACACTGATGACCTCACGGCACTCCGAAATTTGCGACTAAAATGCAACATGGCGCTACTATGAACGATATTGTTATGTAAATTTATTTTATTTGGTTGTCGACTTGACAGGACAGACCAATGAAGTCATTCGAATTTGAACCAATGAACACCCAGACAGAACAATACGTCATCAGAACCTCTGCAAAAATTACTAAAAATCCACACAAGAGGGCGCCCGAATTAGGCACCCCATGTGTGCCTATGGCGCTGTCAGGCAAAGTGACTTGCGCACACCTCGCATGGCGCTGCTTGGGTTAACAGCTCCGCGAGGATTAGGTTATTCGCAGCTTATACCTAACATAACAGCCGCAAAGTTGTTCGACTCGTCCTATACTTGGGGACTGCTCGAACTCTGTATATTCGCGCTCATCATTATGAACAACTTCATAGGTAGAACCAATTTTTAACTATAGTATAGCGTAAGATAGTGTATAATGTTTTTTTATAAACTAAAATAAATAAAATAACCATCAAAACGCGAGAAACATAAATCTGTATACAATTTTTTTTATGTAGAATGAAATGATGGAATGCAAAGTTGTAGCCGAAGATGGAGTATGTAGACCTAGAAGATACCTATTCACTCTTGACTTGAAAATATCCAAATTGTAATTGTCAGGAAATAATTACGGAGGCAGGGCATTCCAGTCCCTGGCAAATTGTAAAAACGATCAGATATTTTTTTTCGATAAGTTAATAAGTAAAAAAAAAGTTATATGGTTCATAATGAAGAGTAAAATTACATCCTAGAATATACAAAGTGTTCACCCAATCAGTTAGTACACATTTATTCCTTACTTGAGGAATATAAGTATATGCATATATTCTCTACAATAAATTGAATTATATAATTATATTCTTTTTTACTCTATAAGTACTAAAGCTCTTTCTACATAGATATCTAAACAGTTAATTCAATTAATTATTTCTCTATCTGTCATCACTACATAGTATAAAACAAAGTCGCTTCCCGCTGTCTGTCCCTATGTATGCTTATAGTATATTTAAAACTGCGCAACGGATTATGATGCGGTTTTATTTTAATAGATAGAGTGATTCAAGGGGGAGGTTTATATGTATAATACACCTGTGCGAAGCCGGGGCGGGTCGCTAGTAAATATAAGACTACAGATTTGCTTTTTGGTTTTTGATTCAGCTGAGCTGATCCCAGCGTGGATTAGCTGAAATAGAGCATGTAATAATATGAGCTAGCTATCTATGTAGATATCAATGAAGTTAGGCCCTTTTCTGTAAATAAATCAACTGTGGCCAGAATCGCATCAAAGCGAGCATATGAATTGAAATGTAAGAATATAGAAATAAATTTAAGTACAGGTCAAATCAAAGTTCTTGGCGGCTGTGAAGTTAGCTATAAGCTGCGCACGATCCGGGTGAAGCTCACATATCAGCTGCACAAGGATTGGGCTTTGCGCATTTTGTAGCTACTTGCACAACCGCCTAGAAGTTTGATTCGGCCTATAAGTAGAATATGTATATTCACAAGTGTCTGGGTCTGGGTGTATGTTCACGGGCGTAGTTGATGGACCTTGGATACGCGGATGAGCTTTGCCCGCTCTAGAAACTCTTTTGCCCACTCCAGAAAACTAAAAAATAATGCGTGGAGTCCCTCTGCGCGGAATAAGTGAAACTTCGACGCAACAGTGCTTTCATACCCCCTCCATGGTAGCGTTAAACGTTTAACGCAACCTTGTTGGAAGTTGTATTAGAAGTTTCAAAACAAAAAGTTAATTCATTCTATTTTTGGTTATCGAAACTAGCGTGGCTTATGCACCTTTTAATAAAAATATAACACAGGTGTTACCCACGCAACCAAATGCGGTCGAAACTACAGTAAAAAACTAGCATTTGTCCGCGGTTTCACCCGCGTGTCATTTAAATTTTTGGGCTATCCCGCGGGAACATTTTCTTTTGTCGCCATAAAAAAAACCTATGTCACTCTCCGACCTTTTGAACTATATTCAGGCCAAAAATCAAGTCGATACGTTGCTCTATTGCTGCGTGAAAGAGTAATAAAACAACAAACACGCACTTCCGGATGTTATATTTAGGACTACTATCTACTCAACAACGTCTGAGCAAAGGTCATATTTTAATTAAAAATGTTATATTTTTTAGGGTGGGTAAAAGAAAGCAACTTTCTCCTACAGAAAATCTCTAGCTACGTCAAAGTCTGTGTTTAAATTTTAACTATCCCGTAAATATCGTAGATCGGTAATATGCTACGAACATGCAATAATATCAAAGGACTGTAAATTATCTATTATGACAATTCATTTGAATGTAATGAATTACATGAGCGAGAGGACTTTAGAGTTAGAATTATACTAAAGTACTAGTTGAGAGGTGCGTAGCGTTATTTTTGTAATAATGTGATGTAAATTATATATAATTCCATTTGTAGCTGCATTGTGAATAGGACCTTGCGACTTCCTGAGATCTGATAAAGAAATTTTGAAAATAGACACTGGTATTGAAAATTGGGTTCTTTTTTAAAATGGCAGACCCAGAGAGAGAATAATGTCTTTTCTCTTGTCATAATTATTTTTATCGTTTTTACGGTTTTTTTTGGGGATATTTAGTGATATACTTTTCTGATGCATAATATTTACTTAATTTATTGGTTCTTCAATTCGTCGTATTTCGTTTTGTTTTTATTATTTTTGTTTTACGCTATCGTGTGCAATGTCTTTATTGCTGTTCTAATAACTTACAGCTGTAATGGTAACTAAATTGGCAGTGTTACTATGTACAAATTATTATATTTTATTTTACTAATAGTAAACTTGATAGTAACACGGGCGATAAACGGATAGATTTGAATTTGCTTTGAATTTAGAGAAACTATTTACTTATTTAAGTATCAAAAAAATAACACCATACCTACAGGCCGAATCGTACAAGTCAGCGGATGTGAAGTTAGCTACAAGCTGCGCAATATCTAAAGGCCGAAACACACACACGGCGGGCGCGGGTCGGGAGTACGGCGTGTCTATTAGTACCTGTTTCAATGGACGACAACACACAGAACGCGCCCGCCCCGCGCCCGACCCGCGCACGCGTTCTGTGTGTTGTCGTCCATTGAAACAGGTACTAATAGACACGCCGTACTCCCGACCCGCACCGCGCCCGACCTGCGCCCGCCTTATGTGTTTTGGCCTTAATCCTGACTTCACATAAAGCTGCGCGTTGATTGGATATTGCGCAGCTTCACATCCGCCAACATGTATGATTCTGCCATTACTATTATTTGTCTATGAATAATATCATTGCCTGCTCAACGCTCATTTAGATCTCAATAACTTGGTACGCGATTTATCTTATTGTATGAACTCAAGAACCTCCTAAGGGGCTCCCTGCACTTTGTAAAACATTATGTTAATTATTCTAAATTCTGCGGTTAAACTTTTTAAACTTGTCAAATATTATCCTATCAGGATTGGTGATTCATCCAATCTATTTTGTGAACAAATATGATTGGAAGAATTTTTTGAATGTAAACTCAATACCTGCTCCATTGTTATCGTAGCATAGTCGTATCGTAAGACTGCCATTGCGTCGCCGGCTGCGGCGACCACACTTTAGATACTACGAACTTGCTGGTGCACAAGGAAATTTAACATCTATTAGATACGTGATAGGAGTTAAATCTCTTTGCTGCAAGTTAAGCTGCGTACTAGGAGATTTAACCTCTATTACCTGGAGTAAAATTTCTTTGTGCGCAGTTTGAAGCTCCAGCGTTTTTCTTACATGACGCGAACAGTACACCGCGAAAATAAACCGGTGTAAGAGAAAGAGGGGATCGAAAATAACGTTCACGACCACTAAGCCTACCACAAAACTTGACGTAGGTACTCCTACGCAGAGCCAGAATGTCTGGCAAGTCTTTTCTTGAAATGGCAAAGTTTTAGAATTCACATATTGCCGAGTTACCTTACGCCCGATCCACTCTCTTTCTTACATTCATGAAATAAACTCAGAGTAACTTGTACTCGTATATTGTCATAATAAATATTGGAACTTGTGCCTATATTTTGTGAGGGTTGCTAGTCGGCGCGCGGTCGGATCCACACTCGACCGTTATCGTTATCCGCCTTATTATCAAACTGTAGACGTTTATTACATAGTTATAGGCGACACTATTTTAGTTAGGTTTATTGATTTTGTAATTTTTGGTGTTATAGACACCGAGCAGGTGGCTGGCGCGGCCGAGTGTGCCTCCGACTTTACGGATTAGTTTGATAGTTTTACTTTTAATTAATGTTTGATGTAAATAGTCATAATGGTTTATTTTTTGTTGCAAGTATGTGATGATTATATTGTAATGATTTTATTATAAAACTGGACTTTTAATTTTCGTATCTTTCCCTGTTCTGCTAAGAATAAAGTTTCCTTTGAATTGGTTTCAAATCTTATATTGGAGTCAAATTAAGAAAGCAAGCTAGAAATCGGTGTAAAAATATATTTTATTTAAATTATTTTCACAATTATATCAATGTAATACTACAGAAGTAGGTGTACACGGTGGGTGCTTACACTAGGATATGTACAACCGTAACTTAACTATACATCACTAATTCGATTTAGTTTCTATGAAAATATAAAGTTAGCCTCGTAAATAGGTATCGTTCGTACAAAACACACGGCTATAAAAATTCAATCTATTGTGATTTGTCGTCAATGTAACATGCACGTCCAAATCAGTCACTGCACACATTGTTTTATCACTGTAGTCCTCAATGTGCATTGGGAGTAGTCAGTAGAACGAGTTTCGCGTCGCAGGCGGGCAGTCGTGGCGGGGTCAGGTCGTTAGCACCAGTTCCGCAGCTGATGTTCGTGGCGCGCGTGGTGGTGGTGGTGCGGCGCGTCCGCCAGCGGGTAGAGCGCGTCGGGCTGCGGCGCGGGCGAGCCGGCCGTCGGCGCGGCCAGCTTGCGCTGCGGGCGGGGCGTAGCGCGCGCCGCGCCCGCCGCGTGCGTGCGCTTCACGGGCCGCTTGCCGCCCGCGCTCCCCGCGCACCCGCCACCGCCGCCCTCGCCCGCCTCCGACTCGCCGCCCGTGCCGTCGAGCAGCGAGTGCGCGCTGCGCGCCTTGTGCAGCGAGAGGCGCAGCGGCTTGCGCGGCGGCGTGGGGCGCGCCTTGCCTTCGCCGTCGCGCCGCTCCTCGTGCTTGCGGTAGTGCGCCAGCCGCGCCGAGCACGCGTCCGAGCCGTCCGCCAGCGCCCAGTCCGACCACTCGGACTCCAGCTCGGACGAGCGCGCGCTGCGCGACTGCAGCTTGGAGCCGCGCCGGCTCGACTTGTGCGCGTTCTCCAGCACCTTGCCGTCGATGCGGTGGTACATGCTGTGGTGCTTCTCCGCCTCGGGCCGCACGTCCTCGGCGCTCTCGTTCTTCTTGGTCTTGCGCAGCCGCTGCGACCGCTTCAGCTGCTCGATGATTGACATGGTCTTCCTCTCGGCCCAGTTGGTCTTCTTGATGCTCTCCTCGATCCTGTCCGCCGCGAGCTTGATCTCGGCGTGTCGCGGGTCGGGCGGCGGCGCGGGCGCGGGCGCGGGCGGCTCCTTGAGGTCGAGCTCGCTGTCGGAGCGGAAGTAGTGGTCGCGGGCGCGCGCGCTGCGCAGCCGCTGCTTCTCCATGTGGCGCTGGTTGCGCTCGATCATGCGGATGGCGGCGTCGGTCTCGGCGCCGTAGTCGGCGCGGATGCAGTGGTGCGAGAGCGAGTGGCGCATGCGGCCCCCGCGGTGCTCCGAGCCGGGGCGCGAGTCGGGCGCGGGCGGGGGCGGCGGCGAGGCGCGCGGGGAGGCGGCGGCGCGGGAGGAGGCGCCGCTGGCGTTGGAGCGCGGTCGCAGCAGCGGCAAGTTGGCCTCGTGCTCGAGCCCGGGCAGCTTGGCAACGATGGCCGTGATGTCGGGCCCCTTCTGGAACACCTGCACCTCAGAGCGCGCGCTCGCCCTGCTCGCGGGGGACTCCGACCCTATGTTGATGTTCGTCACGTTTCTTTTCGTCTTGTTGACGGTGATGCAGCTGTCGCTGCTGCTCACCGGCTGAAGCTGCAATCGAAACAAAATCATTCATTATGGCGCGATCAATTTCATATACTTAAGTAAGTATCACCTTCATCTATAACGCTATAATTCGGTCGATTATTAATTTCGACGGAGTTTAGCGCCACCAGCTAGTTTCACAGGTAGGAACATTTTAATTTAATTGATAATTATATTAATAGACTTCTATTATTTTTGCGCAATTTAACAAACACAATAAAAAAAGAATCAGCGAAATCGGTCCAACCGTTCACGCGTGACGCCGTCACCAAAGGAAATATGGATTCATTTTTTGACCGACGAAACGGAGGAGGTATATTACTCAATTCGACGCGTATATTTTTTTATGTATAACCACGCATAACTTGTTACGTAGTGGTCCGATCTCGATAATTCTTTTTTATTGGAAAGAGTTAACTTCGAAATTGGTCCTATTACATTTTAACGAAATCGGCTGAGCCATTTTTTATAAATCAACAATAATGAGATAAATGCTACATCGATCCTTGCGAACTATTCGCGAGTTCTGTACACTGTTGAAGTCGGTCATGCCATTTTTTGCAAAAAATAATTATTAGTTAGGTACCTACACTTTCAACCGAAGAATACGCGAATGTTTGCGATTGTTTACCTGGTTATGCCTCATCAACAGCTCGGCCACCTGCTCCTCCAGGTAGGAGATCCGGTGCGTGAGCCTCGTGTTGTCGGAGCGCAAGCTTTCTTTGGCCTTCTCCGCGTCTTCGGCCGACGTCTTCAGCGCGCCCAGCTCCGCTCGTAACGATGCCGCTTCATTCTGCATCACATGAGTTGATTCGGTTACTTACAGATAGATCGAAACATAACAGAAACAAAGTCAATCTTTATTTTTATTTGGCGTAAACAAGGATATATGTATTGGTAATGTACGAATAGTATAAGCTGATGAATACCTGCGTAAATGCGAGGTGCGGGTCGGGGCGGCGCGTGCGCAGTAGCACGAGTCTCGCAGGCGCGGCGCGGGCGCCCACCGCGCGCGCCAGCTCCTCCGTGCTGCGGCTCCACACCACCAGTGTGCCGTTCACCTCCACCAATCTGACACCAACCAATTGAAGGTATTAGGTAGGTACTCTCTCTTATATTGCAATCCACTTGTCCAAAACCGCAGTGATATCGCATAGTGTATTATAAGTCGAAAGGGGGTGATCAAGGCCGTAATTAAAAAATATATACGAACAAGCTTTATTTTGCGGCCAAAACGAAAGGGAAAATTCGAAAAAAAATACACCTGTTTTATACATTTCATCAATAAGTTACGATTTTGTACGAGGGCTATGAGGCAACGGATATTTTTTTTAAATTTCAATTTAGCCCCATCGTAAAAGTTGTTCATATTAAAGATCTGAATCATCCTCTTTTGAGTTAGTACTCCTACACAAAATGATCTAGCTAATATTAATGAAAAAATGAATCAACCAAACTTTTTAATCACTTGTTCTATGAGTAGCGAGAGCTACATCTAAAACTCGAAAGGCATTAACCTCGTGTAGGTAAAAGTGCACGTGAACCCATTCTGCTGTAGGATCTGAATTTATGAATACCCGTAAATGCCATTTCGTTGAAAAAGAGTTCGACACGCACGCAGGTGCATTGTTCTGCGAAGTGCTTTCACGCGCTCGTAGTACAGGAGACATGGCGTGCTTGAGGCGCTGAATTTTTGCAGTCAGTTCTTAATTAACACAGTTAGTTGGGGTAATTGGTCCAGTAGCCCGCATTCTAGCTGACCTGCTTTAGCTGTGAAGCGAGGATACTATTACTTACGTGATATGCTCTAGGTTTTTATCTCGTCTATCCACCTCAGAATTTTCTTCCTGCAGTACAGTATATCTTATATGTTACTTCTAAGCGAGCGACACTGGTCATTTCGGTTTCCGAAAGCCGCTTCAACTATTTGGATCTAAGGTTATCTATTAACTTGCGGATTTTCAAAAAGAAAGCTATTTCTTTTGCATATTGCTAAGCTGCCGAGCTTCGCCCATTACTCTTCAATATACCTAGGTAAAAATATATTTGTGACTAAGTCCTACTGTTTAAATCAATCTTATATTGCGAAATTACTGGGCAAAAATATTATATTTTCACATAATTGCATGTGTTCAAATTAATCATACCATATAGAGTTCAGCCTGTCGACGTAAAAACTGCATAAAATATGAGCCGCAGATGAGTAGGTAGAGATGTTATAATATCATTTAAGTAAATAGGAAATTTAAATTTAAATAAATAATAGGTATATATGTTAAAGACGCACGTATGTAATAAAATGTGAGCAGTACGTTTAGCTTAATATTCTAATAAATTATCTAGAAAACAATAATTTCTTAACTGAGTCTAACTTAGGCATTTACAAAACTATACAAGTTTTGTAAAAAAAGTCACTATGTTTCCAAACATCTTCGGTTTCTTTAAACTTAGGTACTCGTAACTTGGGAGTGTGATACCAATTATCTTTTTATTGTTTTTAAAATCGTAATAAACTCGCACCTACAAAAAAAGACTCGATTCAAATCCGATCGAGAAAATTACAGAGGCAGGGAGTTAGCGTGGGTGGTCTTTAAGAATTTCCATACAAATAAGGTACAAACTTGGAACGCTTAGTTTTCTAGTTCCAAAAGAGGTGCCGTAAAGATAGGATCATTGTGATGCCGCGTGCGAGCGGCGAGCGATGCCTGATAGACTCTAATGAAGTTTCGTCAGAAGCGCGCCCGAATGTTCCGATTAATTGCTATTAACTCGTGGATACGATTTATCTTTTAATGATCTTAATTACTTAACCAAGATTTTAGACCTTGAAGCCGACGATCACTGTCGCAACTTCAGGCACATACCTAATTGGAAATCGAGAATGGAGCTAATAAATAATGGGTAATCTTTTACGGAAAAAGTTACTGTAGGTGACTTCCATAATTCAACCACATTTTTTCTAACTCACTGTTATCTGATATTCGAGTAACAAAGATAATGAACTCTACTATTTAATACCACAAACAGCATCAGCATGATGAGCCTTGTGCTATCGCTTCTTTACTGTAAGTAACGTATTGATCGAACAATGAACAATTCCAATCAAAGCAATTTTTGCTACACAACACAGGAACGCTGCAAGCAGCTTCCAGTCTTCAGTTCTTCAAGCTATGTCCAGTGGAGGCCCTACAATTAAGATGTCAAAACAGAAAAAACATACTAAGTAGAATAGGCAATAGGCATAATCTCACCTATCGCCGGTCCGGAGCGGGGAGTGCTCGGCGGCCCAGTCCACCACGAGTCCTCCGCCGCGGGGCGCTGCGCCCCACGAGCCTTCCCGAGCCTCCGCCGACACCAGGCTGCCCTGGCCGCCACTCTCGTGGATCATACTGCAATCACACCATTACCATGTATGTAGAGCTCAGCGTAGTTTGTCTAGGTGTTCTTTAGCGAACAGCAAGGTTCAGCGTGGTCTGTCATCGGATGGGTGACCGCGGTTGGCATTTACAACTGAGCGCTACATTGCTCGGATGACACGTTAAATTGCAGGTCCCGATTGTTTTCATCACTTAGCCATGTCAGAGGGTTAAAAAAATCTCAGACAATACGAACTTATTTTTTAACCATGTAACAAAAAATTTATATTATTCGAAAATGTTATGATACCTAGATCTTATCAGTAGGTATATTTGTAACTGCTTTCTGCATAAAGCCGGAAACATACTATCGGACGCGGCTGACGGACGCGATTGACGGCCGCGACTTAGCAATGTGCACAGTCTTAAAACATCCGGTGTGCCAGATCGCTCTCGGACGTCCGAACGCTCAAGGTCGTCCGAAGGTGACGTCCGCAACTTATGTCCGATAGTGTGCACGGCTTAGTGTATTTTCATAGTCTAGATACCTATCAGTCGCGGCTGTCAGTCGCGTCCGTAAGCCGCGTCCGATAGTATGTTTCCGGCTTAAAAGTATACGTACAATACATGTTACAAATTAATTATTAGCTATCTTATATGGTTCCTTAATGTGTTCTAATGAAAAATGCTAAGTTATTATTATATAGGTACATACAAAACTTTTTAATCCCGCCCTAATAACGAGATCCACACATTTCGACTATAAATTACTCGTATTTACTTAGATATGTAGAAACTAGGTATTAAGTACCTATTACTTTAACCAACGCAAACGCGTTTGCATCTAATCATGTAAACTGATTAGCTGCGTATTTTTATCCATTTAGATATACTCATTTTCGTTTTTAGGGTTCCGTACCTCAAACGGTAAAAACGGAATCCTTATAGGATCACTTTGTTGTCCGTCTGTCCGACTGTGTGTATGTCAAGACTCTTTATCTCGGGAACGCGTTAAGATATCGAGTTGAAATTTATACGTATATCTATAGTCTCTTGCAGTTGTGTAAAAGAAAAACTACTCAGTTATCGTTTAAAAAAGTTAGAGCCGTTTAGGTCGTAAAAAACCGCATATTTAGACACTCACAAAAATCAAAACCTACAGAGTACTTCCCGTTGATATAGAACTATGAAATTTGGCGAAAAGCAATGTTAGAATACCTACACATATAGGAAAAAATCTGAAAACTATACATTTTTGTTTAAATCACAAAAAAATAGGGCCTCAAAATTCACAAAATATGGGTTAATATAAATCTAATCTAATAATAAAGTAAATCGTATCATGTAAAGTATCATATAAAAGAACTTCATTAGCACATGCTAAAACAGATTTTAATTATTTTAACAATGTGTAATTTTCGATGTATGACGAGAAAAGTGATTAAAAAAAACTTTTTTGTCGATTGTTATAGTATAGAGATTTTAACAGCTTACTTCCCAATTTTGTGAAATTTTCTGGATTTGTGCGGAACCCTCGGTGTGCGAGCCTGACTCGCACTTATCCGTTTTTTTTTAAACATGACTTTGAAATTGCAAGAAATAAGTAAGTATATATTTTACAACTCGCTAGCCATCGCCGCTGGTAAAACAAGCTATAAAGTTGGAACATTTTAATGGGATAACAACTTATTGATCGCAGCAGGCAGGGCTAGATAACGTTCCAGAATGTAGCAAAAGCCGTAAAATAATGTGGATTCATAGAACCAGTTGTTGGTGGAGGAATCTTCGTTCGTCACGGCTGCGCGCATTTCGTACCTACCTGCTATTATTTCTTATGTACCTATCTAGCGCCCAGTGGTGTAGCGCTACTCGCTAGGGCCGAACTGCAGGCTATAGGGCAGCTATAGGAATACCGAGTGGAGCCACGGTCGAGGTCAAGCCATAGGGCAATGCACCGATTGTAAGGTGACTATGATACCCATTGAAAGATAGCTTCATAAAATGTACGTGGCAGAGGATATGTATTAAAATTATTTTTAAAATGTCTAAATTTTCAATCAAAAGTAGGCAATTCATTAAAGTTGCCTACTTTTGTTTTAAATCTTGTTCTTTATTGATTTAGTTAGTTAGTTAATTTTGTTTGGTTGAAAAAGTAGAGAGAAATCTAGAAATGAGATTGGATGAGATTAATTTTATTGATTAAGCAAAGCAGCTATTACTATATAGTAATAAAGTAATAAAATAAAGATAGAAAATAATTATTGAAATCGGACAACTATGAAAAAAGTTATGCGTGATTATGCATCAAAAAAATATATATACGCGTCGAATTGAGTAGGTACCTCCACCGGTTCGTCGGTCAAAAATATATTTTTTTACAATAAACTTCGAGCATCTATGGTATGGCCCGGTATGGCCACAATCATGGTCGCAGTGCGCGCCAAAACCTACGTCTGCGCGCGCTTCACTCGTGGTAGGTATCTTCTGTTCCGTCACTTGGAACCCCTTTTACACCCACCTATCTAGTCCTTAAGTCCTATTAAATACCTCGGTATTGTTTTAGGAGTGATGTCGTAAAATTCACAATTGTATTTGCGGGGTCATGTGTAAGCAAGAAATCTATTAAGTTAGTTAGATTTGAAAATCCTATTCAAGATCATACGGCCGGTCTGGTCTAACCATGCCCGATCCAAAAAAATGTAATACCGTAGGTGGTTTCCGAAACCTACGTTCATCCAGAAAACTGGTCACGCCAGCCCACAAGTATAGTCACGTTCACACAACAGCAGAAAATAATGTTCCTTATTTTGTGGTGAGACACATGTAGGTGCAATGGTTTGGCTTCCCGATGGTGAAAGAGTAAGGAGATTCCCACGGTGGGTCGCGAGGGACGCGTGCGCAGCCAACCGTCCCGGGGAAATTGAACTTGTTACCAACACACACGGGAAAAAACACGCTCCGACCGCACTACGGTTATGATAATCTGCGTTGATAGAGCAACGCGCTATTAAGCAATCCGCTTTAATTGCTCTCTATTTATGTTGAATAAAATGTTCAGACAATAAAAAAGCTGTTACGAATACAAACTGGACTTGTACCTACATAAAAATCGCATTGACTGCCTCGTCTCCTATTAACTTTGACGATAGCAGAAGAAACTGCTAAGTACTTGTAAACGATGATCCTTATCTATGCGCAAGTTTAATATCAGTATCGCATGATGTAATATAAGCAGATACTTAAATTACAATACCGAAAGTAGCGGCGTCTCAGTAAACAAGCGCTTATGCCGTAGATCGAGTTGATGGGAGATAGATGACAGTTATCTAGTAGTCACGCTAATGCCGCCGAGATAGCTGCTGACGGCGGCCACGCGACCCCCGCCGCGTCGCGGGCGCACTAATGCGCTAATGACTAGCTCTGTGCGCAGAAGAGAGAACTTTTTGTGGTAATGGATGGCTACGCTGCGTCCGCTTTCATAAGCTTTACTTTCATACATGTATTTTTATTTAAAAACTAGTTGACTGGGCACAAGTGGTCCTGACATATAAAAAAATCAGGAGAGAGTCACCCTTGACATCAAGGAGTATAAATAATTGTCTTCAACCTATTCTCAGACTACGAATATACAAAAAAAAATCATAAAAACTGATCAAGCCGTTCCCGAAGAGTTTGGTTAAGACACTATGACATTAGATTGTTAGTATTAAAAGACATAGATACGATATCTTTCAGTGGACACTTAGCCTGGACGTGCATGCAATTTATTATAAGTACCTTATTACGCTTCATTTATTCATTTTATTTTCTTAGGATATTTTTTTACCGAATCGACTTATTTGTTTCAAGTTTTAGATGGTATCCCATCTAGAGTTCAAACTTGAAACAAATTTATATGCTACGTAGGTGCTTTTATGACTGTAATAAATAACTGATTTTAAATACATTATGAAGAGGTAATCCATAGAGATATGAATAAAGGCAATCATTTACAGTCTTGAATCGATCGCTCACGTTTTAAAATTATTATGTAGAGAAGAGGCTACCGTATCCATAAGTTAACATCAATTACTTTTACTGCTTTATAATGATGGAAAAGTGTTGTTTACCGCAACGACTCGGCCATAACAATAACTTACAAAGGAAGGACGATATTTCCAATTTAACACGTCCAATACCAACGTACTATTGCCTGTGTTCACCCGTGGTCCAATCCATCAGTCGTCTAGACGGCCGTATATGGCCAATGTCGATTATACACCTGACAAATATTATTGCTGTCGGACAAATGCGCTGTGTCTGCTATGATTTCCGCGGCGTGTCCAGTAGCTAGCGATAGTGTGGTTATATCGCGCAATCAGGAGCCGCGCGGGTATGGGCATAACACGGGGCCGGCACTTGTAAGGGCATGGCACGCTATCGACATTCAAACAGTTTTATTTTACTTATTTTAGTGCTGGCTGGTTCGGTTGCACAGAATCTATAAAGTGCCTGGGGTGTTTTTGAGTTGAAAAGTTGTAATACGTGGACGGAATCCTAGATAAGTCTGAGGAAGGCACCTAACCAGTGCTATGCGAGACGAGCCCGCGTGCTAGTACTCGTACTCCAACCTTGAGAAAGATCGCCAAATGCGATCGAAATTATAGTAGCAGTTATCTACTAAAATAAAGCGTGAGCAACACCTGTGCTATAATTTAATTAAAATGGCATCTAACTAGGTAGTAAATATTTTTGGGAATTAAGTAGGTACGATATAACACTGTTGAAATTGGGCAATACCGCGCTAGGTGGTAAAAAACGCGACTCTACAACGATTTGTTTACGTACGATAATCAAAAATCATTGACAATATAAATGTCAAACACATCTCTCTCTCTTTCATACATGTGCGTAATTTTTTTGGTTAATTTACATTCGCGCTATTGTACAATACTCACAGTTACGCGGTATTACACGGCCGAAGATTTCTCCCATCACCAAGTTCTACGACCTGTTAGCACTAAGTAAACAGGATTAAATCATTATGAAAAGCACGTATTAGTTTTTGTTTACATCTCTAACAATCGTGAAATTAGGAAAAGAGCAAATGATGCGGTCAAATGCGGCGTGTCCGGCGACGAGCGGCTACCGGCAGATCGCAATAATGGTACTTTCACTCTAATTTCGCTTTTACTTATTACATTTCATCGTTCACACTGCGGCTAGTCACTTTACTACATTATCGAGGGATTTCCCACGGAATAGTGAAATCAAAAGCAGATATTTATGTTAAAACTTGTACAAAACAGCCAACAAAAGGAGTTGCGTAACAGAGCCAAGGTTTGAGGTGTTGATTTAATTACAAGATAGCCGAGATAATGTTAATGTCTTTATTACGTTTTGTTGTATTTTGACGAATTATGACTCTCATTAGAGCAATACATTATATGCGAAACACTATGAAATTAAAAGTTCACACAAAATTACTAACAATACTTTTACTTGAGCCTTCACTACGGATAGGGAAAGGAAAACCGTAAGAAACTTTTTAAGTTTAGGTACAATTCTTGAACCAATTAATTAGGGATTTTGAACAATATTAAATCACTTAAGTAATAGTAGATGCACAAAACAAAGTACAATAAACTCACAGCCCTTTATTAGCAGGAAAGTGTCAATTTTAACGGTTTTTCTTTGACAGTTAATTTGAGCTATTTAGCAATTAATTCGACGCATCTAGGTGGAACGTGAGACTGTGCTGTGCTTTCCCAGACACTTGAACTAGTCTAGGTCTTCATTCTGCTTCGAAGGTAATCAGATTAAATTCGTTTCTCACTCTATTTACCTAATCTGGCTCAATCAGAAAACTAGCTTCAATATGTCGGTATCGGCGTATGCATGGTATGACAATCATTGCTTTTTTCATCAGAACGTTTGATCTCGTGTGGTAGTAATTTTTTTCCTCTTTTTGAATTTGCCTAAATTATAAATAATTATTGTGACTACTGTTATTTGCAGTGTAACAGTCAATTAAGTGTTTCTTAGGTATGATATGCCTCACCTAAAGGCACTCATGTTTACAATGAGTGTTGGTTTATTTATTATTATAAAGTTTTTTTTTTTATTATGTGTTAGCCCTGGGGCGTATCTCTTGCTAGCGGTGGTAGTTCTTCGATGTATAACAATCTGCAGTACTTGTATTAGGTATGTACCTAACTACTACTATTACTAACTATGTATTGTATAATACATAATATATTTTACATAGCTCCGTTTTAATGTCAGGACCTAGATACAAGGTACATAAGTAGATCCAGTTTCATAACACGTTGGGTGCAAGCCTTTCATTTGCTGTTTGGCCAAGTGCATGTCACAAAGCTAAAATGCGGCTGCTGGTGATGATGACATTCCTATTTATTAACACTTCATTTTCTAAGCCTTTTATTTTGTAACAAAACAGGAATCAGGAAGCCGCCTTTCGCAAAGGTCATTCGTGTTCGTGTCTGGAATTCGAATCAGATTATAGCGATATTGCCTCCGCATTTCCAAGGTGCCTCAGGTTCAGCAAGAACTAAACGTGTGTTATGTAGATAGAACATCAAATTATGAACCCCAGCGTCTTTATCAAGGACTTCTATTTGTTAAATAAAAATATGGAACTTGTCTACAACACATTTAAGTATTTACCTACCTAATTATGAAAAATACAGATAAATCTAACGGAATGATAGAATTTGTGCAAAAAAAATGTGTCATAGGTGAGGTCGCCCGTGTGCGTTTTTAATAATTGTGTTGTTACGTTGACAACACTGCTTTGTCATTGATAGTACAACTAAAAGTGTTTGGTACTTGGTAGACACCAGTTGGCTTTCATCAGTACTCGCGTCTACCAAGTATAGTCGGTACTTTGGCTGCTGATTAAAATCTTATTATTAATTCACCGTAATGCCACAACAGCTTTCTTTTTATACATACTCTATCAAAGATTATTTATAGCAACCTTGAATATACACTGCTAATTTTTGCATCAGTGGAAATCAGGTCAGTATCGCAGTGCGGCGACACCGAGAGAGGGCCGAGTGCATCGTAACCGCAGACCGCAGAGGCTTCGCCCCGACCGGGCGGCCGTGAGAAACGATACCCTAGAATATTGTACCAATAGCGGCAACTATAATTTCAATATTTCACCTTTGGACGTAAACAAATGCGGCATTGTCCGCGCACACGACGCCCGTGAGAGTTTTCTTCAGCTAATTATGAACATAAATAGTATTGCTGATTAAACTCTTTCGTTGGACTGGTAAAATATTGTTTCTTTGTGTTGAATGCTCATGGTTTCTCTCAGTTCTATTTTAATACACTCATCTTCAAGGTGCGATGGAATAGAATAATTACGAGCGCGCGCTGGCTGCACGCGCACGCGTGATTTATCTTAGGATCTTATCGCCACGCGTCAATCAGTCGAGGGGCTAGCCAACCGGACATTCGATTTTAGCGAATCGAATGGAATCGCTTAGGCGATGCGATAACAAACGTCAAACTGACACGTAGAGTAAGCGAGACGAACGCATATGTCAGCGCCCACACAAAAAAGAGATAGATATACTTTCCATTCCCTCCGATGGAATCGCCGTCGAATATTCGCTAAACCGTAGCCAAGTTGCAATTTTGACAGTTGTTTTCGACAGTTTTCGTTCGCTAATTTATTCGTTTGAACGAAAATCTAGCGAAGACAAAAATGCTGTAGAAAGCTTAGCAAGGCTTAAAAATGTCGTAATAATCAGAGTATTTCTTGAGTATGGATGTATGTAAATATGCGTAAAGTGTAAAAATTGACGGCGAGAGCACTTTATAACTAAATAGTAAACATTTTACAACAAAATAAGCATTCAGCAATTTATTTATCATCCGATTAACTTCGATTTTAAAGTGGTACCTAAGTGGTAACACTAAAATTCACGATTTTGAAAACTTTAAGAGCATTGTTTGTTTGGATTTGGTAATTTAAAATTCCTCAATTTTATTGTTCATGTAAATAGGGTTATATAATATAAACCGTAAAGTGTTATTACTTAAAACATGAAATTCATGGTGCGTTTTGCACATAGACATCTCATTTATTTTAAAATGTCTGCTTTAAAAATGGATTCGAGAGCACGAGCCAGTGCGGAACATCTATCGACCCAGTGGAGACTTAAGGAAAGATAGAAGATATGCATCAGTCTTTCTGACAGAATAGTGTATCTATCACAGAAATCTAACGAGATGTTACAATATTTTGGGTGACTTTTGACATACCTACTGTGTTATGAGTTGAAATTAAGTCAGTAAACAAAAAAATGATGTTCAAAAATATATCCTAAAAAGCCCTTTGTATTTTAGCCACGGAGACAATATTTCCGACTGCTAAATTTCAGTCTGGTATTCCGGGGATGCATAAGGGTTAATCGCTTGTGGCAGGTGTTGGCCGATACTAAACTTAATCGGTGTAGGAGTAAGCAAAACTGCAGACGGGTGGAAGAAGGTATATAGCTATACAATCTCTCTTTTGCACAAATGAATATAAGATAATGATATGCTTCACTTATTAGGGATATTTATATTCTTGATTGTTTGTTTAGCTGTACTCTGTAGTTTCAGCCCATACCCAACTTTTTAATAGTCCACTGCTGAACACAGACCTAAACTTGAAGGACGATAGGGAAAAATCCTCCACACTGGTCCACTGTGGGTTGGTGAATTTACCTAAAATAGTTTTTACGGCCATTGAATTGTTTTTACGGTATGCAGGTTGATTCATAATGTTTTCCTGCACATCGAGAAATGCCCAATTCTCATAGTGCTTGAGTAGTCCAGGAATGCCCAATTCTGGCTAAATCTAGGAATGCCTATTTCTAAAAATGGCAAAATAAATTAAGAATTTTAATTAAAAATCTTTACTAAACTTTCTATACATAGGCTGACCGGTAGCTAACGGTAACAACCTTTAGTACATTTAGAAGAATGACTTTTACTATGGGACCAACTGAAACCAAATTTGCGATTATCAACTAAATGTATGGGACAGCATTTTTTTTCTGTTCTGGGTTATCAGAATCTGGGTTAGTTGGCCCTATAGTAAAAGTAAATGGACCTGTGTATAAAATGTATGATTTTTTTATAATATTCTCAGTTTAAGTTAATTTGCCAATTTGAAAATTGGGCATTCTTAGTATTAACCAGTGTTAGAAGATTCGAGTTGGGGCGTTCCTCGCCTAAACCATAATTTTTAATAATTGCTACATTTTTTGTTTTTTCCTAGGGTCAACAGCTTGGGCAGAGGTTTCTTCAAGAAAAAAGCAACAAAACTAGCTTTTTATAGTGAAAAAAATCTTAAAAGTAATGTCAGAATTATTTATCACATTTATTAAAAAAAAAATTTTTTATTGTTATTATTTATGTATCAGTAAGTCATTTATTCTATGATACCATTTAGCAGTAAATAAATCCTACAGTATTTTTTGTCATGGTTAGTATTCAATTCCCTGTATCTTCCTCTATCGTGGTATCTTGTTAGAAGTGATAATAGTTTTGAATATACATACTTACTAAATTTAATACAACACATTTTTCAGTTGTTAGCCCCCAAATATGTATTTAAAAATTATACACTAGAAATATGTATGTATATTTGTTTATTTACATTATTTTACCTGTCAAACAGTCAGTCAGTCAAATAATGCTTTGAATCCCAATACTTTTCATTCAATTCATACTTTTACTAAGAATTCCTAAGTTTTCTTTTATTTAACTTAATAATTAACATAAAAAACATTCTAGTTCTTTAGTAAATATATGTACAATTTAAGTTTTTGGGCAACAGTTTTGCAAGCTTTGCTTAGTTTGGGGTTAGAGACTGTGTGTATGATATCCCCTAATATTTATTTATCTTGTTTCCATCTCTTAAGCTAACCCAAAACCAACTAGCCCTAAACTGAACTACAAATATTTTGGGGCTACTTGGTATTGTGTAAAAAGTGTTCCTAGTTGTTTTTATTCATAACTTTTATTAACTTATCCATGAAATTATACGGCATACAAACAAATAAGACCAGAAAGAAATTGAAAGATGAAGATATAATTTTTTTCCATTAAAGTGCGCTGCTCCCTCACATGATACATTGCCTCTCGATAAGTATTTGGTTGTCAACTCCTGGAACCGTTGCCTCCACACACCAATGTACATTCAACGGGGTTGCAGGTCATTATGTGAGCAAATTATAGGACTTTTCTTGTAGTATTTGATTTAACATAAGCTGATGTTCAAAATCAAATCGGTTTGTAATCTTCTTGTAAATACTTGCTGAAATTTCTCTTAAACGATTCTGTGCATGTGGTGCCATAGATATCTTAATCAACATTCTTTAATCCTGATGGAGTACCCATTTGAACCTGAAACATGAATTGAGTGTTCTTTATAACATGATAACATATCTATGTTTACTACTTGCCAGTTGTTTTTGATGTGATAGCACCTATGAACATCAGTTGCACTTATGAAAAAGTGTTATGTTCCACCTGAGTGTTTCAAGTAATAGTGCGGAACAAGCGATAATGTAATGATAGTCTGTAATTTGACTTAACAAACATTTTTTACTGCATTAATTCTTGTTTGAATAGTTCATTTTAACTCTACAGAGACTCATTGAATGTTTTTAAAATAGGATAGTTACAATCCACTATATTATTGGTGATATCACTAAATCACTGTTTATTATTTTGTTTTAAGGGTGCAAATATTTACTACAGATAACTAGGTACTTTGCTTTATGATCTCAGATAACATATCTTGTAAATAGAGATATCTAAATGATATTTTTTTTTGGGTAAGTAGGTAAAAAGTTCTTTACTTCAATTTGCTTGATTTATGAAGCCAAAAGATGCATTAGGGCACTTAGGATAGACAATACACAAAAGTAAGTTTAGCTCAGCCAAACTAGCAGTTATAGGATATAGAAAATATCATACCTGCATACAATGATGTTTAATCCTGCATAAATAGAACCGTGACATTTGCCGTCACAGTCGTTCAAGAGATTTCAGAGGTAATTTTTGCCCAAAAAATCCCGGTTCGCGCTATTGTTAGGTGTCGAATACAGAGCAAAGACTTTAGTTTACAAAAAGGAAGAAAATCCTTCCAATAGCAAGTCTAAATTGTGGGCATTTTTTATATAAACGTTATCTTTTACTGCCTAGAATTTCGTTGATAGTGGTGTCAAAACTTGCAAACATTTTATCGACATCGATAAATTTTGCTACTAAGTTAATAATATGTCGGAATAAAAAAAATATCGATGTCAATATAATTATTTTAATTTCAAATGTTTTGTAATTATAGCATATTATAATCAAAAAAATTATATCGATATCGATAAATGATAGTAAGTTAATATTATCGAAATTAGACATTTATTGTTATCTGCATATTTAGTAAAATATTTGTGATTGTGGTGTACTTTTTAGTAATACATAATTGTATTTGCACCACATTCTAACTGTTATACTACTAATGAATAAAAGTTCCCAGCTAGGCTAGGATGCCCACGAAGTAATATTTCTTTCGACGTGTCAGAACGAGCCAGCGTGATGGCGATGTATGTATCTGTCACTTTTTCACACGTTGAAAGATTTCTTTTTGTGGCTTTTCGTGGTCGCATGCTGGACCAGCACTGACAAAGAGTAAATGGATCGAAGCAACAGGACGACATGACTGGATCCTAAATTGTTTTTGGAAAAGTGATTGCTCACATAATAAAGATGCCTGAAGCCACCTTCAATACCTCAAATAGAAACCGTAATTGTACATTCGATGATAAGGTATACACATAATATATTCTGTAATAGAATTGATGGAAGACGTGTTTAGTGTTTTGTTAAAATATGAGTTATTTTGGGGGTGATTTGCCTTTGAATTAAATTACATTTTATTTTGACGCGTGTTTGAAAATATAATCTGATTTTATTTGCATAATCGGCCTTGTGGGAGTCGCGCACGAAGGATGCCGTACTATTATTCAGTAAAAATTTACATTTTCTGAAGTACCTACCTAATACAATTTTATAGTTCATATAAAAAATTTAGGTATGTCTAGGTATAACGGTTCCGTTTTTAAAAGATATCTATAATTATAATGATATTGACTAAGAGACGCTAAAATTGAAAAGATGTAAACGAATCCTCTCACTCGGCCACGTAACCATTTACGTATACATTTAGCTAATCCAATGATTCAATTATAGAGCTCCAAACTAGAACAATTTGATTGTAATAAAATTATTCTGCTTCTTTTAAATATTGGCGTCGCATGGAATATGTATTTGCCAGTGTCAAGTGTAAGTTCTATTATGATGTTATGATAATTACTACTATTGTTACATGTAATTATGGTGTTGTTTATTAAAATGTTTCTATTATGATATTATCATTTTATAAATAGTCACAGTCGTAGGCAGCACAAAAATCTAGATACAATTGATTATTTTTTGCCAACAATGGCATTTGGCCGACTTCCACCGTTTATGAAATCCAAATAGTTCGCAGGAATTGATGTGGCATCCATGTAGTAATTTTTAACACTATTGTTGATTTTACATTTTTTTTTCGGCTCAGCTGACTTCGATATCATTTAAATGACTTCTGTTAGGGTGTACTTGTATACCATTTCAAAATAAAAATAAAAAATAAAACGGTCCATAATTGGCGAAAATACCGCTGAAAATATACAAAAACATACATACAGACGAACATAGTAGGTAGTATGTAAGTAAGTTCGTATAGGCCGGGTGGCTAGCCCTGGTAGGTAGTAGGTACCTACCTTCACTTTTTGGAAGTAGGTAAAAAGTCACTGTCACATCTAAGTCATGCCTGAGCAAAACAGGAGCGAATTTACTAATAGCGCCGCCCTTTATGGAGTTTTTGTAACAACACAAAAAATCACGTTACACATTACATTATTTTGTCTACACTGTTGTACGTAATTCAGCTCATAATCATCGAAATAGCACATATTACATCACATATTACCACTGATAGAAACACAAGTTTTATAAATTAATACAATACGGCGCGTTGACATGATTTTTTAATGTTTATTCCAAAACTTCCTAAATACTAATAAAACTGCACAATCATTATCATCAATTATACACTATATAGATTCAGTTACATAATCCATATATTATGCAAAATGTATAAAATCACGTTATCGATAAAATTAAACTGCACAATCACATCGCCCATCACTAGCTAAATGCCAAAAAATAACTGTGATACCATATTCAAATTCGAGATTAACCCATTATTTATTTTTTTGGCTTGGCATGTTGATGCATTTGCCATTGTGATGTAACTTTAATAAAATAAAGTGTATTTAATAACTTAAACACGGCATTTAAATTATGACCAAATTAATGTTATGGGCTTAACGTAACTTGGTGATGTGACAGAAAGTATACTACGCTCTATTTTAAAGTGAAAAAAATATTTCCGAAGCTAGTGGAAATTGCACAGTTATTGTGCAGATATTTTACAGTGGTAATACATACTTGGCGACAGCGGTTTTCACTGAAAATAAGGAAGTTTCCCGTTTTCTAGTTTTATTTTTAATAAATTACACTAAGTCTGCTATAAATTATGGTGTTTTTATTTTTCAATTATCTTCAAAAATTACGGAGTTATGAATTTTTAAACATGACCGCACGAAATTAAAAAACCTCGCGACGGATTTACGCGTGTGACGTCATTCGGCTTCAGAGCCGCGCCGTAGGTTAGGCGGGAGTAAGGAAAAAAGAAAATAAAGTGCTTCATTCTATGCTGGGTATTTTTCTAAGCCACGAATACGTTCTAGAATATCATTGTACTTATCTTTATGTTATGATCAACATTTACTATGGGACTAACCTCCCAATATAACGAATTAGAAGTCAGCATTCACATAATTTTGTCGTGAGTAAATGAACTTTATATCTAAAAATGGAACAAGACTTGGTGTATGTGTCTAGTGTACTGCGGTTTTTACATCTGTAACTATTAACTAGTAGCTCTCCAAACAGTAGACCTCGCAAGTATACATTTTCTTGCAATAAGTTCTCAAAAATGCACAACTTTCATATCACAGGTAAATATATTCTTAATCATAAAAATGGTAAGGTTCTTTACTAAGATATTATTGTATATAATGGGACTAAGTAAGTAAGTTTGTATAGGCCGGGTGTTTAGCCCTGGTGTCAGAGTTTGGGACTGATCCCCTATACAGGGTTAGCTAGCTAGAACTGGTGAAGCGTAATATATTTTGTTCTAATTAAATACTTTAGTCTTTAGATAATTTTTTTCAAGGCTTTTATTTTCTAGTCCCAATAAGTTGTCAAGTGCGTGTCAAGACATGCGTATGATAGGCTTCCGTAGACGTGACGATGATTATGATGATGATAAAAAACCAATTTTTAAGATGTTTGATTACTAGGGAAACGTAATTTAGTATGAATTCTTAGTTGCCTGGGAGAATTCGCTTAAAGCGATAAGACCACCAGTTAGAAACCTATTAATTTTATTGTTTTGTCCCTGTAATTTTTTTATGTTATGTGGTTGTCTAATAAAGTGTGATTGTTTGTTTGTTTGTATGAAATATACATGTGAGGTCGATGACCTCTAATGTTTAAAAATTTTTTTTTTTTCTTTATAGCTCAAAAATGTATGATTCCACAGTGCTCATAATAATTTTCAGGGAAAGTTTTTAATATGGTCTGTAAACGGCGTCCGTTCGTTACACGGACATAACGAAGTTTTAAGGGTTCCTCGTTTTACTACGAAACCCTAAAAATGACTGAACAAAGTGAAAGCTGTCAAATTCTAGAATCCATACTAGGATGACATGTCAGGTCTCAAAGTGACAGCTGTCAAACTTAAATGCGGTTTATTTCTGTAACTAACGATTTTAGACCATTGCTGTCTTCACAAAAGTGATAGAACTCAACAATATCTATATTTCGGATGACAGCTCTTTAAAGTAATTTATCTCCGTAACTGTCGTTTCTAGACCGTTACTTTAGGCACAAAATTGATAGAGCTCAACGAGATCTACATTTCGGATGACATCTGCCACTCTAGTATGAATTCTATAATAATATGCCATATAATGGCAGCTGTCACTTTGACATCTGTCATTTTCGGAACTAAAAAATAAGTCCTGAAAAACCTATTACCTACAATGACTTTATAAGAACAAATATTAGGCTGAGAAGTTTTGGATAACCCTATACAGGGGATTAGTCCCATAGTAAAAGTTGGTCATAATTTACAATGATATTTTAGGACAGAATATTGTAATTATGATTATATTTGCCTGTGCTAGTTGTGCATTTTTGAAAACTGATTACCAGAAAATGTTCACCAAAATGTATACTTGTGAGGTCTACTATTTGGAAAGCTACTAGTCAATATACACAGATGTAATAACCGCAGAACAGTAGGTACACACGCCAAGTCTTGTTCCATTTAGAAATAAAGTTCATTTACTCACGACAAAATCACGGGAATGCTGACTTTTTATTCGTTATATTGGGAGGTTAGTACCATAGTAAATGTTGATCATAACATCAAGATAAGTACAATGATATTCTAGAACGTATTCGTGGCTTAGAAAAATACGCAGCATAGAATGAAGCACTTTATTTCCTTTTTTCCTTACTTCCGCCTAACCCACGGCGCGGCTCTGAAGCCGAATGACGTCACACGCGTAAATCCGTCGTGAGGTTTTTTGATTTCGTGCGGTCATGTTTAGACATCCATAACTCCGTCATTTATTAAGATATTCGAGTAATTTTTTCACTGTGTGTAGTTTTTATGACAAAGGAAACTTCCTTATTGTCATCGATTTCCTTTCTAATTAGAGTAGTTCGCTGTTCTGTGACTCACACAGTACACATCTCTACTCCCCGCGCAACTAACAATGAATTCGCAACAGCGCAATGACTGGCTTCGTGTTCGCAGACACCAAAAAGTTTGATTCGGCCTATAACTATAACAGATAATGTATATTAGGATATAATGGAGATTCTGACTAAAAGACATAGTTTCCATGATCATTCAAAAAAATAAAATCGGTTTGACACATAATTTGACACGAACACGAAGATCCCAGAGGGATATTTTATTTTATTCGTTTGAGATTTTCCGAAAGAGATGCATTGATATAATAAGGCACGAGTTAGAAAGAGATATTAAAAAGATCTCGATTCGGTGAGCATTGCCCACTGATTTCGTCACGACTGTCGATATGTTTTGATGGAATCGACTAGTCGAATGTTACATTGGCTAGCTTTTGTGATGGAATCGCTTTGGTCACGTGACTTATGTCAATCCCATACATTTTAAGCGAAGCGAATGTTCGAATCGCTAATGCTAGCGATTCGATTTGTACTTTGTCTAGCCCTACTGGTTGGCTCAATTATATGGCAGGCCAAAGGAAACAGAAGAAACAACTGGACATGCAGTTGTGAGATGTAGAAATAGATTCGCTCGTCTCGAATCCTGGATCCGACACATAAAATGTTAAAGCAAACTATGATAACACGTAAATTGATAGATGTTGGGTAGGCGGCACTCTCTCTCATCATTGATTTAGTCTAACCCAGATTTCGGTGCAGAGAGATTTTCCCAACGATACCGGCAATATGTAGAAAGTGTGCCATCCCAGCCGCCACCCCGCCCCCTCGAACAATGGCCCATGTCGTAATAATCGTAACAATTACAGGCTATTTGCGGATATCGGACATCTCGCCGCTTTCAGCTAAATAAGTTGTTAGCGGCTTCGGCACGAATTACACGTCCCTGATAGCCGGCGAGCGGCGCGCGGCGAATCCCAACAGAATGGAACGTAAATACTCGTGTAATCACAATCAGCGGCTGCTTAAATTGTTTCTCATGATAACGATCCATGAGAAATGCGGAAACGTTGCCTCTAATCCCGGCTTAACTTAATCGTTTAAGTTTTGCAAGTCTTTTGTTGGATTCTTGATTAGATTCACGTTGCACAAGAGCAGACCTTGCAAATGGAGCCTTCATGCATATTTGTACATCACGACGTTGAAGTCTGCTGGGATTTATTTGTTAGCATTCAATATATATTATATGCATCTATCACATAGGGTAATAAGTAGATATTCTATGACCAAAAGATATTTTTATATTTAGACCTGACCGCCGTTTTCTACAAAAATCGCCGCGACCGTAGGTAGGTACACAATCCTAAAATTCTTTTGACACGCTTCAGTGCACGTACAATAAAATTTGATGTCCATCCGGGCTAGTGTACTCACCACGAAATAATTCTTTATTGTACGTTCTACACTGAAAAAACGGGGAACTAGCAAAGGACCTTTTTGGCTCGGTTAAATTTATTTTATTTATTTTTTACCGTCACGTATTTAAAAAGTTCTAAGTGAGCTTGGTAGTGACCAGACACGGAAACATTGCTGACTTATATTAATTAATAACAACAACTGACTCGTTAAATTATTATTAAGACATTCAGTTAAATTTACAGTTTTCCCAATTGTTTAAAAAATTATGAGCTCATTTATAACAATTAGCAAAAAAATTATGTAAATTTTACACATTTTCTTTGCATTAATAATAACTAAGCATAATTTGCTGCCACTAAATAGTTAGCTCATGTACATAGAAAAGAACACTTGGTTATTAACTAACCGTTAGTACTTATTTAATAGTATCCGTTGTCACGTTATTTATTTATTGATGATGTCGATGGTTTAACTGTAAGTGAATTAAACATTATGGGTATAGCAGATTTTATCGATTGTTATTAATTAATTGCGAATTGTTTATTAGATTGTGATGATGTGTTTAAATTTAACCAAGATATAATTAGGAACAAAAAATATTAGTTATAAACGATTGAGAAGTGTAACACATAATTACAGTTTGTTTACCAATAAACAAGTTTGAAATTGTTTATTGTATTTAGAATTGTCCGATTATTACTAGAATCTCATATTATATCTATTATCTGCCGTATTTTTTACCTGGTAACACCGTATTTTTGAACAAACGTTTTGGAGACAAATCTATTTCGTAAACTTTGTGATTTGTGAATTTTGTTATTGTGACGCATAGCATACGAACTACGAAGTGAAATCTGTTTTTACATACACCTTGCCGTTGTGGATTGGGGAATAAACAGTACCTACAAGAGAATAAGGTATGTTTGTAAAGGCCCAAAAAGACAATTATGCTGGAATCCAGAGTCTGGATAGTTAGAGGTAGGTAATTTTGTTTTCAACATAGTTTTCTTGGTTAGTTTAAAGATTTAGGCCTTTAAAAATACATCCAGGTAAATACTACATAGGTAAGTAATTTGAAAAGTAAGTACTGATTTCAAATAAAGTTTTTCGGTTAGGTATTTTGATAAGAACGTTAATACTACGTAGCTTTTCTATGGGTATTTCTGACTCACAAAATAGGTATGTTACATTAAAATCCTAATTTTAGACATCCATGATTTTCTTTTTAGCTACTTTTCTATTATTACTAGTCAATTGATTATATTTAGCAAAATTATTCATTTAATACCACATTATTAACTATTAATTAACAGTAGATGTGCACTTGGTTGATTTCATATAAGTTAATTATTTATTAATTTTTAACAGAGTTGCTCTTACATTTTCAACCGAACACATTATTTAAACATAAAAGAGTAATGATACTCATCAAATGCAAGCCAAGTAACTTATTTAAATAAACATATCAACATTATTGATATTTTTTTAAAAGTTCATTTGTTTGCAGTACTTTGATTAAAGCGCGCGTGTTTTTTTCCAAAATACTTAACTGATGGATGAAGAGGTTCAGAACCTCCCCAAGGCGTGGGATCTTGAATCTTACATAGAAGTGTTTAAAGGTAAGATTTTCATGTCATTTTGCTTGTTTAAAATGAATAAGTATCAGCACATTCACATGGTTTCAAGAAGGGTTTAATAGAATCTTAGGTTATGTATTGGTTTGTTTACAGTACCAGTATCACAATATGACTAGTTTCATGGATGTAGATCGATTCCTGTCTAAAGACGATTTTGCTCTTCTTTAAGAACTGAAAAGTATTTTTATTGTGGTTACCCAACTGTTTCAACAATACCATATCATTTTACAGTGCACAAGAATAACTTGATATATTTACTTAATTATATTGAGCTGTGGTGTTCTGGTTGTTGTTACATGTTAGCTTATGACCATTATCCTGGTGATGAATGTGATTACTGTTAGCAAAATTGCTATCTATACCGGGTTGATAAAATAAAATCACAACTATCATAATTTAAAAGCCTATTTTAGAGAAACACCATTAATTCCAAGCTAAGCATTAAACATTAGTTAAACAAAGTGCAGAAAAACTTGTAACTCTAGTTTGCATGTTTGATATTTACCGAAGTGTGAGTGGAACTTGCACACCGTGTGTTAATCAACTTGTAAGTATGAGGAAGAAACTTAACTTTTCCATTAAAACTATTGTCCTCATACATCAATATAGGTCACAGTCTGTTTGCCAACTGCAAATAAATTAGATTTTGTAATTTGTTAGTTTCCTTTTTTTGTGATGAACCACAACAAACAGTTCTTGGAATTTTTTACTTTAATTTTGCTGTAAGTCTGCTCCTTGCCAAAATTTGTGGTTTTATGTCAATGGGAAGTACCCTATAGATTCTGATTTCCTTGCAGTTGACAGGCAGATGGACAGACGATGAAGTGAACCTGTAGAAGTTCCTTTTTTTACTTTAATGTTTGTTTTGAGGTACGGAACCCTAAAACAAATGCAAACAAATCAGCAATATTTGAATCCTTTTTTTGATGTTGTGCCCTATTCATTTATATTAAGTTTATGTACCTAAACTATTTTTACATTTCATTACAGAAAATGCAATCTCATCTTTATCACTACCTTTACTTGAAGAATCTGACATTAAGGAATTATTTCCTAGAATTGGCCATCGTGCTATATTTACCAAAAATTTAGAAATCCACAAAAAGACTATGTATCCAATTTCCGAACAGAATTCTGTAAGTCATTTAAAAACTTAATGTAATGCTTACTTGTCATGTCATGCCAAGCAGAACTTAGACAGTACATATTATTAGGGTTCCTTAAAAAAATTAAGGAACCATAATAATAAGGAACCTTTTCAATTTCACAATCTCATGTATCACTTATTCGTTGTGTCCTTTTAAACTCAAAAATTTAATTTTCTCATCAACAAGCTGAACAAAGTTGTATGAATATTAGACGGCGCTTTGCTGGCATTATATTGTATTATTATTATATACTACGGGACTAATCGCGCACTAAATTACGAGATAAATAAATACCTCCTCATCCCGACGTTTCGGCCGAGTTGGATTGACCGTGGTCACGGGTAGAATGTCGGTCGACAACGGTCGATGCAACTCTGCTGAAATGTCGGGATGAAGAGGCTACCTGTGACCAACAGTTGATGCGACTCGGCCGAAACGTCGGGATGGTGAGGTATTTATTTATCTCGTAATTTAGTGCGCGATTAGTCCCGTAGTAGGTATATAATAATAATGTGTTCAAATCGCGAAAGTTTAAAAACAACATTATATTGTATACCTAAAAGATATAGATAGATATATAATTATGATTCAGTATAGTTATAATTTTTGCTATTACTCAATAATTTATTTATAGGCTTGTGAAGATTTGGCAAGTATTAATGTGTCTGACTTTATTGCGTTTCCGCTTGACACTGATCTGCAACTGCAAGACCCAACTCAGGCTTCCAGCTCATCTAATAATAATGCATCATCACCCATCACCTTAATCCTACCCGAAAGCCAGCCTAACATATGTGTATGATTATTTGCTTATTTTCTTATGTAGTATATAACATTCCGAAGATAAAGCTATTAACTCATTATAGATTTAGCACTAAACATTTTATAAAAATCAACTCATTGTTATTAGACTCTGATTCAGACATCATTATTTTATAGGGTTTTTCTGGTGGTATTTTAATTCAATATTGTTTTTTTTAGGACTTAAGACTGTTATTAGAAAAAAGTCTGGAAGGAAAAGGTCTTCTTAACTTAAGTAAAAATATTCCATTGGAAAATGCTGCAAGACAGAGATTGGTGAGACTGATCGGGATATATATATTAAGACAACATCCTGAAGCCGCTATCAGAACCTCCACATATGCTGATTGGGCCCATGAAATTGTTAGAGTGTTCCCAAAAGAAAAACCATCTGTTTACTTTCACAGTAAAATTGTAGAGTCCTCTCGCGGTCTTGTCACAAGACTCGCTGGAAAGCTACCCGATCAAATCCACAACCTCAAACGAAAATATCGCGAGACGGGTATAATTGAAAAGCGACGTAGATCATCTAGTTCATCTTCACTAAGTACACCGCCCTCCTCACCAGCTCTCCGTTTACCTAAAGGATTAAGCAGCGACGACGAAGAAGAAGTAACAGAACAAATTCAATGGCTCAAGAGCTCTTCACAGCCTTGGGCGGCTGTTGAGGAGAAGTGGGGTAACACGACAAGAACACGCCTGAATTTGTCAAAAAATTTACTGATAACAGAATATTTTGAAGAGTACCCTGCGCTTCAGAAAAGCAATGGATACCTACTAGTAAGTTGACTTTATTGTGTACACATAAGCTAACAACCAAAAGAAAAAACTAGTTTTTGATCAAAATATTATTTTAACTAGGTTTGTGTTTTATCACATCTCACATGACGCGGAGTAATGTAATCCTGGTTATCATAATAATGGCATATATTATAAAAAGTCCATAAGAGGAAGCCTTTATTTGTAATAACTAATTATGATAACTTTAACCTATTCTTTTTGTTCTGTTTACAGCTAGAAAAAGATTTCGACAACCTGTATGCTGGACAGTTCACAGATATATATGAAAGCTTCCCTATAATAAAACATAAACTAAACGACCTTGCTAAAAAAAGGCTGGCAAACAACAAAGATAAAAGCTTTTTTAACTTCGTTACCTTGCAAGATTGTGAGTAACTACATTCTAATTATTTTATTCCTACAATGCCGACTAAAAATGGTATTACAATTTGAAATATTCAGACGAAATATTTTAATTGAAATGTGTGGTTTCAGCATCAGAAGAAAACGCCAACATCGCCACCTTCCTGCAAATCCCGACGCTATTAGCAGTCACAAGCATCCGATTGAAAAACCGGCCGAAGAAGGTATAGGTACAATCAAAAATGGCAGCAAACGCATCTTGTAATCATGTTAATGTAAGTTTAACTCTAGGTATGCGACACCAACTTCAATTGAATGAAATATTTCATCGTGGCAGCGTTAGTAGCATTCTTAAATTAGGTCCGGAGAAAACAATGTCACCATCAGAAGCTAGTAATATTAAAAAAAATAATAATTTAGATAACTCAAAATTAGTGGAACGGTTTAATTGGGCTAAGATTTCTACTGTAGGTATGTTATAAAAAAGGATGTATACTTGTACATAGTTTACAAAGTGATGCTTATAATTATATGTTAATGGTAGTTGAAAATGTTTACTTGTATGATTATAAGCATTTGATTTTTTCAGGTGTACTTTTAAAAACGGTAGAATTTGACGAACATTACTTCGCATATCGGCTAAATACCGAAGCTTCAGATATGCATTGTACTGTGTCACTTGAATTATTACTTTCACCAATTCCAATTACTAAAATTGTTTTGCGTAGTGGAAAACAATGCGTAGTTTTAAGGAGTCCGTTGTAAAAAGGAAAACGGTGTAAGTATTGATTTTAATGTGAAGAAGAAAGGGAACAATTGTTTCATAAAGGTAACGTCCACATGTGGTATATTATTCAGAGAAAAATCTAACCAAGATGATATACAGGGTTGACTGGTGAACAAATGGTATTTCTATAGAAAAATATCGATCACCCGCGACCAAATGTATGGAACAGCTGATTTTTTTTGAGATTTGACAGAAGTCGCAGAACAAAAAATGTTAGTTTTGATGTACAGAATAAGCCCCTAAAAGGTTGCTCAATGTTTACCAGTCACCCAGTATACATCATTTGAAAGCTTGTAATATGGGCTTGTCAAAAATATTTAATTTACATTTTTTCATCCCTCTATTTTTTTTAATGTGAAAAAAATTGTATGAAAATTGTCAATATAGTTTTCTATTTTTTTTGTTTTAGCAACAAAAATGTGCTTGTCATTATTTTACTTGCATTATTATCCGATTTTCCACATGAATCCCGTAATCCTCTAAAATTAAAGAATAAAAAATAACTAGTGTGCCCAGGATTAAGTTTACCTATTTTAAGAAAATCATCAGATATTGTTTCCAATTGATAAAAATGATTATAATTCAGCTATTTGAAGATTGCTTAATCAGACTTGCAAAAGATGAGCTACATGATGTGTCAAATATATTTATTAGGATAAATAAATATATTTCACACATTATGTAGTTCATCAAGAAGTTCAAAATTAATTTTTAAAAATCGGAGGACCCTTTTTTTAACTGATCTAATAGACTCAAAAAAACATGTACTTTCTCGGGATGTAACGAGTGTTTTGGCTAGATTTTTTCATTGTTATTATACCAGACTCCATACTTACCTACATTTTGTGGACGTGTCCTTTTATTTATTTAGTTTATTCATTACAAACATAATACAGTTACAACTTTTCCTCTTTATAATATTAATGTAGATGTAGAAATGTAATGCAATTATTATTATTAATGATATCATTTTCAAAAAATACGCAAATGACCAATATTTTGGTATTGGCCTTTTGCGTTTATTATAGTACCTACCTACTTTGCTGATTTGATCATTTACGTGTAAAATAATTGATATACATAAAAGGCCAAAAATGGGTGAAAATGCGCTTTGGCCTTTTTGCGTTTCTGGCACTTTGCGTCGCAACCATGCTATTTTCCAAAAACTAAACGTACATACGATAATTTCAGCTCAGTGCTATCGTTCTGTGTAATTCTGCATTCACAAACAATGCCAATGAGAGCTATTCAATTCTACAGATCATTAAAAACGATTCGCCTTCCATTTCTTAGACAAATCATATTAAAAGTATTTAAAAGAGGAACACATAATTGCAGTTTAGTCAAAGTTGTACAATCGTGTAGCTCTTATTATCAGATATTTTATAATAATGCTCATGTTCGACATTTCCACAATTTAATATTATATTTTCCACAATTTTTTAAATGGATGATACATTTGATTGCTTAATTATGGAAACCGAGCACTCTTAGCAAATTTGTGTTGTTTTGAATCGAATTTATTTGCATCATCATCATCTCACAACAAAACTTCACGATACTAGAGACACAAATTTGCTTGGGACACCTTGTTTACCATACATAATGTTTTATTGATTTCTTTCCTAATTTGAACTTGATCATATATGAAAATAAATAGTAGGTAAAATGATAATTGTTTTTAATTTTAAGGTCCACAATTTTTATTATATGTAGGTTCTAGTAGTAGGTATAGGTATTATTAAGTTCTTGTATAACTCACTTGTTATTTGGAATCAATTTACTCGTAGCTTTAGCAAATTTACCCCGTGATCACAGAAAACTTATTTGGTATATTGAATCGATGTATTTTGTAACGTTAACCATTTTACTGTGTAAGGTACACTAACCAATATCAATTTACTTTGTAACGTTAGGTAGCCATTTTGTCCTATTATCCTATAACCTTTTTGATACCGTGAATCAAATGTCGTAGCCATATTCTCTATCTGTACTGAGTAAATTATCGCCTTACAACATTACCCAAGGATGTAAGAAAAATTGCTACTTAGCCATTTCACGCCTTACAATCTTTGTAAGGTTGAAGGTTGCAAGTAAAGTGGCCAAGTACAGAGATAGTTGACTACGATATAAAAAGGTTAACTTTGATTAAAGGGTAAAATGGCTAAAGCTACAAAGTAAATTGATTTCGGATAGTGCACCTTAACCATGCTTACACAATAAAATTGTTAACATTACAGAATAAATTCCGATTCAATATACCGAATAGTTTTTGTGATAACAGGGTAAATTGGCTAAAACTACAAGTAACCTGATTCCAGATAACAAGTGAGTTGACTGTAGTCACAAGGTAGAATAGCTAAGACAGCAAAATAAATTTATTACAGATATCGAGTAGGTTGACTGTAATTACGAGGTAAAATGGTTAAATCTACAAAGTTAATATATCCCTGATTACAAGTAAGTTATTTATGAATACAGTGTAGAATGGCTAAGGCTACAAAGTAAATTTACTAGAGATACCGAGCAGGTTGACTGTGATCACAAGGTAAAATGGTTAAATCTACCAAGTTAATATATCCCTGATTACAAGTAGGTTATTTATGAATACAGTGTAGAATGGCTAAGGCTACAAAGTAAATTTACTAGAGATACCGAGCAGGTTGACTGTGATCACAAGGTAAAATGGTTAAATCTACCAAGTTAATATATTCCTGATTACAAGTAGGTTATTTATGAATACAGTGTAGAATGGCTAAGGCTACAAAGTAAATTTACTAGAGATACCGAGCAGGTTGACTGTGATCACAAGGTAAAATGGTTAAATCTACCAAGTTAATATATCCCTGATTACAAGTAGGTTATTTATGAATACAGTGTAGAATGGCTAAGGCTACAAAGTAAATTTACTAGAGATACCGAGCAGGTTGACTGTGATCACAAGGTAAAATGGTTAAATCTACCAAGTTAATATATCCCTGATTACAAGTAGGTTATTTATGAATACAGTGTAGAATGGCTAAGGCTACAAAGTAAATTTACTAGAGATACCGAGCAGGTTGACTGTGATCACAAGGTAAAATGGTTAAATCTACAAAGTTAATATATTCCTGATTAGAAGTAGGTTATTTATGATTACAGTGTAGAATGGCTAAGGCTACCAAGTAAATTTATTAGAAATACCGAGTAGGTTGACTGTAACTACACGGTAAGTTAGTAAAGTGTACAAAGTTAGTAGATCCCCGGTGACGAGTAGGTTAATTGTAATTACAGAGTAAAATGGCTAAAGCTAGAAAGTATTTTTTTAAAGACACCGAGTAGATTGTTTATGATTACAAGGTAAAATGGTTAAAATCTATCAAGTAAGTCTATTCCATAAACTAAGAAGGTTGGTTGTGGCTACCAAACAAAATGACTATCTATATCGTAACTTCGTTCCCTACACCAAGTAGTTAGATTGTGGCTGCCGAGTGTAAAGCTTAAGATAAACTAGAAGTTTGCTATTATAACTAAGTAAATTGATTGTACTTACATAGTTATTCGTTCGTGGCTATCAAGTAAGTAGGGAATAGAATGCCAAGAATGTTTGCTAAAACAAACAAAGTACACAGTGCAGTTGGCTCCATTTTACAAATATGTGTCTGTTATTTATCGTTAAGCTACTTAATTATTATTTATGAAGTTTTTCTAGACAATTTATCTGGTTAATAATAACTGAGAAAAGTTAGCATTTCTGGCTTGTTTATTTTTAACTATAAACTTTGCAGGTTCTATATTGACAAACAAACAAGGTTATTTTCAGCAAAATCTTATTTATTATTTCACGATACGTTTTTTCAGTGTACGTGTCAGAACGGGACAGAGTTATGGTGAAGTAAATATCTGTCAGTTATTCACACTTCTGAAAGAGTTTTTTTTCGTGGTCGTATGCTTAGCTAGCATGTAAATTTTCAAATACTTACCTATCTCATATTAAAATTCAACTGTTGTTATTATTATAAGCTTTCATACGCCTTCCATAAATACTATAAAATTTATAACGTTCTGTTCAAGCTCTTAGGTAAATATGTGACTATGTAACACAACACTACAGGACTCTTCGATGTAGCGTAGTGAGGATGTATGTGGACTACAGCTTCTCGCGGCCCAGTTGGTACGTAAACTCCGCCTGGAGTCGCGTGTCACGTTACTGTCACACGCTGCAGCTGCCATGTCTCACCTGTAGAGCGTGGCGTGGTCGGCGGAGCGCGCGTGCTCGATGAGCTGCGCGAGCGCGCGCGCCTGCTCGCCCAGCGTCAGCAGCTCCAGCTCCTCGCGGCCCAGCTGGTACTGCAGCTCCGCCTGCTGGATCCGCGTGTCGATGTTACTGACACAAAATACAAGTACGTTACTCGCTACGTCGCTACTACACACACGAATCGACATGTTATAATAATTCACCTGGTTCTTATTGTAATGGAAATGAAAACTTTCCAATAGACTGAGAATAATGAGGCAAGGTTGTTTTGGCTTCTAAAGGATGAAAGAGCCTTACTCCGTGACATGCGTTTTCTCGAGTCGTCTCCTCAGCTCCTGGATGTTGTTCTTCCTGGCGTCGAGGTCTTCGTTGACGGCGGCGGCGCGCTCCTCCAGCGCGCGGCGCTCGTCGGCCGATAGCGGAGCGAAGTCCTCGCGGCGCGCCTCGCCCGTGCCCGCGCCGGGGGAAGTGGCCTGCGCGGCCAGCCGGGCTGCACTCAGGGACGCGCTCAGCTGCTTCTTTAGACTGTTTAACCAACTCATATTGATTGCTATTGCTCCGTAATTATAATCACGTCTCCACTCTATTTTACTATAAGAATTTTGAAAGTGCTAAGATTGAGAATCAGATATTTAATGCTTGCTAATTATAAGTTAAAGTCTTCATTGTTATCAGTTATCATACACAATATTATTATAATATAATAAGAATGTGTGATAAAGAAATGAATGAAAAAAGGCCTACGGCTGATTTTGAAAGCACAAAGATACTCAAATATCAGAGGCAATGAATGACCCGAACGCCTGAACTAAGACAGAAATTACATATCCTTTCAAACCAATAAGCAATTAACTTTTGTGCTTAGATATTTATATCACCTCTGTATGAGAGAGTCCTTGTCGGTGAGCGCGGTGCGCAGCGCATCCAGCTCTCGGGTCACGTCCCTGGCGCCCGCGCTGCGCCGCCGCCCCGCTAGAGACACCTCGATGCTTGCCATCTGTGCAAACATATCTACAAATAACACTTGAAATATGAAAAGAATTCTTGAGTTCATAATTTCTTTGCCGTGACATTTATGATGATGATAGGAACCATACAAAGTACAAACAGGTAGCCGTATCCTACGGTTCAGGACTTCTTCACGGTATTTGTCAACTACGAGTACTTTACCAGTTGTTTGTTTATCGTTCGCCACGAACTACATATTTGAATGTCGGCACATTTGTTATCGTCTAAGTATTCGCTGAGTCTCGATAATTTCAAACGAGTGTTATCTATAATGTCGTCTGTATCATAAGCAGATAGAATTATCCTGTCTCCACCGATCTTATTATCATCAATTACTTCATATGCCTCGCCGCAAATGAAATCGTTACAATCTCCAGCTGTTCCAGATCATATCACCCTCGTCATAGTAATGAGCAGAAAAAGAGCCGTCTCCTGCGCTAATGACAGCTATCACGGATATCAGAACAAAAAGAAGCTCTGACGCGCAGCCGGCTGATTATTATTTATGACTTAACTAGACCTCTACGTTTCTCACTTTCATCTAGTTTTCAGACATTTACCATTGTTATTATGCCTTGTTTCGTTTATGACAGAGTAACCAGTGATTACCATAACTAAGCCAGACGTTAGGCGAGACATCGTCGGCCAATTTTCTAAGTTATCAAGATCTAGTAGCAGGCGTATTTACGTCGCACTCGTTCTGCATACTAACAGGCATTGGATCACTATGATTTGTTAGCCTCGACACGAGTGAGCAAGTAAAACGTTGCTCTATAAAACTGCATCTTAGATATGTATCTGCGACAAATTCCGAGTACGATATGCATCTTTGTGCAGAGCAGGTACTGGCTGGCGTTGCGTAACTGGATGGAATCTTCAACCAAGATTATACGAGTACCATATCAACCAGTTTTAGACGTTCCTAATGCGACGCTGCATAACCGAGTTTTAATTATATTAAAATTTTTTCTTCCAGAGTTTTGTTTTTAAAAAAACACTATTTTTTGTACGCTTAGGTTAGGTAAGTACTATCTGAAATCACTAAAGTAGGTAACTGTGGTACTCTCTGATTAAAAACCAAAATTATTTTCCTCGAAACTCTCTACAACGCGTCAAGCAGCAGTTTGCATTCAGTTACTCAATGAAATCGTAACATGCGTAACCCATTATACCTAAGCAAACCTTTGGACCTTAAGGTGTAGAGTTGAGAAATTCCTCGTGGACTAACTGTAGAGTTTCTATTCGTTTCGATAGCTGATGTGGAAAGAAGTAATTATATGTAGGTATTAGTTGTCAGCCTAGCGCCAATGTAATAAAAAATCTATCGCTAAAATATATAAGTATACAGGCAAACTGTTTAACAACTATTTTCGCGGAATTCATGCGGGTAGGTATGTTATCTACCAGCATTTACCTACAGTAAAAACGTCCCACTGTACACGCCTACAAGACAAGTCGTCGCCCTGGCGCGGGCGCACCCGCATTACAAGATATTGAAAAGATACCATCTAACGACACAATTGGAAAGCACCTATCGTATTAAGATGTAACACCGGATAGTGTGTGGGAAAAGGGCGTTATACAATTACGGTACATTAACACAATAGTTGGGAACAAAGAGTGAACAACATATAGTAAAAAGTACGCGCTTGGCTTCCTTCGAGATGGAGCTGCCGATATGTGGAAACTTGCACAAACATTATTGAGCCTTTATAAATAGTCGCGCTATCGCACATCTCCGATGGCGGGAGATAGCCGCCGACGCAGATGTAACCCTTCATTTATATAGCTAGAGGTGGGATGTGAGAATGTTTTATGACTGCAGATGTGATGATAGCTATGTGGCTAAGTGTACGTTTTCACGCCACGGCTGGGTGTATTGCACATGAACATAAGCATAACGTATGAAGCATTCCATCAGCAGGTTCTGCTATCTGAGTGTAATTTTTGACCGTAAGTATCATCTGGTTATATAGCAGTTTGCTGTGACGTGACCTCACGTGTAGAGACGTTGAAAGTTCAAAAGCACGTCCAAGGCCTGCGTCGCCGTGTGGAACGGAGCGTACCTGCCGCCAGGAAGCTTGCCCTCGAGCCTTTGGCTAAACACCGCGAAGTGGCGTTTCCTGAGGCTACACGGTAAGGTATATTGGTAGGTACTGTCCAAGGCAATGTCACAATTTACAATGGGTTATCAACTAATAAAACCGTTGAACTCAATCCGCTTCAATGTTTTTTTTTAGAATTTACTTAAGTTTATCAATATTTTCAGAAATAATTCTAAAGTATTTCAGATCATATTATTATGCTTAACCGTGGAAAAATGTAGCTTTTGTTCTTTTATCTATTTTATAACTCGATAAGCTTTATCTATTGAATTTGTAAATATGGCTTCTTTAGATGCATTCTTTAACATTCACACCGCCGATTAATGCAAACAGCTGAATTAAAAGAAAAAACTTCAAAACAAGTATAATAACGATCAGGTTCGTTCACGCACGATTACTTCTATAATAACTATTATATATACTATAGATGCTATCTTTTGTTCGATAGATACAATCTTGTATCAAATGACTGGTTGTAAATGGAAGTGAATGGCAGATAGTGTCCTCCGTGTCTTACGGGTGCGTGATGGGACGGGTTTCCACTAAATTGACATTTAATTGACCTAATGTTAGTTCAAATTACTTTAACTGCGTTTAGGAATACGTGTGTGGTTTATGCTAAAAACGGTGTTGCAAATGATAATCACGCGGCGCACGCACGCGATGAAATATATAAACTTGCCTAGGTACTTGAATATTTTTTTTTTTGTAGATTCATGGATTTCGCAGTAAACTGGGTTTAGTGAGAATCGCAGTAGGTCTACAACTATTTTAAACATATATTCAGTGATTAATAGTCTTTAAAGAAACAATAAATATTGCATTTTGTATCCCATAACGTACTATATCTCTACTTTTATATAACTACAATACCAACGTCACTAAACTTAATAAAACGGTTAAGTTTTTCAAGTTGCATCAATGCATATATAGTATTTACACAACACTACTTTGCTTTTATGTATACCCTGATGTTCCCTAGGATACAAGTGCTAGAACTCGACACGTGGCCATATATTGGCGCATCGATAGCCGATAGCCTCGCCTCTCAACACGTAGTATCGGCTGTCGCATGTATTGGCAAATTATCAACATCGCGCTTCATTGTTGCGTAGTTGCAGACTGCTTTTTGTAGATATAGAAAGCCTTAACGTTTCGGTTTAATTAAATAGTTCCATGGAAAATATTAAAAATAACAAAACTAAATTTGAGAGAGATAGTTTTTTATATATTTTATTATATATATAATTTTTTTTGAGTTATTGGTCCTTATTTTTTTTGCAAATAAGTACATAATGTTAAGTTTGCTTTTAATTTTAGAACCAGATTTATTTTCCACTTTACAAAATATTATAGCCCGTAAAAATGACGCACGCGCCTTACGTTGCCCCGTTATTACAACTAATAACACCCTTGGTAAGCTAGAAACGAGATCTCGTGTGCGAACAATTTTGATTTATTGAATTCAATTGCAAAGGCAAAGACTTACTAGTAATTAATTTAGAATAACACGTTATTCACGCAACAAGATGTCTAATCTAAAGATAACTATACACGCCCCACGGCCTTGCTTCCCAGTTCTCTACAACATACGCCAAAATGATAAATGACCAAAAAATAACAGAAAATGGACACACATAAAATGAAGTAGCCAATACCAATAAAACGTACACAAAGGCGTAGTATGACCGTCGAAAAATTACATATCTTTTTTTAGTTTCTTCATTATGGATTATAGCTCTTTAAAAATAATAATAATATAATGAATAATTTACCTTTATAACAAATAAATTGTCTTTTAAATTTATTATGTGTTTTTTAGCTTTAGTAGTGTGGTAACGTCATAGGAAAAGTAAGTTGAATCAATGGCAAAAATCAAGTCGATCTGTTTCTCTACTGCTGCGTGAAAAAGTATCAAACAAACACACTTTCAGATTTAATATATTAGTAAGGACTTATGATACGCATCTGTCGTAAAAGTTTTTAAAATCAATTTATTAACAGTAACCAAATAATTATACACATTTGAATGGCTCTCGACTTCCTCATGTCGTCCGAAACAGAACTATCAAGCGTTATGGCGAAGATTAAAACTTTCTCTTCTCAAGTAACGTATTTAAATGAGATTACAGTTTTATATGGCTTCCTTATATCGTTCGTAACATAGCATGTTAATCATGGCTCATATTTGCATATTAATATTGAAATTAAAATTCATAAAAATACATAATAACAGAGGCTGGAGCGCGCGTTGATGTCTAATGTATAGGAAAATTGTTAGTCAGCACGCGCTACACTCTTATTGACGATTCTATCTACTACTCTGTTTCAAGTTGAATTAAAACAATACTATAATAGTTTATTCCAAAGACCAGAACAAGTAAAATAATGAAAGGCTCATTTAGCCAAAAACATTTATGAGAGTAGTGCTTTTTGTGCATTGTTTTGAATGCGATGAGTTTAGAATGTTCCAATAATTGGCATGTTATGTTTTATAGTTTTAATTTTCTACTAATAATAACAAATGATAGACAAAGAAAAAGAAAGTCATTATCTCTAAAAAATACTGTGTATCTATCACATTATCAAATTCAAAACGTGCTTTATTTACACATCAAAATAAGCTAGTTATTTGAATAACTTAACCACAACCAGATTACATGCTCTACATTTTCCACAACAATGAAAAATGATTATGAAATCCGACACATATTTGTGTTTCCGCCCATTGTTACACTTATGGCACATGGCATTATGTAAAGGTGTAGTATGTGTACTATGTGTGTATGTATAGTATGTGGGGTCACTGACCTTGGCCTCCAGATTCTCGAGGTTGACGACTCCGCCGCCGGCCTCCAGCGTTTGCTGCAACAAGATGCAACCTTTACATCTTATATCTAGAGCAACTCATGCATGCAACTTGGCTTGCATGCTCTCATCTTAATATTACTTATTTATTTGGTAACATGTTTTGCCAAAATTAAATCTCAAATGTAAATTTTGCACCTTCTACTTTCTGGGTATGATTGTAGAATTAAACAACAACAGAATTAAAAACAAAATAGGTAGTATTTTTAGCAGAGAAAAATAAAATAAACTTCTTTTAAAGCATTCTTAAAGTATCAATATCGGATTGACAATCACGAGCATATTTATAGTATTTAAATAATTTATTGTAGTTTTGGCGGGAACGCGGAAAAATCATGTCGCCTCATTGTATTATTTTGTTAAACTTGTGTTTTTATCAGTGATAATTAGTGAAAAATGGTGGTATTTCGTTGATTATGAGCTGATTTACGTGCGCGAGTGTAGGCAAGTGATATAATGTGACGTATCATGTTGTTCCGTGTTGTTACCAAAACTCCATAGACGCCTCTTGTAAAGTCTTCACTGCTTTATTGAGGTATGACTTGGACTATGATTGGATTTGACAGCGACTTTATTGGACTCTGACGAGACTACGACAGTGACTATTTTGATAAAATATTATCAAAAATTATTAAAACTTAATACTTGACACTGGCAAATGCACAATAATGCGACGCCAAAACTAAGAAGAAGAAGAATTAATTTATTGTAATCGTTATCTTTGACGATATGGGAATTCAACAAATTCGATTCGATTACGCCAGAAGGAAAAATATCACTTCGCAATGATTGGACCACACGTAATACAAGTAGTTTAGGACATTTATTCTAATAGCTTTTTCAAAGGGCGTCAAATATACGGCATTCATTATTTAAATATTCAAAGTCGTTGTTATTTTTATGACATGAACTTTCTCTAGCTTGCTCTCTTTGAGTTCACGATTTGGTTCAGTGATCTAATATTTTTTATGAAAATCTGCTCTTAAAAATATCTCCGCCAAAAGTTAATCTTCCCCAATAAGGTGATATCTCCCAAGTTGACACCACTGAGCTCTGACAGTGAACACGCGAGTTCGATCCGAATGCCGTAACGGGCGCATTTGCATAATGCTGGGTAAATGCTAAGTGCGCCGCGATGATAAATGCATACGCGGGCATTTGCCGGCTCGGAAATACTGCCTCATTATTTTTCGCCGGCTTTCGTCCGTTATGTCTCGTCTCGACTTAATCACCTCACTTCACGATCTTCGTACGGTTTCCACGTATGAAGCATGTTGCTAACTATCAATTATGCATTCATAATTCCAGTTGTGAATGGTTTAATCTTGATTTTAGTTGAATTAATTATTTTATTTTCAGAATTCAGAGCATTTTTAAAGCTTATATCCTTGTAAAACTTTGTTTTTCCAACTGTAGAGACACAAATATAACCAAAGTCCTGACATACTCACTCACTGACTGACAGACAACGCAGAACTTAAACCGCTGGCCGCTGACTGGACAAATACACCCTCCAAATTTCAAGGAAGACCCTTGAAATTTGGAGGGTGTATTCTTCATGCCTAGGGGTGTACTAAGAAAAGATTTTTTGCAATTCAGTATGTATACAGACTCATAATTATAAACTACGTCGACCCCAAAAGCGCGAAATTCAATTAGCTTTCCGTATATTAAATCGAGAGTCGATGAACATTTACATGAATCAGCTGATTGGTGGTTGGTCCCATAGCAAAAATGATTCATAATGGTGAGTATCTACCTCAGAACGTTCCTGCACTTTACAAAGGAATGTTTTGTACATACAACAAAAAGACACGTGATAGTTGCAAACAAGAATGCGTGAAGCAGTCGACATGTGCGTAGTGCATCCCATTGAGCTACAATACGCAGGTTTCAGAGCGCGACTCCTCGTTGTTAAGTTAATTTCACGTTACAATTACTGCAATTAATACATGAACAGCGTAATTGGCCGGTGTCAGCGGCCGAGAGAGCTGATAAAAAATGTTTCGGATGTGATTAGCGACCGGCTGCGAAGTTATGATACTTTCTAAGCTGTTCCAAGAAAACATCTTCGTATGAAGTACAATAGGTACAATGTGTTTGTCTACCGGTGTTGGAGCCTTAAGACGAGGCACCGGGCCGAGAAACACGAAAACGGCAAAAACGAGTACTTTTGAATGCGCGATGTGAGAGGATGAATGATATCGATTCAAATTTAAAAAATGTCATAGATAAGGGAAAATCTTAATAAATTGAATGAACCGGACAAAATTTTGAAAAGTAACCGGCTTTATTAAAAAAAAAATAAAACAAATTGCTCACCAAAAAAATTTTAGTAATTCGAATGCTCAGAATTATCAGCGACAACACCCCATTATTTTTTACGAATAAAATAGCCAGATCCCTTTTCTTTATTATAAACCGAGAATTTTTTTTTTTTAAATTGTATATTATGAGTAATTAATTAAAAACTCAATCAAATCTCTTCGCGCCTACTCTAGTTTAGCTTTTACTCTACAGTGTTTGCTCAGAATATTTGATCCGGCACTATCTGGGCCGCCGCCGCCGTACCGGTGCGACGTTGCGACTCCGACGAGCGCATGATTCGCTCAGCGTCGGGCTGGCAACGCCGCAAAGTACGGACGGCGCGAGATGCGTGCTGTTTGTTTTTGGTTATTGTCTTCTAGGTACTCTGTGCGACGACAACCGAGTAATTTACTTCAGAATTATTTTCAAAATTATAAGTTAGACTTTAGTGTACTATATTATATTGTAGCTTTAGAACATTATTATAGTAGGTAGTAAGTTAGGTACTTAGTATTTTTATTTGGTAGTGTGTAAATAGTAGTGAACAAGTGTGCATAGAAAATGGGGAGGAAAAATAAGCGGAAAGAATTGTTTTTACAAAAACGAAAAAGAAAACCTAAAAAAAATGACGGAATGTTTGGGTAAGTCGAATTACATATATAATAAACTTGCAATAAATAGTTGCACTCTAATGCCCTAATAATAAAGTCTATATTTGGCAAATACACATTCGTCTACAGATTATGGATTATCACATTCTTACTACCTAGGTACTTCAATTTTTCTGCATTTACCTATATTTACAATTTTTTTAGGTCAAAAAAACGGAAACTGCAACCTGACGATTGTCAATCCACATCCTCAACAGGGCCAGTAGATAGAGAGTGAGTCCATGCCAAGTACCTATCTATCATGTCAGCAATCAATTTAAAGTATCTAGTAATAATACTCCGTCTATTCTTTATTTTCAAGTGTGTACCTACTAAGATTTGTCTGTACAAACTAACCATACTGTAGGAAACAAATATCAGAACAAAAAGCTATGGAGTCGTCTCTTGATATTTTAGAAACCTATCTAAAATAATGATATTTATTAGGTGATGTTCTATCACCTAAATAATTGTGTTAGCTTTAACTTTTTAATAATTATATAATTACATCATTTTATTTTGTAGCCACCCAGAAATATCACCAACATACGCAGAGTTACACAACGTGTTGCCGACATCTGGGGATTCAGAGGAAACGGTAAATTTAAACACTTTTTTTAAATTATCACGGTTATAGTATTGTCTTTTACCGACTTCAAAAAAGAGGAAGTTGTCGATAGGGTTATTATTTTTTCTTCTTTTAAATAAACGAAATTAAAATTATTCTCCCTGCTTCATCATCATTAATCATTTGATACATTTTAAAAAGGGACCTACTCGTACGATACTTGAAAGAGTTGAAAGGGACCACAGATTTAATTTAAAAAGGACATTTGAGAACTGAGCCAAATATTTATGTCACGAGAAGTAATGTTGTTATGATATTTATAGTGGTAGTGTATTAGAACAATCATCAAAGCACACTATTTGTTTGAATTCTTTGAACAATATGAATCAGAGTACAATACTATACCTTATTGAAAAGGTAGTTTCAATTACTGAAGCCTATGTAACTCACTGTATGCATAAATAAATAACATTTTGATATTTAAATTGTAGAGTTACTGAAACAGTATATTTAAGATGAATAATTGGTTTGATTGGGTTTTTCTGGGTTTTCCCCAATCCTGCGCAACAAATGTTGAACCAATTTGAATGTATCCCCAGACAAGGTAGGAAGGTGTGTTGTGTTATTTTAATTGTATAAAATTTCGTTATCAAAATAGGAATTGATTTTTAAATAGATTAATTTTTGAGGGGGCGTGTTGGAATATGATACAAAAACTAATCTATCTCACTCTAACATGTAATGTATGTGAGTGTTTCTCTTTCCTTCACGACGTTTACATTATAGTAAAATACCCCTTTGTTCTACAACTTTAATGCTTATTATGAATTCCTCACCACTGTTCTTATAGAGCTGTGCTAGACCGCACTCGCACCTATCCTACCAAATATCGGTAAATAAATGATTTATATTTTAAACCGATTAACTAAATATTTTATTTCTGGCATCCAAACCCTTTTCTAAGTGTGTGAAGCACGATAAAAATAAGTTCATTGATTATGATACCTGTACATAATCAACATTAATTTGTATACAGGGTTATTTCTAATCAATTAGCATCCTTTTAGAGGTTTATTCTGTATATGTACATCAAAACTAACAACTTTTGTTCTGCAACATTTCTCAAAACTAACAACTTTTGTTCTGCAACATTTCTCAAAATTAAAAAAAAAAAGCTGTTCCATACATTTTGTTGCGGGTCACGGGTAGACTCACTATTCTACGGAGTGTCTACCCTTGACCACGGTTGATGCAACTCGGACGAAACGTCGGGATGATGAGTTATTTATTTATCTCGTAATTTCAGAGCGCGATAAGTCCCGTAGTATATAATAATAATGTGTTCAAATCGCGAAAGTTTAAAAACAGCAGTTGAAATAACCCTGTATTGTATGAAAAAAAAAAACATTAAAAAGATCAAAATAATTTTTGCCTTTTTTTTAAATTGTTGATTAAGGACAAGGCGACTCCATGATTATCTATGCTCTAGGCAAATTGAGTTGACGCGTGCCGCCGCCGCGCCGTTAGCAGCGCCACGTACGCTAGCCCAGCGTTGCCGCCCGCCGCTCTGGCGTGATCCTGTCAAGTGAGACCGCGTAAAATTTTGTCCGAGTGAAGGGGCGCGGTACTCGATTTTGAAACTATAGTTTATCAATGCGTCACCTTAAGCGGTGACATATATGGCAAATTTTGAAAAACTTTTACTGTGGGGTCAACTCTGAAAACTCAAAAAAAGAAACAGCTATTCCATACTTTTTGTCGAAAGTCTATAAAAAATCGTATGAAACAGCAGTTTTTTACGTTTTCGTAGTTGGTCCCATAGTAACAGTTGTTCAAAATTTGCCATAGATGTCACCGCTTAAGGGTCCGACACCGGTAGACAAACACATGTATATGAACTGTTCTCTACTGTGCCAGAGTTTAGATAGTCCATTGCTGAATATAGGCCTGCCTACGAAGGGGTATTAGGTCATACAAACCACGCTGGCCAGGAGCGGGTTGATGGATTCAGATACGTCGTCGATTTTTTTGTACGGACGTGCGCAGGTTGTCTCGTGAGGTTCTCCTGTACTGAAAGCTAGTGGTGTGAAAATCCATACTTTAGATGCTAGGAACTTATTGGTACGGAACCAGACTTTAAGCCCACGATTGTAAATAAAGTGTTACTTCCACTAGACCACCACGTTGTAACCGATTATTTAATTATTATTATGTAAAAATTTATTTAGATATTATCAAACAATAACTAAATACAATATAATTGACACTGAGTTATAGCATCGTGCAAGAGAATGAATAGTAAGAACCATACACGTCAATTTCTCTAGTTACTCGTAAATCGAACCTGCGAAGTATCGTTTAAATATGGAAGTATCGTAGAAAAAAATCGGTGGCGTATGTGAATCCATCCATCTGCATCTAGTCATCGTGGTACATATGCCCCTATCACCCCTCATGGGTGCCTATGTCTAGCAGTCTATTGAAAAGGCTTGTACATTACATACAGGACATTAACTAGGTAAAAGAAATTTAAAGCAAAAATGTAAGATCTTCCAAAAAAATAATGACTAAAGTTTTAAAACGTAGAGATTGTAATATCCTATTAAAATAGCGTATTGTTACTGAAATAATTAAGTTCAAAAACTAATGATGTGAACTAGGAGGGAACGACCGTCTACCGCCGCTATCAACATTCCTCTTTGGCAGTAAATTGGCGGAAATACGCTAGCCTTAGAAGCTTAGACAATCAACCAGCTGAAACTAGTTTACTTATTGTGATTCTACCCCAGGCATACTTACTTTGTTATTGGCCTTCTGGCCACTAAAAGTGGCCTAAAATCTCTGACAGGGCCTAACTGGCCTATACGAACTTTCCTACTTACAAGTAGCAGCACGTAAGTCTAGCGCTGAGGGTAGTATGGAGGGGATGGCTGCGCATGTTGACCGCCATACTAAATCCATGTGCAGTCAACCCCTTCACACTTCGCTCAGCGCCACACTTATATGCCGCGACCTGTACCAGGTATATTCTTTAGGGCTCAGCCGCCTTCTGCGCTCGCCCAAGCCCGGTAAGCTGTCGAGGCCTCAGAGGCCAACAGCTCTAATTCATTCATAAAAAAATTAGAAAACCCGAAGAAAAAGGTATATTTTATTAAGGGTAGCGTCATCACGAGCAATTGGACTTTCATAAAAACTTCAACTAAGACGTGAATACCAGAGCGTGGTCTAGCTTAATTGGTAAAACATAGGGACGGTAATCCGAATCGCGAGTCAGTTATGTAGGTTCAAATCCTGCGGTCATGACTTTTGGATTCACTACAAAATTATAATTGAAAGTCAACTGAATTCGTACCTGAACATTTGAAAACTATATTTGTATTTTTGTTACGTGAAAATATCAAAAACGTTCATTTTGACAATTTCCAAGACTGAAAAAATTAATTATAATTCAAAAACTTTAATAATTATATTGACAACGAATATTATTTCATATTAAATTACATATTAATGTATAGTTAATTTAATTTATACCATTTGCAAAAAAAAACATCGTCACCAAAGCAAAAATAAGGTTTAACAGTTTGATTGTGAGACTATCGCAGGGCTCAAGCAGTTCTAATGAGTTCCCAGACTAAGCATATAGTTCAAACTCATTTGATCGTAGTGGAATTGCTCTCCCTTATTTGTAACGTTGACATCTAAATCGATTTAAGTCTACAAAAACAGAATCGATAGAGAAACAACATCAAACATCATGTTTAAAATCTATTGCGGTGTGTTGCCACGGATCTGATGAGCTGTGATATTAGCCTGCTAAATGCTAACCATAGGAAAACGTGATACAATTGAGGTTTTTTATACAAAATAACTTTTCAAAGACATACCAGCAAAGGTAGTCTTTATCTAATACAACCACAGACTACGCCTACCTACCATTATGATAATAACAATGTATGAGCACGTTAGCATAAATCATTATTGCATTTGAACTTGACACTATTCATGACAATGGCTTCCACAGTGGGTGCAATTACATGCACGGGCGCAATGTCGGAGATGATTTACTGATGTGCTGCGGTGACTCAGTGTTATTACACGGGGTTATTCTGGAAAGTAACACGCTTGTAACGCTTGCACGTTACGCTACGTCTACAAATTTTTTCTTCACATTTCTATTTCCAGTCATAACCATCGAGCTAGCTGTATTCATAGTCCATTACTAGGAACTGATTATAACTGGCTACACTAGCTAGCTCTCAATGCGTTTTGTAAACCCCATACAATTAAAAGTAAAATTCTTAATTCATAATCCAATTTGCAGATTTTGTCATAAATAAACATACAGATCCTTCGACATTTTGTCTTAAAAGCCTTACGTTCAATTTGCTGAACCATTAATTTTCTTATCCGTAATATAATGTGGATATATATAATCCTAATCCTAATCGATCCACTTGGTACACAGAAAAAAGGCAGTTCAGTACTACTAATATGGAGAAATTTAGAGAAAAACTAACTCTAATAAAATGGAACGATCTAATAAATATCGACAAAAACATCAATGAAAATTATTCTGTATTTCAGGAAACATTAACTAAAATATTAAACGAAACCATACCTAAACGTCGAATAAAAATTAAACCCCGTTGTAAAAAACATTGGCTAACAGTAGGAATTAAAAAATCATGTAAGAATAAAAGACTTTTAAAAATATTTACACTAAGATCAAACGTGCCTATTTTGTCTCAATATTATAAAAAATATGAAAAAATACTCAAACAAGCCGTTAATACGGCGAAAAAAAAACCATTTTAAAAAATGATGAATAAGTCTATTAATAAGTCAAAAACAATGTGGCAAATAATTAATGAACGAACCAATAATATTCCTAAAACAGATAAACAAAACTTACAACTAGTTATTAATAACAACGTAATATCGAATCCGAAAAGAATAGCCAATACTTTCAATGACTTTTTTTCATCTTTAGGCACAAATAAAAATCAAATAAACTCTTCACAAACAAATACTTCCCCCCGTCCCCCGCAGAACAAGCCGCTCGGCCTCCCGGTCATCAACCCTACTGAGAATACTATGTACCTATCTCCCGTGACACCGGACGAAACTCTTAAACTCATAAAAAGCCTTAAAAATAAAAATAGCCAGGGCATAGATGAACTCCCGCCGAGTTTGCTGAAGCACTGTGCCAAAGAACTAACCTTGCCTCTTTATCTATTACTAAATCAATCTTTCGAACAAGGTGTTTTTCCAGATCAACTCAAAAAGGCCATCATCAAACCCATATACAAGAAAAACCTACAGACTGACCCGAATAACTACCGTCCCATAGCTTTGCTGCCATCGGTATCAAAGATATTCGAAAAAGCAATGAGTAATCGCGTTTATTCCTTTTTAGAAAAGTACAAAATTCTTGATGACTGCCAAAATGGTTTTCGGAAAAAAAGGTCTACCACTCTGGCGGTTTATAAATATATGCAAGAAGTGCTAAATGAAATAAATAGAAAAAAATATGCGGTAGGACTGTTTCTTGATATGACGAAAGCATATGATTTTGTATTATTCGAAATCTTATTGGATAAATTATATGGGGTAGGTATTCGCGGCCTGGCTCACAAATGGTTCCAGTCATATCTAAAACACCGCGAACAGTTAGTAGAAATAGTACACTATGATTATAAAGATAAAACTATAAGTAATATACGCTCGGATCCTACCAAAATACTCGCTTCTATTCCTCAAGGAAGTGTTTTGGGCTGCTTACTTTTTTTTATTATACATTGATGACCTCCCAAAAGTCATAAAAAACCATTGTGTCTGTTTTGCGGATGATATTTCCCTTCTTACTCAAACAAAAAATGAATTGAACTTACATTCTAAACTAGACGGCATGCTTGAGCAAACAGTCGACTGGATGCGTCAACACAACCTCGAACTAAACCTAAACAAAACTAAAATAATGATATTTCATCCCTATCAAAAAAGTCCTTTAAAATTTAATTACTCTTTTCACAACACTAAGATAGATATAGTAAAGGAATTCACTTTGTTAGGAATCACTATTGACACGCATATGAACTGGAAGCCACATGTTATGAAAATTAAATCGAAATTGTCGTCACTCACGTACGCACTTCGCGAAATAAAAATAACAACTGACCTGAAAACTGCAATTTCAGTATACTATGCCAACTGCCATTCGAGGTTAAGCTATGGTATTATTCTGTGGGGGAATAGCCCCGCTGCGAGCGAACTGTTCACTGCTCAGAAGAAACTGATTCGCATCCTCGCAAACATTGAGCAGACTGACAGTTGCAAGCCTTATTTCGAAAAATATAAAATTTTAACATTAACTTGCTTATATATATTTGAGATTTGTAAATTCGTCCGTAATAACATTCATTTATACATAAGACGAAAAGATTTACCAACTAATCGTTCGCTTCGCCACGGAGATAGATTGATGCTACCCAAGTCACGACTTCACATACATTCCTCTGGAACACTTTCAATGTCCATAAATATATTTAATAAATTGCCTAATGAATTAAAAACTGAAAGTAGGGACACAATGTTTTTAAAAAACTTAAAACAATTTCTTATAACTAAATCTTATTATACATTAGACGAATTTTTAAATGAAAAACATTGACATTAATTATTGTATTTTTGACATTATTAATTTTTTGACATTAAATGATTTCACTGACTTTCTATTTTATAACTTTTAGTGGACATTTAGCACTTACTAACAATTTTGTGTTTTTTTAATTTTCACTAAAGATAAATTAATATGACCTAATTATGGTGCCTTCCTCTTTTCTGTGTTGCTGCGCCCGACGGGGTCCATATGCCACTTTGTACCATTTATATTTTTTACCATCTTGTACTTTATGGAAGCAGAATAAATGAATTATGAATTATGAATTATGGATCCAGCTTCGAGCAAACTTCTATAGAGTCACAATCGTGAAAAAAAAGTGTTCGTGTCAAAACTCTGCCCAAGCTACGTAGTGGGCAGGCTTTTTACTTAGGCGATTGCACATTTTTTTTATTAGGTATAGGACATTTTTTACTACTTTCACTTACGGACTGTGGCTCTGTAGATATTTAGTCGGAGGGATCCAATCAAAATTTGACAATCAAGCAAATCCTGCGAAGTTATAAATACAGCGGGGGCGTTACACGGCCGCGTTACAACAGAGAATAACACCCTCGGTGCGAACACCTATTAGCCTCTCTTTATGACTCAAACGGCTTGTTCATAGACCATTACAGCAGCTCGCCTACCCTAGCCTTAAGGTCCAACGTTGAGGTCAGCAATTTAAATGCAAATATTCTTGTGTTTTTGCAATTGAATGTTCAAATACTCATCATCGGTTGAAAAAAATGTTTGCTCTGATACAAAGCCGTAATATATGTAATTGTTGTAATTCTACTTTATCGCCGACACTTGACATGCGTTTGAATACCGATAACATGGGCTATCTGCATCATATTATAATGGTAGCCATAAAGCATTCATCGCGTAGACTGTAATTATACATTGTCGACACCGATGCAACGTGTGGCGCGGCGAGAGAAAATGTATGGTTGTGAAAATGCATGTTCACATGTAATGTTTGGATAGTATATTAATATATAGATTTCACTGAAATACTATGCATCGCTCATCTGATGTTAAGTATTGTAACTTACAGTGAGTTAAAATACATTTGACAAAACTGCTTAGGAACTTACCCTTATAAAATTGCTTAGAAAGAAAACAACAGGTTGCACTCTTGGAGTGCCGGCAGAAGTGAAAACTTGAACATTAACGTTGTGCATTTTTGAATACTTTGGAAGAGTTAGGGAATAATTTTTATCGCGCACGAACCGCTTTATTTATCAGTATAAAATAACTATCATTTATGTAGTATAATACAAAATCACACACGTATACTCGCACAAGCAAATTTTCACTTCACCATCTTACGAATTTTCGATCAGCTTACAAATTGTCCTGAAACGAGTTTAACATTTTTTACCCATCCAAAAAAGTGCACAACACCGCCAAAGAAGTGTTCACTTCAAAATGTATGCTACGTTTGATGACTAGATATTGTCATCATCATCTTTTTGGCTTGATCCCACTAGGTGGGGTCGGCGCATCGTTTCCTTTTGCCACTTCACTCTATCACGTCATCTCTTCATCAATTCCTTTCTCTCGCATATCATCTTACACACTATTAATCCACACTATATATTACGTGATATTACCGCACAGAGAACAGGAATATTATAGGTAATAATAATGAATAATATAGAACACACAAATGAAAAATAAATAAAGATTCAGACCACGTATATAAATTGCACTGTGATGGGATATCAAGGCAGCCTTATAAGTGCAGTGATTACTTAAGTCTGTTATGAAACATATTTGTCACATCGATTACATACATTGTATTTATTATAAATTTATAACTTATTATTGCGCCTCGTGTTGTATAATAATGAATTGATCGTCGTACGTTGTAAATATACGTTATACTATAAATTGAAGCCTTTACATTAATTACTAACCACTGCTGAGAACTCCTTGTAAGAAGTAGATATGCCTACTAAAGAAATGCTATTTTATTATGAGCATGAGCGTAATGTTTGCACATTTTACTTTATGTATCAGGAAATCACTCACGTGTTTTTTAGTCATTACGACTAATTACGACTTAATCCTGTTTGTCAAAAATAATATAATACAAATAATAGATCTGTAATGTATTTTATAGGCTTTAATCTTGCTCATTAGTATTTTTTATTTAATTTAATTATATTTAATAGGATGTAAGTCATTAAACAGGAGTTGCACCCAAAATATCTCAGACGCTACTCGAATATAAAAACAATTTCGTAGAATGCGCACCCTACTACTACTACTACTTTATACTTAGTTTATAACATGAAGTGTTCCGTAGATAAAGCCTATCGTTTGCATCCGATCATGTTGCCTATAATTGTATTGTTCTGTAAAATAGCCCCGAGCGTGGGGCGGCGCCCACGCAGGCCATTCATTCGAATAAATAGATACCGTGTCCATAAATACAGGCTGTATCCACCAGCCATTCGTAAACTACACGAAGGAATCCTATACGTTATACCTTTTCAATGCGCCATTAAAATTACCGATGATCAGTCCGAGTCCCGTTGGGCTGGAGGTCGATATCTTATAAATTAATCTCTGTGGCTCTCTACGTGCTTCTGTAGAGCGCGTGTCTTATCTAGATTTGAACATTTTAGGATAGATTAAGGTAGTACCTAAATTAATAAATTCCTAGTTTTATAGCAACAACGAATCTCTACAAATGTTTCCGTAGTAAGTATTGTCAGCACAAGCGTGGTCGAATGATCAAAAGATACAAATACATATTTTTAATATCAATCAATAAGCCTAAGCGTCCTTTTGGAACAAATAAACTACTATTTTATTACTATAATACTTAAACGAGAAGTTTCACGAATATAAAAGTATGCTGATATTTAAAAAAAACGGGAAATTGTAACATCATCGCGTAGACATTAGTCAGCAATCTTAACATATCGATATGTCTTTTCCTTGCATCCTATATTGGCGTTGCAATCCATATACTACTAACTTGTATTTTAAATGAATCTATACATAATTTTGCTTTTTTTTCGTAGTATAGCGTTTATTAGTAGTACAAGATAGGATAATAGTAGGAATAATAAATTAAAGTAGTGCCATATCGAAATAATAAACTGTGGAGACACTTACCAGCGAGGCGGAGCGCTGCTGCTTGAGGTCATGGTGCGTGCGCGTGCGGTCCTCGCCGGCGTCCGATAGCTGGCCCGACTTGCGGCTGCGGACAAATCACTTCTTAAACCATACGGATCATAGCTAGGATTCATATTCATTTATCAGATAGAACAGTAACTGTATCTAAGTATATCTACTGATATACAACATATCTATCTAAATCTAAAATTAAAGAAATAAACAATTTAGTCAAACCTTAAGTTTAGAAAATCCAGCAAGTCAAAATATTTAGCCTTCGATGCCCTTCGTGTACCATTATGAAGTTCTGGATCCTCTAAGCTCATCAATGTGGAATGTAAAAAAAAAATGCCAGGTCGATGTCTATACTCTATAGTATACGTCAAATCATGTCATTTATACATTACCTTGAATTATGCCTTGAATTACTTTGTCTATTGACATTAAACCGCATTAAAATCCGTAGCGTACTTTACGAGACTGAGCGCACAGACGGCAGGAAGCGATTATGTTTTTTTTACTATGTAGATAGAGAAGTAAGTTTAAGTTCAAATCTTTGTATCGGGGATGCTTTGAAAAACATTTTTATAGACCATTTACTCTAGTTGGCAGATAATTGTTCAATAATTATAGTACGCAATTGAAATATCCACCATCTTAGTAGCTTAATCTAAGAAATCTAAATATACTGAATTAAGGAAATTCACACACTGCCAAGTATTTCCTTGATTTTAATGATATGATTAAATAGCGACAGTACAGCCGAGTGCAACTAGAATCTAATTTAGCAAGTCCAAGGTTACCTGCTGTTTCCACGTCTTATTGGACCTCATTATTACAATAATGACTTCTTACAAGAAGGCAGCGTTTCAAAGTAAATGATACGCAGTGGAATGGGATACGGGCTTTGTTAAGAGTTAGCGGTTTCTGTTACAAGGTCTCGACACTGGGTGCTGATGAAAATGAGATCTAGTTACATTGCGCGGCCTTCAAACGTTTTTGTGTACAATTTAGTCAATCATTTCCTTGGCGACTTTTTTGGTCAAGAAAACTTCAAGCAGTTTGAACGCTATCCGGTGTTTGGCTGAGTTAGATTCTACAGTTGATCTAGCAGTCTAATTAGACATTTCGGTTATTGGACTTGCAAGCTCAGCGTAGAACATCGCCTCATGGTCCGGCGACAAGGCTGCAGGAATGTTTTTTTTTGTACCTACCTACATCTTGCAGTCGGTCCAATAGGCATGATGGCTGGGTAAAAAAAAACGTTATTTTATTAATAATGACATAGTACGATTGTTAGATTATCAAAAAAATATTGGAGATGTATTTTTTCTTTTGTCAATCATAATAAATGACAAAGATAAACTTTGTATAAGTTCGGGAGTGGGAGTCGTGACGTCACTTCTCTGACAAAAGTCTATACATATTTTGTAGTCTACTCGTGACGTCGCGTGGAACTTTAAAGGGTTAAGTCTATATCTTCATCAATTTTTGTTTCATTGAAAAAAGAAAAAAAAAACATATCTAATATTTTTTATAGTAAATCTATGTCATGGGCTAATTATATTTTTAGTCATCTTGCTTGGATTCCTATAAGACTATGTCCAGCAACATCCAGCGGCTCAAATGCTAATGATGAAGAAGCGTGGGACTGACCTGGTGAGCTTGCGATGCGCGCGCCGCCCGCCGCTGATCATCGACAGCGTGCTCATCACCGCGGACATGGCGCCGGCGTCTCATCACACCTGCAACACACATATTATTACACTTTTTGATAGAACATTGATGATTAAAAATTTAACGACTTGTTATTATTGTGTTTTAGTACGATTGATCACCGATAGAGTCGAAAAGTTATCGAGTAGACCACGTGACTCGGCAGGTGACGTAAGCGCAGCGAATGACGTCCACCCATGAGATGGGCAGATGACGGCTTGCATCCAGAGCGCGTTAAGAAAGCATGCAGGATTGCTCTGGGTGCAAGCCGTTTTATAGAAGATCAATAAGGGAGGTCTATGTCCAGCAGTGAACGTTCTATATATTATATATGGATGGATAACGTTGGTTAATTGTTTTGCAATGATAACAATCAATGTAAATTAGTGAGTGGGAGAGTTAGCGCTAGTAGTGTTTTGTACCAACCTTTTGATAGTCTACTGCTGAATATAGGCCTGCCAAGAAATAGTATGTTAATAATAAATTAAATAATTTCCTTTTTTCTCAATATGACGTCAATCAATTATTATAATGTAAAGCCAACTATATAAGGGGAGCACGGATTTCCGAGACACAAGCTGAAAGCTTAGTTCGGCAATCCATATCTCATCAATATAGTAGCTAACAAAAAAAATCATTTAAACTATGTTAAATTCTATATATTTTATGTTGATTAGCAAATTGTAATTTATTTGTGTCAATAAATCATTTATTTATTCATAAAATATTGTAAGTCCGAAGTCCGAAGAAAGGCGATGGACGCGGCTACGACGGGGTGATGCTGGTATTCGACACCAAAATTTAATGGAAATGATTAGAAAAAAAATATGTAAAAATAAAGACTACGTGAAAACTTATCCAGAGATCACTTAAGATGTCGCATATAATATTCTGATCATAAATTATCATGATTTACTACGCAGCGCAGTGGCAAGCATTCATCTAGCTTTTTCTATTTAGAATTTATTCATTCCAGAAGCTCGGACATGGTTGTAAATGCGATGTAAAGCCTGCGACAGGGACTACATACAATCTGGAATGTAAATGGCGCGTGTAAGCAGCTCGTGGCCACAACTCATCGTGACAAATTGTCAAGAGCTGTCGCGCGAGCCGCCACTGCCGCCGGCAAAAACATATACAGAGGATCTACTATCCATATTTAAACCTCGTATATCGAGGTAATCGAGAATTCCGTACAAATCCAGAAAATTTCACAAAATTGGGAAGTATTTTGTTAAAATCTCTATATTATACAATCGACAAAAAAGTTTTTTTTTTTTTTCACTTTTCTCGTCATACATCGAAAATTACACATTGTTAAAATAATTAAAAACCTGTTTTAGCATGCGCTAATTAAATTCTTTTATATGATATCTTACATGATATGATTTACTCACTTTGAATTTTGAACCCATATTTTGTGTATTTTGAGGCCCTATTTTTTGTGATTTAAATAAAAATGTACAATTTTCAGATTTATTCCTATATGTGTACTATGAGATAATGCTTCTCGCCAAATTTCATGTTCTATGTCAACGGAAAGTACCCTGTAGGTTTTGATTTTTGTGTGTCGAAATCTGCGGTTTTTTACTACATAAACGGCTCTAACTTTTTTAAGAAGTTTTTCTTTTACACAACTGCAAAAGACCATATATATACTTATGCAGTTTAAATTTCAACTCGATATCTTTAAGTGTTCTCGATATTAAGAGTCTTTACATACACACAGGCGGACAGACGGACAACGAAGTGATCTTATAAGGGTTCCGTTTTTTCCGTTTGAAGTACGGAACCCTAATATACTAGTTGCTTTTTAAGTGGTTAGGGATACGGTACGAGAACGGTTCCATGCAATATAAACATTACTTGTATTATAAAAAAAAGGGAGTAAAATTACATTACCATTTTTACGAATATCATCATCCAAAAATAGGTAAGCATTGTTTGGGAAACTTCCTGAACGACACTATCGAATAGTAAGTAAGCTGTACTCCTACAACGCTTTGCAGTTGGCTTGTACTAGGTACCAACGAGATATAAATTAGATTAATTTTATCTCCTGGTGCTAATTCTTAAATAAATGAATCAACCTGAACGAATGAAATAGTCTGCTGTACGAATGTAACTGTTTTCCTTTTTATCGACTTCCAAAAAGGATCCTATGTTCGTCTGGTTGTATTTTTTTGTGTATGTTCATCGATATTTTCGTCAATTGTGAACGGATTTGAAAAATTATTTTTTATTTCTAAAGGGTATCCTCTCACCACTCGAGGTGGTCTCATTCATCGAAATCAGCTGAAATGTTTTTGATAAATTAACAATAATGTAGGTACATGGATGTCACATCGATTCGAGCAAACTATTCGAATTCTGTTCACTGTATAAGTCAGTGGTGCCATTATTTGCGAAAAATAATTATCTTAACTATGTTTTCTAGATTTGAAGAATTTTAACTTTAACTTTTGTGTTTAACTTTTGGCGTTCTCAGACTCCTAAACGGAATTCCTGTGCTATCGGAGAAATTATTCAAAAGAGAGGTTGCCCGACCGGTCCGTAAAGCAGCCGCGCCCGCGCCTGCGCCTGCCAATCTTACTTTTTTACCCAACTTTTTTGACCACAACCGAAGCAGATCTCGAGATGCCAGGATATGTAATAAAATACCCACACTTCAGCCGAGCAAGGTGACGAATTGAAAACTAGTTGTTTAGATAAACATTTATGTAGCCGTTCAGTTAACAAAATTGTATTTTTTGTATTATACAATAAATGACTGTCTTTTTTATCACCTTACTTTTTATTGAACTCTACTTCTTTGAGATATGGTCTAGAACGTAGCATTCTTTACTATAAAGTGGTAACGTGGTAACTTGTGGTAGAAAATAGAGATTAAAGATGCGTCTTTTGTTCTTGATCGAAGACTGTTGTAGAGCAGCAGATCTAATTAACTAGGCGTGACCAAGTCCTGTGGACTACGTTCAATGAGGTTTAGACTGTCCGTTTCCAGCTGTAGCCCAAAGCGTAGTTTGACTAGGGGTTTCTTAGCGATCACTGATGTCGAGCAACGGTACATGCACATTGCGGATGGCATTTACAACTGCATTGTCTCGGTTGTTTTAGCCGTTTAGTTATGTCAACGGCCTATTCGAGGCTTAAAAACTCTGACACCAGGGCTAGCTGCTAGCTAGTAGATTAACTGTAGTTAAAAATCTATTTCGAAGAGCAGAATGTCCGCGAGTGCAGTAACAATATAGTGCAAACGTAATTAAGAGCAAGACAACGGTCCGCTTCGTTCGCTGACCGCCGTTTACGACTTCCTTCAGTTTCTCTGGGCTTATGGCGGCTAAACACGACAATGCATGCTTGTCTTATTTTTCACCTTTCATGTCTTGAACTTTTGGTCATAATAACCATTTCTCCTTTACGCTTTGTAAGGTTATTGTAAGGTTAGCACAGATCTTTAAATGTAATCCATGCTTACACATGAAGATCCGAAAGTCATAATTTTCACACGTACAGTAGTACCTAATTAGAATTTGTTTCGATAAATTAATTTTGAATTCAGGCCATCAAAAATTTTTATACTTAATAGGTACAAGAGTTTAATATTTGACGCAATGTAAATTAATGTTATGTAGTGTAAAAAAATTTAAGCTCTACCTATGTTATACGTTATTTAAAATGAGACTGATTTATATCCGGGTAGGGTACCTACTAAGGTCACATTCAATTTTATCATACAAACTATCTCTGTTTTAATTGTCGCGTTTTGATTCCAGGAATAAAGAAAATCAGCTCATTGTACGAAGAAAATATATGTTGCATGTTATAGCTCATCTAAACTTGAAATTGCTTTGTTATTACTAGTACCTCTACCAAGAATACTCTCGTGACGAAACTTGCATACTGCTCGGTTACATCACATATTTATTCTACTCGTATCTATCTGTAGATAGATACGAGTAGAATAGTAGTTTACTTTTAGATGAAGATCCTCTTTAAAATATATTTAGGCAAAAATTCAAAAAATACAAATCTTTAGGACTATGCGTTGACTCACAGTTTCCGTCTATTGTTGATTGTGAAGTAATAAATAAATATACAATGCAGCCGCTTACAAAGGCGCTTCTGTAGGCCGGCTGTCTCGCTCTTAGAGCTAATTAGAACCGGGCAGTGAGTTGTTATTGTTAGCTCCAGTCCAGGGAAGAGGGTCCATGAACTGGAAAGGGGAGAGCTAGGCCATGGCCTAGCTGATCATGATCAACCAAATGTAACTGCATTGGATCTCACGGTGAATCCAGCTCATGCAAATTAATTGCACCATATGAGTGAGCAGGACTGACCACGAATTTTACTAAAGACCCGGGGCCTGTACGGGCAACAGAAGCTTATGATTTATTTTCCTCCAAAATAATATTATATAGTAGCACTATTCAATTAGTCATCATTGTGAATAGTCTGTAGATTTATATAATAGGAAGACTCAATCTGGAACGCAGACAATAGTATTGATTTGGAAACGCAATCCATATTGCGCAACGACACGGCACGCAAACATCCAAAAGTGGGGAAGAGTACAATGGTATAGAATGAGAGGCACTTGCTGAATTTCACCACGGCTAGGCGGCTGCAAGGTGCGTCGGAGGGAGCCAGGCGTGACCGGCAGGTGCGCCGGAGCACGGAGGGCGAAGGGACGGAGCCCCGGGCAACTCGACTCGACCGAGCGGCCTGTCCATTGTCTTACAACTAATCTAACGAATTCCACGATCCGTGAAGCCGTCCAGATGGGATTCTCACCTATAAATCCTTTCTTTACCACATTATACGAACACGCGATTCTTTTGTTATGTTGATGTGTGTTCGGGTCAGCTTGTAGCTTGATAATCTTGTAAAATATAACGCCAATATTACTCACAATTAGGGTTTTTATTTTACAGTAGTTAAGGTGCAAAACGATTGTAAACGAGTTATTCACTTACGTTCTTTACTAAAAAATATATTCACAAAGTTAGAGCTTTAAAAGTTTATGGTAGAGCCGATGATCTAACATAGAGCTATTACGCGATTCGTTGGGAAAAGCCACATACTCGTATTAGTGCATGTGCTAAAATATAATATCTGTTCAATTTCTGTAAAAATATCAGTATGAATACCGGCTCTTATGCATACTGTTTATTACATAATTGATATGATAGTAATTAAAAACATTCACACCTAGGAAAAAATACACACATTAAATAGCTTACTTACATAACATAGGTACAAGTAATGAAATGATTTAATATTTTATAGCGCTTCGCATACTAGGATTTATCTCAAAAAAATCATTTACATGTAATGCTTCTATGGGACAAAAAAGGAGAGCAGTTTCGATATAGATTGCCTTAATGAGTATAATCGATAGCCATTTATTTACGGGCTCTATCAGTAATTAAAGTGAAACGCAATTAGTGCAGCATTAGTGGCGGTCGCCGCGCGCCGCCGGAACAGCAAAAACTGCGAGCGCGCGATTTATCGGCGACGTGACGCGAGTCGTGACGCTCGCGATGCGACTGCAACGGACTGCTCGTGGAATTAGCCTCTTTATGGCTCTTTGCGGATACGTGGCACATTTTGTGGTATGTGGCGTTCTCGACTCTACGTGGTAAGTAAGCGCTCTTGTCTTGGACACGCAATATCAGCCATCAGCATATAACAAGGCAATTATTTGGTCTGTTGTGATATACCTAATAAGTAAGTTCGTATAGGCTGGATGGCTAAGCCCTGGTGTCAGTTTTTAAGCCATAGCGTTCAGTTGCAAATGCCACCTGCGGTCACACTTACCATAAACTAAGCTACGCAATGTAGAGGAGGTTAGTCTATCTATGAACATACGAAGACTGACCGTGCTGAACGTTACTTAACTTCGATGATCGCTAACGAACACATGGTCAAACTAAGCTATGAGCGCTACATATACCTAATCAAATACAATATTGATAGTTTAAAAATGTTATAAAGTAGGAGTCATCGAAAGAAAAAAATCCGGACAAGTGCGAGTCAGGCTCACGCACCGAGGGTTCCGAACAAATCCAGAAAATTTCACAAAATTGGGAAGTAAGTTGTTGAAATCTCTATACGATATCATATACTATATCACATTGTTAAAATAATTAAAATCTGTTTTGGCATGTGATAATGAAGCTCTTTTATATGATACCTTAGATGATACGCTTTACTCACTTTGAATTTTCAACCCATATTTTGTGAATTTAGGCCCTATTTTTTGTCATTTTATTATAAATGTACAGTTTTCAGATTTATTCCTATATGTGTACTCTGAGACAATGCTTCTCGCCAAATTTCATAGTTCTAGGTATGTCATCGGGAAGTACCCTGAAAGTTTTGATTTTTGTGAGTGTCGAAATATGCAGTTTTTTACACAACTGCAAGAAACCATATATATATCTTGTTTAAATTTTAACTCGTTATATTCACGCGTTCCCGAGATAAAGACTCTTGACATACACACATACGGACAGACGGACAACAAAGTGATCCTATAAGGACGGAGGTACGGAACCCCTAAAAAAGGAAAATAACTCGCTTACTAGCGAGTAGCGCGAGTAGCGTAGTTTGATTAGGTGATGGCAACGTTCCGCACGGTCAGTATTTGGATGGGTGACCGCGGGTGGCATTTTCCAACTGAGCGCTACCGTGGCTCGGATGACACGTTAAATTGTAGGTCCCGGTTGTTTTAATCGTTTAGCCATGTCAGAGGCCTTCAGGCGGCCTAAAAACTCTGACACCAGGGCTAGCCACCCGGCCAATACGAACTTACTTACTTACTTACTCGCTTACTTCACTTCTTCACCATAACTTTTGCACATTGTGGTCGCCTCTGTATTGACCTCTTATATTCATCTTTTATATTCAGTCTGATGAACATACAATAAGAATATATATACCAAATAAATAAATAAATAAAAGATATAGGTAAGTGGCCGAACAAGAAGAGTCGAATAGGGCTAAATAAATGAGCTTGATCGGTTTGTACCTAGAATTAAATTAGTATTAAATAGCTTTTGTCACAATAAAGAGTGTGACAGTAGCAATAGCTTGCATATTTCAATTCTCGCAAGTTGCAATTAATTTTATTACACGTATTGTTCTACTTCTAGTACATAAAATAAAATGGCCAATTAGTGGAGCACTTTATCAGTAAGGTATTCAATAAGCTCTTTTTTAAAATTTGAAAAGTTTTAAATGGCGTAAACACCTCTGCCTGAGCTTGATTAATTATAAGTTCATGCAGCAATGCGTAAAATTTGTCTTAAAAAAAAGTTACGACAATTCCTACGCTATATAAAGGGTTTTACAGATTTAATCACTTTGCGATGACGAAAACATTCTATTAAGGCTTACCTGTTTTAGATTAATTTATGTGGTAGAAGTAATAAATTTATTTTATCTACATTAAAACCATAAATACATACGTAATCACGTCAACCTAAAACTACCTGAAAAATAAATTACTTGATTGGCCGTCGTGCAAAGGTCCACATTACCTACTGTCTTTACATTTGTAAACTACGTAATGCTGCAACAGATAACATCACCAATTCACCATAATTAACAAAACCTATATAATATATAAGGCCTCTGCTAGAGGGTGTGGAGTCCTTACTTTAAAAAAGTTATTGATTTGCTTGAAAGTGCACAAAGAAAAGCCGCGAGGATTTCATATGCTCTGCGCCGCAAAACCTATGAAGATAGGTTAAAAGCTCTTCGTCTCACGACCCTCGAAGAACGACGATTGCGTCGAGACTTGATTGAGACCTTCAAAATTCTCAATGGCTTCTATAATCTTCCGGATATCCACGACATGTACACCTCGAAGGAAACTATGCGCGATAGCAGACGCCAACGACTCTTACAGCCTACACCATCACAAACCAACACTGCACACCACATCCTCTGCAATAGAGTTGTCTACAATTGGAATAGGATGTCATCTCAGCAAGAACTATAAACACATTTAAAAATAGACTAGACCTTTGGATAAAGAAGGAAAAAAAATCTTTGACAGATAAAAACTAATTTTATTCGACACTGCTTGATATAAGGCACATCAGTATACACTGCTCGCCTATAAACAAATAAATAAAAAAATATTTTCCGCAAAAAAAGAAACCATCAACATCCACCGTGTACAGAATTCGAATGGTTTGCACGAATCGATGTGATATCCATGTACATTATTGTTGATTTATCAAAGATGGTTCCACCGAATTCAATAAAATTCAAGTGACTGTTCTGGCTTCGAAAGTACCCTTCCGAAATAAAAAAGATTTTTAAATCAGTTCATAATTGGTAAATGAGATGAGAATACAAAAATATATTTATACTAGCGTTTGCCCGCGGCTCCGCCTGCGTGGAATATAAGGACATATGTATACTGGAATATAATGGAATATAATATATATCCTTATCCCACAGGAACTTTTTATATTTTCGGGATAAAAAGTAGCCTATGTCACTTTCCGGCCATTGAACTGTATTCATGACAAAACTCAAATCAATCCGTTGATCCATTGCTGCGTGAAAGAGGAACAAACCAACAAACAAACACACCAACAAACTTTTCAGATTTATAATATTAGTACTCGTATGATAGAGACGTAATGTTACCTCCTTTTTGGAAGATGGTAAAAATAAATTAATAATAGTAGTTCTATAATAAATGGTGCAGCCATTGTCACCCATGTCAGAGACCTTCAAGCGGATTATCTTTGACACCAGGGCTAGCCACCTGGCCTATACGAAATTACTAAGTGGTATTCAAGTAAGAATTCGTATGTGTTATAATATACCTATATATTTGTTGCGTAGCCAATTTATATTATATTATGTGTACACAAACGACGCACTTCTGTAGCTCTGACTGACCTTCAAATTTAGAACCAGTTTACATTGTTCGAAGTTTGATAAATTATTGTGATTTGTAAAGAAAGCTTTTGTTACTAAAGCTTAAGCCGAACTATTACAGCGTTGATAGCAGAAGTAGGTATCAGTAGCTTACGTAGAAGCGTATAATACCGTAAAATAGCTATTAACGGCGTGAATAAAATGAAATAGAGAACTGTTTTTCTAGTGGTTAAACTGTGTCCACAGTACCTTTGTAGCTGTTGTAAAATATAATTTTATTTAAGATAATGAATTTTTCTAATTACTTTGCAGTATGTACGAAATTTTACTAGCCGAGCACATGATAAACAGCAATATTTTCAATCGCTATTAAATGTAGGATGGCGCATTCACAATTGGCCACAATATTTAACAATGTAGCCTGGAAGATAATTGCTGTTAGCCATAGAACCACCAGATATGACTACTGTCAATTTTATCTGAATATGTTATGCTTGGCATAGAACACAATTAAAAATAACTTAGTACCTATCTATCCTTACTTTTAACTACGCATAATTCAGATACTACGTAAAATTAATAATTTCAATTTTCAACTTAATTATCGCATTAAAGTATGTAAATTTTCAAAATAGTCACACAAAATGCAATCATTCTACCCTTTTCAATTTATTTTTAATAAAAGATTTGTTGCAAATAAATGAGTAGCATCAATGGATCAAGTTACCGAGCCCCACATTTCATTAACGAATTTATTAAAATGTTTGAAGAAACACAATGGAAGGTACGTTATTTAGATCCCTTTATAAAAAGTTCGGTGCCCTTCGTAGCTTTGTTGGCAGGACTTAGATAAATGAGAGTTTTTACTCATTGTTAAAAACTCTGCCACGGGTTCTCAAAGTGATCATGCGCCTCTTAAGAAATTCACTTTCACGGGACAGCAAATAATTAAACATGATGCGCGTCTCAAAAAATATTCAAAAAACTATAAACGCTGTAAAGGTAGCTGCTTCATATTATACACATTGCATAAATACATTGCTAAAAAGCTAAAGAATCTCCTAGTGGTAAAAGATCACAATGCCTAGTAAAGATATTTTACATATCTCATGTTCGGTAAGTAGGTTCTTATTACCTCCAAATGAGGCAGGTGACTAATTAGCGCTTTAGGGTAATAATGTAGCTAGAAAAGCCCTAGGGCGGTAATTAATTAAAAAAACACTTCTTTCTTTCAAAAAGTTCACGTACATCTAACCATCATACTGGCAATAGACATCATGCATTCAGCCCAATGACCAAAGAGGTCGCTTTGCTATTCAGCCTTGTCTTCGTGTGAGTATAGTAGTCATCAATTTTAAATATCGAACGGCGAATCAATTTCAATAAAATGTTTTATTCATGTAATGCTGGCTTTTTTCTACTTACCTCACAATCGAGATGTAAAGCAGAATAGTTAGCTCGGGTGTAAGCACCAATTGCGCCCTCGAACTAAATATCTCGGGCTGCAATAGATGCCTTACATCCCTTGGCTCCTAATCTACTGTTGTCAACAGTTACATAATTTTAACTGCAACACCGCACACGTTACAAATGGTTTGGTTACTTTTATTGATACATATTTAAATACAAAAAAAATACTCTAAACTACTCTAGGGACTTAAGTAAAAAAATATTCTCAAAGAGGGCGCTGGGGTAAAGGTTGAGAGCCTATGCTCCACGTTAACAGTAGCCTATCGCTACAAGTATTGTGCAGTGGAAACTTGGAACTGGTTTCTTTATTACCAAAGAACTGATGGTGTGTCGACGAATCCAGTATTCAAGGAATTCCGTTATCAGGTTGCTGCTTGGAATAAGAATATTTTATTAAAAGTGATTTAGGAATCAAACAATGCGGCCCGAGATCCAGTCCATGTAACTGTTTTTATTTATTTGTTATTAAGTAGGCGCTTAACTTAGAGCTTTATTTTTTTAACGGGCAAAAATGCTTTTAATAACTACAATCAGATACAATACTACTTTATATGCTAAGACTACCTACACTACTACTACATAGAAAGCAATTAGATCATCCACAGACCCTTGAAGGTCTAAAGATAATCCAAATTATTTTATTGAGCTTTATTGAACTAGATGACTACGAACTAAATGTTTTTTTTTTGTATTTTTATGTACTATGCCTTTTTTAAAGTTCACTGCTGAAGATAGGCCTACCCACGAAGGGCAACGCTGGTCACGCTAACCCAGTGCAGGTTGGTGATGATTCACATATACCATCGATTTTTGTTTAGGGATGCAAAAGACACACGATGTTTCCCTTTGAAACGCTAACGAAGTGAAAATTCGTACAAAACAACTCATTGGTACGGGACCAGGATTCGAATCTCCGACCTCATGATTACTCTCTACCTCTTGACTACTACTAACAACGGCTTTTATTGCCTACGACATCTTTTTGAAAAGGTTTTAATTAGAAGAAATTAAAATTAATTAATAGATTAGAAGAAATTACAAGTAATAGTAAAATATTAGTGCCGTAACTGCCGTAGTTATGTTGTCGTAATTATAGAGTTTGTAGTGGGTATCCTAGATCAATAGTCGTAACTATAGAATTGCTGTATCCTGTTTGATGGGCTCTGAGAAAAATTATTATTGCTGCAAAAAGCGTAAAGGGAATTGTGTAATGACTAATGAATCTGTAAGCAAAGCTTCACTCAGATTTAGCTATGGAATGGCAAAACACGTAGCCCAGTTATATTATTTGCCTTCTAATATTTTACGATATTTATTTAAATACTTTACTATAAGATATTTGAAACACAATAATATCAATACAAATTCAATAAAAATGTATCTACTGAAAAAAAATAGAGTTTATGAACAAAAGACGAACTTAATATCTGCTCGAATCTGTTTTATTTTTCCTCTGTCCCTATGTATGCTTATATCTTTAAAACTGCGCAACAGATTATAATGCAGTTTTTTCAATAGAGAGTGATTCAAGAGGTAGGTTTATATGTAAAATACACCCGTGCGAAGCCGGGGCGACTCGCTAGTATATTATTATTAACATTTAATTATACGGCCGTTACTAGCCGAGTTGCATTTCAAGTGTAGGCATATATTCTGCAGTCATCATCATCATCATCATATCAGCCATAGAACGTCCACTGCTGGACATAGGCCTCCCCTAATGATTTCCAATAAGACCGGTTGATAGCGGTTTGCATCCAGCGCGATCCTGCGGTCCTAATAAGGTCATCCGTCCACCTTGTGGGTGGACGTCCTACGCTGTGCTTGCCGGTACGTGGTCTCCACTCAAGAACTTTTCGACCCTATCGGTCATCAGTTCTCCGCGCTATGTGCCCTGCCCATTGCCACTTCAACTTGACAATCCGCTGGGCTATGTCGGTAACCTTGGTTCTTCTACGGATCTCCTCATTCCTGATTCGATCTCGCAGAGAAACTCCGAGCATAGCCCTCTCCATGGCTCTTTGGGCTACTTGGAGCTTACTAATAATATATACTAATAATAAGGCCAATCGCCGAATCCAACTCGGTTGGGCAGCGTTTGGAAAATTGCGTAACGTCTTCTCGTCCGACATACCTCAGTGCCTCAAGTCGAAAGTTTTCGACCAGTGTGTGTTGCCAGTGATGACTTATGGCACAGAAACGTGGTCTCTCACTATGGGCCTTATTCTGCAGTAGACTATTAAAAAGCCAATGTAAAAGTTATGTGCTAACTAAATTATTATCCCCTAAAACTGTTAAGAACAAAACATTGCTAATCCATCTGCCCAAGCCAAGCCCCTGTAACTTCGACGGATTCTAATTCCATTGACTTGGACAAAAGAGTCTATTGTCAAAGCTTCTAACCCCTCAAGCGCGCAACTGCACTCGACAAACCACCCCTCACTCGATGAATTGCGAATATAAACTATACGACATCAATAACGTGCGTAAAAAGTTATCGTTACGCCAAGTTTAAGTCACAAGCGATTCGCTATTATTGTTACACCAAAAAAGCGTGTTAAAAATCAGATAACTCGTAAAATGTGACCTAGAAGAACTTAAAAAAATATCTGTTTAGTGATACACTATCTGTATTGCACCACAATTATTGACTATATGTATTTATTGATACATACTGAAATCTACCGCTGGACGTAAATATTTTCACTGAATTACTGCCTAATTTTCAGTTTGAAAACAGTATATCTAGGTATAGGTCCCGGCACGTAAGTTGAACAAAAAAATATCACTCTCTCCCTTTCGTTAGCAGAGAAAACAAAAGAGAGATAGCTATGGTTTAACGTTCAAGTTGTTTGCCGGCTACTATACAGGTAATTTTATTCCAGCATCTTACAGCTAAAATCATCAATCTTATAAGTGTAATTTCTAAGATTAAAGCAAATATAAGTACAACTAACAAAAGTATATATTTGAGGATATCTGCGTCTCATGGCTTGTACCACACACACACATAAAAACGTATCGCGACATACGTTTGAAATGGTTTATTTGTATCGTCGCAGTAAACGTCAATTTGATGCGATTGTCAGAAGGGCGGCGACGCAACGAAACCTTTTGTCTGTCGAAAACATGCAGTGACTCTCTGCGGCTGTGATGATAATGATGACTTTTTACTACGCTACTGCAAAAAAAGTTTAACGGACCCTAGGGCTAATATACTGCCTACTATTTTGCGCGAGTTGTGCTTAATTCGATAATAGACAGATAATAGATAGATAGCCAGTGTAAATAAGCTAAATAATACTAAAAACGCAAGTTCTGCGCATATGTAGCATAATGCAAACAGCCAGGGGCGTGCGCAGTCGCTATGTATTGCGCAGTGAAACGATGTTCCAAATATGTCAAAGGAGTGTTTGTGTGTGTCTAAGTAGATCTAAAAATAGACTTTAGTACAAGTTTTACAAAATTAAGAATTTGATTGTTCTTTTCATTCGTTTAGCAAAACAAAACCTTTGTATGTTTGGAGACGTTGTAACAACTAGCGCGTGCGCAATATCAATCAAGTAGTCCGTGACCAACAATCGATCAGATACTAATATATTTCCACAATAAAAACTAATAGGCGGAAGAGTGTTCTTTTTAATTATATATTTTTCTTCAAAAAGAGTAAAAAAATGTAGTAATTTTCAAGTTGTTTTAGATAACTAATCACTACAATCTATAATTGTATAAAGTAGGTCTTTTAATGAAGTTAAACAACACAATTTATTCACTACGATCAGTGTGATCACCCCTTCTTAGAAAATAGCATTCGACCGTACCAGTTGACGGTTATTAGCAACTCGTAGTAACATCCTACCGGAAGAGCAGCAGCTTTCTCGCTTTCACTGGAGTAAATATAAATATGATGGAAAAGGATGGAATGTTGAAAGGTACTTCGAAGGGTCGAGCTAATCAAAGACAGATCAAAGAACAGGATGATAAGACGCCATACGGTAGTTTTTGTTGGAACATTCCTATAAATGGGGTTAGTTTTTGATAGAAATCGAAATTTGATACGATTTTTGTAAATGACTGGTTCTAATTTAAGTTGTTGCTTTACAAAGTGTTTGGCCTTTCAGAGGTATAATTATACCAATATTATAAATACGAAAAGTGTGTTGGTTTGTTCCTCTTTCACGCACTAACGGAGGAAAGGGTTGACTTGATTTTTCGCATGGGTATAGTTCAAGAGCCGGAAAGTGACATAAGCTACTTTTTATCCCGAAAAAATAAAAGGTTCCTATGGGATAGCACAAAAGTCAAAATACCACGCGGGCGGAGCCGTGGGCAAAAGCTAGTTTAGTCATAAATATGAATAAGTTTTACTATGGGCCAATCTCGAAATTTCAAATGGATTTTGTGGAGCGTCGATAGTATTTTGCATGAATCAGCAGATTTGATTCGAGATTTTGAGGTTTGTTCCATGGTAAAAGTTGTTTATAATTGTTATGAGTAGGCATCTCAGTCCCTGCACTGTGCAAAGCAACACCTACTCGTAGTATTTCGAGTCATGAATAAGCAGTTTGTATAGCAGTAGTTGTATTTAAATTTTAAACGACACATTAGTCCATTCATGTCGAACATTCCGCCTTCCGGAACAAAAGACATCAACGCGCGCCCGTAGCCATTTCTGTAGCACATTACATCACGCAGTGTAGGAAATAAGCTTGTTTTGATGCTTTAATAATAAATATATCTTTGTTGTACACAGAAACTACACAATATAAAATATGTTGTACAAGGGCGGCCTTATCGCCTTTGGCGATTTCTACCAGGCAACTTTTGGATGGACTGGATTATTCGAAAAATAGGTTGGTGTGGAATATGTTAATGTTTTATTATGGAAACAAACGTAGTTTTTATATTATTTTAAAATTACTGTTTAATATTTACTGTTTTTTTAGACCTTTGCCCAGGGGTGGGAAGTATGGGTTAAAAAAATACTGATAAGTATAGGTCTTCCTCGCGCTTATCAAGTTAATACATATTTTTATTTATTCTGTAAAAAGTTATTTAAGTAAGTTCGTATAAGCCGGATGCCCTGGTGTCAGAGTTTTTTTATATATTTTTTGATGTTTTTAAAGGAAAACAGTCTATGAGAAATTATGATTGGTTCATTAAAATATCTATTAATTACTACCAACTTCAATTGAACTAAATGACATGTTATCGATTGTTACGATTACAATAAACGTTTGTACTACGACAATAGCAGCTCAAAGATTGAATTCGCGTGTGAAAACATTCGTCAGCAGCAGTGACTCGAACACTTGTACACACGCAGGTAATTATTGCTCTTATGACGATAACTGTGCTTTAAGCGCTATAACTGTTCGATTTCGTGCCACAGTTACACGGGAATTTGAATTTAGAAACTTAAATGAAGCTAGCGCTACTATCAAAAAACGCAATTCAATTTGTGAGATTATAACATAATTACAGTCTTTATTTTGCAAACAGTTGTGGAAAGAAAAACTAAATCGCTAAGAATGTAGTTCTTCTGATTTTTGTTTAACTATGCGGAATATTCTTGCTTAAAATATCAAAAAATAATAAATAAAATATCAAATAATGGGCATGATGACAGGGTAAAGAAACATTTTTATAATTAATCGTTTATTAGATTATTAAAAATAATTGGTCACATATTTTTTCTTTTATCAATCAAGCAATAAATAACACAGATAAACCTTGTCATAGTGTTGCAGTGGGGCTCGTGACGTCACTAGTGCGACGTAGTCTGTGCATGTGTACTGTACTAGTGACGTCACGGGAATCTTTAATGGGCTATTCGTCAATGTTTGTTTAATTGAATTGACAAAAGAAAAAAATACGTGTGTAATATTTTTTTAAATCTCTCTGACAGACTAATTAATTTTTTTTAGGGTTCCGTACCTCAAACAGAAAAAAACGGAACCCTTATAGGCTCACGTTGTTGTCCGTCTGTCCGTCTGTGTGTATGTCAAGACTCTTTATCTCGGGAACGCGTAAAGATATCGAGTTGAAATTTAAACTGTATACGTATATTTATGGTTTCTTGCAGTTGTATAAGAGGAAAACTTCTCAGTTATCGTATAAAAAAGCTAGAGCCGTTTATGTCGTAAGAACCGCATATTTCGACACTCACTAAAATCAAAACCTACAAGGTACTTTCCGTTGACATAGAACTATGAAATTTGGCGAGAAGCATTGTCTCAGAGTACACGTATAGGAATAAATCTAAAAACTGTACATTTTTATTTACATCAAAAAAAATAGAGCCTAGATTCACAAAATATGGGTCCAAAATTCAAAGTGAGTAAATCGTATCATGTAAGGTATCATAATATATAAAAGAGCTTCATTAGCACATGCTAAAACAGGTTTTTGATTATTTTATAATGTATGACGAGAAAAGTGAAAAAAAACTTTTTTATCTATGATTATGAGATTTTAACAACTTATTTCCCAATATTGTAAAACTTTCTGGATTTGTACAGAACCCTTGGTGTGCGTGCCTGACTCGCACTTGTCCGGTTTTTTTAGTCATCATGTCTATTTATATTCTACCTACATCCTTAAGATCTTTTGTTCTAAATTAAACCACTTTTATGTTACGTCCTTTGGATTTGGATTGAATTCCTATTTATATATAGCTACGCAGACACAGAATAGAAATAGGAATTCAATTTTTATACACATCAATGAGACATAAATATAAGTAAACAAAAACAAAGCATGGATAAGTGTATCGACAGTTCTTTGTGTCCCGCGCGACATGCGCACGCGCCGCAGATGCTTTCACATTAGAACGATGCGACGCGCTCCGCCGCAGCGTTTTTATCGCAGCAGTCGTCAGCAGCGCGGCCGTGGAACGCGATACTATGCCACACGACGCTCGAGCTCGCGTTCTTTTAAATAATGCCAGAAAGACTCACCGCTCGCTAATTAATGTTTCGTTTGTTTTTCCAACCATTCACATAAGGTACCTAAGTAATTGTGTGTTGTTTTCTAGAGATTAGAGAGCATATCTAAAGATTAGATTTATCATTCAGACATGTCATTAATTTCACAAAGATGTGGTAAATATAGACCTTAAAAATAAAGAAATAATAAAGATATAAGTTAAAAAAAAATTGCACTGAAATGCTTACGTTTACTAAACGCTACTTTGTATGAAAGCATTTACTGACAACCAGTAGATACAGCTGATAGGGCTTCAATAGGGGCGCCCTAGGAGTTGGGTTTTATCAATACCTAAAAACCTGGTCAAAAACGCTCCCAATAGAATACAGATTCTGTGTAGTAAAATATTAAACAGAATATGGTAAAACATAAAAATGTAGAGTCCACGCACTTGAGCGGTGAGCCTAAGAGTCTTTTAGGCTAAGTAATCAATAACATAAATCAACTAAAACCCGAACGTTTATCCGAGTGTCATGTAGGTACAGTGTACACGACAAGAGCAATGGTTTGTTTTCCCACTTATCCACGAGGTCCAAACATGGAGGTGTGAGCTGCGGCGCGGGCGCCTGCTTTGTGCACGACTCTACGTACGGTCTATAAGTACCCACTCAACTATGCCGGACAAACAGATATCACCGCTGTTTGCTCTGGTGTTTGACAACTTCACACGTGAGTGCTTTCGTGTAAATCTCGAAGAAGTTGTATTTACGTGCTAAAAGCTTAATTATGATTTAAGTTGGAAAATAAGCTCATTTCTTGAAACCTACGTAGGTATGTATGTATAGTCATAAATAAATTCTAATTTGTCTATGGTATAGTTCGATGCAAGTCGCACCCAACTACTATTTTTAGAATAAGGGAAATGTTTAGCAGTGGGCATCTTAAGCTCGAAACATACTATCGGACGCGGCTTAAGGACGCGACTGACAGCCGCGACCTAGACTATGAAAGTACACTGAGCCGTGCACACTATCGGACATAAGTCGCGGACGTCACCTTCGGACGACCTTGAGCGTTCGGACGTCCGAGAGCGATCTGGCACACAGGATGTCTTAAGACTGTGCACATTGCTAAGTCGCGGCTGTCAGTCGCGTCCGTCAGCCGCGTCCGATAGTATGTTTCCGGCTTTAGGGTAGATATGATACAGTATGTATGTACAAAGATAGATACATATGTATTTTTCAAATAAGTTTGGTTTTGTCTTGATCCTGCCTGATTTTAGGCGGTGGAGTTCTGAATGAGATGCTACGAAGTTGGTGTAAAATCTTATGGGTTGTGCTCTATCAATAAAATTCTGTTTAAAAACTCTACCGAAAACCTAGCACTTTATCGGAAATACATTATGTTAAATCGGTTTTAAAAAGTGTAGTGCTAAGTGCTATCAAAGTAGACCCTTGTGCTAACAACGTCATGTCTTTTTCATTGATCATGCCCGTAAACATAACGACTTTTTTTATACATTCAAGTTTCAACAACGGGCTGTCTGCTTATCAGCAGAAGGTAATTAAGTTTCTTTATACACTGTTATACTTTTAAATGTGTACAGTTTCATGATGTGTTAATGAAAGAAATTCATCGGCGTGCTGCATGGTGTGTGCGTCGGGTAATGGGCCCGGCCACTTTCCCTCGTGCATCTGTTTATCTCCGTCTATTCAGCTATGTCGCTCGTCTGCCATTTGACTAATCACTTTGTAAGAAAATTCTCAAGAGTATGACTAAAACTGGGTCTTTCATCACGCTTGTTGATTGCTAATTTGTGAGATTTTATTGTTGGATTCTTTTTATTTATTTTTGAAATAAGTATTATGTTACAATTAGAGAAACGAAAGCTTTTACTTGAGGTAGTCATTACTAATATTACAAATCCAATAACCTATTTGTTTATTTTGTTTATTCGATACTGTTTCACGCAGAAACTAAGTTATGATTTACTGTTTAAACAAAGATAATTTAAAAGTAGGAAAGTACCATGGGCTACTTTTTGACTTGGAAAATTAAAAGATTCTGTGGGAAGCCGCGGCTAAAAGCTAATCGTCTTACCACAAAAGTTTTACGCACTCTCTAGCTAGAAAATGTTTAACAGTACAAATTGTACGGTTAAACAGTGTTTAAACCCTGTTTAAATTTTGGTGGTATGACGAATGTGTCTGATAAATTACCGCTCACTTCTTTGCAGTTCAATATAGGTACATAATACATATGCGGCTTTTCAACTCACTTGTTTCTTCGGCTATGGCTTCTTCATGGGGCCCGTTTCGCATGAATTTAAATTCTCGCATTTTATCTACTTTTAATTCCGTTTTGAACACTTTACGTCTCCATATAAATTACAAATTAATGCAAACGAGTTTGTTCGCCGATAAGGATATATCTATAGGATATTTCAATTAGGTCTTGAAGCTACATATTAGCTGTAGCGAGAGGGTCTACCTCCTATCTCCTGAACTCTCCGGGCCATTAATATTCCCGACAGGTTAATTAAATAAACAGTTAATGTACGCGATATATTTTATCTGATATCGCGGAGAGGAAACTGAGGCTTTACATAATGTTGCTGCTCAAGACCATTCGCGTCGCGGTCAGATTATTCATCAGCTTTTCCAACGTCTTTTAATTCTCATCTAAGTAATAATATGTTTTTTCTCAGATGGCCCTCATAAAGATCACAGAGTCGTGATAGATTCAGACCGCTTCTAATCGGTCTTATTGGAGATCTATAGGGGAGGCCTATGCTTAACACTACCTACATATTCTATTGCTGAAATAAAGGTATATGTAAAAGTTTTTTTGATCGATATTATTTATCCTCAGATAAAAAACATCTATATCTATAAAAGATATAGACAGACTTTGTATTTTTTTCTTCGATTACTTATCGTGTTTGGCTTAGTCATAAAAATATTATTTCAGACTATTATTAGGTATATCTCCTAAATAATAAGAGAAAAAAAACTATGTAGAATACCTAGGTAATAGCGTAACATAAAAACTATAATAATGCGTGTGTGTGACTCATTGTGTGACTAGTGATTTATAAACAAAAACAAAGTGATATTTGTGCCGTGTTTAAGCAAAACCTGACGTGAACGTGACTTGGCTTCAATCGTGCTGACAGACGAAACTAAACGAAATTTCCAAACTTTTTATACAAATAGCGGGTCTGGCCATAACTAGCGCCTATTACCAGAGGCCTGGATAGGTGCGTGTTGCTCGTTATACCTATTACGAGCGAATAACGAAATTAACGGTAACGGTTACGAAAATTGTCTTAAACTATTCTGGACTCATATAAAAACTAAAGTTGTACGAAGTAGAGTGAAATATACGGTCATTCATTACCTCTATGTTAATTAAGTAGATAACTAAATTCAAATTAGAAACTTACACTAATTAAATGAGTAAAAAAATCCTCCCGTTCTAAGACACAAACACAATTGTCACACTAGGTCACATATCACTCTCGGACGCTGTTCACTAACAAAGCATAAAGATTTGTTATAATTTTTAAGTTATAAAATGTTGTTTGAGTTATCGTAACGTGATAAAGCCGCGTGTGGCCGCGGGCGACGAGCGTGCGCTCGGCGTGAGGTGGAGTGCGGACTGGACCGCCGAGCGTGCTCCGGCCTCCGAGACTCAAGCGACGCTGCTACTTCGTACTTGCTATTGGCTAATCTGTGGCTGGATTAGGGTTGCCACGGACAGGGATGGTAATTATGATGATCAAGGAGATAATCTTCTATGCTGATTCCTGACTTCCACAGCTTCGGGAGGAAGAAGGACCCAGATTGACTGTTTGATGATGATCAATCTCAGTGCATAGAATATAGCTCTCCAAGGAGAGATTAAGCTTATACTACGTGTTCGCAGCGTTCTGTACCGGCTGTATAATAGACCACTGATGATTATAGGCCCACCCACGAAAGGCGTTTGAGCCATACCCACCTCTCTGGCCCAGTATGAGTAGCGGGCCCAAGCTTTACCTTGCTATGTAGACTGAGTTAGTGGAATATTTTCTGAAACTCCTGAATTTCAAGATGATCACAACGATTTAGGTACGCTTAGGTACTAATCGTAATGCAGGCGGCGAAGCGATATTTTGAAGCGATGGTAATACCTCTATATATTTTTGTAACGACGTCAATATAGATTCGCTACCTAATATCCACTTAAGGTACCTATGCTGCTGCTAACTGCTTTTCCATCAGATAACAAATATATAAATGCGCAGTACTTGGATTAATGAAATTATTTTTATCGTGCTTCACACACTAGGTGTATAGAAACTTTCTTCTTGTGATAAACATTTCAAAAATTGACGCGTTCGCAGGATTTGAACCTGCATCCTCTGGGACTCCGGCCCAGATGCTCTGTCCAATTAAGCTAAAACGCCGAATTAGTGAGTGTTTATCATTTTTACCGACTATTACATTGTTGGAAGCGCCATTTGTGAGAACTGCTTTAAACCAGTCAGTCACTTAATGTGAAATTATTAGAACTTCTTACCATTAACGAGAAATGACGCATTGCTTAATCAATGAAAAAATTTTTATCGTGCTTCACACACTACACCCTAGACCGCACATCTGCTTAACATCAGGCAGTGTGTAGTCAAACGCAAACCTATTCAAAATAAAAATAAAAAGGTGTATAGAACATGACTGGTTAAAAGCAGTTCTCACAAATGACGCTTCCAACAATGTAGTAGTTGGTAAAAATGATAAACACTCACTAATTCGGCGCCTTCGCAGAGAGCGTTTTAGCTTAATTGGACAGAGCATCTGGGCCGGAGTCCCAGAGGATGCAGGTTCAAATCCTGCGAACGAGTCAATTTTTGAAATGTTTATCACAAAAAGAAAGTTTCAGTACTTGGATTGAGTTTGACCATCAGGAGGGACCCAGAAATATGTGCAAGGGAACAATCCATTAACAGAGTTAATTTATTCATATCATATAATTTCATAGCTCGCTGAAATCAGGAGGGACCCATATTTCTTCTACAGATCGTCTCTCTGGTGGATTCTTAGCTTTTTATCCAAATATTTTATTCCATAATGTGAGGCAAGTAGGTACCGGCCCTATGGTCTCCGCGACCGCCCGACTCCGCCCGAGGCAGACGGCGAGAAGTGGCCCGCCGACCCCGTGTTTATAAAATTAGTTGTGGTTATCCGAATGGACCATGCTTTATAAAGGTGGGGTGCTTCGAGTGCATCGATGCTTCGAAGGGAGGTATAATATTGTTGTGTTTATTGAAATATGATTATTAGTTGAAAAAATCAACAAAGCTCAACTGCTCAATTGCACAAAACAATTTAAGTGAAGATCTACACAATTTTATGGAATGTGGGGTTGTGTTAGAAACGTCTTTGTAGACAGATCGATCTGAAGTTTCTTTGGTTTATTGAAAGTTTAATTTGTATCTAGACCCTGGCTACAAATTTGGATTCCAGAACTAACCTTCTAGGTACTATATGAGCACTAACAATTGTTTGTTTCTCTTTGGAAATTACTTCTAAAGTAGTATTTAGGTAACACGTCTTTTTATAATTCGTACCTACATCCAAAATTACAATAAATACTCAGGTTTGTAGCTAATAATCACGTCTCAGTCTCAACATGAAAAACGCAATTTCATTAAATTGAGAGTTTGAAAAAGAGCAAATCGTGGAAAACCAATTTGAATAACTACACTTCCATCAATCTAGGTACCTATCAATTCGAGTCCGGTTTCCAAAAAAACAGCTATATAATCTTTATAAAACCGGTAAAATTTCTTAGTGCTTCTGGCACTTTTTCTCAGGGTAAAACAGGAAGATTTTGCCTTGCTGCGTGTACTGCAGTGTACCAGAATTACTGCGGCCAGTGGAACATGGCCAGTGTTAGACAGGTTCCCATGGCTTACCTGGCTTACATGAAACACCATTAAATGAAAGCGATACTGAGATAGGTATAACGAGACACCATAAGCCTTAGTATCATTAAATAAATAAGCGTAAATAGTAGGTATATACAGGGTTATTTCTAATCAATTAGCATCTTTTAGGGACTTATTCTGTACATCAAAATTAGCAACATTCTTTCCGCGACTTTTGTCAAAACTCAAAAAAAATTGTTGTTCCATAGAAAAATATCGTTCACCCGCGACAAAATGTATGGAACAGCTGATTTTTTTTTTAGTTTTGACAAAAGTCGCAGAAGTAGCAGTAGTAGCTAGGCCAGGTCGTTTACAGATTGTCTGAATGTCTGAAAACTTAACTTGGCTAGAGATAAAAACAACCGAAAAGTACAAATTACAGTATCTTCTTAGCTATAATAAAGTAGTTGATACATCCAAAAACAGCCCGGTCCGTGTATTGATCTGTCGGTTACAACCATATAGTTACTTGCTGAGCAGATACGATCTCCGCATATACCTACTTATTTAGTACAAGGCCAAATATTTGACAGACAAAAAATATATTCTAACTAAGTTCGAGTCGAATTAGAAATTCATACAATAATAATATCTTTCGGTCGCGGCTAAAACTGACAAAAAGTAGAATTTGGGCGCGCTCTCCGTGAAATTGGTGCGACGAACGCGCTCGCGACCACCTCAATCGGTTTAGTAGCTGAAAGTCATTATAATGAGTAATTACAGTGACGATGATGGATACTTCGTTCCGAGAATTAGTATTTATATCGGTAACTTTATAGAGACGTACACTGTACAGGGTCGAATTTTGAGAAAAAACCAGGTTTAACCTGGAGTGTAGAAAATGTGAAGGACTAACTCGACTCCCACTGACTGCCTCGGTGGCTCGGTGGTTAGTGACCCTAACTTCTGGATCAAAGAGGCGTGGGTTCGATCCCCACCGGGGCAAATATTTGTGTGATGAACATAAGTGTTTTCTCTGTGTCTGGGTGTGTGTATTAAGTTACTATCTATATAAGTATGTATTTAAAAATAAGTATATGTAGTATATCAGTCTCTGGCAGCCATATCACAAGCTTTGCTTAGTTTGGGGTCAGAGGCCGTGTGTAATATGTCCCCTAATATGGAATTATTTAGTCATTCAGTTAACACAAGCATAATGCTCTCTAGGTGAACGTTTTGCTCATCTGGACCAAACATTATGTTGCAGAGAATATCATAGGTAATTAAATATTCTACTCATCGCCATAACTCGACGCCACGCGCTAACGCTGGCAGGCGAATCGTATTGTAATCCTGGATTTAGCAATTGTATTGTCCATTCTGCGGACAGATAGACAAGCGAACACGCTATACTGTTACTGGAACATGTTACATTTGCTACTGCTAATGAGTTTCATGTAACATTTCAACACTCACGTACAGAGGGAGACACGTAAATCGTTAACTTGGCTATAAAACCGGTAAGTGTTGATGTGATAGATACCTAGCAGCGCTCCGCCATTCTGACAACCTAACACTAGTTCACTATTCTTTCTACTGTAAATTAAAATTACTGCACAATGCACTTTTATGTGCGAATTTAATGCAAATCACTTCACAATGCAATAATTTTTTTTTCATAAGAATCGACAAGACTTGATGTTAATTTCGATTTGTTAGAGCTTCACCACATGCACGTGACATTAGTTAACTGATCGTAGAGACATAAAGATTATGATCAGTTAAGAAATCTACAAATTAGTTCTAAAACCTGCAATTTCATCAAGTGGTTAAGGACATTTCATTGGCTCGTTGGGTCGATGATATTACATAAATCACGAGATTAGCTCAAAATATGGAAGTAAGGAATAAGACGACATTATAATGAGATTGGCTTGTAGCTAATCAGGTATAATATAAAAAAAATGTTATTTAGCAAAAAAAGTAACTTTAATTAAAGATTTTTTAATTGAGTACATACATTATGAATGAGCAGAAAACTAAACTATCATTGGCAAAATTGTAATGTAACGAATTGAAGTGACATCGGTATTCAAACTCGGCTAGGTCGGTCTCTTCATACGAGCCCTGTGTTCCCGACGTTAGTTAGTTTAGCAATCCACAATAGTCGCGTGTTCAAAGCCGTCACAGCCTCATTGTGCGCTCTAATTCCAAGAGCGCTAACTAGTCTATCAGCTTGCTCCGCCTACAAGAGGTAGCTTCCACGTTCTAATGACAATCGGTTGATGACCACAAAAAACTCAAATCACCGCGCGGAGCGAGAGATGTATTCTCGATATTCCCTAAGTAGTAACTGTATTTGAGCCCACCAATCATAGGTAAGTAATCTAATCAAATCACTTCCAAAAAAGAGGAGGTTCTAAGTTCATCTGTACCTATGTAAGATTTTTTTGATGTTCATCGATATTTTCGCCAATTGTGAACCGGTTTTAAAAATCTTTTTTAGTTCCAAAACCCTTTAAATACTCCCGAGGTCGTCCCATTTAAATTTTACCTAAATTGGCTGAGCCGTTTTCGAAAAATCAACAGTAATGTGAAAAATACTACATCGATGATAGATCCATCCGTGCGAACTATTCGATTTCTGTACACAGTTAAAGTAGTGCTAATTTTGGCGAAAAAATGATTACTTATTTCATTAAGTACAATTTTCGATGAACTACGTTCGGGAAAGCTAAATATAAAGTTACTACAGTAAAATTGAGACAAAATATGCAACGCAGAATCGACGAATGCTTTTATGATGCAGAGTCTGTAAATAGGTCTGAAATCCGCCTTGATTTATAGGCACAGCCCAACAGGAATTTCTTCCACAACTAGTTTTGAATAGGAAGAGCTACCGACGCCACGAACAGGCAAGCATGTCCGTACTGCTAATATGGCTAATACATTTTTTGCTCTTTCTGCGCTGAATCAGTCGTTCATTAAGCGTTCAGGTTCTGATTAATTATGCGTTTATTTGTTTTTAGAGCGCGCGCGGCGGTGAAACCTCGCGTGATACCGCATGCGTCGCTGCAGTACGCTACGCTGATTTATGTATGGGAACATTTTTATACACCTACATTGCCTACTTTATGTTTAAAAACATTTATAAGTTAAGTAAATATGACTTCCTACTCATCTAGTTCCGCCAATTAACGTGTCAGATATGACTTTATGAGCTAAACACAAAGACTATTTGAGATTAGTTTGAATTACTGTTTCTTATTAGCTATCACGGAAGTTAAGCATCGTTTGGCACGGCCAGTCTTCAAAAAGGAAACCACAGGTAGAGTTTGCAACAAAGCACTGCTGTGGCTCGGATGTGTTACTTTAATAGGCATAATGAGTAAAAAATACAACGAATCCGTCAGATGTATTTTCAAAAAATATTAGACAGAAAAATATAGGTATGTACCTATATTTTTTTATCACTTCATTAAAACTACCGTGAGTATTCATCATAACTATAACAGAATACGGCTAAAACTCACGTTATAATTATACGGTCGATCTACAAGGAATCCGACCAGTTTCGGAGTATCTAGTACTTCATCCTCAGGGAATACGCGCACCCCCGTCGACTGGCGCGCGCGCACTGACCGTATAATTATAACGTGAGTTTTAGCCGTATTCTATTATAGCTATATTATTTGTCAATTAAATAAAAAAATTATGTAGATATAGCCCGTTAAAGTTCCGCGTGACGTCACGAGTGGTGTAAAAAATACATTTAAGAAAAATACATATATGTAGGTATAGACTTCTGACAGAGAAGTGATGTCACAAGGTTCATTTTTTCTTTGATTGACAATAGAAAAAAGATATCCAATATCGATTAATTTTACTCACGGACTAATTATAATAATAGTGTTTTTTTACCCCGTCATCATGCTTATTACAGGCCCCGATTGTTTAACCGTTAGTGAAATCAGAGGACTTCGGGCAAGTTAAAAACTGTGAAATCAGAGCCAACTAACTCGGCCTATAAGCACTTTATAATTCTGTCACCAGACGATCCAATTATGATTTTCCATTTATCATAGCTGATCGCGGGATGACCATTCGTATTATGCAGCACTTTCTCTCGTGCTCATTCATATGGTTTCTTAGTTCATGCGTTCATTGATCGACAGTCACGGTTTTCTGCCCGGCAACAATGTCGGGGGGACATAGAGATCTACAGAAGGTCTTCTCTTTATAAAGAGCCATATTTGCTATAGCCAGCACGCGAGGAACTAAAAGCTCTAATTTCCTAGAATAGCAATGCCGTCATATAGCGGCCGTAATATTACCGAAAAAAGGGGAAACAAAGGGGGACTCCCTTTGCTTTACGGTGTAATTTATCGGCTTACGTCACTCAGGAAACCGCGCCATTTTGCTTGCACAGACAACGTTATAGTGACGGCATTCACCCAAGTATACTTCCTCTATGCATTCACCGCAGTATAACAGCCACGGTGGCTCGGTGGTTAGCGAACCTGACTTCTGGATCAAAGAGGCGTGGGTTCGATCCCCACCCAGGGTATGCATTTAGGTGATAAACATTGGTGTTTGCTCTGTGTATGGGTGTTATTTAGGTGCTATCTATATATATAGGTAAGTATGTATTTAAAAATATGTATATCAGTCTCTGGCAGCCATATCACAAGCTTTGTTTAGTTTGGGGTCAGATACCGTGTTTGACATATCCCCTAAACAGAACCTAGTAAAACAGAGCTTTACACGTAGCAAATACGCTCAAAACGAAAACTTAAGAAACTTACATTAATTGCAGAATGCAGTGTTGTATGAGTGCATATGACTAAATGATTTGTTGTGCACTGTAAGTAAATACATACATAATGTAATTATTGTCAAGAGGTAGTTGTGATTTCAAGCCATCTCGTGCGAAATCAGTGTCCCCGAAAGATCGAGACATGTCCCATCTCGCGATATCTGTGGTCGGGATCATTATTAAACTCTCATTACGTATCTCTGCTCCGACAGTTGAATGTACGTTTACGCGATTGTTCAGCAACAATTATAGAAATGGAAAAATAATCGCACGCCAATTTGTTACAATTGGATTACACAAGCATTTTAGTTAGGCCATTATAAAATTAATTAGCACCTATTTATTTTTATGATAGTAAAAAGCCGATCTAGTCTGTCAACTCGAGTATTGCGCGCTGCGGCCCACGGAGCTATGCGAGACGAGTCCACGCATTCATCTTCATGAAGATCGGTGGCTCGGTGGTTAGTGAACCTGACTACTGGGTCAAGAAAGCGTGGGTTCGATTCCCAATCAGGGCAAGCATTTATGTGATGAACATAGGTGTTTGTTCTGTGTCTGGTTGTTATTAATAGGTAATTATCTATACCTATATAAGTGTGTATTTTAAAATGTCAGTCTCTGGCAGCCATAGGTATGACAAGCTTTGCTTAGTTTGGGGACAGAGGCCGTGTGTAAGATATCCCCAAAAATTTAATTTTAAGTCCGGCAAATGCGGTCGAAACTATAGTAGACATGTTACATACCGTTTCACTCACGAAGTCGCGCCCCTCCACAGTAAATTATTGGTTTGCATTTATACGCGTAGACCTCGTTTGTACACAACGCCTTAGTGTGCGTGTAGAGGCTAATAGTACAGACAGTAAAAAAATATATAAAATATGATCACTTAGGTTAGAGGGTTACACTGTCGTACAACTACTTTCAATAAATATGGAGGGGCGCGCCTTCGTGAGTGAACAGATCTGTCTCTGCTTTTAAATTCGAATAGAGTTCTCATTTTACCGACGTATTCGTTGTTCGGATGACGGATTGTTCTAGACCAGAAAATAACATAAAAAGCCCACATTTGCTTAAAATTGAGGAAAATGCCTCGTATTAAACGAATCGCAACGAATGCGCGCCCGCCGTCACACCGCGCGCCCCCGACAGCAAATTAAGGTCGGACCGCATTTGAGCTGCGGTACGCGGCGGGAGACACGACACTTCCCTAAGCGTCACAATTATCTCTTATCCATTTAATACAGTACGACTCGTAAAGAATAATAAAATTATCTTTGTGATAAGCACTTCAAAAATCTGAAGCGAACGCAGGATTTGAACCTGCCCCTTTGGATCACTAGCCCGACGCTCTAACCAACTGAGCCAGCCCGCCTACGCAAGCGTCAAATCCTTGAAGTGCTTATATTACACCAACTTATAGCGTTGGTGGCGCCACCTGTGATACCCGTATAAGACAGGTTATCACTCAACTAGAAGTTATTAGAACTTCTAAAGATTGCCGAGAGATGACGCACTGCTAAATCAATGTTATGATTTTATTTTGAGTGCTTTCCACACTAGATTTTATCTCAAAGAGTTATCTTTGTGATAAGCACTTCAAAAATCTGAAGCGAACGCAGGATTTGAACCTGCCCCTTCGGATCACTAGCCCGACGCTCCAACTGAGCCAGCTAGTGTGTGGAAAGCACTCAAAATAAAATCATAACAATAATAAAATTATCAACCCGCAGCACAGTGCTGCAGTGCAACGCAACACCACTTGAATGTGTTTCGATCTTTATATCATGTCATGACACGGTCACTGACCAAACGTCATCTCAAATGCTTCCGAGAATTTGCCTAACTGTTAAAAAAGCTAATGTGAAAAATATGTAAAATAAATTAAGATTTATTACTGTGTAGCATAATAATGATGATAATGATGTAAAAACAGTAATGTTCTGTGATGCGATCTTTATTTTTAGATCGAAACTACAAGATTGGAGAAGTAGCAAAATTAATTATTGACATAAATTAAATATTAGCCTTTAGTTCAATCCCTGTTCCGTACCAACGAGTTCTCTGGAACTTATGTACGGTTTTCATTCCACTAGCTTTGCAGTAAAGGAAAACATCGCGAGGCAATCTGCATACATCCGTAGAAAAAAATATGATACGATGGCATCCGTGAATTCACCAACCCGCACTAGGCCAGCGTAGTAGTGGGTAAACCTATGTTCAAAAGAAGAATTTAATCAAAAGGTTAACTTTTTCCCGCCAAAATCACCCAACTTGATCATCACTTCACACATCACCATACTTGGGGTGCGTTCCAAAACAGGCAATATTCACTCGGTGAAGGGTGAAATTCACTCGATGCTGGTTCCAAAACGCAACGGTGAATTTTACTCTAGTGTTTTGGAACGCCTCCGACAGAGTGAAATTCCACCTACCAGTTGAAATAATTCACCCTGGTAAAATCAGAGTTAAATTTCACTCTGCTGTCAAAATTGACGTAACGAGAGAAATTATAATGAAAACAAGCGGTTGAGGAAAAATAAATTGAAAATTTTATCATTCCAATTCACACTAAACTAGGTGTACTGCGACGGCAAAATATTATAAGCATTTTAGATAAAGATGAAATTAGTTATTATATAAAAGATAATGCTGTTGTTAATTAAAGATCTTTTTTGGGCATAATTTTCGGCGCGCGAAATTCAAATTCTCTTCAACTAGATTTATTTTCTATTCTCTTCAACTAGAATTATCAGTTTTGTATAAAGACTGTTCACTATTTCGGATTTTATGTATGTACTAAGTCAAAACTACTTATTTTCGTAAAATGACTATACATGAGTACAGTCCGTTCACAGCTACGTGAAGTAGCTTTCTCTGATACCCATGACTGTGTCTCTCTCTAACCTGTGATTGTGTGTAATGACTTGGTAGAGACAGTGACAAAATATATCAAAGGCAAAACAACCGTGAAGAGACTGTATTGTATTTCCACATACACATCTTGACATAAAACCTAAAAAAAATTGAATTTCGCGCGCTGATCGATGCTATTGCCGGTGCTACCAGAGCTTTTGTGCGATTTAAACGTACGACAGATCGAAAAGTAACATTTTCTTAGAAAAAGGATGATTCTCATGATAAGTACCTATTTACAGAAGAATTTTTACTGAGAATTAATATACCATTTTAGGAAATGATGACCTACATAAATAAAAACAAAAAATCAAATGTAGAAAAAGTATCGGTAAAGAAACAAAAGGAACATTTATTGCATAAATGGTAACACTTAGGTAACTCTTTTTTCCAAGATCGTTCCAAAACATAATTCGCTCCGTGTGATTTTCACCCTATACAGCCTAGTTCCGAAACCAAAATTCATCCGGTAAAATTCACCCGACAAACAGCTAAACGTTTTGGAACGCACCCTTGAACAGTAAAGATCAGTATTCAGTACAGAGAACTTAGTCCAGGTTTTACGTAGTTTACTTAAACTTTCGCTCCATCGCGTGTGGCTCCATACATTTTGGTTAGTCCTTCCTCGTTTCCGCCAGGGGCGCTGTACAGAAATGCATGGAACCATTATAAATCTGGACTGACCCTTCTGTACATTATCATTAAATTTTATTATTTTACACACGAACTGTTAGGACGACCTGGGATTTAGGGTTCCTTTGAAAGTAAAGGCAGCGTTTCAAAGATATATCACTGTTTAATTAGACACACTTTTAGGTTACAAATTAAAATGTCACATTTCTTATAAATAAAGTACAGTTTAAACGTTGTTCACAAAATAAACACTATACTCTATAAAGGATATGGAAAAGATGCGGGTTTTGAAATCTTGCAGAAACAAAAGTTATACCAATAGAGAGCTTACATAATTATCTTTTAAAACACATATTTTTTAGAATTTTTTTCATCGCCATTTAATTTTCAAATGGGTTCTAAAAACATTAGAAAAATGAACTATGTGCTACACCAAATAACTGCATTAAGCCTAAATTGAAAAAAAAACCTGACAGTGACATTAAGAAACAGCAAAAGGAAATGACGTTGTCAATATTGAACAACCAATAGAGGGCTGGTCGCCATGTTTTAAAAAATAAATAAATGTCAAACTCTAAAATACCAGGCCGCTATTGGTTGTTTGAAGATTCCTGTCTGATACGTAGACTACGTAGACCTCCTCTTAGTATTACCAGTTCAGTCTAAATATTTTCTACTTAGTGAAATAAAAAAGAGATATTATAATAAAACGGCGATACACAAAAATATGTTTTTGCGTGAAATAATATTCTTAAATATGGCACTAAACATTAATATAGCTCGCATCGCTGCCGGTTTTCAAGGACCGCCTCCCATATAAAAAGTTTACCAACTCCTTTAACTTGATCTCTGCGACAGTTACATATTGACATATTTAGAGTTGAGATAGTGGTGGAAAAAATCGATTTTCAAACAATGTTGTAATGAAATCGAATGAGTAGTTGAAGGTGAGAAATTGGATTTTATTTAGTTATGTACTATTATTTCAGATCAAGTATGTACACATGTAAATAAAGTTATGCTATTAATTAAATAGTCATAATAATGTAACGATAGTATTTATCGACGTTTTTCACTATTATCGATGCTAATGTAACATATAACTGGGTTTAATTTAATTACACGTGTAAAAAATGTTATGATATTAAAATATACAATAAAATTAATGATAAATTAAGTTTTATTTAAAATATCGTTAGTATAAACTATCTATATTTTAAATAAAACTTTATCTAAAACTCTGTGGTCACGATCATTCGTCGCCCATCACTAATCGGCATGCCCATAAAGTATAACATTGACAGGTACTGTCTGTACTATTAAGACATTCAGGACTTAATAGGCGTGATTTTTCTGACAGATGCCGCAGAGATCAAGTAAAATTTAATACAGTATAGGGAGTCTCGCGGTAAAAACTAATAACTTGGACAAAACTTTCGGAGAGCCTGGGTAATATCCAGGCTTTTGGAAATTGATTGGACGCCGACTCAGTGGTAACTGAAGGGGCGCTGAAGGAAAACTAGTATTTATACTGATTCTGGAAACAATAGATGATTAGCTGTTAAATCCAGAAATAAATTATTTTAAAGAAAGACGGCTGTTGTTTATGAAAAATGGATACAGCGGATGCAACTTGATTTTATGGGTCTGGAACAGGGCTGTACTTAAAGCAGGGGCGGATTGAGGAGATAAATAACAGAACGCATAACATAGTCGTATACAGTCTGTCGCTCTGGTAACCGCAGGCTGCACAGAAGTAATTATACTCTATAAAATTTAACTTGATCTCTGCGACAGCTGTCAGAAAAATCAGGCCTATGAAGTCCTGAATTTCTTAATAGTACAGACAGTACCTGTCAATGTCATACTTTGTGAGCATGCCGATTAGTGATGGGCGACGAATGATCGTGACCACAGAGTTTTATTATAGAGTTTTAATTAAAATATCGATAGTTTATACTGACGATATTTTAAATAAAACTTGATTTATCATTAATTTTATTGTATATTTTAATATCATAACATTTTTTACATGTGTAATTAAAGTAAACCCAATTATATGTTACATTAGCATCGATAATAGTGAAAAACGTCGATAAATACTATCGTTACATTATTATGAGTATATAATTAATATCATAACATTATTTACATGTGTACATACTTGATCTTAAATAATAGTAAGTAAATGAAATCCAATTTCTCACCTTCAACTACTCATTCGATTTCATTACAACATTGTTTGAAAATCGATTTTTTCCACCACTATCCCAACTCTAAAAATGTAAATCTTCTACTGTCGCAGAGATCAAGTTAAATTTTATAGAGTATAGTGTAGGAATACCAAAACAAACTGTTTCACTGTAATACTTTTAATGTTTGCCCACATTTACAGTGCTTAGCTATTATTATTTATTAATCCATTTATTTCAGTCATTACAACCATAAAAATATCATAAAATTACAATTATAAAGGATTTAGAATGTCAATTATAAATTAAATAATGTACATAAAGACAACACAGACAGATAATATAGTGAGTAGTGACATCACAATTTTTGTCCCATAACGATGACCATCCACTTATTTTGTATGGGGCAATCTAGTTTATTAAAAATCATCGTCAGGATACTGTTGCGGCTGGCTCGCACTCGCTGTCGTAATGAGGCGACTCTCTTGCGGATAACAGCATGAAAGTCGTCCGTGCGCGCCTCAGCGAACATCAGAGATGCGCTGCACCAGCGAGGCAGCCGCATCAGCATCCTGAAGATGTCGTTGTACTGTACACGCAGAATGCTGGCAGCCCGACGAGTGTCTCACCCACAAGCTGCTCGAGTAGAAGGACTGGCAATAAGCCTTGAAGAGGGTAACTTTAACTTCACTCGAGCAACGAGCAAACCAGCGCGCAATCATATTCCCTCGAACTGCCAGCGCCCTGCGCTCCCTCTCTATATCGTCATCATCAGAGAGGTCCTCTGTGACCAGGTGCCCCAAGTATTTAAATACTGGCTAGTAAATAATATCAATAAAAAACTGATCTAAAGCCGGGGCACATTGGCTAAGTTGGCTAAAAACTGTAGTTTTGGTTCTAACACTCCAATGTGTGGATCGATTTTGGCCTCATATTGGGCGCAAACTGAACACATTGTATAGTGACTTGCGTCCATGCTTGGCTACGAGTTGATGGGCTATTCAACTTTGAATTTCAAACATTTCCGTGGTCGGGGCACGCGCGCGCATCCTACTACGGGAATATGCGCTGCACCGTTCAAACCGCACTGAGTGTAGAGACCGCTAGTTTACAAATATGCTGCTCTCCTTTAATTTTTAGCTTATTTTGTTCCACTAATACCTTGGTCGTTTCTTGTCGTCATTAGAATCTTCATAGTAATCTACCTTTTCTTCTTTAATTTCGGTTCTGTGACCGTAGTAGCGTCTGTGCTTCTCTTCCCGGTGCCTATCTGAACGATTTTTCTCATAATCATCGTATTTCTTTCTTTCAGACTTGCTTTTCTTTGAATCGTCTCTGGAACTTCTTTGTTTATGTTCTTCATTTTTGCTGGAATATTTAGAGTCGCGGTGATTTTTGTCATCACGTCTATTAAGTTTTCTATCGTCTTCACTGTATCTTCCACCAAGTTTGGAAGTGCTAGCTTGTTCTGTTCTATCATTTTCATGTCTATTACTACCTTTTGAATCGCTACCTTTGGATCTATAGTGATCGTCTTGTTTTGATCGGCCATAATCATATCTTTTTCTTTCTTTGGATTCCCTGTAACTGTCTCGTAAATCTTGTGAAACATGTTTTTTACTTCTTTCTTTAGAATTATCCCGCATATGTTGCGAGTCGTGATTTCTATGATCAGATTTATTTCCATTATAGCGTTCCCGTCTTTTATCAGAATGATCTTTTCTTACTTCCTCTCGTTTTTCCCTTCTTCTATGCGCACTACTGCTTCTTTCCCTATGTCTTTTAGATTCTGAATCATCAGGGTCTGGCGAAAATCTTTCTTGTTTGATAACTATATCAATTGCATTGTTTCCATTTTCCGTGTTGTTTAGACTAACGTAATTCTTCGCTCCATATTCCGTTTTGATAAATATCCCCTTTGCTTCGGCATACAGTTCCATCTGGCAACAAGGTGTGATATTTTTTTTACAATAACAGTATTGTGAGACTTATTTTATGTATTTATTTCTTGGTCTTTATTGCCTAGGTAATCTTTTAATATCGGAATAATAGAAATTTAAAAAAGACGTTTAAGTGTAAGTCTCATTAGTACACATTATTTTTTTCTTTCAAATAAGACACTTTGGGGTCATCGGGTGCGGAGTATCGGATTTTCAACTTAAATACTACGGCTCTTATGGCTTTGAGAATCATTTAACCATCGAAACGCTTCACGCGCTGCGTCGGCTCGGATAACTCAAACTTTAGCAGAACACTATGTCAATTCTACCAAGTAAGTAAAAGATTCAAACTACTATACTGTCGTTAGTAATAAATAGACGATAGATACCTGAGTCTTGATGAGGTCGCGCAGCACGTGCGAGTATCTGGCGGTGTTGGCGGCGCCGCGGTACTTGGCGCGGCGCCGCTTCATGTCGCGCAGCTCCGCCAGCACCTCCGCGCGACTCTTGGCTCGGCTCGCGGGCGTGCCGCTTGAGCTACAAACGAACACATATTTATAATAATCGGCCAAATGCGAGTCGGATTCGCGCACGAAGAGTTCCATACCCCATGAAAGCCCATTAATTATTTATTTTTGAAAAGAATATATACATCTAAATATTCTGTGAATATTTCAAGCATCTTTCTGTTGCCATTATTAATATCGAGCAAAAATATCACGTATCTTGTATGTGAGATCCCTTAAATATTTATTTTGATTAAATTTTACTATTTATATTGAAAGTGAATGTTTTACTAAATATTCTGTAAATAGTTCAACCATCTACCTGTCACCATTATTATTATCAAGCAAATAACGGCTAAAAATACAGATTTGTTGTATGGGAGCCCCGCTTAAATAGTGATCTTTTTTTATAGTATTTAGTATATAGCGGCACCAGAAATGCCATCTTCTGTGAAAATTTCAAAGTTCTAGCTATTACGGTTCTGGAGATACAGCCTGGTGACAGACAGATGGACAGCGGGGTCTTGGTAATAGGGACTTATTTTTACCCTTTGGGTACCGAAACCCTAAAAAGCTCTGCTGACTTATAAATGTTACTCTATTTTTTTTTATTGTACTATAGTTCCGGATCACAGAATAAATTCCGTAAGTAGGTACTATCAAAAATGAAGATAATAACGCGAAAGGTTAGGAAAGTACTTTAGCCTATCTAGTATAGAATAATGTTAGATATTCTCGCCGCACGTCTGCAGAGCTAAGTAGCTGCAACCTGCGCCTTGAGTGAAGGTCACTGCACGCTGGCGCCGCAAAGACCAAGGCATCGTGGGTGGCGCGTGGGTCGCCTGCAGAGTTGCAGCCGCGAGCCGCGAGCTTTGAGTGATAACTGGTGCTGATCCTACCTGGGCAGGTCCAGGTCCGGCAGATCGCTGCAGGCTGGCGCCGCAGCGACCACAGCGTCGTGGATGGCGCGCCGCTCGTCTGCCGAGTATGCGAGCTGCAGCCGCGCTGCACTCAATGGCTCTGTTTCACCGCTACCTGCACCTTGGGTTAAGGTTGCTTTTCTAATCACACATCTTGCACACTTGGTTTTTATGAACCATTACTAGAACTAGGCCTAGAATTATATGTATTCTTAAAAGTTTAATTTTTTTGAAAAATTGTCACAAAGTACTTCATTCACAAGTTATTTTTTATTATTTTATATTGGTTTATGTAAAGCATTTTCAAACAAATATTTCAAAAACATCCATCTAAAATTCATGTATGTTATTAGCCCTTCAAGTATCCAAAGTTTGAATTGCCAATGAATGCAATTAGTTGGGTGGGACTACCAGTGTTCCCAGAGACATCTGAGGGATCAAGGGATAACATATGTATAATATACTTTTTTTTTTCGGCCTCTGACCCCAAACTAAGCAAAGCTTGTGATATGGATGCCAGAGACTGATATACTACATATACTTATTTTTAAATACATACTTATATAGATAGTAACACCCAAACACAGAGCAAATACTTATGTTCATCACATAAATATTTGCCCTGGGTGGGGATCGAACCTCCTCGCCTCTTTGATCCAGAAGTTAGGGTCACTAACCACTGAGCCACCGAGGCAGTCAACTGGTTAAACAATTGTAAGAATTAGTTAAAAGGATACAATATCAGCCTATCCTGTATATCCTGTTTTGGAGGCAGGTTATGTATGTTGCAATGATATCTGAAATGAATATGGCTTATATTGGATTTGCAGCCATTGATAACCACAAATATTACTTTGAATATGTATGGTACACATAGCTTTACTCTTAGTAACATTACATCCTTTTTACCTCTTTTAAATAGCGGATCCAAAGAAGCTGCTTTATTGATAATCTGCATGATTTCTGGTTTGCCTGAAAAAACAATTTAGAATAGCATCAGTGAAACAGCATTTGTTATGCAAAAATTAACTTCAGATGACTGGATTAAAATTAATTTCATACCCAATTTGACAACAGTATTAGCATCGGGGTCAATAGAATCAGGCAGCAGCGTGTCTTCTTTGCTGTAACCCTGCTGTATTAGGAAACATTGCTTTTCGTGTGTTTCCAACGAGTGCAAGGGTATCCTGTGTTCAGCTACATACTTACATGTAACCATTGCAGGACTCTGGAAAAATATTGTTTAGCTATTAAAATATTATAGGAGGTGTAATGTCATTTTTTTCTCTTAACCTATGCTGTCCCACTGCTGGGCAAAGGTACCGGAGGGCTACAGTCGAAAAAGAAGGTTAGTCTACCAGTGAATAGCTGAAATAATGGTGATAAAAATGTAATGGTAGGCGTTACCACAAATGCCTGTCTTACAACAAACAATTCGAAATTCCCTAAATAATATGAAAATTTGATTGAGAAGACATAAATACGCAATTTGATTCTATATTAACTGCGTGAGAACTACACTAACCTCTAATAGATGTTTATGATCCCATTGTAAGTTTTGGAGCAAAAATGTGGTTTCCTTATCAACATTGCCTATGTATTCTTTCAATTCTGTTAATTCCTGTTTTCTAATATCCATTTTAACAAGTATTATAAATCAATGTAATTAAAATAAATAAAACATCGCCATGACGTAAGCCATGTTTGTTATGACATGAGACGTTTGAGTTAGATATTTTGACAGTGACGTTAGTGTCTTATTTATTTTTCTTGCTAGTGTTGTACCATCTTTGAAAACCATAGCACTCGCCTTTTATTTACCGGTTTTTCAGAATTTGTCCTACGACATTGACAGTGACAGTGAAGTGTTGATGTCAATTTTTCTTTCCTTTCTTTTTTGACAGACAGACAGGCAGGAGGTGAACGTGCGTGTATTTCTGAAAACTTGTAAATTTTTCTGAATGTTTGTGAAATATGGCAGATTCCGAGGTAATTATCCTTCCAACTCACTATTTATATATGCCAAACTGGAAATGGATAAATAACCGAATATTCCATTACAGGTTCTAAAGAAACTGAAAGATATACCCTACAAAATCCAGACTTCAAGTTTGAAAGAAAGACTTGAGGTTGTAAAGGAAATTCGCGATGTTTTATCGACTCCAGGTAATGTACAGTTAATATCCTATTGTTCACAATGTAATTATTAGTGTATGTGTAAATGGGTCAAGTAGAACTGCACGCTACAGGTTGTATGTGTATATTGCACCTTGTTATGTATTGATCGGGCGGACCCCGGGCGAGTCTGTTGCACCCACATGCACCGCTAGACCCGCTAGTACGTCTAAATAACCGTATACATAAATTATTTATTTAATGTAATCTGCCAAATATTGACTATTTTTCTTGTAAAAATATTTATTTTTTAAATAGCCAATAAACAACTAGAATATCTGAACTCTAAAAAAGTGAATTGATAGCAAAATTCGTATAAGTATTATAGCTACACTGTAAAAAACTTTCTATGATAATGAATATATTACAGATATTGGTGAACCTGCAGTGCGGTATATTTGCAGAGTACTCACCCTAACGCTCAACAGATATCGCGATGTAACCTCCCAGTCCTATGTGAAGACATTACTGGTGCATCTGTGCACTTCACATAGAGAATGGACCCTAAAAGGATTGCTGCCTCTGCTATATGAGATTTCTGAACAACTGAAAAACACCTCAACATCGTAAGAACTGCTTAAAATCTTATTTCATCACTTATTCATTTATAAAAGAATTTTGTATTTTACTCTACATTAAAAAATTAGCATAACAGTAACCTGTTTGGATTGTTCTTTTTAAATTTATGTATTCTGATTGAAACGAAGCCAACTGGAAAATGTTTTTTTTTTATATTACAGAAACAGCACAAGTCAGACAGGACTGTATGCTCTCCGCTGGTCAACAGTCCTGGTAGAAAACTGTCTAAAAGCCACAGAGGAGGATGGAGTGGACTATAGCACCCTTGTGCTGACACAGGCCAATCTTCTAGCTGTCGTCACAGCATTCGGAGATAAGAGGAAGAATGATAAGGCTTACTCCTTGGTAAGACAACATTTTTAATTATAAATTATTGTTCCTCTTTGTAACTATAGATTTTCTTTAATTCCATATGCATAACTCTAATTCCACATTCCTTAATCGATGTTAAAATAACTTATTAACGAATATTGTCCCTTAACAAGATATCACATATTAACTTATTACAAAAAAAATAATTTTGTCTTAATTTATTGTTTTTAGTTGCACACCTCATGGAGTACCATAGACAGAAACAAGCTCAATAAGTGGCTGGACGTGCTGCTGGTTCAGCCGCCAGACACGGGCCCACATGTCTGCATCACCTTCTCATTCCTCTGCAGACATCTCAACCAAATCGGAGACCAAGCCACCATCACCCAGCACAAGGTCTGTATATAACTTTTACAAATAGCTCTATACAAGGACGATAAGTAATGTTTAGGCCGAATACAACATTTTTGCAGATGTGATGTTAGCTAATGCTGTGTATAATCCAATCCTAACTGAAGCTTGCTTAACAGCTGTATGATGATTAGGTTATCTGCAGCTTGTAACTCACAGCTTGCTTAGCTGAAGAGGTTTGAATTGGCCTTTCTATCTATTCATCCTATCTGATAAACCTAGTGAAATATAATATTGTTTGGTGTGATAGTGTCCCAGCATGCAATTTATTATCACCAATTAGGGACTGTAGGCTGACATTGAAAGAATTTAGAAGTGTTATGTGAACTTACATAATGCTTTAGAGCTGTTTATTACCTATGTTAAATTACAAAGTGCTGTAAATCTGGAATTCTGATATTTTTGACTGACGAAACAGAGGAGGTATACAATTTGACGCGTATATATTTTTTTGATGTATAACCACGCATAACTTTTTTCATAGTAGTCCGATTTCAATAATTCTTTTTTTATTGGAAAGAGTATACTTCGAAATTGGTCCCATTTCAATTTTATCGAAATCGGCTGAGCCATTTTCGATAAATCAACAATAATGTGAAAAATGTTACATCGATCCGTGCGAAATATTCACGAATTCTGTACAAGGGTGAAGTAGGTCATGCTAATTTTTGCAAAAAATAATCTTAATGTAAAATTCGCATGAAAATAAATAACATGACATATACACTTTTACTGTAAACACAATATAATTTAACTAAAAAGTGGTTTTTGATGAAACATAATTATTATTATTTCCAAAAATAGCATGACCAACTTCAACCATGTATAGAATTCTCGAATATTTCGCTCGAATCGATGTAATATTTTTCACATTATTTTATTGAAAATGACTCAGCCGATTTCGATAAATTTTTAATGGGACCAATTTCGAAGTACATATGCTCTTTCCAATAAAAAAATTATTTTCGAAATTGGACCGCTACGTAAAAAGTTATGCGTGGACACGCACGATCCGAGCGAAATATTCGAGAATTCTATACATGGTAGAAGTTAATCATGCTAATTTTTGCAAAAAATAATTGGTTGATTATATTATATCCTATCCTACTAATATTATAAACGTGAAAGTTTGTGAGGATGGATGTATGGATGTTTGTTACTCTTTCACGCAAAAACTACTGAACGGATTGAGATGAAACTTTGCAATAATATAGCTTATATATCAGAATAACTCATAGGCTATAAATTATAATGATATATTGGGTATGCGGGCGAAGCCGCGGGTAAAAACTAGTTGAACATATTTTTGATAAAATATTTCATCTTTTTCAAATTAGTTATGAATTTTTTGTCTTATGATAATAGCAATTAATCATTGACAAAATAAGTAAAGATAAGATTTATAAAATCATCATCATTTTCCCTTTCATAGGATTGAGAAAATAAAATATTCAAGTAAAAGAGAGTAGCATACACTGATGTGCTTGTATTATGCAGTGAAATAATTTGTACAAATATTTATTTATTGAAAACTTACCTTTAAATATTTTACAACAGGCAAAAATGTTGGAGAGCTTCACAAAAAGCTTGATCAATGTGAAAAGCCGGCCAAACTCCAACTACATCAAGGGTTGCTCCGAGCTGCTCCGACTGCTGGATGAGAGCGATGTCCAGGGAACCCTGCTCCCGGCTCTGCACAAGGCCATGCTGCGGAGCCCCGAGATCATCATCCAGGGGGTAGGGGAGGTGGCCCATCACTTGACGGTCAATCTGGATGGCTTGGCTGTGGACATTGGAAAAAGCTTAATAGGTAAATGTTGGGTGTGTGTGTACACATGTATAAAATGTCACTTTTTAGCTAATGGATGATGATTTATTTTTTCACGTGTGTTTTTGTCACCACGGCTGTCTCAAAATGAATCCTAGCAAGTATTGATTTATCCTATGATAAACAGCAAATTATACACACAGCACTTATATGGCACATACACTGTTTATCATAGGAGGGGCTAGGACCCTAGCGCCTAGGTTTTGATTTCAGACAGCCGACCAGCCCAATGGGTCAACGTCATGAGATTCATTGAGGAATTATCCTCAATGAATGGCGCGGATGAGCCCGAAAGAAGAAACAATGCCACAAGAGAGGGTCTTTAGTCTATACCTACCAGCGAAATGTAACAGGGTGATCATGGTTATTTTAATTTTTGTCTATTTTCAAATGTCAGGGTACGTTAACTGTGCATGTGGTCCTCAGGCAACCTGTACTCGAAGGACACGTTGGTGCGGAGCAGCGCGCTGGAGGCGCTGCAGCGAATCGCGGCGCGGTGCGCAGCTCCCGCGGCCGCCGGGGCACTGGTGGCGCACGCCTTCGCCGAGTACAGCGGCGCCGGCGGCAAGCGCGCCTCCAGCGAGGACAAGATCAGCCTGCTTAATGTACGTACTCGCAAACTCAATGCGAATTAGGGTCAGGCGGGGATCCACTGTTATGGGCGAGATAGCCCATGCCCATAACGATGGAATTTGGGGTGCTCAAATTGGGGTGAGACGAAGCAGGTTGGCAAAAAAGAACTTCGTTCTCACGATTTCGAATACACAAAAACCAGTAGTGCATAAATCTGTACAGAAATTCCAAAGAATTGATTAGTATGGGACCCAGTTTGAATCCACATCTCATCCTTTTAAGGCAACCACTCTCTCAGTATGCCAGTGCGGTTGAAATAATTAATTTATTGTTACATTTGCAGGGCGTGGGTACACTGAGCGCGCTCGGCGTGTCGGGCGAGGAGCGCGCGAAGTTGTTCAACGAGGTGGCGGCGCAGATCTCGCGCGCGCTCGACGCGGAGTCTCACGAGCGCACGCTGTGCGTCGCGCTCGACACGCTGGCGCGCTGGCTGCGCACGCTGCCACGAGCGCCGCTGCCCGACAAGATACTCGACATATTCAAGGTACCTATTTCACATCCGCTATACGAATGCTGTGAAATTAAATACAAGCTGCGCAATATCCAATATTGACTGAAGTTCAAGATTGAAGTTGATCGTCCCAATTATTAAAATGATTTGTCTTAATGAAGCCACTGCTAAATATAGACTTCTCTTAACAAATTATTGTTCCCGATTAATAAGAAAATATAGTTTTTATACCAGGCTAAATTAAATAAACCAAAATGATAAAACCTGATACAAGATTTGGAAATATTTTCTCAGTAACTTTATTGTTCAGTAAATAATAACGCTGACTTTTCAGCGTGAAAAAATCCGATCTGAATAAGGTCCGAGAGCTTGGTTGGCTTTGCCCAAGCGTGATTTAGTGAGGCGTTTTGGTAACGCGGTGTGTCGGTTTCCAGAAAGGCCTGAGCGCGAAGAACACGACACAAGCGGTGCGCACGGCGTACACGGCGCTAGTGGCGGCGGCGGCCAGCTGCTGCGAGGCCTCGGCGGAGCAGCGGGACGCGCTGCGCCCGCTGCTCACTCGCGCCGTGGAGAAGGCCAGCGCGCAGCCTCTGCAGGTAAACGGGTTAAAAGGTCGCAACATTGAATTATTTTTACAATATCAAAAAGGTAACAAAGAAACTTTTGAAATTATTTCGTTATATTATTTATTTTATAATTACAATGTTTCCTTGTTAATCTTATATGTTGTTGTATTCATTGGAACCACTAAGAGAAGCAATTCTAGGGTAGCATTTTTAGGCTGGCACTTGTCTCTCATTTAACTGAGTATATCCACCTATTGGCTCAACAAAAATCGCATTTCCTATCTTTTAGAATCATATTATTTTTTACGATTAAGGGCATATAACCATTCAGCAGTAATTGTATGTGCAAAACCTAAAAATGATCAGTCGTAGTTAGAAATGTTGTCACCCCCGTAGCACCAGATAGTGAGCGAGGGCATCTGCGCCATGCTGTGCCTGGCCGTGCTGGACGAGCGCCGGGCGCTGCCGGCCGCAGGCGCCGCGTGGGCCGCCCTCACTCACCCCGACAAACACGCTCTGTTACACGACCGCACGCTTCAGGCCGTCAACGATGAAGGTGACTATCAAATTCCACGCTTGTTCCACTTGAATAGGCATGATAACTTAACAAAACATAATAAGGCCTTCAGAAAGATAATCAAAAAATATTACACACATATTTTTTTTTTGTCAATTAGACAACAATAGATTAAGATATAGCCCGTTAAAGTTCCGCCTGAAGTCACTAGCAGACTACGAATGTATAGACTTTTGTTAGACAAATGACGTCACGAGCACACACTCCCGAATTTAGATAAGGTTTATTATTGTCATTTATTGTTTGATTGACAAAAGATAAAATATGTATCTAATATTTTTAGAAAATCTCTATGATTTAGATTATAATGTTTTTTTTAGCCAGTTATCATGCCTATTATACTAATTTCACTGTCACAAGATATTTACCAATCGTCCCATCATCTAGGTACCATATATTTAACGGTGACTCCAGAGACAAAATAGCTTTTTTTATTCCTACACTAAATATTAAGGGGCCTAAGGGATCACCTTGCTGCGCCTTCGTAACAATGGTTTTATTATTATACATGAGATTCAAGTAATTAAAATTTATTTAATTTTTAGCCCATGGGCTATAGGAATATAATCACAATAAGATTTTTTAAGAGCAGAGATGAGATATTTTATGTGAATACGCTTTGAGATAATAAATAGTGAAGCCAAAAAATGTTAAACAAAGCTGTAAATGTGACATGAAGGGATTCTGTTTGTGGATTTTGTTTAGCATACTGTTTATTACACATCTTATATCTGGTGCTAAATAAGGTGCTTAACTATTGCTTGTAATGTAATCTACTGTTTCATAGTCCATTGCAGCACATAGGCCTACTCACGACGATGATTGTGTTATATACACCACGCTGTCGTGTGGGTTGGTAAATTTACATACGCCATCGAATTTACTTTTATACTAGTGTAGCAATAAATAAAATTGTCTATGGACATATGCAGGTTTCTTCACGATTTTTTCCTTCACCCAAAAGCCAGTGGTGTGAAACGATCGCTGGCATCTTATTAAATCAATTCGAAATAAACTTCTTTATACATAATTATATCATCTCCGAAGCTTCACAGTGTGCTAAACTCTAGCTTGGCTCCTTGTTTTAAACAATAATGATACTCATTCTACGAATAAATAATAAGTCGGGAGCTCTTAAGTCGGAACGAATTCCACACAATAAGTGGCTCTACTTCAAACGGAAACAATGTATAATTCAAAATACAAATCACTTCCGAGGCTACCAATAGACATGCTTAGTGCTCGTTTTAAATTCAGAACGAAAGCAGATATTGGTTTCCAAACATACTCGTTTGAAAAGAAAAATATCCTAGTGGTGACTCGCTGGATACTTTTAAGCCCCATCCACTAGGACTCGACTTTATGGGTCACTTTTTAACGCAGTTACATTTCCTCACTTATTATTTATTCGTAGTACTCATTCTATAGGCCGCGCCACACAAGTTGGCGGATGTGAAGTTAGCTACAAGTTGCGCAATATCTAATCCTAACTGAAGCTCACATAAAGCCACACGTTGATTGGCGCGGCCTATACCTTTTATTGTTACTAATATTTATAAATCCAAAAGTGTGTTTGTTAGTTTGTTACTCTTTCGCGCAGCAACAAAGCAACGGATCGACTTGATTTTAACATGGATATACCTGTAGTTAATAGGTCGTAAAGGGACATAGGCTACTTTTCATCCTGAAAAAAAAAACACAAAACCTATGGGATAACGCAAAAAATAAAATATCACGCAAGGGGAGAAGCTACGGGCAAAAGCCAGTATATCTATAAAATCTGGTAACTAATAATGCTAATTCTCACGTGTTTTCTATTTTTAAGGTATGTTTTTTTAACGAACCACACTATAACATTTACCCCTTTATAGTCCTAATACAGGTGGTGTACCTCTGCCGAACAGTGCTGGAAAAGTACCAGAGTGTTGCCAGTGATGTCAACTCGCCAGTTTACAGAGCTTTTATACTAGTGTTGCTATCTACAATGAAAAATGCGAGGACTGTCGCCGTGCAAGAAGTCAAAACCCTCCTTGCTTTGCCAGATAGAGCTCTAATAGCGAAGAATTTAATGATCAAATTGAATGAAGTGCTGGACGAAGGCAAGATTTTTGTTGCGAAGGAAAAGAGCCCACCGGAGGGAGAGAAGGCGCCGGAAGTCACGGGGAAGATGATTTTAGAATGTATACAAGCTATTTGCTCTTGTAGAGGTGAGTAACTGGATTGTGTGGAATCTTAAATTGTATGAAAAAAATGCTAAAGTGCATCTCTGGACAATGTTCACAAGTTCCAATAACCTCAAGTTAGTTATTATCTCTAATACGGGTATCACAGGTCCCGCCAACGCTGTAAGTTGGTAGAAATAATAAACACTTCACAAATTTGGCGGGGATGCCAAGTTGAAAATATTTATTTATATAGCTTAGTTGGGAGAGCGTCGGGCTAGTGATCCGAAAGAGGCAGGTTCAAGTCCTGCGTTCGCGACAAATTTTTGAAATGTTTATCTCACTTATTTGAAATGCTAAAGCGTGTGTTTATTTCGTCCCATTAAAATATAGGTAGTGTAACTTTTACGCAAATGTCAACTATTAGAGTATATTTCTCTTTTTTCCCAATTATATCTGCAGACGACTTCTCAGTAATAAGGTATTACAGTCATTTTTGAAAAGCATCTCAGTTAGATCTTGTTGGTCTAATAAACCACAAAAAAATACAAAAAATAATTATTTAATCGTTAAGTGTTTTAAAAATGCATTTTGATTTTACAATTTCAAAATTTCGCGCGTAATTTACGAAAAACGATGGATGTCATTATTTTACTCTGTGGTCATGAATGACGTCACTATGCTATGTAAACTATGCACGTAAATATTTTTCACGATAGTGTCTTTGTTTGTAAGTTTGAGGTTAATGTTGAAAATGAGTTATTATAAATGGTTAATAATGAGTTACCGTTGGTGTGCTGTTCCTGGAATACTAGTGTACAAACACCGGCCTGTTGCCTAAGCTATCTCAAAAATACATTAACAGATTTTTTCTCGTTCATAGTAAAATAGCCTATTTATAAAGTGATAAAATATAAGGTGAGGTAAAAAATGATCTGATGGAATAACTGATATTGTGATTGCCAGAGTACTCTGAAGATGAGGCGTCAGCGCTCGCCATAGCAGCACTCTCCAGCTCGCACCACCCGCTAGCCGTGGCCATCAACCGCACCGCGTGGACGAAGCTGGCGCGGCAGCTGGCCCTCGACCCAAAAGGGCTTGTGGCTAAACATGCGCACACTCTGAAAGAACAGTTCATCAACGGGTTCGAACCCACCGAGGTGCGAATATTTTTGCACATTTTATTTTTTTTATTTTATTCCTTTTATATTTTTTTTTTTTTGTAAATGCTTCAGTTATTTTTACGTTTGTATGTAATGATTTGGTTATTTTTATTTTATTTTGCTTTACATTTATTTTCGCAGGTCCTCCCAGGCACGGTTTATTCGAGGAAGTAATGCACGTTTTGTTTTGTTAATTTTGCAGCGGAACGCGTTAAAAAAATATGTGCTTTACTCCCGCCTACAGACGATTTGTAACGTGGTGGTGACGCTGGTGGCGACAAATGCTGACGCCATCGCCGGTGGAGCGATACAATGCGCGCTCGACGCATTCGCTGATCCGGACTTGCTGAGCGTGACTAGAGATGAATACTTCACCTACCTCACGCCCGAAGGAGAGCTGTATGACAAGAGCTCCGTGCCTGGGTAAGCTATTATTTTATTCATAATAGGGCTACATTTAGCCACCGTTTCGCCTGATGAAAAGCGAAGATGGAGTATGCTAGAAGATACCTATTCACTCTTGTCTCAAAGATATCCAGTTTGTAATTGTCAGGAAACAATGGCGAAGGTAGGGCATTCCATTCCCTGGCGGTCCGCATTATGAAGGAAGAAGCGAATCGTTTAGTACGTGCAGGACCTGCATTGTCCTACATAGTCGACCTACATAGGGATGGTGGAGTTGGAGTGAACCAGTCTATGTATTTGTAACGTGGTGGTAACGCTGGTGGAGCAATACAATGCATTCGCTGATCTAGATCTGCTGAGCCTGATGAGAGATGAATACTTGACGTATCTCATGCCCGAGGGAGATCTGTATGACAAGAGCTTCGTGCCAGGGTAAGCGATTTTCTCAATACACGAGTCTTTGTGTACTTTCATGCAATATTTTGAGTTTCCAATAGCCACTTGTTCACCAGTAATAATAACATCTGAAAACGAATGTCTTTTAAATCTCCAGAGCACTTTCGGGCATCCATGTCATTGGCACCTAACTAATGCGAGCAAAAAGAAAACCATTTCTTACGATATGAGGTCGATTTAGCGGTGTTACCCGTCGTCTATAAAAAAAAAATACTTCATAGGCTGTCTTAGGGATTTCTGAGATCAATACCCCACCACGAACTAATTTTAGAAGTACCTTGTCCAATGGCGAAAAATGAGCAGTCCCAATCCGTGTCTTTATCCATATCCCAATAACACCGCGCTGCTTGTTTACAAATAACATTTAGCGCGCTGAGTTGGGATCGCTTTCGTGGCAACCTATGAGTGTTCCCTAGTAGGTACCTCATAATATGTAACCTTTTATTATTCATAAAATTAAAAAAAATACATTTTCTTCTAATCATAGGTTATTCTTTTTCGTGTAGTAACGAGGACAGCAAAGAAATGAACATGAAGCGCGAGAGCAAGGCCTACAGCTATAAAGAGCAATTAGAAGAGCTGCAGCTGCGCAGCGAATTGGAGGAGAAGCGGCGACGAGAAGGAAAAATTAAAGAGGTATACTCTTATACCGTGTGCATAGCTACATAATAGCATCGAGTCCTATCAACACCACGAAATTGATTTAGATTTAGTAAGGTTAGCAACAAATTATATTAAGTATAAATAGCAACTGTTATTTAGTTAATTCATCCATTTGAGCGTTTTGAGAACATGTACAGCATTGTTGAGTGAGATTTCCTAGTAAATAGTTTTATGTTGGGACACCCAAGATACAGGCTTTTCTGCCTAGTTTGGGGCCCGCAGTATGTCTTTCAAATTATTTGTATAAGCGAAATTTGAACCGAAACAATGTAATATTAGCAAATGTCATTTTTGTAACTTATTTTTTGTAAGGTTTTTTTTAAGATGAATAAATAAATTTAGTATTTAAATGGTGATTTAAAAACGTAACATACTGAGACTTAGCGAATCGAACGACAGTTTGGCACGTAGTTTGATTATGTGCAGGTGCCGTTGACGGCGAAACAAAAGGAAGCGATCAAGGCTCAACTGGCTAAAGAAGCTGAAATTAGGAAAAGGCTGAGTGTGGTGAGTCATTTTGTAATTTATCACTAACCTATGTGAAGAATGTACCCGCCCCATTTATTTTTCCTCTAATCCATTTTATTTTAAATCCAATTTATATAGTTCGACGATATTATAAAATGCTTAGGCATTTAGCCGACGAAGTATTAGAATTAACTGGACTTATAAATGTACAGGTTCCGGTGCGAGATCTTGTGTTGTACCGAGCATGGCTTCGATATGTGAAGTGTCATTGTATTGTCGCAGTTGAACTCGCGCGTAGAACTTGGCGTGGGTTTGGTGGGAGCGGTGGGGCGCGGTGCGGGGGACGCGGTGGGCACGCACGCGCGTAAAGTGGTGCCCGCCGTGCTGGGCGCGCTGCGGTCTCCGCTGGCGGCCGCGCGCGCCGCCGCGCTACACACTGCGCTCGCGCCGCTGCTGCTGCCGAGACACCAGGCGCTCGCGGCCACCGTCGCCAGGGTCACCGTGCGGTGAGTCAACTCGCCACGCACATGCGGCCAACGCAATTGGCCCAGTCTTACACAGCTTCTACAGAACTCGTAACGAAAATACACTTTGAAATGTACATTTTTTGATCCATGGATTGTATGACTATGTTGATGGCAGGCTACACGAGCCGCAGTGCGACCTGGACCCCGCGTGGGAAGAGGAGAAGCTCCCGGCGGCCACCAAGCGCACCATCCTGCTTCTCCACGCGGCCACTGTAGGCGTCAAGAAGCAGGAGGACAGGCCGGCAGCCACGCCCAACCACTTCACCGGACCAGGGTTCTGCTACGTCTTCCCGCTTCTCAAGAAGGGTGAGTCTACGTCACAGGTCTCGCGAGACGGGAAATATCTATCTAGCGGGGACCAAATTTCGGACGAACTTTGACTGCCTCTGTGGCTTAGTGGTTAGTGAATCTGACTTCTGGATCACAGAGGCGTGGCCTTGTACCTAGGGAAAGCATTTATGTGACGAACATAGGTGTTTGCTCTGTGTCTGGGTGTAATTTAGGTATTATCTATATAAGTATATATATATTTAAAATATGTATATGTAGTATATCAGTCTCTGACAACCATATCACAAGCTTTGCTTAGATTGGGGTCAGAAACCGTGTGTAAGATGATTTTCTTTTCAAATACTGGGTAATATTAAAAAAAAATAACAAAACAAAATGTTCCACAACGATTTGAAACGTGTTTATCAACTCTATCCCCCTACTGACATGACATTGTTTGAATCCACAGAGAGTAAAGTTAGATCGTTTGTGCAGGTCTAACTGCGGGGTCGGAGGAAGCGACGCTGCTGGCGGGGCTCGGCGTGGTGCGGCACCACGCGGCGCTGCGGCCCGCTGCACCCCACCTTCTACCCGCGCTCTTCCCCATCGACGACATGTTCCGGCTGCTCATCGACCTCAGCAGTCAGTATACTGTTACTGAGGACGTTGTTTTGGTGGGCCAGATATGGACTACCGAACTATATCTGCAGATTTCCAAAAAAATCAATTGGAATCAATCAGTTGTATCCGATGTATTTGCAGTTTCACTCACTAGTAGAGTCAAATGAGGAAGCTGAGATCTTATCCTCAGTTTGAGCGGCTTGTATGCGCTGATATTGATGTACAACTTGTGTGCGCAGGTAGCGTGACGGGGCGCGCGCAGATCGCGTGCACGGCCGCGCTGCTGGAGACCGCCGAGTGCGCGGCGCGCGGCGCTGTCTCGCCCGACGACGTGTCCTGCCTGCTGGCCGGCCTGCAGAATCCGCTCGAGGTAACTCATGTTACTGCTCACTTTGCTGTTTGCAATCTTTCCCTTCAGCGTGTCTCGTCTGTCGAACCCGCTCAAACTAACTGGATGCTTGTCCTAACCTCACTGCTTATATCCTATCCCTTCCATGAAAAGCTTGCCTACCGAACTCGGTCAAAGTAACTGAATGAACTCACATTCTTTTCCTTCGTCGTTTTTACCAGCAGACAGAATCCACTCGAGATAATTGCACTCACCTCGTTGCTCACATCCTCTTCTTTCACGACATACGATACGACGACATATAAAATGATTGTACCTACGTAAAATGTGTGATTTGTGTCAGGTGGTGCGTGACGCGGCGCTGCGCGCACTGGCGTGCGTGCACGCACAGCTGGCGCCGCTGCTGGCGCTGCCCGAGTACGGCCTCACGCTCGCCAAGCGCCTGCTCGTCGCCACCTTCGACGACTACGACGACAACAAGTCAGTCCACTCTCTATTTCTTATGTTCTATTCATAACCATTTACTTCAATTCTATAGGATTCAAAGATTCGTCGTATTAGTCCCATTCTGTTTGAACCGGCCTTTACTTATACTGTGTAGAAATCGCAGTCGACTATCACTTTTGTTCTGTTTGTGGTCGCACCAGTCACGACTACATTCCTGTGTGTTACGTTGGCAGGCAGCTAGCCGAGCAGTTGTGGGAGAGCGTGCCCGAGGCGGCGGCTCAGCTCGACTCCCCCGCCCTACTAGAAGCGCTGCTGCAAGAGACGCAGCACCCGGTGGAGTGCATCCAGCGCGCCGCGGCGGCCGCGCTGGCCTCGCTGGTGGAGCGCGCCGCGCCCGACGCCGCCGAGACCGTGCTGGTGCACCTGCAGGAGCTGTATGAGGACAAGCTGCCTGTGAGTACGGCTCCGTCTCCTGCAGGATCCGAGAGCCGCGGCGCCCGGAGGACTCACTTATTTCCACTACGTTCTTAGTGATTGATCGAAAACTAGGTCGCGGCGTTGTACACTTTTTGCGGTGGATAAAAAATGTTAAACTCGAGTCAGGACACGTGACTTGATCGGAAATTCGTAAGACGGAGGGAGAGTAGACCGCGGCCTAGGAGAGGAAGTACTATCCCCTTCTCTTTCTACCGCGCGGCGAAAATATATGCCTGCTGGAGCGTGTGTACTGCGGGAGTGCGTGTGTGATATTGTATTTTAGCACATAAATGATAGTACTTTATATGTTCAAGTTTTCATTTCTGCCCGCACTCCCGGAATGCAACCGTTGTTTCTTTTTATTTTTACATCCAAACTTTATAACCAACATATTTTTTGCATTGAGACAGCTGATCCCGGCGCGCGTGGACTCGTTCGGCCACGTGATCGCGTCGGAGGTGGACGAGTGGGGCGGGCGGCGCGGCGTGGCGCTCGGCGTGCGCGCGCTCGCGCCGCGCCTGCCCGCGCACGCCGTGCCGCGCGCCGTGCGCTTCTTCGTGCAGCGCGGGTTGGCTGACCGTGCTGAACCCGTGCGGGCGGAAATGCTCAACGCTGCCATGGCCATCGTCGATATACACGGGAAGGTACATGCCGCCTTCCACTGTTAGATAAGTATGCACTAATGTAGGCGACTAATGGAACATTTCACGTACTCGCTTAAATATAATATGAGTAATTTGACTCGCTAATAGGTATTAAAGTCACCCTGGACTTTGAATACTGTATCTTTTCTAGGATATCTGTAGAGATTTAAGAATGCATTCTCACTTGCTAAACTGGCTGCTTCATTATTCTTTAAGCTAGATTGCCCTTATCGTTTTGAGCAAATTTACAATGGATAGATTTTAAAATAGTGAATAAAAACATATTATTAATACATTTGATTTCTGATATAGGCATACCTTTGCTTAAAAGGAATCCCTAATATACTGTAATTTAAAGTCAAATTGTGAACTAAAATAAAAATTGTTCAAAAAAAATTTGGAGTAAACTTTCGATATGCATTTCAAATCCTGAAATGATGGTTGTCCTAAGCAAGTCATGACGATGAGTGCAACGATATTTTAGTATGGAACTGTTCTACCAGTTACCTTGCATATTCACGATCATTGTATACAAACAAGCATTGATTTGTTTCGTGTTATGTGCAGGCGACGCTGAGCAGCCAACTGCCGGTATTCGAGGAGTTCTTGGATTCGGCGCCAAAGTCTGGGTCATTCGACTCCGTGCGGCAGAGCGTGGTGCTGCTGGTGGGGTCGCTGGCGCGCCACCTGGAGCCCAGCGACGCGCGCATCAAGCCCATCACGCTGCGCCTCGTGTCCGCGCTCAACACGCCCAGCCAGCAGGTAGGGGGGAGTGTGCTGCTGGTGAGGTCGCTAGCGCGCCACCTGGAACATTTCTCGATTTTTTTACTCGCTTTCTATTTCATTAACTTGTATTCAGATTATGTTTGTGGTGGTTTAAAATCCTAAATGTTGTATGTTCTTGTACAATATCATAACATATGTTTAGGTGCAAGAAGCGGTGAGCAACTGCCTGCCCCATTTGGTGACGTCACCGGCTCTGGAGGATGAGGTGCCAAACATCGTCAACAAGCTCATGAAGCAACTCCTCACTGCCGAGAAATATGGAGACAGAAAGGTAAGCGTTTTCATTTATAGGTATACGTCATCATCACCGGCTTAATTCAGTCTACTGCAGAGTATTCATATACATATACATTTAATTACATCAATCATCAAATAATAATTTAATAATTTTAATACAAAATAAATTCTCAAATATTCGAGTTCGAGTAAAATCAGTCATTCTCTTTTACTAGTTATTAGAACCATTCTCATTTAGGTTTTACTGCTAAAGTTCTTTATTTATCAACAGGTACATATTAGTTATTCGTCAAATATTGCGTTCTGCAAATCGCCGCAACCTGCGGCTGCGATTATTGCTGATTTACTAAAAATAAATTAAATTTTTACTAAAAACATAATCAAGTAAAGATCTGTGACTCGTTGATGTTTATGTACAAAAAACTATTATTTTTCATAATTTAATCAGCCGCTGTGGTTGGTTGAACCCTAGGCCATAGCTCTCTATGGGACGCTTGAAACTGAACTTCGTTTTTTTTTTCTTAGGGTGCTGCTTACGGCATAGCGGGCATCATCAAAGGACTGGGAATCCTGTCACTTAAGCAACTCGACGTGATGGGACGACTCACTGAGGCCATACAGGAGAAGAAAAACTTCAAGTATAGAGAAGGTATGAGGTTTTGATTATATTATATTAATGTCTCAGCAATCAGCAACGTTAATATTGGAAATTTTACCCTGAATCAATTTGACTTACTGTACTTCCTTGCACTGTAAAAATATTTGTTTGCCATAAAACGCTGTCGTAAGGCACATAGACAGACTTGTAACGCAACTACCAACACCACCTAATTTTCTAAGCATCGGTCCAACCGTTCACGCGTGATACAGTGACCAAGGGAAATTTAAATTTAATTAATTTTTAAATATGTAGATTTAGTATAGGTTTGTCTATGGTATTACAGAGATATCCACTTTTCTTTGCTAAAAGAACCTCAAGATATCGACATAGCTTTTACCACTATCTGGTGTTAATTACTAGTCAGTGGTGATAGTGTTTCAATTTGTGTACAGGCGCGCTGTTCGGTTTCGAGATGCTCTGCCACAAGCTGGGCCGTCTGTTCGAGCCGTACATCGTCCACGTGCTGCCCCACCTGCTGGCGTGCCTGGGCGACTCGTCGCAGTACGTCCGCGCGGCGGCCGACGACACCGCCAAGCTCATCATGTCCAAACTGAGCGCGCACGGCGTCAAGCTGGTGCTGCCCTCGCTGCTGCACGCGCTCAATGACGACAACTGGCGCACCAAGGCCGGTACGTGCTGCTACTTGTCGTGGTTCCTACGCAGTGTTACAGCCAAACTCATGTCTAAACTGAGCACGCAAGGCTTTAAGTTGCTAATGCCCTCGCTGCTTGACGATTACTGGCGTACCAAGGCCAGTATGTAATTATGATTCTCTATGGTATGGTTCCTTCTTATTTTGACATGTTCTTTACGCAAGTATCATCTAAAAGACTGTTACTGTACATAGTAGGTAGGTAGGTACGTGGGTGATCCCTTACTGTATTTACTAAAATATGCTCTGGCTCTCATCATAATTTTCTTATTTTTTTCTAAAACAATGGAAAAATCTCGTGGCTTTTCTAAACATATGGAGGAATTTCCATAATATGATGAACTTGTATAAATATGGTAGTGACCTGACAACATTATTTAGTTGTGATCAAATTATAAAAGTGAATGATTCAATAGTGTATTGTGTACAACATAAGCCTAATCCGAATTTCAATGTAGAAATCTTTCAAAATCCTCTCTAAAATTGCATCATTGTCCCGTCCCCAGGTTCAATCGAGCTGCTGGGTTCGATGGCGTTCTGCGCACCGAAGCAACTGTCTTCATGTCTTCCTTCCATCGTGCCGAAGCTGATCGAAGTTCTGAGCGACTCGCACTTGCGCGTGCAACAAGCCGGGGCGGAGGCGCTGAGAGTCATCGGCTCCGTCATCAGGAACCCTGAGATCCAAGGTATTCTTCCATCGTGCCGAAGCTGAGAAGTTCTGAGCGACTCGCACTTGCGCGTCCAACAAGCCGGGGCGGAGGCGCTGAGAGACATCGGCTCCGTCATCAAGAACCCTGAGATCCAAGGTACCTTCTTCTTAGCTCGGTATCGTGACCTGTTAGGATATTCACCAAGGTTTAAGTGTCATCCTAATTGAATTTTGTGCAAAGTCGGCGTAGTAGATAATGTGTCTCTTGATATTTTTCCTTTACTTTAGATATTCTCCGAATACTGTGGTTCAAAAACTGGTATGCCATTCATAGTATATGCCCAGTCAAACATAATGCCATTTGTAGATACGAGACGTATCATTCCGCATTAGCAAATTCATGTCAGCGGCGCAGTGAGGAGTGAGGATTGCGCTGCTTATAGCTAACTTTATATAAAATTAAGATAAAAACTTTAGACTATAAAGTTTGATAGCCAACAATTAATGTTGTGTACGAAAACTTTATATAACATTTTTTTTCTGTTCAGCGATCGTACCCGTGATGCTAGAAGCGCTCCAAGATCCGTCCGCGAAGACTTCAGTCTGCCTCCAAACGCTATTAGACACGAAGTTCGTTCACTTCATCGACGCGCCCTCCCTTGCTCTCATCATGCCGGTCGTGCAGCGAGCGTTCCTGGACCGAAGCACCGAGACGAGGAAGATGGCCGCGCAAATCATTGGCAACATGTATTCCCTGACTGACCAGAAAGACCTGACGCCCTACCTGCCGAATATTATACCTGGATTGAAGAGTTCACTGCTTGACCCTGTGCCGGAGGTAAGTGAAGTCTGCGTGCTTTGATTTTCACTGTAACGTCGCTTAACATCGAGCGAGTTGGTGGTCAAGCGCGGGTTTATTCGTGAATAAAAGTGAGGTGGTGTAAAAATTGTAGCACTCTCTTTGCAATAAGTTGAAGTTAGGATAGAAGTGTTGGAAGACTGTCCTTGGCTGTGCGCGTTTGTTTGTGAATTTTACATCAGGCGAGCTCTGCAAAAGAAATCTACCATTACAAAATGTGGACGAAAGCGTGAACGACTACCTAAAACCATGAGGAAGATCTTCCTGTCATTACTTGCGAACAGTTTTAGCTGCTGATGTCTCCCAACTGATTTCGGCCTCCACAACTTTGCTTCTGTTTAATTGCATAAATTCGAATCCATTGTTTGAACAGTTTTTAGCTACAACAGTTCTGATGATGTGTATTGTCGTTAGGTGCGTTCGGTATCGGCGCGCGCTCTTGGCGCCATGGTGAAGGGCATGGGCGAAGGCTCATTTGAGGAGTTGCTGCCTTGGCTGATGCACACTCTGACGTCGGAAGCCAGCTCCGTGGACCGGTCGGGCGCCGCGCAGGGCCTGTCCGAACTGGTGGCCGGGCTCGGCGTCGTCAAGCTCCATAACATCATGCCCGGTAAGTTCGGGCACTGTTGCCTTGGGTGATGATAGGCATACTCTGACGTCGGAAGCCAGCTCCGTGGACCGGCTTGTCAGAGATGGTGGCTGCAAGTGGTGAAACATGGCGTGCAGGTGACCAGTTAAAACGACTGGTTTCGACGACATGATCACAGTGGGGCGTGACAAAAAAAGCTTTGAGAACCTATGCACTAGAGTAATTTTTGTATCAACTTATTCGGCGAACCAAAGACCTTGTCGATCATCTATCACGCTGCGTGTGTTGTGACTAGGACAAAACACAAAGTCCAATGCCCCTAGGCAAATTCAGTTTAACCCTTTGTGATCGATCGAACTGTAGGCACAGCTGCAGGCTGGCTCAGTCAGCTCAGTGTTAGAAAGCTTGTTGAGTGCAGTGTGTGTGCAGATATCATCGCGACGGCGGACCGGTCGGACATCGCGCCGCACGTGAAGGACGGCTACATCATGATGTTCATCTACATGCCCGGCGCCTTCACCGACGAGTTCACGCCCTACATCGGCCAGATCATCAACCCCATACTTAAGGTACGCCATTTCAATCCATTCCGTCATTCTTTTGTTTTATTGCTCGTTTTTATTGAAAATGTCTGAAATGTCATTCAGATTTCAAATTCAGATTGTATCTACATATTTCTGTTGAGGTGCATACTATTGTTATGATATTGTCGTGTTATGAAGTGTATGTTTTCAGGCTCTAGCAGATGAGAACGAATATGTGCGTGAGACGGCGCTGAAGGCCGGGCAGCGCATCGTGCAGCTGTACGCCGAGTCCGCCATCACGCTGCTGCTGCCCGAGCTCGAGAAGGTGGGTGTCGGCCCGGGTGGGGGGCTCCCAGGCAGCGTGGAGGGCTAACGTGCGTGTGTCCGCAGGGGCTGTTCGACGACAACTGGCGCATCCGGTACAGCTCGGTGCAGCTGCTGGGCGACCTGCTGTACCGCATCTCGGGCGTGTCCGGCAAGATGAGCACCGAGACCGCCTCCGAGGACGACAACTTCGGCACCGAGCAGTCGCACAAGGCCATCATGGAGACGCTGGGCCCCGAGCGGCGCAACCGCGTGCTGGCCGGCCTCTACATGGGCCGCAGCGACGTGGCGCTCATGGTGCGCCAGGCCGCGCTGCACGTGTGGAAGGTGGTCGTCACCAACACGCCCAAGACGCTGCGCGAGATCCTGCCCACGCTGTTCGGGCTGCTGCTGGGCTGCCTCGCCTCCACCTCGTACGACAAGCGGCAGGTGGCGGCGCGCACGCTCGGCGACCTCGTGCGCAAGCTCGGCGAGCGCGTGCTGCCCGAGATCGTGCCCATCCTGGAGCGCGGGCTGCGCTCCGAGCGCGCCGACCAGCGCCAGGGCGTGTGCATCGGCCTCGGCGAGATCCTCGCGTCCACCTCGCGCGACGCCGTGCTCAGCTTCGCCGACGGGCTCGTGCCCACCGTGCGCACGGCGCTCTGCGACCCGCTGCCCGAGGTGCGCGCGGCCGCCGCCCGGACCTTCGACGCGCTGCACGCCACCGTCGGCAACAAGGCGCTCGACGACATCCTGCCGCCCATGCTGGAGCGGCTGCGCGACCCCGACCCGGCGCTGGCCGAGGCCGCGCTCGACGGCCTCAAGCAGGTGATGGCCATCAAGTCGCGCGCCGTGCTGCCCTACCTGGTGCCCGTGCTCACGGGCGGCGGCGGCGCGGCCGGCGGCGGCGCGTGCGACACGCGCGCGCTGTCGGCGCTGGCGGCGGCGGCGGGCGGCGCGCTCGGCCGGCACCTGCCGCGCGTGCTGCCCGCGCTGCTGGCGGCGCTGGCGGCGGCGCGCGGCACGCCCGACTTCCCGCGCGAGCTGGAGCACTGCCGCGACGCGCTGCTGCCCGTGCACGAGCCGGCCGCCGTGCGCTGCGTGGTGGACGCGCTGCTGGAGACGTGCCGCGCGGGCGGCGGCGCCGCGCCCCCGCCGCGCCGGCACGCCGCCGCCGCGCTGCTGTGCGCGTACGTGTCGCACGCGCGCGCCGACCTGTCCCCGCACGTGCCGCAGCTCATCCGCGGCCTCGTGCTGCTGCTGGCCGAGACGGACCGCGACGTGCTCACCATGGCGTGGGAGGCGCTGCACGCCTTCACCAAGGAGCTGGAACCCGAGGCGCTCGTGGCGCACGTGTCCGACGTGCGCCAGGCCGTGCGCCACGTGGCCGCCGACCTCGGCCCCGACCAGCTGCTGCCCGGCTTCTGCCTGCCCAAGGTGAGCCTCGGTGCCTCCGTCCCACCCTCGTGCCCGATGTTCACCGCGACTGACACCCCGTTTGACCCGCAGGGCATAGCGCCGATCCTGCCGCTGTTCCGCGAGTCGATCCTGAACGGGCTGCCGGAGGAGAAGGAGAACGCGGCGCTGATGCTGGGCGAGGTGATCAAGCTGACGTCGGCGGCGGCGCTGCAGCCGTCCGTGGTGCACGTGACGGGCCCGCTCATCCGCATCCTCGGCGACCGCTTCAACGCCAGCGTCAAGGCCGCCGTGCTCGACACGCTCGCCGCGCTGCTCGCTAAAGTACGCTGAACCTTTACTAGACACTTTCTTTTTATTTTATAATTTGAGGTGCCCCTTAAAATTTTGTCCTGTCTTATCAGATCCAAGACTTTGGTGCGATTTGTTGCAGTATAGATTTTGTTAAAGCATTTTTTTTTATTCTGATGAATAACAGTATCAATTTGATTCAGCTCGAAGGACCAAAATGTGCTGTCAACGAGTTCTGAAATCGTTAATCTGTGAATATTTATTTTGCTGAAAATGTTTTCTTGTAAGTTTAGTTAAGTTTTTGTGCGACCGAGTGGCATGTAATTGAGGTACTGGTCCGCATCGGCAGGTGGGCGTGATGCTGAAGCAGTTCCTGCCGCAGCTGCAGACGACATTCCTGAAGGCGCTGGCGGACAGCAACCGGTCCGTGCGCGTGCGCGCGGGCACGGCGCTGGCGCAGCTCGTCACCATCCACACGCGCGCCGACCCGCTGTTCGCGGAGGTGCACAACGGGATCAAGTCCTGCGAGGAGCAGGCCGTGCGCGAGACCAGCGTGCAGGCGCTGCGGCTCGCGGTAATATCACCAAACCATTATGGATATCTAGATATGTCTCCGAAAGGGTTTTGGTGGTTAAGACCACGTAACCCAGTTGCACCCCAAAGCAGTTAGGTATCTATAAAAGATTCCGATTTGTCCCGAAAAGATTTCTTGTTTGCTTGTTTTATTTTTCAATTAAAATAAATTCGACAGTCGATAAAAGACAAAAAGTTATCATTAGATCAACGGTCGGACTACTATGAACAAAAATTGTCACTAGTTTGACGATCGGACTAATCTATCGGAGTTGTGATTAGTGGTACAGGTGTTAAGATTGACGCGTGTGCAGGTGAGCGCGGGCGGCGGCAAGCTGTCGGGGCCGCTGGCCGTCACCATCCTCGGCACGCTGTCCGGGCCCGCATTGCTGGCGCACCCGGACGAGGCGCTGCGCGCGGCGGCCGGCGGAGCCCTGGGCGCGCTGCTGCACTGCCTGCCGCCGCCGCACCACGACGCCGCGCTGGCGCACCACGTGCTAGCCCCGGCGCCGGCGGACGACTGGCTGCTGCTGCACGGCCGCTCGGCCGCGCTCTTCGTCGCGCTCAAGGAGACACCCGACTGCGTCTACAAGGACGGCTTCCATGAGAAGGTAACTTACTGGGGCATGATTTTTGAACTTCGCCCGGTTTGGTTGTATACGGAACTTGTATGCAGTATTCGCTACTTCTCTAGATTCTCCATAGTATCTGTCTCAGTTTCGTATACGTTTCCAGGCGTTGGAAGTTGAAAAATAGAGCCTTTGTTCATTTCGACATTTATATATATTATACTCTTCCATGAAGTAATACTAGCATTTATCGATAGACGCCAGATTTCAATCGATAGATACCTATCATTTACTTTATCTGATATGAAAATCTCATATTTTTAGAAATAGTTTTAATTTTACAGATAATTATTGATCATTTGTTGATAGTAACTTTAATACTTTTGTTGCATCAAAAATAAATGGTTTTGTTTATTATGTTTGTTTATGAATAAAAATATTTACTTGTTATCTACTTCTTCTCAACCATAGTCCATTGTTGGACATAGCCTGCTCCTATAGCAAATAAGATCTGTTAGCGACCCTTCCGACACCTATACTGATACTGAATGTGGCTTCAGTTAAATTGTTTATGAATCCTAAATTTTGCAGTTACGTCCTTTTAGAATAAAGTACTTTTCAAAACTTAATTTTACGGAAAATATAAGTCATATTGGAAAAATAAAAAACACGTACATATATGTTTTTTCGCAATAATCATTCAGATAATATATAAATATAACTGTTAATTTGAAATGTTGTCAATTGTGTAATTATTTTTCGAGGTGGAGAAAACGTTGCTGAGCTATTTGGCGAGCGACAAGATCCCGATCGTATGTAATGGCGTACGCGGCGTGGCCTACCTGCTGCGCCACTTGGGCCGCCTCGACCAGCCCGCGCCGCCCGCGCTACTGCACCACTTCGTCAGGGTTAGTCTAATCGAGTTCATACTCATATTGGAATTATTTTTACGTTTTATTTGGTACTTATATAGGTATATATATATATATATATATATATATATATATATATATATATGATATTTGTGTTTGACCACAATCTGTATTTTAATGATTATTGTGGCGGCATGCGCCACATGATATAGTTTAACACGTTCACTGTCCAATGACTCCAAAAGGAGTCACATCAGTATCATGTCATACGTCCACGACTCTAGTGGGAGTCACAATTTAAAGGTAAACTTGATTATTTTTATTTGATTGGACGTATGAAAAAGAACAAATAGAGTCTCATGGACGTATGGTTACGTAACTTGACTACCAAAATTTTTAAAAGAGTCTCCGTAAAATGTGGCCAGTTTATTCAAGCTAGGGCGAGATTGTAAGTGGACATATGAATACAGTTCGTAACTATGTACTGGGACAGTGAACGTGTTAAAGGTCAATTTCAATGTCAGGTTACTTATTTTTATCCTAGACGAATTAAAGAGTCATGTGAGAATTTTAAAAGTTATTTTAGTATTATTATATTAATAAGGATTGTAATGTTGTTGTAAATGTTAGGGATAGTAAGAGAAATGTGTATTGCGCAGAGCATGAACCACAGCAGCAACGAGGTGAAGCAGCTTGTGGCGCGCGCGGGCGCGAGCGTGGGGCGCGAGGCGAACGTGGCGGGCGTGGGCGGCGAGCTGCTGCGCGCGCTGCTGCCCGCGCTCGTCAACGGCACCAAGGAGAAGAACTCGTACGTGCGCGCCAACGCCGAGCTCGCGCTGCGCGCTGTGCTGCGCCTGCCGCACGACGAGGCCCACGCGCAGGTATATAGGCATGAGAGATGAGCCCTCGACACATTAACACTTTAAACGCTCGCACACGCCCTAGCAAAAAGTCCTCTCAAACCATCGTCATTAGAAAATTGACTAAAACGCTTGTTCACGGCAATTTTGTTCACCGCACAACGGATCTTTTTTTTTCACCAGATTCGCGGTTGTATATGGTTTATAACGAACGTGTGTTGACGCACCTAACATCCATCCTGCGAAAAATGTAGGCATTTGTTTATTTACGGTTGTCCGGTGAAAAAAACGGCCGTGAACAAGCTCTCTCTTATGCTTCAAAAGGTTAAACTTTTAACCAGCACTTCCGGGTGCTAACGATGTGAATAGACTATAGTCGACCATAAAGTGGGCACCATAACATGAAATTTAAAAAAAATTAGGCGTTACGCTCAAAAAGTTAAGCGCCGAAGGTAGCGTCGACGTATAACGATTACGCTGACATGTGGAACTCGAAAAGCGCGGGCCTTCTCGTGGTCAGATCACATTGCCAGAGAATTTTATAGTTTCAAAAAATACCTTGACCACAGAAAAAAGAAAGCAAAATCTTGATTGCCATTGACGCCTAAAATCATGCCATTTTTATCGACGAAAATTGCGTCTATCCTCGTGGCTCTACTGCTTGTTACCCTACATTTTTCATTACATAGTTACCATCTGATATTGTTATGGATGTGGATTTCTCAATTTTATACCGTGGTTATCTGCTTTCTCTGTAATAAGCCGAAAGAAAGTGATTAAGACCATCATTATGAACAACTTTTACTATGGGCCAACCCAGAATTCGAGAAAATAAAATCATCTGCCCCATACAAAATTACAACTGAATCGACAAATGTATGAAATACGATTTTTCTCCTCGTCTACCCGTGACCACGGTCGATGCCACTCGGCCGAAACGTCGGGATGAGGAGGTATTTATTTATCTCGTAATTTTAATGCGCGATTAGTCCCATAGTATATAATAATAATTGGCCCCCATAGTAAAAGTTGTTCATAATGAGTGCCTGAATCACCTTTCAGCTCAGTACACCAATTCTGGATAAGCCTGTATTGTACTAAAGTATAATAATTTTGCCGTATTACTTAAGGATAACGATCCACAAAAGAATACAAAATGAGCACAGAAACACTCGTAACAAGTCTCTTATCAGACAATGTGTCGAGTGAATGACATCATACAGATTCATAGAAATGACTTGCTTATCAATAAAAAACAAAATGTGGCAAACAGGCATTCAGCCACGTAAGAGATCATCTACAATTTATGCCAAACCATAAAAGTGGAGGTTCAACAAGTTTAACAATAAAATATTTTTTCAGTTTTCAAGCTTGAGGCGGGTGTATATTTCGCCTTTTATGGATTGTATAAATGACATAAATGAGTTTTGAGCTACCTAATCTAACCATAGTAAACTCTTGCAGTTGGCATCCCAAAATAATGGGATTCATCCATTAAAGTTTTTGTCAGTTGGTAATTAATCTGTTATGTTGCAGGAGTGCTCTCAGCTACTGGAAGCGGGCGCGCGCGAGGCGCTGGCGGACGTGGTGGCGCGCGTGTCGCGCCGGCCCGCGCACGAGTCGCGGGAAGAAGACCTCGACTGCACGCTGCTCACCTGAGCGTGCCCACTCCACTCGCTGCACACCGCTCGTCTACCTGCCATCTTTCCCTCGCTCACCACTATATGGTGACATAGGCCAACTCAACCCATCCATTTATACTTAACCACTTCATAAATTATTGACTGTAGCCTTTTGATGGAAAGATGGCAGATAGCTTAGCATAAGACATGTAATCAGTGAGAGTGTTATAATTGTTAAAAAATACAATAAACCAATTTATCCCATTCTTAGTTTAATTTCCAGAAAATTATACCTACACACAATTATTATAGATATTATCACTTCATTCAATTTCTATTTTACGTATAATAAATGGCTGTATTGCTACCTAGTTAGGAAATACATAATCACTCCAGAAATATCTACACTTACCAACTAATTGATAGAAAAAAATAGTGTGGAATGTATAGTTTTCAATGGAACATAAGAGATTACAGATCTCTTGGAGAAGTTTTACGGAAGCCTTTTTTTTGGACCAAGTCATTGCAGTCCTCGCGCGTGAGTTTCGATAGCGGAAGGCGCTCCAGTTCCTTGTCGTTTTCGCCAAGCACCACCAACTCTGGAGGCGCTCCGTGAATGAACTTTACATCCAATCTCTCGTATGATGGCGCATCCTCCATCACAAACTTTTTCACTTGAGGCAGCCGGTTCAGTGAGCAGCCTTGGCATGTCTAAAACACAAATATACCACGTATACCAGAAACGCCCACCTCTTTAAAACAGCAATCAAATGAAATACAGTATCAGAACGAAGAGCTTACCTCGATTCTAGCCGAAACAATATCCGAAAGTTCGTATGCCGTAGCAGTGGCCAAAATAACACATAACGCTACGAACAATTTCATATTGTTATTTGGTGTGTCGGCGAATCAATTTGCAAGAATTTTAATGCAAACTCGTCTGTCACCACCGAGTTCGAGTGAACAATTTCAACTAAGTAAATAAAAATAGCACGAAATATCGTTTATTACTGACTAATGATTTGAATAAAATTAATTCAATCTTATCTATTCAAATTAGACTGGCTAATTTCCCGTGTAAAATACAACTGAAATTACTATTACTAAAACAGTATTTATTTTTTAATTTTAGGTTATCTTATCAACCACAGATTATCACTTGGTGACTTTTATTTTCAAACGAAAACGATAGAAATTATTACTTAAGCGTCCCGCATACAGCGGAGAGCGCGGCTGCCACAGACTACATAAATACTAGCGGCTGCAGCCTAGTGAGTAGTGGTCAATCATTAAGGCTCCATCACACACAGGCGGTACGAGCGGTATAGCGGGCGGGCGGGCATCTGTATTGTACTGGTTATCTAAGAAGGGCTTTTACCGCTCGTAATGGAGCCTTGAAGACTCCATCACACACAGGCGGTACGAGCGGTATAGCAGACGGGCGGGCATCTGTATTGTACTGTAGCCTTAGTCCAAGTTAACCCAATACACAAACTGTAGTGAGTCTGGAGTAAACACGAAACGGCATGTTCGATGTATTTTCGGCAGTCCAAGTGTCTCAAATGACAAACAGTCTAGACAGCAAAACCAACTGTTTCGTGACAAGAATGAAAACGAATGAACATTATTTTTCTCTTTCACACATCAGTGGATAATAAGAGATAGGGATATACGTCGCCATTTTCAAGCATTTGACATTGAACCCACTGTTTAACCCTTTACCGCATGGATTTTTAGATTCCTATCAAATTAATTTAGGGCATGCCTTACACTTTGTAGTATTCTAGAAAAATGCGGAAAAAAATAAAAAATCAGAAAAACCCGAGAAAATGTGGAAAATAAGCTCAGTTCCATATATGGAACAACATGCAAAAATGGTAAAAATCATATTTGGAACAGTATGCAGTCAGGTAAATGTGAACTATAAAAAAACATTTGCTAGGAAGTTGTATGCTGTTATCTCGAAATGGCTGCATGGTTTTCTTATAATGTGACATGGTTGTTAAAAAAAACTTTTGTTTTTCTGTTTTTTTCTTTTTGAGGTACGGAACCCTAAAAAGGAAATAAAGTACAAGAATGTAAACAAAAAAAAACTTTTGTTTAGACTGATTGATAAACTTTTGAAAACCTTATATAAACGAGCGAAACAGCAGGACGCAAGTCGTATAGCCTATAATCATTTGCAAAATCAGACGAATCCAACTTTAACAAATTAAAATCAGTCTACCGATTTAGGCTCTAGAGGGTCACAAAGAATTAGACATACATACATAAATACACTCGAAAAGCATAACCTTCCTTTTGGGCAGTCGGGTAAAAAGAGAACAATAATGTGAGTTGCTAAATTTTTATTATATCAGAGACATTATCATTTACACATCGTAGTTTTAATATTTTTATTATACATATATTCTTATGAATTTGGTGCCTGTTCCAACGCCTCATCGACATCTTCTTCAAATTCTTGCAAATAAAGAACTTGACTGTCAATCATGTCTTCAGAATCTAATTCAGAGTCAGTTTCGTCAATTGTCAACTTATGGCAGTTCATAATCGTCATCATCTGATAAATTATGATCGTTAGAATCATCAGGAGGAGCCAAAACCAGATTTGTATGTTTATATCCTGTAACAAAAGAAAATACGACATGAACATCAGTCATATACCTATTTTACCATAAACATGTATATAGAGCAATAAAACATCAAATAAACACTAATGTACTTTACTGCATATAGTTCCATTTACGACCATAGCCCATTATTGAGAGTACTGCATAGTGTTCCATATTTGGGTATGCTAAATTTACTTTGATGCATACAGTTCCATTTTAGGAACAAAGTTCGTTGGTATTTTTTTGCTAGAATTAGTTCATTTTACTTACGTTTTATGCCATAAAATCTTTGAGGATCCATTTTTCTTTCTTTTAAAACAAGAATTCAATTTTTTTTCACACAGAATCACGTAAAAATTGGAGACTCTAACTTCACAATTGAACGCTTCATGCAAAATGGTCACGACGCCGACTTTGAAGCTGCGCGTCCACTGGATCGGAATCGGAGCGTACGGTGCGTACGGAGCGTCGTCATTTACGAAATGCCGACGAGGTGCGTCCACTGCATTGGGATTCAGCATCGGCAATTTAGGCATTTTTAAAGAAACCGTCATTGACTGTTAACGTGCATTTGCATTATGGAGGATAGTGACGAGGATATTGTTGTAATTAGCTGTATTTTATCAGAAGAGGAAGAGAGAATCAAGAGGAAACGAAAGATATGGGTTCATAATATAAACTCAAAAAGATCAATTTTCGGAGAATTTGATACATTATATTATTCTGATTTATTAGAAGATGAAAATAGATTTTTTAGGTACATTCATATGACTCGAAAAAATTTTGTTTATGTATAGCTTAACTACGCAAACACGTCAGAACTCGAAACGTTCGGAATCCGAATGACGCGTCCACTGCGGATGACGTCATCAGAATAAATTCCGGTCTCAGGCGCAAAAATGCCGATCCAGTGGACGCAGGTACCTCGAAATCAATACAAAGCAACAAATCCTTTCGTTCCGTACGCTCCGATTCCGATCCAGTGGACGCGTAGCTTGACACTGAAATATAAAACCATAGACATCATAAACGTTAACTGTTGACTTTTTTCGTTCGGATACATTTTAATGAACAATTACACATGAAATCTTTGGAGTCTGATGTTGCTAGCTCAATATTTTAACGAAAAATGTTAGTGTTCCAAATATGGCACGATATGCGGTAAAGGGTTAAGCTTGAAAACTAAATAGTATTGGCGGGAAAGAGAAACATTAATAGACTAACATTTTGTATAATTTACTTGTGATTATCAATCACAGCATGAAAGTTTAATGAGTAATATAGCGATATCCACATTTTACGATAAAGAATGGAATTTAACAAGTAATAGAGCAATATTATATTTACATTACATATTTTATGATAAAATATTAAATATTCTAAAATAAATATTGGCAAATGTGCTTGAATACTTTCTTTTTTAAATTTCGGCTGAGAGATATCATTGTCACTGTCAAGTCATAATCTTTTACGAAAAGGTTACCAACTAGGGAAAAAATTACACAAATTTGGGGAAATTAAATTAAAAATAATAATATTGTCAGGAAAATAATTCATAGTTATATTACTATAGTTTTACTTAAATTTCAGTTTCAAAGTCATAAAATAATTGGAATCGCCAGAGTAATGATGCTCTCATTTAAAAAATAAACACTTTGCGCAAGCCATTGCCACGAACGGATAATGATTATAATTATCAAGAGTGGGATTGGAATTCTTCTTTTAACTGCACATCGTGTGGGTTGACGTTAAACGGTGTTTCTAAAAGTAAAACCATATTCATGAAGGCGAGGTTGTCAGAATGACTATGGATACCGAAGTACACACCAAATTATTATACGGAATAAGAATACGACACGAGTAAGATGAAGTAAGTGAAATGGGAATATATTTATTTAATCGAAATTGTCGTAAATTATTTAGTAAGAACTTTCCTTTCAAATAAGTATGAGATGTTTTTTTGGAATATTGACATTTAGGGAAAAATAACACAAATTAGGGAAAATTATAAGTTGAACCTGGTAGCCGACATAAATCAAGGAAGAAATCGAATCAAAACATAACCTACTTGAATTTATTATTTAATTCCTACATTTTAATGTTCACTATTTTCAATTTATTCAATTTAATAAAGAATTAGCAATACTTAACAGTTCATAGAAATATTGGCCTATGTGGCTGTAAATTAAGTACTGGAATGGAAACCACATCTTGCCGGGGTGCAACGTAGGCTGTCTTCAGGGTAAGTAGGTATATTATCATATAGACTGATGAATAATTAAGGCTGCAGGAACGGGTTGGATGCAAGCCTCTTCTAACCAGTTTATTGGCAATCAATAGAGGAGGCCTATGTCCAGCAGTGGATTTTCTTCGGCTGATAATGATGGTGCTTTTCATAGCCAATAAGTGATTTTAACTACTTAATCCAAATCAAAAATTCTTAGTTTAACTTGACCGTAATACCTAGGCTTAGGATTAGATTATCAGACTTCAATTTATAATCATTTTACCTACATTCAAATGAATGAGAAATGTAGAACTTAATATTACCTACCTAATATAAATTGTTTCTTTTTTTCAGCTGTGAAGATGATGTAAACAAACAAAAAAGTAGCTCCTGCTAGTTACAAACTGGAAGTTAAAAGCACAGCTACTAGAAGCTTATCTGCTTGAATACAAATAAAAATAAATGTTCAGCGCATTGAAAATTTCCCTGCTGCTGCTTCAAATTCAAAAATCATACCCCGGCAAGTGCAACGTAGGCTGTCTTCAGGGTAGGTATATAATTGCTATAGACTGATGAATAATTAAGGCTGCAGGAATGGGCTGGATGCAAGCTGCTTCTAACCAGCTTATTGGAAATCAATAGGGAAAGCCTATGTCCAACAGTGGATTTCCTTCGGCTGATAATGGTGGTGCTTCTCATAGCCGACAAGTGATTTTCACTACTTAATCCAAATCAAAAATTCTTAGTTTAACTTGACCATAATACCTAGGGCTTAGGATTAGATTATCAGATCTCAATTTATAATCATTTTACCTACATTCATATGAATGAGAAATGTAGAAATTAATATAAATTGTTTCTTTTTTTCAGCTGTGAAGATGATGTAAACAAACAACCTAGTAGCTACTGCGAGTTACAACTGGAAGTTAAAACCACAGCGTACTAGAAGCCTATATGCTTGAATACAAATAAAAACAAATGTTCACCACGTTGAAAATTTTCCTGCCGCTGCTTTCCACTGTTTTATAATATATAAAATTCTTGTTTTATAAATAATTACAATTCACTTAGTAATGTATGAATTTTCGTTATTTGAATAAAATATACATATTCAAATGAAAAATGTAAGTAATTAATTATTGTGTATTGATAGTTAGGTTCCCACAATGAACAGTAAAATAACTTCTGTCTACATTAAGGGATGATTTATATTAGGCAAGGCAGGGCCCAGATGGGACATGTTTATGCCTCGTTGTAATATAAAGTTTCATATTAAATGTATGCAACGTCTCTCATTAGTGACCCATGCACAGCCTTTGCCCGGCACGGTCTAATATAAATCATCCCTAACAACTGCTTGTCTTTTGCTCGTACAAGAACTTGTTGACTACCTTTAGTGTTAAGGGCAAAAAAGGAAAAATCCTGTGCTATGCTTTAATATTTATTTCCCAACATTCATAAGTTTGAATTTAAGCAATGCATTTCACACAAGTTTCACACATGTATAAGTAACATTGCAATTTATAATAATAGATAGTTCATTTTAAAGCAAAAACAAGAGATATTTAATACAAATATATAGTAGATCAGGCATGATAGGCACCTAATCAATTACAAGAAATTGGAAGGTTATTGGATATGTGTGTGATTTCTACTGGATACACACATATTTTTCTCAAAAGCACCGAGTTCTTTTCACATTGTTACACTTAGCATGCATTGTGGAAAACACACAGGAGGAAATTATTTTAGCAGAAAATTTATGTTTGAAACTCCGGAGTGTCACCGGCATTAACTTGTCTCCTGAGCTCTTGACTGGTGCACCAGTCTTCCAGATGTTATTGTTTGAGCTTAATTCTAGCAAAACTGACTTCGTTGACTGACACAGGTACTTGTTGAGCGTTGTATTTACGATAGGTACCATATTCCTTGTTGACAAGCTTGGTATGCATCAATATAACTCAAAGTAGGTACCAATTTCTTACTCAGTTAATAAATAAACTTTCTTCTTCTTCTTCTTCTTCAAAGGGGGCTTGTTGAGTTACCTAATTCTTACTAAGTCTTCTGCATTAGGTAATGCTGATTTTCTTTCTTTTGACCCGTAGTATTGACTTGTAAACATAAGCCTATTTTTACGTTTTAACTAAGTTGATTGCAAAGTTTTGGGTTTTTGCGATGAATCTTGCGACAAAATACAGCCTTCGAAATACATTTAGGCTACACTGCACAATTTCTTGAAGAAATAATGTATGCTCTCACCTAATATTTCTCAGTGAGTTTGAAAACAGTAAACTTCAAGTTCACTGTTTTAAATACAGTTGGTAAATTGTCAAAGTGCACACTCGTACTGCCGTTTGATACAAAAAGTTACACGCTGTTTTGTGTATGACTGAACGAAACAGCAAAACAGCATGTAAACTGCCGTTTTGTAATCTTATACTACCAAATACGTTTACGACTAGTTCTTGCTCGTTTCCGCTAGGGGCGCTGTACAAAAATGTATGGAGCTACACTCAAACGCGAAAGTTTAAGTATACTATGCAAAACCTAGACTAAACATACTGTAGCCTTAGTCCAAGTTAACCCAATACACAAACTGTAGTGAGTCTGGAGTAAACACGAAACGGCATGTTCGATGTATTTTCGGCAGTCCAAGTGTCTCAAATGACAAACAGTCTAGACAGCAAAACCAACTGTTTCGTGACAAGAATGAAAACGAATGAACATCATTTTTCTCTTTCACACATCAGTGGATAATAAGAGATAGGGATATACGTCGCCATTTTCAAGCATTTGACATTAAACCCACTGTTTAAGCTTGAAATCTAAATAGTATTGGCGGGAAAGAGAAACATTAATAGACCAACATTTTGTATAATTTACTTGTGATTATCAATCACAGCATGAATTAAGTTTAATGAGTAATATAGCGATATCCACATTATTTTACAATAAAGAATGGAATTTAACAAGTAATAGAGCAATATTATATTTACATTATTTTATGATAAAATATTAAATATTCTAAAATAAACATTGGCAAATAAACATTTAGTGCTTGAATACTTTTTTTTTTAATTTCGGCTGAAAGATATCATTGTCACTGTCAAGTCATAATATTTTACGAAAAGGTTACCAACTAGTGGAAAAATTACACAAATTTGGGGAAATTAAATTAAAAATAATAATATTGTCAGGAAAATAATTCATAGTTTCATTACTATAGTTTTACCTATATTTCAGTTTCAAAGTCATAAAATAATTGGAATCGCCAGAGTAATGATGCCCTCATTTAAAAAATAAACAATTAGCCATTGCCACGAAAGGATAATAATTAATGATTATATCAAGTGCGATTGGAATTCTTCTTTTAACTGCACATCGTGTGGGTTGACGTTAAACGGTGTTTCTAAAAGCAAAACCAGATTCATGAAGGCGAGGTTGTCAGAATGACTATGGATACCTAAGTACACACCAAATTATTATACGGAATAAGAATACGACACGAGTAAGATGAAGTAAGTGAAATGGGAATATATTTATTTAATCGAAATTGTCGTAAATTATTTAGTAAGAACTTTCCTTTCAAATAAGTTTGAAATGTTTTTTTGAAATATTGACATTTAGGGAAAAATAACACAAATTAGGGAAAATTATAAATTGATCCTGGTAGCCGATATAAATCAAGGAAAAAATCGAATCAAAACATAACCTATGTGAAATTATTGTTTAATTCCTACATTTCAATGTTCACTATTTTCAATTTAAAAAGAATTAGCAATACTTAACAGTTCATAGAAATATTGGCTGTAAATTAAGTACTCGAATGGAAACCACATCTTGCCGGGGTGCAACGTAGGCTGTCTTCAGGGTAAGTAGGTATTACTATAGACTGATGAATAATTAAGCCTGCAGGAACGGGTTGGATGCAAGCCTCTCCTAACCAGTTTATTGGAAATCAATAGGGGAGGCCTATGTCCAGCAGTGGATTTTCTTCGGATGATATTGATGGTGCTTTTCATAGCCAATAAATGATTTTAACTACTTAATTCAAATCAAAAATTCTTAGTTTAACTTGACCGTAATACTAGGTATTACGGTCAAGTTAAACTAAGAATTTTTGATTTTTGATTTCGGCTTAGGATTATATTGTCAGACCTCAATTTATAATCATTTTACCTACATTCATATGAATGAGAAATGTAAAACTTAATATTACCTAATATAAATTGTTTCTTTTTTACAGCTGTGAAGATGATGTAAACAAACAACCAAGTAGCTACTGCGTGTTACAAACTGGAAGTTAAAAGCAGCGTACTAGAAGCTCATCTGCTTGAATAAAAATAAATCTTCAGCACATTGAAAATTCAAAAATCATACCCCGGCAAGTGCAACATAGGCTGTCTTCAGGGTGGGTATATAATTACTATAGACAGATGAATAATTGAGGCTGCAGGATCGGGCTGGATGCAAGCTGCTTCTAACCAGCTTATTGGAAATCAATAGGGGAGGCCTATGTCCAGCAGTGGATTTCCTTCGGCTGATAATGGTGGTGCTTCTCATAGCCAACAAGTGATTTTCACTACTTAATCCAAATCAAAAATTCTTTAACTTGACCATAATACCTAGGGCTTAGGATTAGATTATCAGACCTCAATTTATAATCATCTTACCTACATTCATATGAATGAGAAATGTAGAAATTAATATAAATTGTTTCTTTTTTTCAGCTGTGAAGACGATGTAAACAAACAACCTAGTAGCTACTGCGAGTTACAACTGGAAGTTAAAAGCACAGCGTACTACAAGCCTATCTGCTTGAATACAAATAAAAGTTTAGCACGTTGAAAATTTTCCTGCAGCTGTTTTCCACTGTTTCATAATATACATATAAAATTATTGTTTTATAAATAATTACAATTAATTTAGTAATGTATGAATTTTCGTTATTTTAATAAAATATACATATTCAAATGAAAAATGTAAGTAATTAATCATTGTGTATTGATAGTTAGGTTCCCACAATGAACAGTAAAATAACTTCTGTCTACATTAAGGGATGATTTATATTAGGCAATGCTGGGCCCAGAAGGGACATGTTTTTGCCTCGTTATAATATAAAGTTTCATATTAAATGTATGAAACGTCTCATACAAGAACAGTTGACTACCTATAGTGTTAAGGGCAAAAAAGGAAAAATCCTGTGCTATGCTTTAATGTTTACTTCCCAACATTAATAAGTTTGAATTTATGCAATGCATTTCACACAAGTTTCACACATGTATGAGTAATATTGCAATTAATAATAATAGATAGTTTATTTTAAAGCAAAAAACAAGAGATATTCAATACAAACATATAGTAGATCAGGCATGATAGTCACCTAATCAATTACAAGAAATTGGAAGGTTATTGCATATGTGTGTGATTTCTACTGCGGATAAACACATATTTATCTCAAAAGCACTGAGTTCTTATCACATTGTTACACTTAGCATGCATTGTGGAAAACACACAGGAGATTATTTTAGCAGAAGATTTATGTTTGATACTCCGGATTGGCACTGGCATTAACTTGTCTCTTGAGCTTTTGACTGGTGCACCAGTCTTCCAGATGTTATTGTTTGAGCTTAATTCTAAACTGTTGACTTCGTTGACTGACACAGGTTCTTGTTGAGCGTTGTATTCACGATACTATATTCCTTGTTGACAAGCTTAGTATGCATCAATATAACTCCAAAGGGGGCTTGTTGAGTTACCTAATTCTTACTTAGTAAGTTCTGCATTAGGTAATGCTGATTTTCTTTCTTTTGACCCGTAGTATTGACTTGTAAACATAAGTATATTTTTACGTTTTAACGAAGTTGATTGCAAAGTTTTGGGTTTTGCGATGAATCTTGCGACAAAATACAGCCTTCGAAATACATTAAGGCTACACTGCACAATTTCTTGAAGAAATAATGTACGCTCTCACCTAATATTTCTCAGTGAGTTTGAAAACAGTAAACTTCAAGTTCACTGTTTTGAATACGGTTGGTAAATTGTCAAAGTGCACACTCGTACTGCCGTTTGATACAAAAAGTTACACGCTGTTTTGTGTATGACTGAACGAAACAGCAAAACAGCATGTAAACTGCCGTTTTGTAATCTTATACTACCAAATCTGTTTACGACTAGTTCTTGCTCGTTTCCGCTAGGGGCGCTGTACAAAAATGTATGGAGCTACACTCAAACGCGAAAGTTTAAGTATACTATGCAAAACCTAGACTAAACACACTGGTTATATAAGAAGGGCTCACACAGGTCCGGTCGCGGTACTGCCGTACCGCGGTACCGCCCTTTACCGCTCGTACCGCTCTACCGCTCGTACCGCCTGTGTTTGATGGAGCCTTTAAATTCACAGAGATGCTAGCTCTGTGAATCAGAACATTTATTTGCCCCAACAAGAGAGTTTTATAACATATAGAACTTAATGTATATGCTTACGTCTACTTGAGGACCCTGTTTTATAGGGTGTAGCAAAACAAGGTAAATCTTATTAGCTAAATCTAAATTATCTTAGAGTATTAATAACTATAGAGCGCGCACGACGAAGTGGGAACATTAGGTACAAGTGAGAACAAAACGACGTTCCCGCCGCGAGCGCTTGTAGTCGTAGCAGAGTACTAGGAACGTGCGCTTCTCGAGCAACTTTTTTCAAATTGATGTATTAAAATGGTGAAATGTGCAGTTCGACCTTGTAAAAACGATACTAGAAACGAAATTGAAATCCAGTATCACATTTCATCGGTAAGTCGATTATAATACTTATTTTTATGAAAATAAATCCGGAATCGCGGGGGTGAAGAAGACGTGGGAGGCGGGCACGCACAGGCTCGCCCGTGCACCGCACCACACCGCACTCCCGCCGCGTGATTTAGAGATGGGACGTGACCAACGCTGTAGTCGATATAATGTTTACTAGAAGTACTGCATATTACATATAACAGATTTTCGTAACTTTAATACTTAAAATCTTATTATAATTTATTATAAATAATTGTATAGTGTGTTTTGTACGATATACTTTCTAATATTTTTAATGTCAAATTATTATAGCGGTACATAATTATGTAATGTTACGATATCACGTCTACACTGCTAAATTGATTTTGAAGATTTTAGTGGTTTAATTTAATTTAATGGACTTAAATTAAATTTAAAAAAAAATGATAGTGAGAGATACATTTTTGTAATAAGTAAGTTCGTAGGTATGTGGCTGGTGGCTAGCCCTGGTGTCAGCGTTATTAGGCCGCGTGAATGCCTCTGACATAGCTAAACGGAACCTACAATATATTGTGTCATCCAAGCAACGGTAGCGTTCAGTTGGAAAATGCCACCCACAGTCGCCCATCCAAATAATACCTGACTGTATTTTTGTAATGAAAATATAGGCTCCTACAAATATAGTATAAAATATGTAAAGGACAAACTTACCCAAAATACTGAACAACATTCCAAATAAAAATATCTTTTGTTTTCTTATTTTTCAGATTTCCAAAAGACCGAAATTTGATGAACAAATGGATTATCGCTTTAAAACAAACAAATTTTGAGCCAAACATATGGAATAAAGTTTGTTCTTTACACTTTCTTGATTCCAATTTCTATGAAACTAAAAAAGGACTACGCAAGTTAATAAGTACAGCTGTCCCATCGCTTATTACCCTTATTATACTCTTAGATATTATCGCACGAAATATATTTGTAGGTACTTGTTTGTACCGCGCTGAACCTGCATCTATCGACAACAAAATGAGTTTACGTTGCCCGCGTGCCTATCCCTAGTAATCGCCAACATCTGCCTACGTACTATTACATTCTCTTTGCCTACGACGCGCACTGGGCGTCTAGTGCGGTACTAGCGCTCTATAGTTATTAATACTTTAAGTAAATTATAGTGTAACAAAATGTTGTATATGATGACAGTTTATCTGTTAAGTGTCTTTGTATATCCTATATAATAGGTATATATTGTTTTTAATTGTTATTCTTTGCATAATATATGTAGATAGGTAATATCGTGATATCAAGGCGCTTTATCATCAAGATAGTCCTACGCTATTATAGCATTTTGTTACAAGCAGATTTGTCAGTTTTGTTTTGAAGGTAGTTATATTTAGTTCATCTCTTATTGATAGGGCTAGTTTATGAAATATTTTGATTATAGTGGATTCTGGTACTTTCTTTACTATTTTTTTTCTGGTTCTTTCGGCGGGGGTTTGGTGTGACTGTAAATAAATAAATCGATATGGCCTTTCTAGTTAAGATTATTATCGAAGTCGATCCCTAACAGTGTACATTTGTTTATTTCTTTAATATTGAGGCTTTTCGATAGTTCAGAGAGGTTTAGCGTTTACTCTTGATATGATTTTGTTTTGATTAATTTCTAGGTTATGTGCTTCTGTCCAAGATTTGACCATCTTGAATGTGTCTATTATCTGGCTTTGTGAGTTAATATCTGGTGAACATTTGAATAGAATAATTGAATAACGAGCGAAAAATTTTATTTAGACGATTTTATGGAACTTCGCCACAAGTTTTCGGCAAATGAGACATTTACTAAAAAAAAAATATATAGTGATAAAAGTATCCAATAGATGGCGACAATAGTTTGAAATCGTCGTTTCTTTGACTATGGAAATCGTACCAAAGAAGATATAATAATACTATCGTACTGTCATTGTCAAGATGTCTTCTGCTTCTTTTTTATGTTTTGGCGTCGCATTGTTGTGCATTTGCCAATGTCAAGTATTAAGATGGAATAATTTTTAGTAATATTATATCAAAATAGTCACGACATAGTCCAATAAAGTCGCGGTCAAGTCCAAACGTAGTCCAAGTCATATCTCAGTAAAGTATTGGAGACTTTAATATAGGTTTCTCTCTCACACCCTATTCCAGTTGGTAATGACAGATCAATTTATATGACTATTACGCCATCTAGTAAGTTTTGTGAAACTATTTTTTTTTTTTACTATTTTTTTTTTTGACTTGAAATTAAAAACAACTTAAAAACAACAAATTGACTTGAAGATAACTGACAACACTGGTTGATTCACGAAACACGAAAGTCGAAAGTTCCATATAAGCTCGAAACATACTATCGGACGCGACTGACAACCCTCCGCTGCGACAGCACACCCGCCCGCCAACCTTAAACCTCCCGTGTGCTCTTGTGCTCCCTACACCCGAGCTCAACACTACGCCACGCGGCGTCGGCATTGTGCACACATGCGCAATAATTAGCGAATCACGGCAAAGTGTCATCTGCGGCTAACTTGTCATCCGCCGACTTGTGTGGCGCTTAGTACTTCCTTATTATATCTCTGTGGAACTGACAGAAGTCACAGACAAACCAACCAATAGGAGCAAAAATTCTTCGTGCAAATAATGTACATCCCGAATTTTGCGATACTCTAGGTGCGTTCGGTTTGGGCTCGGTGGCGTTTTTGGCGTTTGCAAAATTAGCGTTGATGTAAAGCGTTCGGTTTGTGATTTTTGTTCATTTCGCCAACAATGCTACTTTTGCTCACTTCCCAAAACGAACGCAAAAGGAACAAACTGCGGTGCGTCAAATGTCAAATAACAATGGCGGCAATACTTCGAAAATTCAGATATTCGCGAGATGTAATTTTTGTTTTGCAAACTTACATGTTCTTTGTTTTGCTGTTCGTTCTGATTTAAACATCTGCTTTTGACGATCAATCACGCACGTGTCACTCGTAGCAGGAGTAAGATTGTGAAACATAAATCATAGGACATTACACTACACAATTAAATATAAACATTAAATTACACAATTTTATCCGATTTTAGCAATACGCAATTTGCTGGTAGTATTTACATTATCTTTGCTTCGCTGTTCTGCCTTAAACACCGTTTAATTATTATTTGTACGCCGTACAAATTATTAAAAAGCTTGAAACTGTAGATTACGCGCAAAATTTTATCAACAATAAAACATCAAACTCTTAAATGTCAGAAAACGATCACAAAGAGCCCACCTCCTCACGTGGGTCAAAATTAACAGTTCACGATGGCATTTTAACTGTTTTCAAGCTATCCGAACGGTGAATGAAAACATATAAAAATGCAACTTTTGCTCATGGCTTTGGCTCTTCAGTTCATAAAAATGCAACTTTGGGAATGTCCAAACCGAACGCTGAATGTGATCGTTTTTAGCATTTTGAACTGTTATTTTTGCCACCAGTAGGCTATCCGAACGCACCTAATAGTTTACAGAATGATATTTTGTTATTTCATTTTGTCATTTCGTCACAATATCATGCATTGAGGAAGGAATGTTAACATGAGATTGATATTTTGTCTGGACATTATCACTTCGTGAAAATAATGTACGTCCCGTATTTTGCGACCCAATAATGCTCGCGCATTGTTGTCACTATTCAAACCTAACCTAACCAACAGAGTCGAATTGCCTTAGAGATCTCCTACCTTGCCATAATATAACCAAGGTCCAGGGACACAAAATATCAGGCCGTACAATAGGGGGCTGTACAATACTGTGCCGTTCATTATACACAGGGCGATAATGTACAGCCTGTATTTCACAGCCCAATATTGCACAGCCTGATATTCCATGGCGAGGGACACAAATTATCATACCGTACAATATCAGGCAGTACATTATCATGTCGTTAATTACTGGTCATACATTATTGGCTCCCGAAAGTTGCTAGAGCTGTTTCAGAGTAAAGTAAATAAAATAAAAATAATAAAATACATACGGATCACGAAATAGTTTTCTCACAAAAAAATACATACAGTTAATTATTAATTTTCCTTTTCAGACTAATTAAATAGTCGTGTGCTAGTTGTTCCCCGTGGTTATTTTATACCTGTGTCAAGTAGCACTACTTGATCACAATGGAAGACGAACACCGAGAGGCAATACGAAGGAACATCAGTTCTTTGGTCAACCAGACAGACCTCGAGATAATGCGGTCGGCTCTTCACGAAAAAGGAATATTTACTGAGCATAATATGGAAACGTATAACGTGAGTATTGCTTTGGAAAATTATTATTTCTTGGTAATTTGAATGTTTTGGAGCCCAGACAAAGTTTTGGAGAAGCATCAAAATTTATAATTCTATTTTATACCTACTTCCTATTTTATATAATTATCTCCAGTAATCAATTTGGATTCTGTTGTGGGAAATCACCAGATGATGCCGTAAGTAAATTAACCAGTTTTATATCAGAAAATTAATTAACCAGTTTTAGTTGACTCGTACGTCTACCTAGGACAAGTAGTCCAGTTAGGTAGGTCCGATTTCAAGAAAGAGGCAAATCGCCGAATCCAACTCGGTTGGGCAGCGTTTGGAAAATTGCGTAACGTCTTCTCGTCCGACATACCTCAGTGCCTCAAGTCGAAAGTTTTCGACCAGTGTGTGTTGCCAGTGATGACTTATGGCACAGAAACGTGGTCTCTCACTATGGGCCTTATTAGTAAGCTCCAAGTAGCCCAACGAGCCATGGAGAGGGCTATGCTCGGAGTCTCTCTGCGAGATCGAATCAGGAATGAGGAGATCCATAGAAGAACCAAGGTTACCGACATAGCCCTGCGGATTGGCAAGTTGAAGTGGCAATGGGCAGGGCACATAGCGCGGAGAACTGATGACCGATGGGGTCGAAAAGTTCTCGAGTGGAGACCACGTACCGGCAAGCGCAGCGTAGGACGTCCACCCACAAGGTGGACGGATGACCTTGTTAGGACCGCAGGATCGCGCTGGATGCAAACCGCTTTCAACCGGCCTTATTGGAAATCATTAGGGGAGGCCTATGTCCAGCAGTGGACGTCCTATGGCTGAAATGATGATATCAGAAAGCCTAAACAAAAGAAAAAAATGTATCGCAATTTTCCAGGATTTGGCAAAAGCTCTGATACAGTCTCTGTCCGAATTCTCATAAAAAAGCTTGCGGGTATAGGAATCAGGGGTAATCAACTTGCACTTTTCAAAAGTTATTTAGGTAACTGGAATGTATCAAAGTGTTAAGATAGGTGACCATATTAGTGATGGTTTGCCAATTACATATCGACGCTTGAAAGGCAAAAATTACCAAGCGACAGTTTGGGCGATATTGAGTTATATATATCACTGAAATCAGAAAAAAAAACTGCGTCGATTGGTCTTACTCTCACGGCGCTAGGACGAAGTTTGTTGTCGTTTGGTAACTTAAAAAAAGACACATTTTCACAGTTTTCGGCGTCCAAGCGACTAAAATTTTAATGATTTATGAATATTTTTTACATAGTAAGGATTAGATTTTTATAATTTACACTAAGTAATTTTTGCCTTGACTCTAAATAATGCATCTAAACATAAAGTATTTTCTGCCTTGCGAGTACCCAGGAATTAGCATTACTTAAGAATTTTTACCTGATTTTTGTTTTTCTCTCTCGTAATTTAAGACTTTTTAACACACCTTCAATAGACTTTCTTTGTCATTTAGTACTTTTTACCTCACTATAATTTATTCAAAAATGTGAAGTAGTGAATATCTACCTGCCTAAAACAGGATATATTTTGTCGTTAAGTAATTTTCTACCCGCCGATTTTTTTAAAGTTTATGTTACTTAGATAACTATTTCTGATATGAGATTTCTTTAAAAGTGACCTTATCCATACAGCACCTTTTTTGTTTTGTCACTTATCCGCACTGTAAATCAGATTCTAAGTGGCTGTTGGTAACAAAATAACGATTACGTCTTCACCGAACTGTCGCTTAGACAACACGCATGCGTGCGCGCATGGTGCAAAGTGCTTAATCTCGTAGCTTGTTTGTGTACTCGGTAAGTGCATTATTAAGATTTTATGACTTTATATTTATAGATTTTCAGATATGACTTTATATTAGATTATTAAATTTATATTTTACATTAATTTAAATCTATTGTTAAAAGTACATAAAAATCGAAATAAGCGAGTAGATTGAAGCGAGATAGAAGCTTGGTAATTTGGTGTGTTTCAGTGTGTTTAGCATATGTGAACTTTGAGATAGCCATTGATTCGGTCAAGACATGGGCTGTGCTTGAGTCTATCCAGCGATGCCGCAAGTAGTCCAGCCGGTCTGGAGACAGGTCAGTTCCTAAATTTACGGAAGAGGGATAGGTTAGTCCTTCTGAAGAAAGATGGGCGCCCTGCGGACTCTCCCTCCGCGTACCGCCCTATAGTACTGCTGGATGAGGTGGACAAGCTGTTCGAATGCGTGATAGCTGCTTGCCTCATCCAGTATCTTGATAGGATTGGTCCACATTTGTCCGACGAGCAATTTGGTTTTCGGGCGGGTCGGTCTACAATCAACGCTGTTAAACGTGTCAAAGCCCTCTCGGACGAGGGGGTGGATCATGGTCAAGTGTTGGTGGCGTGTCTCTAGACATCGCCAACGCATTTAATACACTGCCGTTTTCATTCATCATTAGATGAGGTTCATACTCAGTAGAGAGTGATTGTAGATAACTACAAGGGCTGTTTAAGAATTGGTGATGACGATATCCGTTGAAAACTTTTGCAAAAGTTTCTAATGTAGTGTACAAACCTGAATTTTTGTTAGGTTGTTCCTTTTTGGAAGGTGTAGTGTAGGACTTTTTGTCCTACACTTACCTTATTTAAATAGGACTATGGTTGAAATTGCCTGGCAGTAAAGTGGTTTATCTTTTTATTTCGATCATTTTACCTATTTGTTAAACACCTGTTTATTCTGGATGCATCATTTTGCTTCAAATATAATCATAAAATATTGGGGTTTAGTTAATTTTACATGTTATATGATAAAAATTTGTTTTTGGTTAGTAATTTTTACCTGTTTGTGATTTTGATCAAAATTTTACTAACCGACACTATCTCTTAAATTATTGAGAAAAATCATATTTTTTAAATGACAGTTCATAAAGCTTTTAAATTTCATTTATAATCTATTAGAACCGAGTAGAAATGAGTAATAGAAAATTTTATATGATTTTTTTTCCAAAAAATAAAACTTTAAAATGCTCTGGTGTAAAGTTGCCAATATGTCGCTTGGTAATTATTGCCTTTCAACCGTCGATATGGAGTTCCCCAGGGCAGTATTTTGGGCCCAACTCTATTTTTAATATACTTAAATAATCTGTGCTCCCTTAAATTCAATAATGGTCAAATTATTTTGTATGCGGACGACACAGTACTGATGTTCTCAGATAGCACATGGCAAAAGGTACATGACGCTGCTCAGAGAAACACACACGTGTGCATGACCTCATGTTTCACACATACATACATGCATTACACTCTCACTCAAAGAGAGGTTCAATCAACACTATTCTCACAATAGTTTAAGTTGAAAATTCTTTACAAAATAATTGTTAAAACCTATAGTGAAATTTAATTGGTAAGCACTTAATTATGGCATTACCCTGAAGGGAGGTTGCTGTACGCTGAAACACAGGCACTAGCCTAGTGCGGCAACAGTATATTTTGATAGATCATAATTAAAATTGTATTTATAATTTGTAAATTTTAGAGTTAAAAAAAATTATTTATTTACTATTTATTTACCTACTCAATCATTTATTGCAACATATGTAATATGTTGTATAAGATGTTAGCTACAAGCTGCGGCCAACCCAACCCTCGGGCAGCTGCTTTGTGAGCTTCAGTCAGGATTGGGCTAATAAAAAATTACAATACAGGATTTATATTATCATATATTTAGTCAAGCTAGTTTTTAACTGAATTATGTATATAAATAAATTAATTATTGGCAGCTTGTAGCTCTAACATCACAGCCTCCAAGATGTGATTCAACCTATAACATGTTTTAACTCCCTTGCCTCCTACTCCAGGATACAAGCAGCACACAGCTGCACAGGAAGCGGTGCATGTACAATGACCTGATGAGGAGAGGTCCGCGAGCCTTCGACATCTTGCTGGAGACTCTGGAGGAGAACGGCTACTGGGACCTGGTGAGGATGCTCGACCCCAACTCCATCCTCAACACATTCACCAACAACACAAGTATGTGTCTCTTTATGCATTTCATCACACCATCTAGCTGTCCTGCCTTGCCACTAACATAAAAATAAGTAATCTTAATCTGTAGTCTGTTTTGAGTGCCTTAATAAATAAAATAATGTCCTAAATTAAAAACTGACGTAAAATCTCACCCAAGTTTCTTTTATTTCCAAAATACAATTAACCATTATATAAAATATGAAGACCTAGTTTTAACCTCTTCTGTTTCTATTTTCTAAAGCATATTAGCATACAGACTTTTGGAATACACAAATCAATATGTGCTAAAATAACGTTCATTTTCATTTTATAAAATAACATTCTAGCATTGTACTGTATCCTAAGACAAAAACCATTCTCAATATACACTATACAAGGTTATTCTTTGTAGGGTTATGGCTGATTTTTAATAAAAGTTGCTTATAATATTTACTATAAATTGACATATGTGTCAATGTAATAATTGTGTAATAGACTATGATTAATGATGGTCTGACTCACCCTCTTTAGGTTTAGTACACCTTGTCTGAATAACACTGTACAATGAACCATGTTTGATTCCGCAGTAAATGTTACTAATTGTTATGAATGTTTTTAGGACCCAATGAGAAGAAGAAGAACTCATTTGTTAGTATAAGTGACAAGAAAACAGAAAGTGAACTTTTAAATAGTAAGTTATAAGACAACAGTTATTTATTGTTTTATCCATCCATCAGCCAAAGGATGTCCACTGCTGGATATAGGCCTCCCCTACGGCTCTCCAATAAGACCGGTCGGAAGCGGCTTGCATCCAGCGCGATCCTGCAGTCTTAATGAGGTCATCCGTCCACCTTGTGAGTGGACGTCCTACGCTGCCGGTACGTGGTCTCTACTCGAGAACTTTTCGACTCCACCAGTCATCAGTCCTCCGCGCTATGTGCCTTGCCAATTGCCATTTCAGGCTATGTAGGTAACTTTGGTTCTTCTACGGATCTCTTCATTTCTGATTCGATCCCGCAGAGAGACTCCGAACATAGCCCTCTCCTTAGCTCGTTAGGACTTGGAGCTTACTAATAAGGCCCATAGTGAGAGACCACGTTTCTGTGCCATAAGTCATTACGGGCAACACACTGGTCGAAAACTTTCGACTTGAGGCACTGAGGTATGTCGGACGAGAAGACGCTACGCAATTTTCCGAACGCTACCCAGCCGAGTTGGATTCGGCGATTGGCCTCTTTTGTTTTATAAGATTTGTTTTATAAGTACTCTTAAAGTATGTTTATTTTATTACTCAAAGGACCAAACTTGTTTCTCGGTTACCTATACTAAGCGCCACACAAGTCGGCGGATGGGAAGTTATGCGTAGAACCAAAATATAGGTATGCGCCCGCGCGCTCCCTACGCCTGTAACACCACTACGCCACGCGGTGTCGACATTGTGCACACATGCGCAATAATTAGCGAATTTCGGCGAAGTTTCATCTGCGGCTAACTTCTCATCCGCCGACTTGTGTGGCGCTTAGTATACACTCTACATTTATTTTTTGTTTTATTAGTACTCTTCCCACAGTAAGTTTGCATTACAGTTAGTAAATAAATGTATGCCTAATTAGACTGACTGAATCATTATGTCAAGTTATTTTTAAAATTTACATTGTCTAACCTTAAATATGCTTTATGTATTATTTCATACTTAGTTTTGTCCTAAACACAAAACCACAATAATTTATCTTATCTTATCTTATGTGGTTTTGCACACCACTAAGCGTTGCATGCCCCTCCAAATTAAGCAACTATGTACATTATTTTTCTACATCACACTAAGAATAGTAAGTCATCTTTATAGAAATTGGCCGATGCTGGTACCAATGTATGCGTAATTTGTGTGTGGTACTTGTAGAGAAACGTAGTTCTCGTCGTGAATGCATTATTAAAAACACTTATAAATCCGCAAACATTAAATATATTTCAGGAGAAAATCAACATTTTTATATTACATGACAACCAAAATCAACAACCGACTATCGACCATAAATATAACTTAAAATAGAAGTTTTCATGCGAAACTCATAGAACCTCTTTTCATTTAACACACCTCCTTGAGTTTTGCAGGAAAATTAAACTTACTGTTAACACTATTGTAAACATAAATTCGTTAATAAACATTTAATAATCCTCGCATTGAATGAAATTTATTTTTGCCTAAAGACTTCGTTAGAATGTCTGCTAATTGATCATTCGTATGAATCTTCGTTACATTTATTATCCCTTTCTTTTCGTAGTCATTAACAAAATGATAGCTAACATCAATGTGTTTCGAATTTTTACAAAATTTACCGTTTTTGGAAAGGGAGATGGCACCACTATTATCTTCATAGATAGTAATTGGTTTTTTAATTGCAATATCTAAATCTTTTAACAAGCCTATCACAGGTAAAACTTCAGTTATACAATCGGCTAGCGCATAATATTCCGCATGGGTAGATGCTCTTGATACAATCTTTTGTTTATGTGTCTTCCACATTACTGGATTTTTACATACTCTTAACACAATACCAGTAGTTGATTTTCTATCATTTTTATCCGCTGCCCAATCAGCATCCACAAATGCATCTAAGTTTTCTTCATATTCTGCATTGTAATTTAGTGCCATATCGCGAGTATAGTACAGATATTTCAATACACGTAATGCGTATTTATAATGTGTGTCACTGTACGCATTTTGAAAACGACTTAAATAATTCACGCTGTACGAAATATCAGGTCGAGTTCCACTTGCAACATATAAGAGAGCGCCAATCAAATTTCTATACCTAAGATTGCTATTATTTACCTCTCCCGGTTCAATATCTAAGTTTTGCTCCATAGGCGTCTCATATTTCTTCGAGTCCTTGACGTCATATTTTTCTGCTAAGCCTTCTATATACGTTGTTTGAGTCAAAGCCATTTTCTTTAAGTCAGGGTTATAATCAATATCGATTCCCAAATATTGTTTTACCATTCCCAAATCTTTCATTTTAAATCTATTACTCAACATATGTTTCAATTTCCTGATAGTTCTTCACCAGCTGCACAAATTAAAATATCATCCACGTATAAGCATAGATATACTCTCTCATTATTAATGTATCCCGTATATAGACAATAGTCATAGTCTGATCTTTTGAACTCAATGCTCTGCATAAAGTCGTTGAAACACTCATACCAATCTCTTGGACTTTCTCTCAAACCGTATAACGCTTTTTTTAGCTTGTAAACTTTATTATTTTCAATTTCAAATCCATCTGGTGGATATATATAAACTTCTGACTTAATAATTCCATTCAAGAAAGCTGTTTCTACGTCCATACTTTCTATCCGCCAACCTCTGACACATGCGATCGACATCAATATCTTCATTGTTATCATTCTAGCTACAGGTGAATATATTTCTTCATTTTCATCATAAACTTGTTGAAAACCTTTCGCTACAACCCGGGCTTTATATCGTCCATTTGATTTTATCCTGAAAATCCATTTCACTTCAATTATATCCTTGTTCAATGGTTCATCAACAATTTCCCATGTTTCATTTTTTTCTAGACTATTAATCTCATCATTCATCGCAACTGTCCATTTCTTCGCTTCTGGGCTATTTATTGCCTCTTGGTAATTTTCTGGTACTCGGGCATCACAAACATTTACATAAACTACATGATCATTGAATTTTGCTGGCAATCTTTTTTCTCTCCTTGGACGATCTGGTCTGCTCACCTCCTCAACATCTAGTTTCTTCTTTTTATCTTCTTCATCTTCAATAGAGTCATAAAATTCATCATTATCACTTGTTTCTTTACTTTTTGACCTTACATTTTCATTATTTTGTATTTTTATGGTTCCACCTTCTTCAACAATACTCATTTCTTCACTTTTCACTTCATCATCAGTGTCTGTATCTCGAAATTTGATCACTTCTGCCTCTGGGTTTATGAAAATAACATGTCTACTAATAACAACATTTTCATTTACTAAAACTCTGTATCCTGTATCTGTGTAACCAACTAAAGTTCCTTTCGTACCTTTCGGATTCAGTTTTGAAGTCCTTCGTTCCACGGGAATTCTAACAAAACATTGACTTCCATAAAGTTTCAAATTCCTTATGTCCGGTTTTCTGCCAAGAAGTATTTCATATGGGCATTTCTTTTCTGCAGTATTGGTAAGCAATCTGTTGCCAAGATATGCTGCTGTTAATATACATTCAGGCCAGTATCTTTTATCCATTTTAGCTTCCGTCAGTAAACATCTGGCTCGATCCATCACCGTTCTATTATATCTTTCAGCAACGCCATTTAACTGATGTGTGTACGCTGGACCTGGCTTTAAATATATTCCACGCTGTTTAGTAAATTCATAAAAGTCTCTATTTAGGTACTCACCACCTCTGTCACATCTTATTTCCTTAATCCGCTTTCCTGTTTGATTCTCCATTGCATTCACGTACGTTCTAAAACAATCAAACACTTCACTTTTATTTTTAATTGTGCAAACTGTTGCATGTCTACTATAATCGTCTATGAAAGAAACAAAAAATCTCTGTCCTTTGTATCCCACTGGTGTGATTGGTCCGTTTACATTTGTATGCACTATTTCCATCACTTCACTTGCTCTGCGCCTATTATTTTCAAACGGCAAGTTTGTCATTTTATTTTGTAAGCAAATTTCACATTGCACGTAATTTTCGTTAAGATTTTCGGGTAAACCGTCTAATAATTTATGTCTACACATTTCTTTTAACTTTTTAAAGTTAACATGACCTAAGATTCGGTGCCATTTCTCTTTCACTGACATTGTCTTTTCATTTGTATTTACAACTACATTGTTACTTACCTTCGCTTCTAAATCATACAGCTTATTTTTTTTCTTTGCAACAGCTACTAAAATGTGCTTCGTGTTATATATCTGGGCCGTGTCATTTTGAAATTTTTATCATGTTGCCTTTATTAACTATACTTGAAACGCTTAACAGGTTTCTTTTCATATTCGGCACGTAATAAACATGGTCAACGTCAATTTTATGAAAAAAGTTACCTACCTTACAACACATGGAAACCTTTCCAATCTTTTCTGATTTTAAAGCAAAACCATCACCTACTTTAATGTCAATAGTTTTATCAAGTGTTTTGTACTCGCAAAAGTATTTGTCATCATTTATGATGTGGTCACTGCACCCACTATCAAGTAACCAGTTAAAAGTTTCTGTACTCACTCCTTCTGAAGACATCACCTCCACGTTAAATCCCGATGTAGAACCTCCGGCTGTATTGGATTCAGAATTGTTACCTTGTCCTCTTCTATAACCTCCATATCTGCGTCCGCGGTAATTTCGATGACCTCGTCCACCACGTTGAAATCTTGAGTAATTTCCACGATAGTTACTGTTCCTCAACTTCGGACAATCTCTCTTAAAATGACCTTCTTTATTACATCCATAGCATTTTTGGTTAATTGTACTACTACTTGCAAATGTTTCCTCTGTTTCCTTATTTTCATGTTTTTTGTGCTCCAAAATTAATTTAGATTTTACATATTCTACTGTTTGGTTCATTTTGGGCATCGCATCGACTATGTTTACTATATGTGCAAATTTTTCTGGTAACGACAGCAATAAATAGTTTAATCTGTCTTCTTCACTTACTGTTTCTCCAGTTCCTTTTAATTCATTTACTTGTTTCTCAAACTATTGAAAAAATTCTATAGGGTCTCCATCATGGTACTTCGTATCTAGAATTTTTCTTTTTATCAATAATTTATTCGCACATCCGGTTATTATATAAAAATCGTCTAGTTTTTTAATCATTTTATAGGCTGTCTCTTCGCATATAATTATGTCTAGCTGGGAATTGCTCATGCTGTTCACTATATAGTTTTGCGCCTTCAATTCCATTTTTCTCCATTCTACATCCGATATTTCTTCCAATTTTGTTGCATTTTCTATGACTTGGTCGCAATTTTCCATTTTTAGAAATAATTTCAGACGAAATTTCCATTTATCATAGCACGTCCCGTCGAATATTGGTACTCTAAACTCATCTTTACCTTCCATGGTTTTCCACACACTTGAAAAAAAAAAAGATTCGTTCACTCACTCACAAATCTCCGTGTTTCGTCTTTAAAGCTCCTGCTACCATGTAGAGAAACGTAGTTCTCGTCGTGAATGCATTATTAAAAACACTTATAAATCCGCAAACATTAAATATATTTCAGGAGAAAATGAACATTTTTATATTACATGACAACCAAAATCAACAACCGACTATCGACCATAAATATAACTTAAAATAGAAGTTTTCATGCGAAACTCATAGAACCTCTTTTCATTTAACAGTACTGTAGTTACTTCGGGCCCGATCGGCACGGTTCTGGTTTCATTCGGCCATCACTTTGGCCGTCACGCATCTCTCTGCGCGTTGCGGCATTCATCTACATACATCAGTTTTGTCGGCCAGCGGCCGCCGGCGTGGCGAAAGCCGATCGGTTTTAGATTGGCTTTTCATTAACCTTAATAAATATTAGGGAGGCATCTTACACACAGTCTCTGACACCAAACTATATAAGCAAAGCTTTTCATATGGCTGCAAGATACTGATATACTACATATCATATTTTTGAATACATACATAGATAATAGACCCAATTCTGAAGGCGCCAAATTTAGGCTGCTAAAAAAAATAAAAAAATAAAAAAAAAAAAAAAAAAAAAAATAAAAAAAAAAATAAAAAAATAAAAAAAAAAAAAAATAAAAAAATAAAAAAAAAAAATTAAAAAAAAAAAAAAAAAAAAAAAATAAAAAAAAAATAAAAAATAATAAACAGTTTACCGACTGAACTAACATATAAAAACAAAACTAAGTAATAAACAAATACACCTACTTAACTTCTCTTCGTATAATATAACATTCACTAATGAATTTGGTAAAACTTTTATTTCACCTTACTTTTCGTAATCTAAAATTGTAACCATCAAAAATTACATTTTGTATTATTTTATGAAAATATAGTATTATGACTAAATTGCGCATTGTTGCTTGAATGCGTCCATCAGAGAATCATAACAAATCCTCGCGGCACGCACACATGTGCACGATGTGCCTACTTGCATCTTATCAGCACCTATCTATTTATATCTATTTATACTTCAGGCATACGTCTTCGCATAACTATTTGGGTGGGTAATGGCTCGCATGCTAATACTTTCCACTATTTTTTATATACGTTAGAGATGTTAATAGAATTTAACGAGGGTATCAATCTGTAAGTTTTATTTTGCCAGTAGGTAAACACGATTTGATTTTTGGGCATTGTAATCTTTTATCTAAGTATAGGTCAGTTGATTGTAAGTTTTTATCGTAATGTTTTAATATATTAATAAAATAAAGTTAGAATTAAACTAGGTATTGTAAAAGGGTACAACATACTGATAGATTGTTTTTAAGTAAGTACTATAATTAATTTTTAACTGATTTTTATATCCAGTAGGTACACATATTTTCATCTATGTATATTTTTTTTTCTTCTCATACGCATTGTTCTTTTTTTTGCACTCTGTTTGTATAAATATTAATTATCAAAGCCGATTTAAGTTGTTTAGTGTAATTTATAAAATTTATATTGCTGTTATATACACCTACATACATATTTGTAAACTTTAAGTACGTATGTGGTGGTTGAACCGGCTTGTTTTTTCTTTCCTTTATGTATCTTATTTTAGGAATAGGCCTGTTATTGGCTATATATACTTATCTGTATAATTAAGTTTAATGTAATTTTTTGTGCTGTTGGCCTGTAAATAAATAAATAAATAAATAAATAATTACGATGGCGCCTTCATAATTGGGCCTAATACCTGAATAACACCCATGCAGACACCTATTTTCATCACATAAATACTTGTCCTAGGTGGGGATCGAACCCATGCCTTTTTGATCCTGTAGTCAGGGTCACTAACCACTGATCCACCAAGGCAGTCAATCCACACACAAATTCGATTTTACCGCCCGGCAGTGGCGATCGAGGCTATCTATGTTTAGGAAGCCCTAATGAGTACATTCTTACAGGTCATCCTGCTCCTGCGCCTGTGGGAGGGGCGAGCGCCAACAATAATGAACAACGCTTTGTTGTGAAGAAATCAGAGAAATTCGTAGATGACAATCAAAGTAGCGGTGAGTGCTTATAAAATCTAGACTCAGGTATGAAGAAATGAGAATAAATAGTATATTGTATGGGCCCCATGTTCTTTGATTAGTGTGTCCTCACTCTTACTTCAGCTGTGAAACTAAATAGTAAATATCTCTGAAAACAAGAATCGCCAAAGACATAAATGCCTACTCTAGACTAGGCAGTACATTACTTATTTTTTCGTAAACACTTAGGCGTGGGATTTCTATTGGTATTGTGTCTTATTGTGACACAACAGACATTTTGGGAAAAGATCATTTTAAAATTAGTTCTTATTGAATGCTTAATAAGATTCAGTCAAAACAGACTGGATACTTCTATTTTTCTGGGTAGGAAAATTAGGCACCTGCCCCCTAAAAACTTTAGCTACGCGCCATTGGAGAAGTGGTTTGAGACGATTGTGTTGGTGCAGACATCGGGCTGTACCGCACGCGCGGGCGGCAGCGCGGCGTGCTGCTGCTGTTCACGTACGTCAGCTTCAAGAACCAGGTGGAGAAGTTCCGCGCCGGCGCCGACCAGGACTCCGACAACCTTAAGCACCTCTTCTCCGAGATGGGCTTCAAGATCCTCAGCTACCAGAACCTCGAGCTGCAGGCAAGTACACCCATTCTTATTCGGTGTGGGAGCGATAAAGTCCTGCACTGACGTCCCGCATATTTCCCCCTCGAGTGTATACCTGAGCCAGCCCAGCTCCTTAAAGTAACGGAGCATGGCTCTGGGCCGCTTGCACAAGAGTACTCTCATGATAGAGAGACATCATTTGGTGTGTGACTAAATATGAAGTATCATGGGAGTACGTTTTATTATAGTATATGCTCTCGCTCTTTTCAAAGACGCATTTATCTGGCATTTTCGTGATCTTTTTTCCTATGATGAAATGATGAACGACGAATTAAAGTATTGTCGATAGATTGGTCAACTAAGTGTGCTTGTACACGGTGCAAGTAGCTTGCGCATGTTGAGGCACTTGCGCGGGTTATATGCATCGTAAACTTAACGTTCAAAAACATGTGCGGGTCTAGCGACTCGAGCATGAACCAAAGCGAGCCACCCGCGCAACTAATCCGCGTGCTCTGTGGCGCGCGCTGGTCACTCGCGCGGGGCACAGTCGGCTCATGACCACGAGCAAATAACTTGTGCGCAAGTAACCCATGTCTTTATTTGCTCCAGTTATTTGCACCATGTATAAGTACAAGCGAGTAACGTGAACAAATAGCTTGTACATATTACTTACGCGTGTGACTTTCATTTTTAGCTCCAGGTACTTGCTCCGTGTACAAGCACCCGAAAGCGCTCCGGCTCATAACATAAAAGCTTTTCAGTTCTTTTGCCAGATGGTTCCATCGTGTCCAATCAGCAAAATTTGGTTTACATTCGGCGCGCGGGAATCGCGGCATTATTCATCTACATTTATTCGGTTTTGCCCTGAGGTTTTACCGCCCGACTTTGCAAAACGTATCGGCTCGCGGCGGCTCGGCCTAGCGAAAATCGGCGTTTTCTCCCGAACATTGATCTACACACATCCGGTACCGGCCGGCATGCGGCAGTGGCGATCGAGGCCGGTTCGCATATACATATATGTAGCAAGTATAAGGTAATGGTTTCGTGTGCAGGAGACACACAGCACGCTAGAGAAGCTGGGCGGCGTGCTGTCGCCGGCGCCCGAGTGCGTGTTCATCGTGGTGTCGTCGCACGGGCACGAGCGCGCCGGCTCCAGCGACACCGACATCCGCTGCCACGACGGCCGCCTCATCTCGCTGCTTGACGTCATCTCCTACTTCTCTAACCGCCGCCTGCCGCTGCTGCGCGACGTGCCCAAGGTCTTCATCTTCCAGACCTGCAGGTGCCTTCAGTCTCCTCATCATATCAGCCATAGGACGTTTTGCTCGACATGGGCCTGAAAAAGTACCTCGTTTGTTACGAAGTAAAGTTTTCTTTCTTTCTGATAAATCTGCGATAAAACCGGTTGGGAACGACTCACCAATTTCACTGTGCATTTTGTAACAAACGACTGACGGGCCTTAAAATGTGATGTTATTGGCAGGGGCACGATGGAAGACTACGTGATGGAATCAGGCGCGGCGACGCCGGCGCGGCTCCGCGAGCCCGCCGAGACCGACACCACCGTGGTGGAGGAGCGGCCCGCGCGCCGCGACCCCGACCGCCTGCCGCTCTACACCAACGTGCTGCTCGTGCAGTCCACGCTGCCAGGTGAGGCTTGGGGGGCTACAAGGGGAGGTTACCGAGGCCACTCACCTCTGGTTAAAGAATGTAAAACCTCATATTTTAATATGGGTTATATTAGAAATTGCGTCATACACTTATTTATTTTTATTTTTTACAAGTTCGGTAAAAAAGTGACGAGCAAACTTAAAAACTTAAATAAACTAATCCACAAAAACATTATGAATTTGCCAATCAAAATATTGTACACAGCATTTTCAGAAAAAACTTAATTTGGAACAAATATATCAAACGCCAAACTAGTTAAAATTTATTTTATTGAGTGTACTTTTATAATAATAAAACAAGTTTTGATAAAAAATATCGAGTTCACTGCACACCTCTGTGCGGTGCTGAGATGGTTATATACCTACTTGTTTATACATATTTGTACTCTTAGTGGTAGCTGCATTACAAACCCCACATGCCACCCTCGCTGATCCACAAAATGGCTACCGAACAACGACTCGCCTCGTCTTCACAGCCGCCAAGTTGAAATTGTAAAATATTTGATGGAACAATGGCGGTGTGTGTAGGTCTGGTGTCGCGGCGCGACCCGGAGCGCGGCTCGTGGTACATCCAGGCGCTGTGCGAGGTGTTCGCGGCGCGCGCGCACGACTGCCACGTGGACAAGCTGTTCACGCTGGTGGACGAGCGCCTGCGCGCGCGCTTCCACATCCAGACCTCCTCCGTCGACCGCTGGGGCTTCAACCGCCGCCTCTACCTGCACCCCGGCCTCGCCGAGTGACGCCTGCCCTAACTATCTCGTCTACGATACCAATATTCGGACAATAAGTAAGAAAAAAAACGGATTACGGATTGGAGTGCACTCCGGTAGTGCCGACAGAAGTGAAAACTTGAACATTAACGTTGTGCATTTTTGAATATTTTGGAATGGTTAGGAAATCATTTCACACGAATTGCTTTATTTATCAGTATAAAAGTATGTGGTATAGTGGTATGGGGTGATATCATGTATGTGGTAAAATACAATATCAACTTGCGCAAGCGCCATGCGCAGCTTAAACGAAACATCAGGCGCGGACCATACATTTTCGCCGCGAGGTAGAAAAAGAGGAGGATATTACTTCCTATCCTACGCAGCGCACGCGATCGGAAAATTCGTAAGACTCTCCAGAGAGTAGTTTCCGGAGTCTTACGAATTTTCCATCAACTTCCAAATTTTCCTGACGCGTGTTTAACATTTTATACATCCCAAAATGTCCACAACGCCGATAAAAAGTTTTAACTTCAAAAATATACATTTTGATCGTCAGCATCATCATCCACAGCCTTGTTATCCCACTGCTGGGTAATAGGCTCTTATGGTGCCATCTGCCTCGGACCTTTACCAACCGTGTCCAGGTTCGACCCGCGATATTGACGATGTCGTGGACCCACCTCGCTGCCGGCCGACCCACGCTCCGTGTGCCGTGTCGAGGGCACCACTCTGTATACATGCCATTTTGATATCGTCACACTAAGCTCAATTTTAGAGGCGCCATCGTAGCTTATTAGACTGTTTAGACTATTTCTGTTTCTTTTTCACTTTAGGCATTTTTTTACGTTGCTATTAAATTTACGATGGCGCCTCTAAAGTTGGGCTTACTATGTCTACAGTACATGTAAAAGTGCCAAACATACTGAACTAATACTAATGGATTAGCTATATTTAAAGACGCAATGTGCCTCGCAGATATCATGTGACAGGCATTTTCATGGTGCTTTCTTATTAGTTATAAATTATTTTGTTATGAAATAAATAGTGTATGAAATCTATAATGTAAATAAATCATAAGAAATCGAATGTTTTGATCTCATTCGGGTTTACAGAAATTCTATGACAATCTCCAGAATAGTCGTAAGTCATCATTTTACAATTTTGAACTACGATTTTGAATAAAGTTTAGTAGTAAGTTTTTAACTAGCATCATTCCAATACTAAGTAGGTACTCTAAATGAATTTGTCAAGTGCATATCCAGGTTAAGGGTTATCCAGAACTAGTGTACTAAGTCTAAAGGAGGTGATTGAGGTCATCATTATGGACAACTTGTACTGTGAGACCAACCCGGCATTCGAGAAAAAATATTAGCTGTTATAGTTACTTTTTGTCGATTCAATTTCTATTTTGTATGAAACAGCTAATATTTTTACTCGAGTTCTGGGCTAGCTCCATAGTAATTTTTTTTGAGTTTAGCACAGGACAAGCAGATAACCCTTAGATATAGTTAAATGATCTGATTGTATCTAATGTTGCATTTATCTTCAAACACTACTGAATATTACATTGCCAAATGTTTTTATATGTACTAACACTGCATAAGATTATTTTAGAAAATTAAGTTATTTAACTTGTATTTTTATATTTTACCAAATACATTTTGTACTAGATATATTTTTATAATTAATGTGATAAAATAATAAAAAACATTAAATGCAGAAAGTAGTTTATTCTTACCTGTTAATTTTTTTTTGTTTCAAAAACCTAACAAGGTCTTTTTGCAGTAATGAAGATCGTTTTAGGATAAAAAAGAAACTTTGAACAGTTTTTGCTTCAATTAAAATTTACACAAATGTAACATTGTTTAAAAATCTACACAGAATGTATCTCTGCTTGTAATGACTTTATACATCATTCATTAGCCACGAGTACGAAAAAAAACGATTGGTTGGTTAATGATTTTATACAACATTTATCAGGAAAAAATGTTTAAAAATGCGAATTTCCGTATGGTATGAATTAATTTTCTGACTAAGGGATGGCATACATATTTCCTAGGATAGCCAATGCCTTGCAATTTTATTATAAACTCTGATTGGCGCGTCAACAAATGACACACATACCAGTCTAAGTATATTGTTTCATTTACAAAAATGTGCAGCAATAAGAAGTTATAAAATGAGCACGATAGAAAAATAAATTATTACTCGATTTCATTATTTAAATTACATTATCTAAGCGAGGGCCGATCATCAGTAATTCATTCCAAGAGATATTCTATCAATTTTCTATTCAATTGAACTGCATCCATGCAACGCATTTTCTCATTTTACACGTCATGTTTTGATTCAGTTCTTTTATCTTTGTTGATCGGCGAGGACTAAGAAGGTATCCTTAAATCGAGAGTAATATTTTCGTATTCGTATCGGGTGTGTCGAGCGCGTCTCGTGCGAGGCCGCTACCGGTCGGAGACGGCCGCGAGCAGGGCGGCCGGCTGCAGCCAGTCGCGCGCGCACGCCGCCTCGCGCCGCGCGCTCCTCCCGCGCCCCACTATTTCCGCGTACTCGTCTATTCGCTCGAGCCAGCGCTGCATGGGGTCGATGAGCGTGCTGCGATACAGCCAGTTCCACAGAGAGGTCTTGGAGCGCCAGGGCTCGGCGCGGCGGTCGCGGTCGGCGGTTTCGAATACGGGAGCGGGCGCCGGCTCGGCGACGTGCGCCCAGCGCGCGCAGCACCGCACGCGCTCGGCGGGCGACACGCGCGCCGCCAGCAGGTCGGCGGCCAGCGCGTCCACGGTCAGCTCGAGGGTGGCGTTTCCGGAGTAGAGAGGCGCGGGCGCGGGCGCGGAGAGCGGGGCGGGGCCGGCGGGCGAGCGCAGCGCGGCGAGAGTCTGCGAGGCCAGCAGGGACGAGGCGAGCAGCGCCAGCAGGCCGGCGAGGTAGCCGAGCGCGAGCGCGGCGCAGGCGGCGGCGGCGGCGCGCGCCAGCTCCGCGCCGTCCGCGGCCGCGGCGAGGTCCGAGTACGTGAAGAAGCCGCGCGCGCGCGCCTGCCGCAGCGCCACCGCGCGCTCCAGCCGCCGCAGCCCCTCCTCGAACGAGTCCTCGCCCACGAATACATTCCAATCCTGAAACAACCGATTCGATTTATTATTTCGACCTAGACTTACCAGGACAATTTTTTACATCTAAATATAAACTATTAGATTTCCGCATAGTAGACCTCGCGAATAATTCCATTAATGTATAGAACCTATGTACCAAGTTTCATCAAAATTCGTAGAAAAATGCGACCTGTAGTTAACAAAAATCAACATCCGAACAAACGAAAACTAAATCGTGTTGAAGCACAGACCTCGCTTCGGTCAATAAATGTACCAAACCATATAACACATGCAAATGATGCAAACATAGTAAACTTACAATAGCACTGAGGAATTCTATTTCGAGTTTGTTGAGGTGCTTGAGTTCGATGTCGGCCGACGCCGCCCACTCGGAACATATCACTTCGTCGTCCTCCCCGTCGTCCTGTAAGAACTTGTTGCCTACCATCTGCAAACACATCAAGAAATTAGTATTATCTTCCTGTTATCGAGCCACTGCGGATTACTATTCTGCGATGACAGTGGGCGGAGTACATAGGACTTAAAATGGATTACCAGCGGTCATATTTTTTTTGATGAAGACAACCTACTGATGCACAGTTGAATGTCACAGAAAACATCCTCTGATGAGGTAGATGGATGATCTGTTCAAGGCTACAGCAACATGCTGGATTCGAGCTGTTCAATTAAAGAAGCCTTGCCATCTGGTGGTGGTCGCTCTAGGGCCAATTGAATAGTGGTGTGGGTTGACTCACCAGGGAGACGAGGAAGAGGTCCTGTGGGTGCACGGAGTCGAGGTAGAGGCGGTTGGCGCGGTGCAGGCGCTCCAGGTACAGCAGCGCCAGCACGAGCGCGCACGGCGACACGCAGGCGCGCCGCGCCACCCGCGCCGCCGCGTCCGCGTGCAGGCGCCGCACCGAGCGCCCGCGCGTCGCCTCGGACCACGCCGCGCACGAGATCTCTGCAACAAGGCCACACCACTCATTTCCTGTACACGATTTATTCAGAAAGTGCGTACATCAGAATAATGAATAACTTTTACTAAAGGGATGATAGGCCCAATTTTAAAAACGCCATCGTAAATTTAATAGCAACGTAAAATATTGTTCTCTCCATCAAATGAATGGAGTGAAAAAGAAACAGAACTATTATAAATTGCTATTAAAATTACGATGGCGCCTTTAAAATTGTTCCTAATATTTTATTACCTGTAGTATGTTCCTTTTTTGTATATAAATAACATGACCCAGAATTCAAGATAAAACCACCTGCTTCATACATTTTGTTGATTCTGAGCTGCAATTTTGCATGAGTTAGCCGATTTTCTTTTTCTCGAGTTCCAGGATTGGAATATAGTAAAGTTCACAATAATCATGTAAATTCCCCCCTTTTGGTTCAGTACACCATTTCTATATAACTATAACTTTGTATGTCATCTACCTAGTCTGGATTGGATAGATGTTGATAGAAAGAAAACCACAAAACATCCCATGAAGGACATAATTATATCACTCCCATATCAAGAAATATAATATGTCGTAATTCATAAATATAACTGTTATTACAAATTATAAAATATAGTACGACAGAGGAAAAACATTGGTCAAGTAATATTACATTATTTTGTTATGAATACTCACCAGTAACAGGTAAACTTAAACAGGGCAGAGTCGGGAGCTGGCCATAATACAGGGTCTTCGTGATCCGGTTCAGAAAATCCTTGTGGTCCCCAACACTCTGTGAACAATAGTTTGGCTTAATATTGCCTTTGATGCTGAATGATATGGTGAATTTTAAGCACACCCTGTCACCTAAAGCTCTTTGTTAATACAAGTACATATATAAGTAACAGTTGCCTGGAGGAAATTGCTTTTTAGCTATAAGTTCGCCAGTTGTTACACTAGTTATAAATTCCACTAAACTTGTTTAAGTTCTGGTGTGTACAATAAGGAATTGGTCTGACCGACTTCACCCATGTAAAGAATCATAAATAAATAAAATAAATAATTTTTTATTGTTTCGCACCATATCAGAAAATTAAAACAACACAATTTTCACTTAACAAAGTTTAAAACAAATGGCGGCCTTAGCGCTGCAAGAGATTTCCTCCAGGCATTCTATTACATAGTATAAAACAGATTTTGATGCAGTTTTTTTTAATAGATAAGAGTAATTTAAGCGAAATGTTTATATGTATAATACATCTGTGCGAAGCCGGGGTGCATCGCTAGAACGCAAATATTACGCATGGAATGATGTAGTATTTTTCACATTATTGTTGATTTATCAAAAATGGCTAAGCCAATTTCGATAAAATTTAAATGGGACCAATTTCAAAGTATATTCTGTCCTATGAAAATTAATGTGGTTTTCACACATTTTATACTATATATAACGGGACTGAACTCAAAGTGGGGATAGTCGTAACGACTATCCCCACAAGTGAGTTCAGTCCCGTTATATATAGTATAAAATATATTCTTTCCAATAAAAAAATAAAAAGAAAATATATATATATATATATGCGTTGAATTGTATACCTCCTCCGGTGGTTTGTCAGTCAAAAATGAAGTACTATTTTAGTTAATAGAGAGTTTGGTCTGTGTCTGGGTGTTATTTAGTTACTATCTATATAAGAATGTATTTAAAATATGTATATGTAGTATAGTCTCTGGCAGCCATATCACAAGTTTTGCTTAGTTTGGGGTCAGAGGCCGTGTGTAAGATGTCCCAATTTTTTATTATAGGAAGAAACGTTAAAATTAGATTATTGAATAAAAATTTTGATATGCAATTGGTAATCTTAAAGCGAACATATTTCAACTTTGACAATTTGGTGGTTCACAAAGAGTCAACTAGCTCAAGGCCTAAACCCACTGGAGCAGATTAATAAGGTTTCAAGTTTGAATCTTACACTTTTACACATCTACTTACTCTGTGAAGTTTGGAATGGTATGAAAGCATGGTGACATATATGAAATATTTATATAGTATAAATTATTCCTCTAAGTATGGGGTTCAGGGTGTTTCTTGAACAGTGCTATCATAATGATGATGTCATCAATACCAGATGTTAGTATGTCCTTGATCCAAAACTACAATAAATAATTCATTAATGACACAGAATGAGAATAACAAAAACACTGATATGAAACGTCACTTCCTCAGGTGTTAATAGGCATGTGATCATAGGTTTTGAGCAACTTGGTACCGCTAGTAACATTACCCACAAAGTTGCAGTGCTGAAAACTGTGGCTTTACTTTAACAATTTAAGGGCATAATAGATCTTTGTAGAGTTTGTAGTACACGGTGAAAGCGAATGATTCTTCAGTCATGTGTGGAATATGCAAGTGCCACGACTCGATCTCTTTCCTTTTCCTACCTTGATTTTGGTCCTCGATCCCTCTCTTCTTCTCTTGGATATATTTGACATGATCAAAATATTGTATTTTGAAGATTTGAAACAGGTAATACGACAATATTGGATCCAAAATAAATTAATAGGACCGGCTGACCGCGAAAACCGCGATGCGTGATCACGAAGCTATCACTGGCTAGTGTTGTGTAAGCATATCTATCGAATATCGATATTCGATGTGGACAAATATGGAGCCAACTCAACTATACTTTGTCCTTAGTTCTTCCCCCTTCCTTAATAAAACTAGTACTTAGTTCTTAAAATCGAACAGTAGACCTCGTGACATATCACCTTAATTGAATCTTCATAAGCCACAGACATATAAGAGTAACTCTTATATGTCTGTGTCATAAGCATATATTTCGACTCGCTCTAGACTGATTTGATTTAATCTCTGTTGTCTACCCAAAACAGGCAAAATATCTTACAACCACCGTACCAATTCTCTACGTTTGATGGCAGTACCTCACAAGACATTGGCGAAATTGTGAAACACCTTCGCAGAAGCCATATATCAAGAATTGAATTGAATTGAATTGATTTAATCTCGTATAATATCTTCTTAGGATAATTAGGATTATTGATAAGTACTTAACAATATTGCCGAATATTATCAAAATTGTCTGATTAATAACAAGACAGCCAACCCTTTATTTTAAAGAAAATAGCTCTCCTATCAAAATCACCGACGATGAAAAAATTCTACCTATAAATAATTATTAAAACCCGCGAACCTAATTTCATCGAGATTCGTTGAAAATTGCTACCTGTAGATGGAAACCAACATCCAGACAGACGAAAGCAAAATCGCCGGGTTAATAGAAAGACTTTAGCTACGATTTAGCTGTGTCATTGTATTTAGTAGCTTGCATATTCTGTAGCTGAGCTACAGGATATGTACCTAAATAGCTACCTGGTACTGAGAATTCTTATGGTGGTCAAAGTGGACTATGATATTGGAGCATCAATAAATTGCAAAATATAACAAAAGTTAGGTTATTTTAGTTTATATTTTTATGTTATTTAAGTGTTGTAAATAGTATGATAATTATGCATAAGGTACGAATTCAATAAACCTATTTTGTTAAACTTAGAAACAAAGAAGTTACAAGCAAAAAATACAAACGTTTGATAGCACTAATATTTAATAACTTAAACTCACTTTACACAGCTAATAGGCGCAATTTTAAAGGCATTTTGACAGCTCTAAATATATTTTTCAATTATTGCTCTCTTTGACTAATAGATTGCAACAAAAAGAACAGCTATATTTTTGTTAGTTTATGTCTGTCAATTTCGAGTAAAGCCTTCAAAATTGAGCGCATTATATAGATACAACTAACTTTTAACGCAACTTTACCGCAACATATTTTTCAACATGTTCTACATTTGAACTATACCACAGATGAATGTATTTTCAATAGAGAATGAAATTAAGCTCTGAACTCAATGTCATGGAATATGTCAAACTACATAGTATAATTTTGAATTGAGCATATATCAAAGCCTAAAACTATTGACAGTACTATGCCATAGAGCTAGTACAACAAGAGAAATAGCGCTCTTGTCCTTTGAGGCAATTCTCAACCGCAAAAATGTATGGTCAATCACTATTACTAGTTGTCAACTGTCAAATATATGTATTGAAATTTGACACTATTGGGACAAAAACACGAAAAAAAGCAACTGAATCAAGATATTTTTCATGTCTTACTCATGCCATATTTAATCAATGCATCTCTTTCTTTCATTTCTCGATCGACCTCATTATCCCTCTGGTAACTCTGTGTATACGACCGGTCGGTCGAGATTCACGAGCACGAAGTACAACATTGTGAACCGAACATTTTGACTATAAAAAATATGGTACCTGAAGTGCGTGAGTCATTACTCGTATGTCAATGTCTATCAAGCTATGTTTTACAAGGTATTAAAGTTGTATTACAACCATTAGTAATATCAATTAACTACAATATTACAACACTATTGTTCGCATAAATTTTAATCAAGTCAGTACATAATAGGTAGGTAGAGTATGTGCAAAAAGAGAGCCGTTGCAGCGTTGCGGTGAACTAACAATAGGATTTTAATCAGGAACCAAAGTATCGATTATACTTGGTAGATACGAGTACTGATGAAAATCGAATTGGTGTCAAACTCTTTTGGTTGTACTAGCAATGACAGATCAGTGTTATTAACGTAACAAAATTAGTAAAATGGCACACGGGTGACCTCGCCTACGATGTTTCTTTGTTTTGCACAAATTCTACTTTTATCGATATTTCGGTACCTTCAGATTCGCAACACTATGCTCGCTAGGCACTCGCTTTTTTATTATATTTGTCAACTTCGTGGATACTAAAGTCTTTATAATCTTCGCAAACCAAACTAAGCAAAACCTACCTTAAACAGCTACACACGAGGTGCGAGGCGCGCCTAATGTTTGACCAATGGCAAACCCCAGTTTTCATAATTTTTGAAGTCTATTTCATAAGAAACGGTAAAAAACACAGAGCTATTATAACTCTGTGGTAAAAAAGGAAAACGTCGTTATATTTTTTTATTATTAAAGGAACGTTAATTATAAAAAAAATAAGGTTAAAAAGCTCGTCGTTCGCTGCAAGCAGTGGCCCAGACAGCTGCGGGCGCGGTCACGTCTGCGATGTAGATGTCTGTGGTGGAGTGGTGGTGGATGGGATCCACAGACCAATAAGAGTGATGGGATCATATAATGTGAGAAAAAGAAAAAAAAATCATTAGAATAAGCTGTCAATAGTGTCAACATATTTAACTTTGTCAGTGTCTTAAGTGTCTAATGAGAACTGACAAATAGCAAAATAGGGTAACCAACTTACTAAAAGTCCCATGTTATAAGGAAACCCAATTGAACAAACACAATGTTTTGTGTGATTAGGTAAGAAAATAACATATTTTACTGGTACTTACTGTTTATTCTTCCATAGGAATTTCAAATAAATAAGATTTGTAAATTACTAAATGTATCATAGCTCTAAATAAATCCATTTCTGATCATAGAGTTACAGGACAAAATAACACAATTTTCATTTTCTGCAAACATTTTGCAGGAATGATTATAGAAACTATCGTGGTTGTTATATGTTTTCAATTAGAATATAACACCACTGGGTTTACTTATGTGTGGTTAGCTACGTTACAGTGAAACCTGCGTTGTATTCTAAATTAAAACTTGTAGATGGAAGCAAAGAATAGATTATTGTATAGGAAAAGCCACGAATGCCACGATATTCCATTGACATTAATTGGTTAGGTTAGGCTTAAAGGTTTAAAGGCCTCGGGGCAACAAGGAAGAAGAGGAGGACTTCAAGATGGGTAGTAAAAACTCAAAATTCAAATCATTTATTGCAACATAATTATGAAATTTACATTTGGTTTACTGTAAATTCTGAGTACATAATCATAAACTTAGCACGACTCACATACAATATTATTTTAAATTAATTATGACATTTTACTGATTTCGTGATTGGAATGAACTAGTATAGATATTCATTTTTTTGTCAATATTTAAGAAAACTTATTATTTTTCTACAAAGGAATGACTCTAGATAAAAGTGAAACTGCGTTAACAATAAAAAAAAAAGTTGTTAGTGTTTACTCGTGGCTGAATTTGTTTTTTCAAAATCTATTGTAGGGCACTAAACGTCTTGTTCTATTGTAAAGGGCACGGGCCCAGTCCCCAGTTCCCCAGTTGCACTCATCTAGTCTAACATTAGGTCTTGATTTAGTTCGACCATCACTGTAAATTTTGTTAGCGCGATGCAGGCCTCAGCTTGTGGTTGGCTGACGTTAGGTCCGTCCGATGAACAGCGTAGATGGTAGCGCGGCATGTAGAAAAATAAGTCACTAGCGAATATAAATCTGTTTCTCGGTTTCACCACTTTGCTCTAGTATGAACTTTTTAAAAATTCAAGTTTAAAAAATAATCTGCCTAGTACGAGTCGGACTTGCGCACGAAGTGTTCCGTGCCGCAAGGGAGCCCCGTTAATATGTTTTGTTTCAATTACTAGCTGACCAGCCAAACGTTACTTTGGCATAATATTAAAATTTCACCAATAAAAACAATTGCGATTATTAATTGAGATATAAACTATCCTATCTCTTAAGTTGGATCAAACTGCACACAGTGTACAAAATTTGCTTAAATTCAGTTCATTAGTTGAAAAATTCATCGTGGACAAACAACGTGACACAAAATTTTTATATATAAAGAAGATATAAAAAACCGATTTATTTTTAAAGTCAATATACAACTACATATTCTGTGAATTTTTCAAGCATCTACCTGTTAGATATTATCGTTATTAATATCGAGCGAAAAATGGCCAAAACTTCAGATTTGTTGTATGGGAGCCCCCCATTCAAAAATTTTCTTCTGATTTTTAATATTTTTTTGTTATAGAGGCAACATAAATACATCATCTATGAAAACAACTTTCTAGCTACCTATCACATTTTTTTTATGAGATACAGGATACAGCCTGGTGGTAGGCAGATATACGGGCAGACGGATAAGATGAACAGCGTAGCCTTAGTAATGGGGTCCGGTTTTGTACCCTTAGAGTATGGAACCCTAAAAACATAAGAACATAGGTGGGGAAGCAGCGAGTTTTAATTAATGTGTTTGCAACACTGATCCAAAATGTTCGAACGTTGCGACGAAAGATTTTTTTGCACCAATGGAAAATAAAAATGTTTTTGTGTTAAAACGCACAGTGCATTTTCTAATACCTATCAAAATGATATCAGATAATAGAAAATTGAACAATTCACAATAATTACATACGTATATAACTAGAATGTGTTCATTATCACGCCGCACGGCTCTGTCATAGTTATTGATTTCTTCATTTTATTCTATTTTTTTATATAAAATATCCAAACATAGTTAAATTAAGTTTTCCCGGTCGTGCTGTGAATAAATGTTTTAACTGGTGAGACTTGGGTGATAATGTGCTGCTCAAGATGAAAACTAAGAATTTCCTCTTGTTTTCGACAAGTGTATTCGCGATTAGCATTTTCCTGATAGTGTTTCATTCCCAGCCGCCGCAGTCCATCCAGAGCATCGTCTCGCAAACTCACCAACATCTGAAAGATTTCCAAGTAAGTTACTTTTTTCCCTGTACTTTGTACATATTTTCAAAGTGGCCTTCAGACTTCCATAATAAATATATGAGAATGATAAATTAATTAATTCGGTAATAATAAATGATACACTTTAAGGTATCTATTTCATAATAACTGGTTCTTTAGGACGAATCATAGTAGCAGCAGATGTGACGTTAGCTACAAGCTGCACAATCTCCAATCAACTTGCAGCTTTATGTGAGCTTCAGTCAGGATTGAATATTGCGGAGCTTGTAGCTAACGTCATATCTGTCGTCTTGTATGATTCGGCATATACTTGTATTAAATTTCCAGTTAGCTAATAGCACAGATAGAGATGCTCGTTATTGCATTATTGTAAATCATCTTTTAATGAAACTGATTGAGACCTTCAAAATTCTCTATAGTTCATGGTGTACATGTTGTGAATATTATAGGAAAACATGTGTGATAGCAGATGCCATAAATTTCTCTTGCAGCCTACACCATCATAAACTAACACTGCATTCCTCCTCCTCTTCTGCAACAGAGGTGTCTACAATTGGAATAGGTTGCCTGAGGATGTAATCTCAGCAAGGATTTTAAACACATTTAAGAATAAACTGGACCTTTGGATGAAGAAGGAAACAATTTCCTTGACTCAGAATTAATACTAGGATTTATTGAAACCATATAGTTTTGCTCTGATTTATATGTATAGCTCTCTAAAAATTCACTTTTGCTCTTTCAGAGGAAATTGAGATAAAAAATCTGATGATCAAAGTATTTCTATTTATACTGTTGATGATTTTAACTGGGATAATCTACATTGATATTGGACCTTTAAATTTTGACACCTAGGCCTTTCCTGCACTTAAGAATGCACAGAGAATGGCAGCCAGTGTGCATGAGTAAAAGTGTGTGTGTTTGCAGGAGAGGCTCCAAAGCATGGCAGCTGGTGTGCGTGAGTAAAAGTGTGTGTGTTTGCAGGAGAGGCTCCAAAGAATGGCAGCCGGTGTGCGTGAGTAAAAGTGTGTGTGTTTGCAGGAGAGCTTGCGCGATGTGTCGGAGAAACACCTGGTGGAAGAGGAGCGCTACCTGCAGCAGCTGGGGCTGGCGGGCGCGGGCGTGGAGCGCTGGCGCAACACCACCGTGCCCGCGCTGGTGACGTACGCGCGCGGCGACGCGCACGCCGCGGCCGTCGAGTTCGTGCTGCACGCGGCCAGTCTGCCCTACACGCTGCTGCTCTACAACATCGGCCTCAAGCCCGCCTCCTTGGCCATTGTCAGTATCTCAACACTAGTTAAGTTTAACAACTCAATTTATGCATTGAAATTTTTTGTTTTGAATAATTAATTAGTGTATTTCCGCTCTGTTGTGTCTGTCTATTGCATAGTCAATAGAACTTCAATCTCTTGGTATGCAGCTTTAATTGCAGTAAGGAGATTTAACTCCTACAACATGTGCAATAGGAATTAATGTTCCTTGTGCACAGTTTGACACTCCAGCTTTTTTTACGTGTCGCGACGTATACATCATAGTAAAAGCTGCCCTGGCGCAGGTGTCGTCGTACTGCAACTCGTCGAAGTGCGCGGTGGTGGAGCTCGACCTGTCGGAGTTCCCCTCGCACGTCAGCGACGAGAGCATCCACGCCGTGCGCCCCATCATCATACAGGTATTACACTTTTTATAATCATAATCAGTCCGTTACTTTAGCCTTTTCAACACCAATGACGGTTATATTTGGTCATCAGGTTGATCGCCAACCAACAGATTAATCTGCTTGTACTTATACATATTTTGGTACAAAGGGGTTTGAACATTTGTGGCATATCCACCAGCCGCCATTATGTTTTTTTTTTTCAAAGTTTCCGTGTACGATAAAAGTGGTATATAAGAGAAGGAAACACTTATACACATAATAAAGTCTCGTACTATGGTACCCTAAAGTGTCACATTTTCGAGATATTTGGTTGTAAAGATCGTTGAACTATGCAATCTTTACATTCAAATATCTCGAGAACGTGACGCTTTAGGGTATCATAGTACTGAATATGTATTGTTTGTATAAGTGTCCCTACACATATATACCACTTTAATTGTGCGCAGAAACTAAAATAAAAAAGAAAAACATAACGGCGGCGGGTATATGCCAGCTTCCATATTAAATGTTCAAATCCCTTTTTGAATTTTTGGCAACATAGGCAAATAGCCTATAGAAAACGTTGAATAAATACCTAAATAAAATTGCAGTGGTGAAAAGGTTAAGGAGCTGGGCTGGCTCGGGAAGTCGCTCAGAACAACATGTATCCCCAAAACACCCCATCAGGTCATCAGTGCATAATTTATCGCCCCCACACTGAATAACAACACAGATTTCCATCAGTTCTTGTTATTGTGACTTGGGTTTACTAAAAATGTAGTATAGTATTGAAAAAGAATAGACGCCGACGTCAGCCTTTAGATAGAGATAATTGGCTGGTTTTATAGTATTACTTGGCTCTGTAGAGTGATAATATATGATGTTTGGGATTAATTTAACCAATGGTGGTTATTAAGACAGATAACATTAGACTAAACCAAAATTAGCTGATTATCTCATATACTAAGCGCCACACAAATTGGTGGATGGGAAGTTATGCGCAGAGCACTGCGAAAAAGCCGAAATATAGGTATGCGCGGGAGCCAGAGAACGAGACGCTGGGGCACACCCGCCCGCCAACCTCATGCCTCCCGCGCGCTCTCTACGCCCGTGATCAACACTACGATACGTGCACACCTGCGCAATAATTAGCGAATCGCGTCGAAGTGTCATCTACGGTTAACTTCTCATCCGCTGATTTGTGTGGCGCTTAGTATACCAAATGTTGTTCGTTATTTATGTGCAAGTACTGTACTTATTTACAACACAGATCGGAATATGTCTTGGCGAGTGTGGGTTTTTATAGTCAAGCTAGCTTAAACTTGGTCAATTTGCAAAGTCAGTTGCATCTTCTAGAAGATGATTTCTTAGCAGAGACTTCTAGAAAGGCTTATCTTCCGAAAGGTTTAACCAGGGCTACTCAGCTTCTTACAACGTCATTTTTCCTGTTACAATTTTCCGAAGAATTAATTCAGTCATGGCAAGTTAATTTCGAGATAGACTATAAATATTTTTATCGGCGAAAAAAAATAAGGGAATCCTAGTACCAGCTATAGATATCGAGAAAGACAATCGTATTTTATTTATTATTTGTTTATAGGCGAGCAGTATAAACTGATGTGCCTATATCAAGCAGAGTCTAATAAAATTAGTAATTATCTGTCAAGGATTTTTTTTCCTTCTTTATCCAAAGATCTAGTCTATTTTTAAATGTGTTAATAGTCTTTGCTGAGATTACATCCTCAGGCAACCTGTTCCAGTTGTAAACCACTCTGTTGCTGAGGATGTGGTGTGCAGTGTTGGTTTGTGAAGGTGTAGGCTGTAAGAGGAACTTATGGCGTCTGCTGTCGCGGTTTTTCATCGGAAAAAAATGTAGGAAAACGTAATCTGGTATTAGGTTTTCCATCAATCAATCGGCGTCTTGTCGAATCATCGCCGCATTGATACGTTATTTACTATGTAGTATTAAGTCCTCGTAAAGTGAAGTGGTGCTCGTAGCGTAGACGCGTCGCGTATCGCGGTAGATAACGCGATATCGGCCGAGCCCCGATAGCGGCGCGCGTGTGTTACTCACCCGCGATTACCGTGATTGCTCATGCTTTCGATTGATTATTCTGTCATTAGGGTTCCATTGCATTAACAGAAATATTCAAATCTGTTGTCGACGATTCAGATGTCACTCAAATAAAAATCAGCCAAGTGTGAGTCGGACTCGCACCAAGGGTTCCGTATGGTATGGGATAGGTATGATGCGTATGGGCCCCTTTAGCTCCATTTCAAGTGTAACTGTTGCCGTTATTAATATCGAGCGGCAAAGAAATCACGTTCGTTGTATGAGTATACGTTTAGTATTTGTTGTTATAGCATAGCGGTAAAAATAAATATCTGGCTATCACGATTCATGAGATATCTACAGCCTGCCGGGCTAGTACGCGCGCCACGAAATATTTCTTTCCTAGTGTCAGAACGAGACAGCGTTATGGCAAAGTATATATGTATCTGTTACTTTTTCACACGTCGAAATGAGTTCTTTTCGTGGTCGCATACTTTACTAGCTGGTGACAAACAGACAGACGAAGTTGATCTAATTGCCTACAAAAGGAATTGTCTACGGAACCCTCCTATCGTGTCTCGACTCTCGTCAGTGCTTGCTCATGATAAGTTATTCATGTTATCGCAATTATGTTGTACTTATGAATTATAAATAACTAACACATGAATGAACAAAGTTCGGATACTGATCATTGATTTTTAGTAGCCGACTTAATACAAGTGGAAAATATAAATCTTAAAGGTGCGATAGTCTAGTAAGAGAACATAGCCTTAGAATATTACATTCTTTGGTTCAAATCTCAGTCACGTTCCTAAGAGTTCCTTGAAATTTTAAGGAAAACGTTGTGAGGAAACTTGCATACGTACGGATAAAAAATAGCTATACATTGCAAAAATGACTCTGAGATACTGTCCAAAAACATGATGACGATGATCGAAAATACTTGGGTGAGACTGGCGCAATATACGGAAAACAAAATAAGGAGGCTTATGCCTTGCAGTGGGCTAAAACAAGCTGTCCATGATAATGTTTATGTAAATCTATAATATATGTGTCCTTTTGTGGTGGACATCCCGCGCGTTAGTTATATAGAATCAAATGTTTCGAATGCACATTCCTCATACGAACAGCCAGAATGTGGAACGCTTTACCTGGGTCTGTCTTCCCGCTAAAGTACAACGTGGATGTCTTCAAATCCCGAGTAATAGGTATAGGTTTCTAGGTAAGCGTGTTACACCCTAGACCGCACATCTGCTTAACATTGTGTGTAGTCAAAGGCAAACCTATTACGAAATAAAAAAATAAATTCAAACTCGCCACTGGGTCAGCTTGGTGTGTTGGATTAACACATAGGCTACTTTTAATCTCGGGATAACGCGGGTAACACCGCGGGGCGCAGCTAGTAGATACATAAATTCACGGTCTAACAGTGTTTGTGCACTTGTTGCTCTCGAGTCAGGTGCTACAACGTGTTATCTTTTATCTACCCTTATCTTATCAGCAGGCATACACCATAAAACTAGGCGTGTAAGGCGTGTTTTATAGTACTTGCACCACAGCCGCTGTTCTACAGAAACTATTTGACGATAGTGAACCAGGCTGATGTGTCACATTTTTTAGCATTGTTGGCACAATTGCTTGGAAAACCATTTGGTTCGGGTATTTAAAAACATGCTGTAATGTAAAAAAAAAAATGATACTTAGATCAGTCTGGTTATGTCGTTATTTATCTGGAATATGAAGTACCTAGTATATTTTATTTCCAATTTTACTAAATTTTAATAAATAAAATTTGTCAAATTTATTACTAGGTACATGTCAATTTAAAAAATAAATGCAAATAAGAACGAAACTTACAAATTCAAGTCAATTACCCGCCCCTCATGGTTCCCGGTGAAAAGGTGCCCATAATGCTAGCAGCATTGCCACGCTGAATAGCGATAGACATCCTTTGCACCAAGAACCACCCAGAGCGGGAGTCACCTCCTCTGTCCCTTATCCTCCGCCCAATTTCACGAACCAAAGCCTTAGCCTCGGCCCCCCAACTGCCCATGGTCTCAACCGCAATGGGCACAAAGTCATAGAGCGGTTCCATTGCCGCATACTTCACCCGCTTTCTACCCGCAGCCTCCTCCGCCGCAGCTGCCGGGGTGTGGACGGTACGACCCAGGTGCGTGGAGGTGGTCCCACACTAAGCACTTGCCGTTTTTCCACAGGCACCAACGTCAAGCCGTCTGGTCTTTTACCATCGGATCTACTAAGACCCGGTGGTTCCAACACGCAGGGGACATTGGCCGATATAAATGCTCTACGAACTATGTCGTTGAGGGCATGATGTCGCGGAAACCTACCCGTGCAACGACGACAATTCAGAGCATGATGGCCATCAGCTTCTACCATGGAACCGCAGATGCATTTGTGCGATTCACACACCTTGCTGCCCAAACGGAGAGCCACTGCCACACGCAAAGAATCGTCGTCTAATAACGTACCTATGTGAGGTGAAGGTAGCGCGTGCAACCATGCCCCAGATTCTGACTGCGACACAGCCCTGATCCTCGCCAAATCGGCCCCTGTAAAGGATCCCAGCATTTGTGAGAGAGCCTTTTTAGCACCGACGTCATCCCATGACCCCTGAGCCCGAAAAGCTTCAGCATTCGGAATATCCATGCCGAGACCAGTCCAGGCCGTCATCGCATCAGACACAAAAGGTATACAAGGCCTGTCACCATTTAAACCAAGGATGATAGCAACCAGACCCTCAACCCCATGCGCCGACGCCAAGAAGGCCGGCAGTCCAATATCATGCGCACGGCGCACTCCAAGACCCCCATGCCGTATTGGTAACGTCGCCTGGGTCCACTGCGACTCGTTAAGGGAGACGTTAAGAATGGACTCAAACTAAATTAAATTTTCTCGAATTTATACAATATCTAATTATGATTCGTTTTTACTTTTGATCATTATATTCTATCGAAGTTTTACAGTCACAGTTGGGCCGTAAATCCGTATTTTGTATTTTACAAGTGAATTAAAACTATCAAAGAAACAAAAAGATTAAACTCGGATTTACTACTCCAAAATAACTCTGTGTTTATAATGTCGTTACAATATATAAAATTCGCAAATGAGATAGAGGGCGCGTAGCTCTGTTTCTGTGTGAAATATATTTACTTACAACTCTTTTCACATTTTATAGTACACATTAATAAGCATGTAATGAGGTACTTTGTGCCGTTTTAAAACTGTCCAATATATTTCCTACTAGGACGTAAATTCTTGTAACTGTGCCAGACATTACTGTGGTCTATAGTACTAACTACCTTTTTCCCGCGACTTCGGCCGAGTGATATTTTGTTTTTGAAGTATCCCGTATGAACCTTTTTTTTTTCTGGGATAAAAAGCAGTTTTACGACACCCTTTCTGTTAAATTATATGTTTGCAACGCCCTTACAGGGTATGTATACCTAGCTATTAAGATTGATCTATACATAATGCAAGAAATAAATAAATAAATACTAAACTATATATATGCTTAAAATCAAGTCGATCCTTCCCTCAGGTGCTGCGCGAAAAAGTAGAAACAAACCAATAAACGAACAGACACACTTTCATATTTACTATAATACAAATATAAGTATGTAATGATAGTAAACGAGTCGTTCCTTTCGTGTTATTCCATAATATCCAGCTTTATGAGTTTCGGAGTGGCGACAGTTAATCGCGCTAAACGCGGGTGCGGCGTCGGCGGCGTCGGCCTGGACTCGTGGCCTCGATGGGTGTCTAATTACTTCATTGGGCTTTTATCGATACCGGCGATGGGGGCGATAAAATACGGCATCAAAATGTAAATTGTTCCGAGAAGTTGGAAAAATCTTGTCTTTTGTAGTTTTTGCGAAAAGTTTTGAGTAATTTTTTTTTCAATATATTTCAATAAAGAAGAAAAAGATCAGGATTTCAATTTGCCTGCTCGTGTTTAGTTTTGGTTTGTTCCGATGTTACCTGATTGTATCCCCTATGATTATTTTATACGATATTTAAGTTTGACTCGTGATGCACAGCGGTGATAATATGTGTGTTGTCGTGCAGCACGCGCTGAGCCGCGTGGGCGGCGTGATCTTCAGCGAGTCGTGGCTGCGGTGGGCGGGCGGCGCGGCGGCGCTGGGCGGCGCGTGGGCGCGCGCGGTGGGCGCGGGCGGGTGCGGCGCGTGGCCTCGGCGCGCCGCCGTGACGTCGCTGACGCACCCGCGCATGTTCCGCTACCTGCACGCCAGCCCCGAGGACTTCCTATTCGTGCAGATGGTAGAGGCCACGCGGCTGGCGGTGGCGCTGCCCGCCGCCGCCGACCTCATGCGGCCGTGGATCCGCTGCGCGCTCACGCTGGACTGCATTATGCCGCTGGGCGCGCAGTCGGCCGGCTGCCGGTTCGACAAGAAGCCGCAGTACCGGTACTCGGGCTGCCACGAGCAGGACGCCTCCGCGCTTAGCATCATCCTGGGGCTGCGCTCGGGGTTCGAGGAGTCGCGGTACGCCGTGCGCGGCCCGGCGGCGACGGGCTGGCGGCGCGTGCCGGACGCGGCGGCGCGGCGCGCGTTCGCGGCGCGCCGCCGGAACCTCACCGAGCCCGAGTCCACGCCCGCGCCGCCGCCCACGCCGCCCGCCGACTCGCCGCCGCCCACGCCGCACTGATCCCGCTCGCTGGCGGGGCGGGAGACCTGACCGTTGTCATAGAGATCGCACGTCGCACCGTTTGCCATAGCTTTCCTACGTTTGTATTACCGTTATTCGATATGTCTCGAACGAACGGTGCGTCCCCGTTGACGTCGTATTTAGGTAGTTAATTATTTCAAATTACAGGTGAATTTTTAGTGGCTTCGCATGTTACAATGTGATCGCGTAGTGCGCGTGGGATCGTTATTGTACCCCAGTGACGTAATCGTACGTTCGAATTTATGAATGTTGTAAATTGTTTTAATTACTTTAGAAAGTGATAATTTGTATTATTCTCTAACGCGCTATTCGTTTTGGACATTTAGCGTTAATATGTGTAATATTGTATCGATTCCTTAGATATTCGCGCGAGAGCAGACTCGCAATACTCATTAGATGTGTTAAATAGCCCAACGAACAGTGTGGACTATTGATATGTATATTTATTTAGTTTTAGTAGCGGCGAGTGCAAGGTTGTGAATCTGTTTTCACGCCGGGATCGAGGGGCCGATCGCCTACTTAGTCCGTAAAGTACAATGTGATATACTTAAGATTTAGTTATAAATGCGCGACGTAGGAGGAGCATGTCCCGCCCGCTACCACGCTTTGACTGCGAACTCTTTGCTATTTAAATGAAAACTTGCTTTAACTTCATGCTTCACCGCGTTGGGTTACGTCTGACAAACCTTTGGCTTTTTTGTAACTTCGTAACAATGCACCAAATTGCAGTTGTTTTCATATTATATTAATTACAAAATTGTATTTTAAATTTATTTCCTATGTACTGTTAGGTACTGCATGATTTATGGAATCCGTAAAGCGTTTATTAGTAAAATCAGCTCGTATAGACGTGAGTCGCACGTTTCAACAGCGCAATTTTTTATCTTGGTATACAAAAACATGTTATTCAATTTTATAATCTACGTACGTTACAAATTCACATACAGTTAATTTTGGTATGATTTTATATACGCAAAAAGTCATCCTATAATACGTACTGTCGGTGCTTTCACTGAACAACTCAACCGAACAAAATACTGCAATTAATTCCAGTGTCAACTCATTAAACTATGTGTAGTGTTATCGTTGTCTTTGCTAAGATAATCACAAACGTGAGATAGCAAGAATAAACATGATGACTAAGAGAAATATAATTTAATCCGTCAGATTATCAAAAAGTACTAGACACGTATTTTTTTGATGAATTTATTTTTATCGTGTTTCACACACTAGGTGTATAGAAACGCGTTCGCAGGATTTGAACCTGCATCTTCTGGGACTTCGGCCCAGATGCTTTGTCCAATTAAGCTAAAACGCTCTCTGCGAAGGCGCCGAATTAGTGAGTCTTTATCATTTTTTACCAACTACTACATTGTTGGAAGCGCCATTTGTGAGAACTGCTTTAAACCAGACCATTAACGAGAAATGACGCATTGCTTAAAGTCCCGCATGAACAAGTCACATACAAATGTATAGACTTTACCCTTATAGGGTCATATGTAACTAAACAATACATGATAACTAAGAACAGTATGTAAAATTCATATGTTGCAACAAATGATTTGAGTTTGAGACTTCTGTCAGAGGAGTGACGTCACGACCCCCACTCCCAAACTTTGACAGGGTTTATCTTTCTCATTTCTTATTTGATTGACATAAAAAAATACGTATCCAATATTTTTTATAATCAAACTCGCGGACTAATTAAAATAATGATAATTACCCAGTCGTCATGTCTGTTCTTAGTGTTGTCTAACTACTACCATACAGTACAAAAGCTGTAAAGACAGACACAGACGGACGGCGGAGTCTTAGTAACAGGGTCCCGTTTTTCCCCTTTGGGTACGGAACTCTAAAAACTGACTTTTAGTCGGCACCCGCAAGTGTCATCTAAACGTGTATGAAAAATCAAAATCATATGTATTTCTATTAGTAAAAGACGGTACAATTAGTACAATAGAATTTACTATAGTTTAGTGAAATGACGCGGATTCAGGCCCAATATGTTTGCAATAATAATATGGTAGCACGAAAAGGATCTCAATTTTGTATTAAGCACTAATAATAATGACCAAATTTACAATAAATTACGCTTGGAATTTTCTACATTGTACCAATTTCTAAACTAAACATAAGCTTTCTTGGCTATTGGTTTGCTTCCTAAAAAAAGTAATAAGAATGTATGTAAAGGAACTGCTTAATTTACTGATATGGTTAGCTATAATAATACACTTAAATGGCTAGTTAAGAACAGAAGTGATCCAAGTATAGGCCTAACCAAACTTAATGGAATCTGAATTTAGCTACAAACTGCGCAACTCCCCACTTCTTATTGGCGCTGACATATGATGATACTATAGCGAAACAACTCGCCTCGTGTTCGTGTTAAAGGACATGTCCTCAAAATCTATGGAGGCTGGTATAATAATAATCAAAAATTCAAACCACAATACTCGTTACATTTCGAGAAAGTTCATATTTTTCTGAGTCTATTACAACACTTAAAAACAAAAAATAGCCCGCCAATTTATTTAAAATTATATTTGAATTTATTAGGATAAATAAATATATTTGGCTCAATAGGTAGATTATCACTAGCAACCCTGATTAAATAACCGCCAAATTGTTAAATAAAAGCATTTTTACCAATTAGACACACTTTTTAAGTATTTTTTTTTGTTTCATTGTACTAACTGGTCACACTGGTTGGTTATACTTTTTAATTTTAGCAAATTAAGAGATGAATGTGAAAGAATCAGCTATGAATGCAAGTAAAATAACGACAGAAGCACTTTATTATTGCTAAACTAGAAAAAATAATAAGCTGTATTGTTACTTTTCATACAATTTATTTTTGGCATTAAAAAAAAATTGGAGGGATGAAGAAATCTAAATAAATAATATTAAAATAATATTTTTGGGAAGCCCATAAAACAAGCTTTCAAATGATGTATATATCTTCTTGGTTCGATTTTTCTCTGAATAATATACCACTTATGGACGTCACCTTTGATTGAGCATTTTTTCGAGTAATTGAGTAAGATCAGTTTTCGGGCTTCATACACCATCCTAAAGTATAGGTAGAATGAAACATCTTGACGGATGTGAAGTCAGCTACAAACTGCGCTAAACCCAATCCTCGCGTTTTATCTGAGCTTCAGTCTGGGATGAGGTTTGCGCAGCTTTTAGATAACTTCATAGGCGCCGAGAAATTTGATTCGGTCTATACATATAGGGAAATGATCCAAGTGCTATCGAATACTTTAACTGGATCACTTCTGTTCCTCAGTAGCCAAATATAGTTTGCATTTGCAGTTAATGTAGAGGTCGAAAGCGCAATTTTTACTTGTTTGTATTATTGCTATTTGTATATACGAGTATACCCTGGCGGTCCAGGAATAGTGTACAAGCATAATGATATATGTTGTATGGAAATCTAGTCGTTGATGTAACAAATAGTTATAGGATTATGTTAATATGTATCTGGTTAATCTGGCTTAGAGACGTGGTGGTAAATAGTGCTCTGTCTACTTGTGGGACTTTGGTTATGAATCATAACCAAAGTCCCGGTTATGATTCATAAAAGAAAACAACTACCGAATGCACTGTTGTATCATAAGTTGTGAGAAATCCCATTTCCATTTGACCAAAATGATTAGCGCGATCGATAGTTGTTTTTTGTCAAGCTAGCGCCCAATGAAGGTTCTTGAATAGAGACCTCGGGGTCAGAAGGAAAAAATAAAATGGAAACATCTATATCTCTCTTGCTCTCGCTAATTGCACGGCGATCCGAATTACGTTGTCCGTAGAATCGTATACTAAGCGCCACACAAATCGGCGGATAGGAAGTTATGCTCAGAACGCTGCGCAAAAGCCGGAATATAGGTATGCGCGAGAGCCAGAGAAACGAGACGCCGGGGCACACCCGCCCGCCAAAATCATGCCTCCCGCGCGCTCCCGACGCCCGTGCTCACCACTACGACACACGATGTCGGAATTACACTTTTAATAATTAGCGAATCACGGCGAAGTGTCACTTCTCATCCGTCACTTTGTGTGGCGCTTAGGAATCACTGAGTCCGATCATAGGCCGCCCTTACTCTTGTAAATTTGAAAAATGAAACACTCATTGTAAGATCTTAATTCAGTCGTAGTTACATACTTCAGGTGTGGTCCCATTTAAATTTTATCTCAATAATTTTTGAAAAATCAACAATGATGTGAAAATTACTACATCGACGATGAATCCTTGCGAACTGAATTCTGTACACGCTTTAAGTCAGTGAAGCCATTTTTGGCAAAAACTGGGCAAAAGTAGTCCAGCAGCCTCCCAGAAAATCTACCTACATCAACTAGAGAGAGAGATAAAGGGCTTTTTCACGAGTTCCTCATGCTCACGATGCGCCTAGCACTATTTCCACCACAGCGTTAGAAAATGATTCCCAGGACCTCCACATTGTGTCATGGCGTATGTCATTGTTATTTTAATCTTGCATTGCTCCCGAACAATACAGTACAGTATAATAGATGTATTCTATAGATATAATGAATAACAATTCAATGTAAAATTGAAAAGAAAAATGCTAATTATGGTTATGATAGGAATCTAATGAACAGTGACTTTGTTAGAAATTTTATCCAGTGTTTATACAAAGCTCCAAAGTGAACTGCTTAAGCATTGTTTTATACTGCCATTCCTGCGTGCTGTTGCAGTTGGAGCGCATATATCGGCATTTACTAGATTTTTCAAAGCAGTAGTGCTAGAAACAAATACATATTTTCCGGCTGTTTTCCATGAGTCGCTCCTTCGAAGACATCAGTGTAAGAATTACATTAGCTATTTATTTTATATAATGTCTCAATATTATTAAACAAATGTATAATGTATGTCGCTCGAGCTTAATTCTTGGCGAAAAAAAAACAGGTGCAATTGTTAGACTATACCTACTTATTATTTTCGTGATTTTAGTGAACCAATAGTCTCTAATTTATTTTAGAGATGTCAAGGCTCGACTTAGACTAGCTTCACATCAAAGTAGAGATCGCGTCAAGCTTAATGGCAGCTGTAAATTGTTCTTCAAACTGCGCAAAACCCCACCCTTACCCCCGCTGACCCATAAATGTATTACTGCGCAACGACTCACCTCGTGGTCAGAGCCGCCATTAAGTTTGAATGTTGTTATACTAGCTTGTGAAAGCTCAAATACCCATCAGCACCAAATTTAATTATGGAAACTAGCGTGGTTTTCGCACATTTTAATCAAAGTATAGCACAGGTGTTACTCACGCTTAATTTTAGTAGATAACTGCTATTATAGTTTCGATCGCGTTTAGCCTTCTTTTTCAAGGTTGGAGTCATTGAAGTATCATTCTGATAGTACTAGCACGCGGGCTCGTCTCGACAGTGCTATGCGCGTGCTAGTTTCACTGTTATACCTACTTATCTATGCGAGACGAGCCCGCGTGCTAGTACTCCAACCCTGAAAAAGATCGCCAAATGCGATCGAAACTATTATAGCAGTTATCTACTAAAATTAAGCGTGAGTAACACCTGTGCTATACTTTAATTAAAAGCAGCAAAATTGTAAAAAATATACTCTGAAATGAGTAATGTAGTATAATTAGCGTTTTAGATATTAAGCTCTGATGTAATCGATCTCCGATTGTGAAACGCAGCTTCTATACGCATATCTACATTATAATATTATATTGAAAAGTGAGAATTATTTATTAAACGATCCATTACGATTCGGAATTCACGTATTTGTTTTATTTAAAATTATAAAATAATTTATCACCACATTAAACCCGATTACAAAGGCGCCAGCGTAACTATATTAGCTAAATAGCATAGTTCTGTTTCTTTTTCACTTAAGGCATTCGATAGAGAGAACGCTTTTTACGCTGCTTATATTTACGCTGGCGCCTCTGTAATCGGGATAATTATGATCATTTTATCATCATTATTGTGTTTTTCCCTATATTTATTTTGTGTCGATAACGTTTGTTGGACCCGCTTGTATTTTTAAAAATGTGGCTAGTATCATTACCTACATCAAAAGTAAAAAAAAAGAGGTTTTTAAAAATAATATTTTTAAGTAGTTGTGTCATGGTTGTGTCACAAGGAATAGCTAAAAAAAAATGTATATAGTTGTGCTTAGTTGGACATAGTTGTGCCATTAGGAAAACGTATTTTGGATGTAACAACTAGTTGTGCGAAAGCAGTCTCTTATGATTTATACTCTTTTATCATCATTTGTGGCATTAATGTTTATCATTTAAGATTTAGGTTAATTATATTCATATTTAATATTTTTAGAATTAATTCCAACCTTGACACAGTGGGTACATGGGTAAAAAGAAATTACTCCACTAGTGAGTGAGCCTGGGTGAACGGGTAGCGAGCCAAACCAACTAAGATATTGTTCAAAATTATATTCATTTCATTTAACATAGTCATGAGTAAAACTATTAACACCACAATACATTTAGTTAACGACATAATTCTCTACAAATAAAGTTAGTACGTTGAGTGCATTTGGAAGGTACTATGCAAGATAGAATAATTATGCACTTTCGTTCAATCCTCGACCGGAAAGAGAAAACATGTAAATAATAATGCATGTTATCATCAAGTACCTAACCAAAAGGAGTCGACACGCCTAAGCACCGAAGTCTGCCAAGTGGGGGGGTGAAGAAACGCACACAAACCAAAATATAAGCAAGTTAACACGCACACAAATGTAATTAACTAACACTAGCTGAAAATTAACGCAACACAAGCGCAACCAGACCGCTATATTTATATAAAGAGCATGACCGCCGGTCGCGTACTTTTGGCAGAGGGGTACGCTTTGCAGTGTCGACTCCTTTTGGTTAGGTATTTAATGCTTGTTATAAACGATTTTGGCACAACAAACAATACTGTAATAATTTTTCTATGTAGCTGCAGCTATAACAGCCCACACAAAATAAACGGCATTCAAGATCATATCAATATTTCATACATCAAATATTGATAAAACTCTTCAAGAAAAATAAATCATTAAAAAATTATAGAATTGTACTTAGTAACTACAAAAATAATGTACAAAAATCTTATGTTTCACTGTGCATTGACTAGACTCAACATTTTGTGCTTCCAACGCTAAACAACTAGGTACATATTAACAAATAATTATTGCTATTACAGTATCTAAGTCTTAAGAGGTAATATATTTAAGCCCAGTAGTAATTCTGATAAGATTACCTAGAAAGTGATGTTGGTATACATGACTGTGTTACGTACTAAGAGAGCTGCAACTGGCAAGTTTACAGGGTTAGATTCAACTATAGTAACAGTAGACAAAACTACGGAAAAGAAATAAATAGGGTAAGTTCATATATGCCGAGTGGCTAGCCCTGGTGTCAGAGTTTAAATGGAATAGCAAAACAGAGCAGTATTATTTTTATGTACAAAAAGCCCGGTAACACGCTGTAAAGTAAAATTATAGAATTTTTTTTTTAATTTTTTAAAAAAAAAAGTCCTCAGGAACCTACAGCATTCAATCAGAAAATAATGATTCACTTACTTTTATTCCGTGGCTTTAGTTAGCTGTGCTTACTGGGCAACCCTGTGTGTAAAGCAGCTAAGATCTTCTAGTAAATATAAAATAACCACATTTATAACAAATACAGGGTTATAGAACTGGTGTACTAAGCCAATAGAGGATGATTAAGACTCGTTATGAATGTACTATGGGGCCAAATCGAAATTCGAGGAAAAAAATTTGCTGTTTCATACATTTTGTCAATTCCGAGTGTAGTTTTGTATGGAACAGCTATTTTTTTCTCTCGTCTTTTGGGTTGGCCCCATAGTAAATGTTCATAACGATGGTCTTAATCACCCTCTTTTGGCTTAGTGCACGGTAAGCAGATAACCCTGTAGAAACAAACAACGATACATTGATTAAAAATTTAAAAGTAGTTTCTTAGTTTAATAATATAATAAGACTGCTCTATACTCCATAAAATTTAACTTGATCTCTGCGACAGTTACATATTGACATATTTAGAGTTGGGATAGTGGTGGAAAAAATCGTTTTTCAAACAACGTTGTAATGATATCGAATGAGTAGTTGAAGGTGAGAAATTTGATTTTATTTACTTACTATTATTTAAGATCAAGTATGTACACATGTAAATAATGTTATGATATTAATTAAATACTCATAATAATGTAACGATAGTATTTATCGACGTTTTTCACTATTATCGATGCTAATGTAACATATAATTGGGTTTAATTTAATTACACATGTAAAAAATGTTATGATATTAAAATATACAATAAAATTAATGATAAATTAAGTTTTATATAAAATATCGTCAGTATAAACTATCGATATTTTAAATAAAACTCTATCTAAAACTCTGTGGTCACGATCATTCGTCGCCCATCACTAATCGGCATGCCCATAAAGTATGACATTGACAGGTACTGTCTGTACTATTAAGACATTCAGGACTTCATAGGCGTGATTTTTCTGACAGCTGTCGCAGAGATCAAGTTAAATTTTATAGAGTATGAGATAAAATATATAGTGGGATCAGCTTCTGCCTACTCGCACCACAAAATAGAAATCGATTTTGGTTGTGCTGGACATGTACGAAACAAGTTCGCAGAGCATGGGTGCGCGGTAAGGCATTTTTTTCAATAGGTTTTCATCTGCATCATTCTAATAAAGGCGATTGATTAAATTTTCAAAATTAATTGAAATACATCGTTCAATACCTAATCTAATAAAGCCTAAAATTTAGGAGAAATATCCTATAAATTCAGCATTATATTTTTGCTAGCTTGCATTTTGTAATGCTATTTTTTTACTACATTGTGTAGTCGTGACCTTATTGTACACATTATTTACGTATTTATAATTTATACAATACAACATGTATAAATAAAACTACTTAAAAACAGGTACACATTACGATAAATTAAGGTGTATAACCACATATAGTAATTATCTATAAATATCAGTATTTTACACTATTAGTGCCTCATACATTTATAGCGAAAATTTGCTAAGTACCTACCATAAAATTTCTGTCTAGCTACCAAATAACCACACACAAAGAATGAGACAATTTAAAACTATTCTTGGGACTTCGTAATAATTACTTTTATAGTTCGTGAAGGATCTGTGCAATCAACATTTCTCATAAAACCCAAAAAGTGTAGTTACATTAACGTTGCAATTCGTATAATATTTACTTACGAGCTTTTACAATTTGTAGAGTGTGTAAATGCCTCAAAACATCGATATGCTCGGTGGTCCCGTGGGTCCTATTCTTTAGGTTTCTTTTGGTCTTCTGGTTTCTTCTCCTTCTCGTCGTCCCTGAAGAGAAGCGGCGTCATGCCGAGGATGCAGCCGAACGTGATGCCTAGTACTCGACCCTGGGGATCATACACGTTTTTTTCAAAGTCAAAGTTTTTTATTCGCAATAATTGTGGTTACAAAAGGGTCTTAATAATAATTGTATAGTTCAAACACAATTAGCAAGTATGGCGTGCGAAAATTAGTGCAAACATCGCAAATATTATTTGTTTCGTAAGCATTTATACAATTAAAATTTATATGAACACCGGATACAACTCACGATTATTTGAGCGGTCGAGCCGCTATGCGTCCGACCGGTTTCAGAGTAGTTAGTACTCTTTCTTCAGGGAATACGCGCGCCCCCGACAACGGACGCCCGCGCACTGGAGTCAGCGACGGCCGTGAGCTGGGCGGCGGCTCGCGCCTCCCGCGCCACTGCCCTCGCCTCTCGCGCCTCCGCAGCGCGCGATCGGCTACTCGTTACGGGTGCTGGATGGTTTTCTTCTGCTTCTTCTTCCTCCGATGGCACATCTTGTGCTGAACAACCTCCGTCCACACACCATACACTGACTGTGTCCAGCGCTAAGCCTTCTGACACAAAACTCTGCTGCTTAGTGTCGAGTAGAGGCGAGGGCAGTGGCGCGGGAGGCGCGAGCCGCCGCCCAGCTCACGGCCGTCGCTGACTCCAGTGCGCGGGCGTCCGTTGTCGGGGGCGCGCGTATTCCCTGAAGAAAGAGTACTAACTACTCTGAAACCGGTCGGACGCATAGCGGCTCGACCGCTCAAATAATCGTGAGTTGTATCCGGTGTTCATATAAATTTTAATAATGAATCCTCACGCTAGTTTTAATGAAGTAATTTATACAATACATACAGTGCATATGATGTACTCTACAAAAATTCTATTATTATGATAGTAAGTAGAATTGTTAATGCAGCTACTTATCTGTACACACCAAACATTAAAATAATTATACAATTTGGGTATAGAGCATAAAAATGACAGATAGACGTTTAAGGACTGTATCTATTTGAATTGAAATCTAGAAACTGTTTAAGTTTGTAAAAATTGTGTTCCAGCAGATATTTGAAAAGGTGAGTTCTAAATTTTCGAAATGTGAGTGATTTCAAAGATTCTGGAATTTTATTATAGATTTTTAAGGCCATTATGTAGCAGTTTCTGCGATACAACTCGTTATTACACTGCGGAAAGATTAAGCGATTTGGATATCTTGTACAATAGCTTCGGTGATTTCCTAACTGATTAAAATGTTCGGGATGCTTCTTAACAAATGAACGGATTTCAAAAATATATATACATGGAAGTGTAAGTATGCGTATTTTTTTAAATAGAGGCTTACAAGATTCTCGAGGCCCGACACAGCATATAGCTCGGATACAACGCTTTTGAGCTTTAACCTTCCTATACTCGCGTCAAATTTTGTAACACCTATACCCGCGCACGGTGTCACAGACCGTAACTTTGGGTCCCATTTTTTTTTATTATTAGCAGTATAAGCTACATAGGTATATTTTTTTCCTGTAGCCATATAATTTAACTACAAAATAAACTTAGTTAATCGTACTATTAATTTATTATTGTAATGTCTATCAGACTTCGCGTGACAGCCTTCAAAAATATCAAACTTTTGTTCAAGTGTAGAAAAAACTGACTAAAATCTGTACTCAGTAAAAATCATCTTAGTACCTTATTAGTTGAGACTCGAGATGTAGCTATCAAGATTTTAGACCATAAAATGCCAATTAATGTATAATCAATACAAACATTTCATACACATTTTTTGTTGCACTTATACTCGCGTCGGTCTCACGGACCGATTGGCGCCAAATACACCCACACGCCGTACTTGCACAAACTCGCTCAGCGTACTGAAGTAAAGCTATCAACAAATGAGGCAGCTAGCAAAAAGCTCAAAGCAGGTGCATTGCTTGAATATAAAATAAATGCGAAATAATATTTCGTCGGTCTCACAGACCAACGCGCGAGTATAGGAAGGTTAAAGGACTTAGAACTGAGGCTACATAACCATGATAAGCCATGAGAGATGTATTTTGTGATGAGGTCAAGGATAGCCTACGAAGTGCAAATGTAAATCTGCTGAGTTTTGAACATATTTTATCAATTTGAGCTTTCCAATTACAATGCTTATCAACAATAATGCCAAGGAATTTTGCTATATTAGTTTCTTTTATTCTTATTCGTTTCATCAAATAAAGGCTTCCATAAGATCGCATAGGCCGGATGACTAGCCCTATTGCGTCTTCCCATCTATACAACGCCCGAACACAGCCATAGGAAACTGCTCGCGTATATATTGTAATGTTGTTTTAAAATCGGTTATTACAAACCATACATGAATTTTGCGTACTGATCGTGTATAGTTTGTAACGTGGATGCAAGCGTCGCGTCTTTCAATTTTATAGAACGCCAGAACGCAGCCATAGGAAACTACTCGCGTATATAGATATAATATTTGTTTTAAAATCTATTATTACAATACATACAATTCCGAAACATACACTATTAGTCCGTATGTGTACTGGCGCTGTACACTATGGAAAAACATAATACTTCTACGTTACTACAAAGTATACGCGAGTATTTGTACTGCTCTTGTATGGTTTGAAAGAACTTAGTAAAAAACTTATTTCCAATCTATACGTGATTAGTTTCATACCCTTATGTTCTGGCCTTGTATAGAATGGAAAGACGCAACCTTACTACCTTAGGGACGTAATTCAAAAAATGTATTGATAACAAAATCGAGGGATACAGCTAGATAGTTGATGCATCTTCATATCTATCATTAATATCCAAAATTCAATTACACTGCTAGATAGCTAAAGTATCAAATAACTTATGCTATGTAAGAACTGTCATACATCGCGCGTGGGGGAAGCGCCGCCATTTAGGTCTTTGGGATGGCTAAACAACTAGGGCCCACAATTTAAGGTGTCATGGGAGCCACGGTAGCGCTCCGTTGGAAATGCAACCCACGATCAGCAATCCGAAGACTGACCGTGCTGAATGCTGCTTAACTTTGGTGATCGCTGACAGACACCTAATCAAATTACTTGAAATTACGCTATGAGCGCTAAGACTTGCATAGAGGGTAGGTTTATTACTAAACATTCTCGAGTACACACTAGCTCTACATCTAATAGGCGTAACAACACAAGATGGAGACTGACGACCTTATTGACACCGCAGTGTGGGGCTGGATGCCGCTTCCAACCAGTCTTAGTGGAGATTTATAAAGGAGGTCTATGTCCAGCAGTGAACGTCCTGAGGCTGATATAATAATAATGAGGGACAATTAATAAGATACACGACGCGTTGGGTGGTTGTGTTATGAATGACGTATGGTGCACGTCATTCATAACACAACCACTTTGAATTGAAAGCGCAAGGCACCGCCAGTGCCCCAGTACCTACAGTTTGCTAAGACAAGGTTTGTGAATCAACACTCACATATATGGCGAGGATGTTTCAACTCGACAACACGCCTCACAAAGCACTTCGATTTCATAAAAATGTCCTATGTCATAAGGTATTCAAAGTTTGGTGGGCACTTAGCTATCTATTTGGATTAAAGATTATGTATCCACACTACATTGTATTTGTATTATGTGGGGGCCGTAAGGTTATTTATCAAATAAGAGTGTGTAGACCAAATCAAACTTTTAGGCGGTGAAATTGGCTACAAGCTGTGCGAAACCCCATCTTCGCACAGCTGTTAAATGAGTTCCAGTCAAGATTGGGTTATACGCAACTTGTAGTTAACATCACAGCCGCCAAGTACTTTGATTTCGCCTATGGCACGGCGGTCATGTTTGTTGGTGTAGTGGGCGTGTCGTAGTGTGGGTGCGTACCGCGTTAGAGAAGCGGCGGCTGACGGGCATGTCGAGCTGCACGGGCGTGAGCGCGGGCGCGCCGAGCCCCACCATGGCGGCGGCGCGCTCCACGTAGTACGAGGAGCCGATGCCGATGATGTCGCTGAAGGTGTTCCCGAGCGCGGCGGCCGCCATCGTCGACAGCGTGATGTATGCGCTCATGCTGCTCTCGATGCTGTCGCCCTGCACACATAAGGAGTTGAAAACAGCGACAAAGACGCTGTCGACACTAATGTACCAACATAGCACAAACAGATTCGTTTGAGCTGTGTTTGTTTGTGTTAATGTCGAGGCTGTTGAGCGTTATATGAGCACAGTTTCAACTTTCCAGCATCTTTTCTGACATTTAGACATTCTGACAGATAGTAGCATTACTGAAAACTAACATGAATTGTATGTTGTTACCCCCGACATTATCAGGGATCAAAACAATAAATAAACTAAGCATTCTAAAATAAAGAATGCTTTGCAGTGATCAAACGTTTTAAGGATTTGCCACACTGGATGCATTCTGTGATCAAGTCAAATTAAACGCAGCCTGCATTATGTATGAACAACGTTGTCAGTCTCTATATATTTCGTATAGATGTGCGATCACATCGAAAGAACATCAAGATGCGTACAGGCATTCAATTTGACCTACCCACAGAAAGCAGAACGCATCCAGTATGCCAAATCCTTTAAAGTAAACAGTTAAGTCAGTTTTTGGCTAAATTATATCCAATAGGCAATTAAAAATATACAATGAAGAATAAATATGAACACTTACAGCGATCAACATAATGAAGTTATCCAAGAACCCAAATCCAATGAATGGTATTGAATTTGCCAGCGACACTGAAAGCAAAGTTACTGGTCTAAAAACTATGTAGGTAAAATACAGTTGCTGATCATGTACACTAAGTAACAAACTTACAGTGGAAAAGCTCTTTGGTTGTGGGCTTTGGTACTGTAGCAGCTGAAATAAAAAAATAAATTATATTAATCTGAACTCTAAAATCTTAGGTAATAAAACAAGAATATTTTCAATAAGATTCCATATTACACTGAAATAAAAGTAATGAATAAAATGAAGCAACAAAATAAAAATAAGTACATTCAGATCTGATCAATTCACTGAAATAAAAGTTATGGACAAATTAAGCGCAACAATACAAAAATAGCATAATAACATCTAATTAATTCTTTGATGATGTGCTGCAGTACAAAATCATGAGATCATTCAAATGAATCATCAAGCTCAAAATTCTTGGAAGTGCTCACTAAACTACAGCAAATAAAACTGGTTTCACATTACGTGAGTAACAAAATTTTGGCTAAATGTCTACTTTTTTCTCTACGGGGCAATAGCTAAAAATACTATTTGGCAGGTCAGGCCTTCCAAACTTACATTTCTCATTCTGGACAGCCCATTGGTCTGCAGTAACACAGTGTTTTGTTAAATTGACATTGGAAGTACCATCTTTACTAGATAATAAACTAAATCCAAAAGTGTGTTTGTTGGTTTATTGTTTTGTTCCTCTTTCACACAGCAACAGAGCAGTGGATTGACTTTATTTTTGGCATTTTAAAGTGTGAAAAACAGAAAGTGATATGGGCTACTTTTATCCCCATAAAAAAAAATGTTCCTGACAATGGAATGGAATTTAAAAAAATGAAATACAACATGGACAAAGGCGTAGGCAAAAGCTAGTTTCCTATAAAGAACTTGTATTATGTCCCCAATGTTAATTGATATTTCCACTGTCATGTAGCATAGTTTTAAAATTTGCTGCATTTAGAAAAACTTATTCAAAGTGAACTAAAATATATAGAATTAGTTTTTCAAAATGCCCTATAAATAATGTGAGCAAAACAGCATGTAAATATTTTCCACAAAACTCAGTTAATCAGGCATAAGCTTTATTTATTTCCTCATTCTACATGATAAACATAATTAGGTAAATATGTGGTTGGGTTAGTTAATAACAGCTTACATGAAGCTCTTTAATTTATGCAAATAAATCAAACCATAAATATTGCTGCGGGTTAATTTGTAAAGGTAGTTATTTAGAGCAAAGATACTAGGTCATTTACATTTACCTTGCAATTAAAGATAAAAATAGTCATGAAGTCAATGACATCATCTAGAGAATACTAGTAAAAACCAGTCTCATTTGTTTGTTTACAAGAGCATGGTTACTCACCATATTTCTTTTTTAGCCAATCTTCCGGCACGGGACAGTATGAGCCGGTGGGGTCCACATCTCCTAACGTCGGTACTTTGCTGGGTCTTCCAAACTTACTTCTCCATTTCTGGCCAGCCAATTTGTCTGTGTACATTAAAGTTTTTATTATGAGTTAAGACTTTTTCTAACTCTAATGTAAAAGAAAAATATAAGATTTCATCGATGTATCATAAAAATAAACTGTACCTTCGAATTCAACTTTAATTCTGTTTGATTCATATTCTTGTAGGGCATTGTGCAGCAATTTCCTTTCATCATCTGTAAGATTCAAAACCAATTCCGTGGCGTGCACCTTCGTCATGGGTCCGGTAATCTGCGCCGGGTCTTCGAAGTCTTTCGATGTCGGTCCCAATCCTAAATTACGAATTTTCACAGCAACAGGTGCAAATAATTTGAAACTTGGACCTCCAATAGTAGCACTGTGTCGCACTTGCAACTCTGAGCGACTTAGGTGACAGCATGTATAAAACAACGAAGGAGATGCATTATTGTTGAGTGTTTTTAGGAGCCGTGCAGCTCTCATTTCTGTTATTTGTCGTAAATTGGATGCAGCAGAAGCCACTATGCGAAATGCAAAATCCAAAACCAAAAATCGAATACGTTCCGTTTCACGCTTTCGAGTATTTCACAGATGTTTATCTCAACTCAAATGTCAATCACGCTGTCAATGATTTTTTTATTCATTATAAATTGTTGACTTGCTGTTGACACACTTTTATTAAAAATAGCAACCCGTAGACAGCCGCGGGCTCGGCTGCGGCCTAATGTTTGAAGGCTCCATCAAACACAGGCGGTACGAGCGGTAGAGCGGTACGAGCGGTAAAGGGCGGTACGGCAGTACCGCGACCGGACCTGTGTGAGCCCTTCTTATATAACCAGTACAATACAGATGCCCGCCCGTCTGCTATACCGCTCGTACCGCCTGTGTTTGATGGAGCCTTGACTAATCACAAGAACTGGCTTTCTTCTGTGATCACAATGCTCGAGAGCTCTAGATCTTTAGGTGGATAACTAAGCCACAGCTGCTCCTGCTGCTGTCTGTGGAATGCTGATGAGTGACGGCTATGCACGGCGGCGGTCAAGAATGCTTTTTGATTGTTTACGAATGTATATTGAACAACTAAGTTTCCAAAATCTCAAAAGAATTTTAAAAAATCCGACTCGATGTTAATGTCAAACGTGGATGACGGTTGTAAAAAATATAAATGTCAAATCAATCAGCTGCTTGCGGATATCATTTCTGTCATTCTGTCAATTTCTGTGAGGTCATAAAAATGCAGATGAAAACTTAATTTTAATATTTCTCCATGTATAAATTGTGTGTTAAACTTGCGTAATTTTTTAGGTAATTGGAGCAGAAATGGAAATCCAATTAGTATCATTTTAGGAGTTTTTTAACTACTTAAAAAAATCTATGTTTTGCTTTCATAACACCGACTACATGATTTGTGTTTGTTTTAGGCCAAAGTGCATTACCGAAAGGTGTAAGATAATCGAAACGAGTGTGAACAGCATCATGCACGATGTTGGAAGGCCTGGTGGCTTGGGTTTTGAACAATTACCTCGGGAAATATGTGGAAAACTTGAACACAGATCAACTCAGCGTAGCTTTGCTTTCAGGTATATTTATTTACGAACATCTTAGAACTACGTTGAGTTGTTTCGTATTAATAAATTTTTAATCATATTTTCATATCAACTCTGTCGATAATAAATGCACCAAATCGACCCTGACCAGACTCAATAATATTTCATATTATTGTTACTAGGTATATTACCTACATATTCCATCCCATTAAATAAATAACTCACTGTGGACCAATAAATTATCAATTAAATAAGTAATACAACATTTACAAACATAAATAAATATTTTCGGACATCTTACACAAGGCCTCTGACCCCAAACTAAGCAAAGCTTGTGATATGGCTGCCAGAGACTGATATACTACATATTATACTTATTTTTAATACATACTTATATAGATAGTAACTAAATAACACCCAGACATGGAGCAAACACTGTTCATCACATAAATATTTGCCCTGGATGGGGATCAAACCCACACCTCTTTGACCCAGAAGTTAGGGTCACTAAACACTGAGCCACTGAGGCAGTCTATAGTATTTAAAGGACAATAAACTAGAACCATTTCTTCTTGAAAAATACCTACTGTCTTATGCAATAAACTGAAATAGTACTGTCTTGATTGTAATTGAAGAAAACTTGTTATTGTGTATTCTATTTTTCAGTATAGCAATTTTTATATTTCACATCTTAGAATCTATAATAGATTTGCCAGTACAATATATTATATAGTATTCCATTCACTCTTATTTCTTTGTCTCTGTTTATTTCCTCGTTTACCTATTTTAATACAGGATTAAAATAGTGTAAACTAGAAATAACTAATATGGTTTTAAACTAAACTCAAATATTTAATTTCAGAAATACAAATTGTATATTACTGCAATAAATTATTTTAAACTCATTTTAGTTTCTTTAGAGAACATTGGAAGTAATCTGCAGTTGTAAAACCTTGTAATTGGTTTCTTTATAATATAGCTCAGTATTATAATGAGATAAATCTTAATAATGATGTTATAATGGGTACAGGCAAAGTAGAGCTCGAGAATCTGCCATTGAAGAAGGATGCGTTGCGTCACCTGGGCCTCCCGGTGGAGATCAAGGCGGGCTTCATCGGCAAGGTGCAGCTGCAAGTGCCGGTGCGCCAGATCCGCTCCGCACCCTGGCTCATCGCCATTGATAAACTGTATCTGGTGGCCGCGCCGCTCAACTTGGATGAGGTGTTTTTTTTATACCAATTTGTTCCATAATTTACCACTGAACTTGGATGAGACTTTGTTTTTAACTGTATATTTTTTTTTGTATGTTATGGTATCCCATAATTATGAATTGATTTTGACAATTCTTTTTTGTTTTATGGATCATAATATCATATTCTCCATTGTCCATTTAAATCCTTACCTACTAAAATTATAAATCCGAAAGTGTGTTTGTTGGTTTGTTCCTCTTTCATGCAACAACGGAGCAACAGATTGACTTGGTTTTTGGCGTGGACATAGTTTGAAAGACGGAAAGTGACATAGGCTACTTTTTAACCTGGAAAAATAAAAGGTTCCCATGGGATAGCACAAAAATAATAGAACATAATAAAAAACTCATAAATCTAAAAATGATGTTTTGTTTTTGTTCCATGGTATCAGTGTTTTGGGTGAAGTAAACCCAAATCTTTGACTTCATGCTTTTTTTTCAAATCTATGTATATGCATTTCAATATTATCTTATATATTTTAGTGTGCGGGTAAATTTACTTATGTTTTTAAAATTATAACTGCAACTCGATTTTCATTTATTTTTGATGTCATAATTGATATGAAAATTGGAAATAAAAAATATTTGGCAAGTTACATATATTGATACTCAAGAACTCAGTCTTCTAGTCTGGAAGAGCTTATAGTACATATGTACATGCATTTAGAAGAAATATTTAAAATACTGTCAATGGTAAAAATAAATCGTGGAAGCTGATTTGAACTATCCTGGAGTTGGTTCCTGCTTATCATCCGGCCTACTATCAGGCGGGCCAGTAAATCAAGCTCGGGCAAAAGGCCCAACTTTGATTGATTGATCACTCTATCGGCCTCTATTGGGCAAAAACCCATAAAATCTTGTTGCCTTTTCACACCAAGACACCTGAATGAAATATTTGCAATTACAAAATTAATGCACTTTAATATATTTACAGTAATCCTAACAGTATTTATCAAAGCAGACAGATTCGAATATTTAAAGTCCATGTAGAATCACTATCTTATCTGAAGTAGACATATGATATAACTGTACTCTGTATTGACCTTGAATTTAAATTTTTTGTTTGATTTGCCTTTATATTGAATAATAAATAGATTATGATTCATCATTATCATATTCATAGCACAATTATGCTCATCAGGATGCAGGGCAATGACCGAGATTATTTATTTTTATTTACATATTCTAATTGATTTAATTGGCTTATGAAAATGAACCCACTCATATTGAATCTTTTTGACTGACGAACCACCGGAATAGGTACTCAATTCGACGCGTATATATTTTTTTATGTATAACTACGCATAACTTTTATCATAGTAGTACTTTTTCAATAATTCTTTTTTGATTGGAAAGAGTATACTTCGAAATTGGTCCCATTTAAATTTTATCGAAATCGGCTGAGCCATTTTTGATAAATCAACAATAATGTGAAAAATTCTACATCGATCCGTGAGAAATATTCGCGAATTCTGTACACGGATGAAGTCTGTCATGCTATTTTTATGCAAAAAATAATTATTAATAAATTAATTTAAGGCACGAATTTGGATATTTATCTAATGGAGCTGACTATTGCTCGGAAGTCACATTCTTTGCAAGAATTAAACCAATCTTTTCACGAAGCCGTATACTTATTGGCGTCGTTGGGCTTATATTAAAGGCGTGTGAATAGCATAATTTACAACATAAAAAATAACCAAGCTAAAAATGCCTGACGTCTCGCTGCATCGCGAGGCGTTGCCGAGTTTACACTGATTATGCATGTTATGTATAATATATATGTCTCATGCGACAGCACGTTGAGCGTCGAGACGTCGCGCTGAGCGCTCTGAATTGTTCAATCTCCTACTATTCAGACATGATATGTGTGTCTCGCTGTGTTCGCAGTGGGACGCGGGGCTGGAGGCGCAGTACGCGCACGAGCGGAAGGTGGCGCTGCTGGACGGGCTCGAGGCTCAGTGGCGCGCCGAGCATGAGGCGGCCGACGCGGGGTACTACGCCACCTCCTACTCCTCGTGGCTGTCGTACGGCACCGGCCTGCTCGCCAACATCGTGGAAAACCTGCAGGTCGCTACTCACAACCTAGGTGGCGCTGTTGGTTCCGGATACTAAGTCAAAAGGCTTTTCTTAAGCTCATACTTACATTCTCTACGCCTCTATTTTCTGTAACTTTTTATCGTACACACTGGAATAGAGCATTAACATTTATAAGTATGCTACACTCTAGACCGCATATCTGCTTAACATTAGGCAGTATGTAGTCAAAAGCAAACCTATACGAAATAAAATAAAATGCCTAAAAGAGATAATACAAAAATAAATTATTAATTGGAAAAATATTAAAAATATTATAGGTAAATAAAATATTATAGGTATCACAGGTGGCGCCACCAACGCTATAAGTTGGTGTTAATGTAAGCACTTCAAGAATTTGAAGCTTGCGTAGGAGGCGGGCTGGCTCAGTTGGTTAGAGCGTCGGGCTAGTGATCCGAAGGGGCAGCTTCAAATCCTGCGTTCGCTTCAGATTTTTGATATGCTTATCACAAAGATAACTCTTTGAGATAAAATTTAGTGTGGAAAGCACTCAAAATAAAAATCATAATAATAAAGAATTGAATTGAATTTACCATATTTCAATAGATTTTTTAAGCTACTGTACACAGTCTGGTCCCACTTTGCAAGATCTTCTTTGTGTAACAATTGCCTTATCTCCAGTCCAGGTTTTAACCTTAAACACGTATTATCTCCCAAGCCAGTTAAATTTCGAGAGAAAGATTACCTCCCTCTTATTTGGGGACGTCAGTCGACCGCGCACTGCGGCGAATCTGTCTGTAATGTAACCGTGTGGTGCGCAGCTGACGCTGAGCGACGTGCACATGCGGTTCGAGGACTCGGGGCGCGGGTTCGCGTGCGGGCTGACGGTGGAGGCGCTGGCGGCCGAGTCGTGCGACGCCGAGTGGCGGCGCGGGTTCACGCTGCTGGCCGACCCCGAGGGCTGCTCCTTCAAGCTGCTGGAGCTGCAGCGGCTCGCGCTCTACTGGGACCCCATGCCCGCGCCGCAAGCCATGCGCCCCGACTGCACCCTGCACCAACTCACGGTACCTACTACACTCTACCATCAATTTGGGGCTTCACACTTCTGTTACTTTTATTTCTTGCCAGTCAGATGCTGGAACCTACTTTCTGGAGGTAAATTTTTAAAGCGACAGAAATGACTTGGAACGTTACTCGCTCTCGTGACTTCAACCGCGTTAGAGCAGTGATTTGAAAAGTCTTCCTACCGATTCAATAAAATTTAAATCCTGATCTAGTTCGACTTTTTGCTTCTAAATTGTCTGTGAACTGACTGTTTCTTTTTGCGTGGTTCTAGGAGCGAATGTCGGAGACGTGGAAGGCGTCGCACCGGTACATCGTGTCGCCGGCGAGCGCGAACGCTCGTGTTCGGCGCGAGCGCACCGAGCAGCCGCTCCGCTCGCGCTCGCGGCCGCGCCTCGCCGCGCACCTCACGCTACACACCGTGCAGCTTGACCTCACGCATGTAAGTTGGAGATCCCGCACAGTCAGCCTGCGGTCGAATCCAAGTCAACATGCCACGATATTTAACCATTTTGGCCTTTGTGATTCACCAAAGCCTGAGCTGTAGTCGTAGACTGACTCTGGAAAAGCAAATAAAATTAAAATACTTTACACATATTTATGAATGCTCATTGTCGGCACAGCGTCAGTACATGGAGGCGGTAGCGGCCGTGGACGGGCTGACGCAGCTGTCGCGGCTGCGCGCCATCCGCGCGCTGCGGCCCGCCGTGCCGGTGCGGGGCCACGCGCGCGCCTGGTGGCTCTACGCGCTCTCGGCGCACATCCCGCACCACTCTTGTAAGTTCGTTTGTTGCGGCTGCATGCTGAAGTGCTCCTGTCGCATGTCTAGCCAACTATAACTAATTGGTCCTTGGAGCTGGATCTCAAACCTAAATACTACAAGTATTTGGTTCCTCGAACCGGATCTTAAGTCTACCGGATCTCAAGCCTAACTGCCAATTGGTAACTATTTGGTCATTCGAGCCAGATCTCAAGCCAAATTGCGCACCATATCTATTTGGTCCTTCGAGCTGGATATCAAGCCTACCTACCAGCAATAACTATTTGGTCCTTCGAGCCGAACCTCAAGACTAATTGCCAACTATAACTATTTGGTCCATCGAGCCGGGTCTCAAGCCAAATTGCCAATTGTAACTATTTGGTCATTCGAGCCAGATCTCAAGCCAAATTGCGCACCATAACTATTTGGTCCTTCGAGCTGGATATCAAGCCTACCTACCAGCAATAACTATTTGGTCCTTCGAGCCGAACGTCAAGACTAATTGCCAACTATAACTATTTGGTCCGTCGAGCCGGGTCTCAAGCCTAACTGCCAACCATGACTATTTGGTCCTTCGAGCCAGATCTCAAGCCCAAGTGCTAATCATAACTATTTGGTCATTCGAGCTAAATCTCAAGCCTATCTTCCAACCATAACTATTTGGTCCTTCGGGCTAGATTTCAAGCCTGTCTACAAATCATAATGATATGGTCCTTCAAGCCGGATCTTCATTTTATCAACCGTAACTATTTGGTCCTTCGAACCGAATCTTAAACTAATCTACTAACAATAAATAGTTCATAGTAAAGGTGTTGTGAGTACAATAAATCTAAAACGTTCTCCATAATCCGTCTTCTCTCGTCACACAACTGCATATAACTTCGTGACGCCTTTTTGTATCGGTTCTATAGTGAGCCATGTAACGGGATTGCGCAGGGACGGAGCCGGCGCCGACGTGGGAGTCTTGCCTGGAAGCGTCGCGCGCGGCTCGCGGCTACGTGGCGGCGTGTTTGGCCATGCTGGCCGCGCCGGCCGCCACGCTGCCGCCCGACCTCAAGGCGGCCAAAGACGAGTACGAGTGGCGCACGCCACTGCACGTGCTCAAACCGCTCAGGGAGGTCAGTACCTTGACATCACCACATACATCTGTAGCATTACTTTAAAAGTGGCTGTCTATTGATTTGAACTGGCCGATCCTCGTGTTTATAGTCTTACAAGGTTGGTTTGCAAAGACAACAGTTACAGAAATAGGTCCATGTACTGTGCCAGCCTTTTTAATAGTCCACTGCAGGACGTAGGCCTACCCACGAAGGGTGATTGGGCCATATCCACCACGCTGGCCCAATGCGGGTTGGTGGATTCACATACGCCATCGAATTTCTTCTACGGACGCATGCAGGTTGCCTCACGATGTTTTCCTTCACCGAAAAGCCCGTGGTGGTCTAGTGGTAATGATACCCGCCTTACAATCATGAGGTTGTGGATTCAAATCCAGGTCCCGTACCAATGAATTCCTTGGAATTTATGTACGGAATTTCACAGGTGCCTGTATATGTATCATAATAAGAACATTTTCTATAGGACCTGATCTAATTAACCCCTGATGGCTGGCACATGCGTCACACTCGTGATCGGGTGCTGCATGGGGGTCGCCGGTCTGCTTGTGGCATTCACGCAATGCACCGAAACTACTAACTTAGGCTAAAATTTAAACTAACCCATCTCTATTGTACTAACTCTTTTTGTACAGTAAAATCGAATAATTGAATATTTTAGTAAACAAAAGGCACAGACCCTGGAGTCTGTGGTTTGTAATTTCCCAATAAAAAAAAAAAAAAAAAACCCCTGATTGGAATAAATATTTTTATTTTGTGCGATTTCAGGGTTGTTCCCATTTTAAAAGTTAAGTTCTAATAATGAAATTATACCTCACTACCTACATCTAATTTTCATAGTACAAAGCAGTATTTCATACGTTATAAATAATAAATCAAAATATATATACCTGATTTGTTGTCAACTAGTCCGTGTACCCAGGTGGCGATGCGCAAAGTTCCCAAATCGACGCCCGTTTCGACCCCGGACAAGCCGTCCTCCGGGCGCAGCATGCTGGTGCACTGGTTCCCCCAGTGGTGGGGCTGGTACGGCCCGCCCGCCGAGCCCACGCCCACTCCCACGCCCACGCCCACGCCTGCACCAGCTCCGCCAGACTTAGAAGAAGAAATTCTGGACGTAATCGCTGACTCCTTGGACAATAACACCCTCTTGAAAAGGGACACCGTGTTCGGCAAGTTTGAGTTCGTCCTCAACAAGGGCTCGCTTAATTTGAGCATGGATGATGGCGAACATGAGTGAGTAATATTGATCGATTTAAATTGTTACTAGTATAGGTGTACTCTCAGTCTTACTAAATATTCTTGTGTGAATTACTTGCGCTATTATTTGACTGCCTCGGTGGCTTAGTGGTTAGTGACCCTAACTTCTGGGTCAAAGATGGTGATGAACATAAGTGTTTGCTTTGTGTCTGGGTGTTATTTAATTACTATCTATATAAGTATGTATTTAAAATAAGTATATGTAGTATATCAGTCTCTGGCAGCCATATCACAAGCTTTGCTTAGTTTGGGGTCAGAGGCCGTGTGTAAGATTTCCTAAAATATTTATTTATTATACTTTAGGCGTACTTCATACGTTGATTTAATACATGTACATCGAGTTCTCGTCGCCAATAAATTCTGAAAATAGTAAAGTTCATTAATAATTGCACTGGTGTATTTTTTCAGTCGCGATTCGCTGCTTGTTTTACAATCTAAAATACAAATGAAATGGTGAATAAAATCACTGATTTGGTGTAAAATTACTTATTCCGGAATATTTACTGTAATACGAATCTAAGTTTCCCTGGGAGCGCACACTGCATTTTGTCGTTCGTTCGTTCGCAGTATTGCGTATAACCGTTCATTGCTTTCTCTGTGCACGTGACCTTCATAACTTTTGTCGCAGGAGCGGCGCGTCGAGTCCCACGCGCGAGGGCAGCACCACCAACGGCGGTGGAGTAGAGCTGGCTTTCTCTTTAGTGAGGGTGGAGGTGGAGGCGCGCGTGCGGTCCTCGGCGCACGCGCTGCACGTGTCGCTCGGCTCGCTCTGCCTCAAGGACTGCGTCACGCAGGGCACGCTGTTCCCGATCATCGCCGCGCCGCAGGTAACGTGGAGCTCGTACTCGTACTCTCTGCGTGCGCGTACGGACTTACAACCTCCGACATTGTTTTGGTCCTTCGAGCTGAATAGTCAGTATATTCTTGCGATCACTTAATGTGCATAAGTTGCTACTCCATCTCTTGAATCTAGTGGTGTGTGTACAGGGCGTGATCCGCGAGGGGCTTTCGGCGAGCGGCGGGGGCGCGGCGGCGTGGGGCCGCGCGCGCGCCCCCGACCCCGCGCCCCTCGAGCCGCTCTTCCAGCTCGCATACGAGAAGAAACCGCTTAACTCGAACTGCGACTACAAGTCAGTATTCATACGAGTACATACACATCACTACACTCGCATATACACTGACGCGTCACGCACGTGACTGACACTCATTCTACATTGCAATAAAATACTAAAAGATTATTGATGGCACTGAGTTTGTTGCCGCTTCTTCTCAAGTTGCCTAGGGCTTTCCGAACGCGGCGTAGATCATTGAGGCATATGGGGTATCCTCTCGGGTAAATAAATAATACCTATATTTACTCTTACTTTGATTTTCTTCTTTAACAATTTAGAACCTCAAATTAGGTAACTAATCTAGGTAAGATATCAGGATCAGATTAAAGAGTGTCTTTGTTATTATGTTAGAATCAGGATTGCTACATTACTTTCAATAAGATTTCCGTCCTGACGATGATGTTTTGGAAGAAAGCAATAGGCAATATAATGCTAATATGAGAGCAATAGAAAAGTACGCTCTTAGTATTTTTATGTTATGCTGATATTAGTCTGACATTCTTAAAAGAGCTTTTGCCAAGAACATTATAAAATCAAATGAACTTACAAAACGATGCTATAAGAACAAATATTTTTAAGTGCAATGAGTCTTCGTAAATGTTATTTTAGGAGTAACAGGCTTATAATTGTATTATAAAATGCGCTCATATACATATATGAGACTAAGTATAAGACACAGAGCTCTTGAGTCCAAAAAAGCTTATCTAAGAGTAATATAAGAGCGGTAATTTGTTCTAAAACTATTATAAGAGCGTTAAAAGCCCACCATTCTTATCCAAGCTAAATCCAAGACATTTTTGCTAGTTGGGGAAAGTAACCGGCCGAAAATCCTGGTGTAACTCGCATATTTAGACACATTTATTCTAGCACGCGTACTAAGACAAGTCAAAATGTGGCTCACAAACATCATGACGTATTGTTTGTCCGTGGGGCAGGCTGTGGGTGAAGTCGGGGTCGATCGAGGTGGTGTACTGCGCCGAGGTGGCTCGCTGGGCGCGCGCCTTCTTCGCCGCGCCCTGGGCCGGCGCCGGCGCGCAGGCGGGCGAGGGGCCGCTGCACGCGTACCACAGCGTGCGCGACTCCACTCGGGCCAAGATCATCACGCAGTGGGAGCACATGATGCGCGCCACCGAGCGGGTAACTATGCTGTACAGTTTTCAAGGGAATTTCAAAAACTAGGACTTGTTTTTTTAGTAGTTAATCTTATGTAATTTTTTGTCTCTTTTGCTAAGGCTACATACTTGAAACGCGCGTGCTTATAACGCTGCTGTGAATTGGATTGAAAGTATGGCGTGTGATTACAGGGCGAGCGTCGCTCGTGGCAGGTGGAGCTGGACATCTCAGCACCACAGATCCTATTCGCGGAGCAGCTGTCGTCCCGCTCGGCCGCCGTGCTGCTGGTGGACTTCGGGCGGCTGCGGCTGGCCAACGCGGCGCGAGCGTCGCCGCCGCCCGAGCCGGCGCCCGAGCCCGCTCCGGACGACGACGAGGAGACGTTCATGACGCCGTGCTCCACGCCGCCGGGCAGCCTGCTGTCCCCCGCCTGGCCGCCGGCCGCCGCGCCCCCCGGCTCGCTCGCGCAGGACCTGCACGACCGGCTGTACGACAGGTGGGTTGTGACGTCATGACGCCGTGCTCCACGCCGCCGGGCAGCCTGCTGTCCCCCGCCTGGCCGCCGGCCGCCGCGCCCCCCGGCTCGCTCGCGCAGGACCTGCACGACCGGCTGTACGACAGGTGGGTTGTGACGTCATTACACCGTGTCCCACGCCGTCGGGAATCCTAACAAAAATTAAAATTGGCTTCATGATAAAATGACATTGAAACATGTCATATCGGTTACTGATTCCTCTTTTGCAAAACACACAAAAGTACAAGGTTATAATTTGTGTCCAGATACTCGATCGAGCTGTCGTCGCTGCAGATCCTGGTGGGGCGCGTGCGCGACAACTGGCAGTACGCGCACACCAAGGCCAGCTCGCCGCTGCACCTGCTGGACCGGTTCAGCATCTCGCTGGCGGCCGAGCGGCGCGCCGTGCGCACCGCCGACCCCGCCTACCCCAGCGCCACGCTGCGCGGACACCTGCCGGCGCTGGTGGCTCACCTGTCGGAGCACAAGCTGGCGGCCGTGCGCGCCGTGCTCGACAACATCGCGCCGCCGAAACACGACACACGGTTAGTAACCCGTACACCGTGGCACCGTGTCGCTAGGAAACAAACCGTGCATTTTTGTCAAACAATGTTGACTTTATTTTTTCAATAGCCTGTCTTCTAGTTCGGAGGCTACCTTATTTTCTCTATGAATGACACTTTCATACTTTTTTACTGTTGAAAAATAAAAAAAGGCCTTGGTCCTTCGAGCCGGATTTCGGGCGAACATGTAATGACGGCTATATTTTAGCATGAATATGTTTAAGTGTATTTTCCCGTAGGAGTGCGCCGGCAAGCGGCGCGGAGGGCGCGGCGGACGACGAGATCAGCACGAGCTCGGAGACGGAGCGCTCATCGCTCTCCTCGCACCACAACTCCACGCAGCTCATGCTGCAGTTCGCCGTGGACCAGCTGTCGCTGGAGGTAGGTACATGAAGCTCCAATTCTTCCGTCTAGACGCAATCACGTGACTGCGCTACGCTACCGCTCTACGCGTTTAGTTCACGGGACTCGATTTGCGCTTAAAACTCGTAATAACTGTACGCTTCATCTTATGAGTCTGTTTGTGCGAGAGTCGTTAAACCATCAATTTTAGATTCATATGACAGAATAGAGAGTTGCGTCGGATGACGTTTCGTGAATTGTTCTTTTTGTAGCTGGGTGTGTGTTGTCGGAATTGATTGCCCAGCGATTGTGTGACGTGCAGGTGCAATCCCGCGGGCGCAGCATCGCCGAGGTGCAAGTGATGGGCGTGCGCGCGACAGTGGCGCGGCGGCCGCGCGACACGTCGCTGTCGCTGTCCGTGCACTCGCTGCTGCTGGTGGACGCGCTGCAGACGTACGGGCCCGACTTCGAGCTGCTCGTCGCGAGCCACAAGCACGTCGGGTGAGACTTGCCGCCAGTTGTGTATAGGTGCCTTCCTGTGGGCGCAGCATCGCCTACCCTACAGCATTGATACGACGTCAATTAGCATTCGCGGCGCGAAACCGTCTTCTCCCGCGTCACTGACTTCTCCAAACGTACTGGCAAACCCTAGGCTAGCGTTGTTACAGCTAGCTTTGTCGTAGTCTTCCTTATTAGGGTTCCGTACCTCAAAAGGAAGATACGGAACCCTTATAGGATCACTTTGTTGTACGTCTGTCCGTATGTCAAGACTCTTTATCTCAGGAACGCGTTAAGATGTCGAGTTGAAATTTAAACTACATACGTATATCTATGGTCTCTTGCAGTTGTGTAAATGAAATCTTCTCAGTTATCGTATAAAAAAGTTAGAGCCGTTTGTGTTGTAATAAATCGCATATTTCGACACTCACAAGAATCAAAACCTACAGGGTACTTCCCGTTCACATAGAACTATGAAATTTGGCTAGAAGCATTGTCTCAGAGTACACATATAGAAATAAATCTGAAAACTGTACATTTTTATTTAGATCACAAGAAAATAGGGCCTAGATTCACAAAATATGGGTTCAAAATTCAAAGTGCGTAAATCATATCATGTAAGGTATCATATAAAAGAGCTTCATTAGCATATGCTGAAACAGGTTTTTAATTATTTTAACAATGTGTAATTTTCGATGTATGACGAAAAAAGTGTAAAAAAAACCTTTTTTGTCGATTACTTCATTAAAACTAGCGTGAAAATTCATTATTAAAATTAATATGAACACCGGATACAACTCACGATTATTTGAACGGTCGAGCCGCTATACGTCCGACCGGTTTCAAAGTAGTTAGTACTCCTTCATCAGGGAATACGCGCGCCCCCGACAACGGACGCCCGCGCACTGAAACCGGTCGGACGCATAGCGGCTCGACCGTTCAAATAATCGTGAGTTGTATTCGGTGTTCTTAATTAAATTTTTTTGTCGATGGTTACAGTATAGAGATTTTAACAATGAACTTCCCAATTTTGTGAAATTTTCTCGATTTGTACGGAACTCTTGATGTGCGAGCCTGACTCGCACTTGTCCGGTTTTTTCAAAATACCTCCACTTTTAGAAGAAGAAGAACATGTATTGTTTTACAGTAATGTGACGTTACAGCATGGACACGACGTCGGGCAGCATCCGCGGCTCGGAGCCCACCTCGCCCACGTCCCCCGCGTCCCCCACCTCCCCGAACGCGCTGGCGAACCCGCTGGCACTGTCACAGGCGCTGTACTCACTGCATCAGACTACTACAATGAGAAGTAAGTGATTTTAAAAGTAGGTGACATAAAGCGACTATTTTTTTTTTAAAGTGAAACTTCTAATGCGACTTCCGACAAGGTTGCGTTAAACGTTTAACGCTACCACGGAGGGGCTATGAAAGCACTGTTGCGTCGAAGTTTCACTTCTTCCACGCAATATTTTTTTTATTTCTCAAAATATTTCAATATTTTTTTTTTTATATTTTATATGTAGCTTCTATCATCTCTTCACATTGTAACACCGTTTGTTCAGGCGGCCCCGACACAGACCGCACTAGCCCCATTCCGGGCTGGTTTTCCGGCGCCAACAATACAAACGCTTCCACCTCGAACACTGGCAACGCCTGGGGCCCCACAGCTGCGGGGGGCCCGGCCGGTACCACGTGGAGTACGGGGGGCCCCGCCTCCGGCACCTGGGGGCCCTCAGGTGGCCATTGGGGGGCCGCGGGGCTGGTCGATTCCGAGGCGCTGATCGCTGTCGAGCTCTGCCTCGTGAAGGGTGATTGTGATTCGGAAGACCTCAGGATTGCCAACATACTGTTCAACAATCTGGACATTATCGGTGAGTCAGTTAAATTTTTACGCATCTTTAATTTTGCTATTGTATCACGAGAAAATCTAATCTACTTTAATCATTCCTTCGGGATAGAATTAATTGTTTTCGTTTTTAAAATTAAGCACCAACCGCCTTAAAACAAAAGACTTAAACACTGTCTAACCGCGCAATTTGTACTGTTAAACATTGTCTAAAGTGCGCGTAAAACTTTTGTGGTAAGACGGCAAGTATTCACAAGAATGAGAGCAACATACATTGGTTGCACAAAGACGAACAAGACAAAATGAAGTGTTTTTTATGTACAGCGAACCAGGAAACCATCGTGGAGTTGATGGGGTTCGCGCAGCGTGTGGCGCGCACGCCCGCCGCGCGCCCCGCGCCGCCGCCCGACGCGCCCGCGCCCGCGCCCGCTGCGCTCCTCGACGTGCAGGTCTCTTACTACACTACTTTACAGTGCTCCTTGAAAAATCTCCAACCAGCAATACAGAGGACCACTAATTTTTTTATTTATTTAAAATAAGCTCTCGTTCCATATTGACGCTATTCGAACAGATTTTTTTTAAATTTTTATTACATATTTTACATTTTTAGATTATATATTTTTTCATTGACTTGCATAGACGGAGGCTACCCTCGGCAGGACGAGGGTAGCAAAGTACTGAGAGAAAATTATATAATGTTAAGGATTATCGACACGACGAAGAAGAATTGACAACATTTCAAATTTTTAACATAGTATTATTTATTTATTATCTGAAAGAATATTGCAAAATAACATATACGTATTTTTTATTTTTCCAATACGACTTATATTTTCCGTAAAATTAAATTTTGAAAAGTAGCTTATTCTAAAAGGACGTAACTGCAAAACTTAGGACTCATAAACCTATTTACTGAAGCCACATTAGAAAAAAATTGGTGCTAGCGTTACTGTCACTGTCAATGCCAATCAATCCGTCACAATTCACAACAAATAGGCCGGGAGGTCAGTGCAAAAAGTCCACTATGTACCGCGGTATACTATGGGAAGAAAAATATAAAACAAGTTTAACAACTGCCAATCACCTGAAATATGTAACAGGGTCTGCCATATAGACTTTAAATTAGCACCACTTAAAAGAAGAAGAATAAATAGTACTAGTTCCAAGATACTTTTAAAATTCAAACGGATTCTTCCACCAAATGCTAGGGAACCCAGCTGACTGACTCCAGGGTATTGATGTACACCATTTTGATAACTATGTACCAATAATTCAGCTTTTGACAAGTATTTGCATTTTTTGCGTTTAGCTCTCGGGCTAAAGCAAAATAAGTAATTTGAAAATGACACTGACATTTTATTTTTAAACTACATTTTATGTGTCAACAGTGTCAGTGTTAACTGTCATTTTATATTGCTAGTATTTTTTTATCATAGGCAACTGAACTTTTAGTATGAATCCCGAAACGGCTTGGGTGAGACTTTTTATCTAATATCTTAGCAGTTACTGCACTAAAAATTTTGGAAAAATAAGCATAATGATCAGCATCCCGATATCTCGAAATGGTTTTGGAATTTCATAGACTTGTGAAATATGAAAACTTGTCAATTGACTTTCATTATCTGATGCTTTTGGTTAAATTCTCGAATTTCGGCATTGTTTTTCATTAATACAACCAAAGCCAATGTTATTTATAAACCAATACCTGCCGTGTTGCTATATTACAGGCCGTAGCTTGTATGTTTACTGTGTCCATTGTGTTTTGTAAAAAATATTCAAATAGAGATTTCGAAAGCCTTGATATATATGCACAATGTTCCACATCTGTTTTGTATGGTGTGTGCAGAGAGAGGTGCGCACGGAGATTACGTTCGACTTCCACCGGCTGGGCGTGCTGCTCCTGCGGGCGGCCGTGCAGGACGGGGCCGTGGTGGCTAGGAAGATAGCCACCGCCACGCTGTACGAGGCGCGCATACAGGCCACCGTCGGTACGTACTGCCTGCCAACCTATCCAATTTACCTGACGCCATTATACCTAATTGACGCAATTACCTGTATCACTATGTTGATTTTCAATTTACGCCTTCAAATTTTCGAAGTCACAGACCTGTGCTAAAGCTGTACTAAAAATAGTGTTATTACTAAATTAAGAAGCAATAGAAACACGTTATAGCTTTAAACTAAATTTTATTATTAAACGTGACACGATTTGACGAAACGTGACCTTTATTTTGCAATCTCCAAGGAGGTTCATTTGTAGTATAAGTAGCTCAAGTTCGATGTCAAAATACAGTTAGATGTTAATCTTTATCTGCAATTTGAACAGACGGCGAGCACGTGAGCGTAGGGGGATCGCTGGGCGGCTTGCACGTGGTGTCGCTGTGCGAGCGCGGGCCGCACACGCGCGTGCTGTGCGCGGGCCGCGCGGCGCCGCCCCCGCACCAGCCCCCGCCCCTGCACCCGCCCGACGACGAGAAGGCGCTGCTCTTCAATATAGAGCGTAATGTGCAGACTGGTGACGACGGAGACCCGCCTGGTGAGTCTTTCTTATCAGGTGTTGTACTGTGCAAAAATGAAGTAGTGTGAAAAAGCGGTGTTTACTTTTTAGGTCTTATCTTAATTAATATTATGCTACAGTTTGATGAGAGCTTTGTTCTTATGATAGGCTATTTTATTTCGAATTAAAGGTGGCGTCCACAAGTGGTATATTATTCAGAGAAAAATAGAACCAAGATGATATATGCATCATTTAAAAGCTTTATTTATGGGCTGCTCAAAAATATTTAATCTAGATTTTTTTTATCCCTCCATTATTTTTAAATGTGTAAAATAAATTGTATGAAAAATAGTAATACTACTATGTATTTTTTCTACTTAAGCAATAATTAAGTGCTTCTATCGTTATTTTACTTGCATTCGTAGCTGATTCTTCCACATTCATCTCTTAATTTGCTAAAATTAAAAATTATAATCGACCAGTGTGACCAGTTAGTAGGTACAATGTGACAAAAAACACTTAAAAACTGTGTCTAATTGGTAAAAATGCTTCTGTTACTTAATCAGGGTTGCTAGAGATAAACTACCTATTGAGCCAAATATATTTATTTATCCTAATAGATTCAAAATTAATTAAAAAAAAAAACGCTACGGCTCTTTTTTGGTGTCAACTGATGTAATAGACTCAGAAAAATATGAACTTTTTCGAAATGTAACGAGTGTTGTGGTTAGAATATTTGATTATTATTATACCAGCCTCCATACATTTTGTGGACATGTCCTTTGAAATGTACATCTTTGTTGTAGTTTTAGTTTAATATTTCTCGATTAATTTCAGAGTAAAACAATGATTTGCTTTGTATCAATAAATGTATTTTATTTTTAAAACTGTGCTCATCATTCATTTTATTCGTGTATTAGTTCGTTTTCAAAAGATGTATTGTTTTGGCAGTGGTGTGCGTGAGCGTGCAGATGCAAGTCGCGCGCGTGTGGTACACGCACTCTCCCGCGCTGCTGCTGGAGCTGCACTCCTGCCTGGCAGAGTTCAAGCAATACCTGGCTAATTTAGCGCGTTCCATCCGCGCCGCGGCGGCTGACATGGCTCTAGGACTAGTCCATCCTCGAGACTCGCTCTACGCCAACCCTCGGTTGAGCCACTCGGCTGAAGGCGTGTCTCCTCGAAGAAGAACCGTTAGCGCAGGCGCCTCGCTAGACGACCCGCCTGATATGCAAGACGACAATATTTTGCTCAGGTGTGTACCTACATATTTTACGAGACGTGTGTGTTCGAGACTATTGCGGGATTCTCTACAGAGCAGGCTTTTGTTACAGTAACTCGCGAGTGATTCTTTCCCCCACAAACGTGTTCCCACTAAGATGATTTGAATAGGAGAAATCTTTAAATAGCGATGATTTAAATAGGAGAAATCTTTGGCTGAAATGATGATGGATATTTATTCCGACGTCATTTAGATTAGATAGAATACATAAGTTTAACCTTTTTTAACTTAACGACACCCTCAGTTTGCCACGGCCTATTTTTAAATTGGAGGTGAATGTTAGCGCCACATTTGCAACATCCTGACATTTCACGCTGGGGGTATATGTTTGCGCCATATAGCAGCAACATCTTCACCTTTCAAGCTGGGGGTGTATGTCCGCGCCATATTTTCCATAAAGCTCGTTACTCGTGTTGCAGCGTGAGCATCGAGCTGGAGTCGCCGGTGGTGGTGGTGCCGCGCGGCGCGCGCAGCACGGAGGTGCTGGTGGCGCACCTGGGCCGCATGTCGCTCGGCAACCGCCCCGGCCCACCGCGCCGCACGCTCTACACCGTGCGCGTGCGTGACATCAGTCTCGCCTCCGTACGTCCTACTAATATTATAAACGCGAAGTTTGTGAGGATGGATGGATGGATGGATGTATGGATGTATGGATGTTTGTTTGTTACTCTTTCACGCAAAAACTACTGAACGGATTGAGATGAAACTAACTTTGCAATAATATAGCTCATATATCAGAATAACACGTAGGCTAGAAATTATAATGATATTGTGTCAAAAATCTAAATATCATGCGGGCGAAGCCGCGGAAGTTGACGGATGTAGCGTGTGTGAAACAACGGGCAGTGTTGACGGATGTGGCGTATGTGAAACAACAGGCAGTGTTGACGGATGTGGCGTATGTGATACAACAGGCAGTGTCGACGGATGTGGCGTATGTGAAACAACAGGCAGTGTTGACGGATGTGGCGTATGTGATACAACAGGCAGTGTTGACGGATGTGGCGTATGTGAAACAACAGGCAGTGTTGACGGATGTGGCGTATGTGAAACAACAGGCAGTGTTGACGGATGTGGCGTATGTGAAACAACAGGCAGTGTTGACGGATGTGGCGTATGTGAAACAACAGGCAGTGTTGACGGATGTGGCGTATGTGAAACAACAGGCAGTGTTGACGGATGTGTCGTATGTGAAACAACAGGCAGTGTTGACGGATGTGGCGTATGTGAAACAACAGGCAGTGTTGACGGATGTGGCGTATGTGAAACAACAGGCAGTGTTGACGGATGTGGCGTATGTGAAACAACAGGCAGTGTTGACGGATGTGGCGTATGTGAAACAACAGGCAATGTTGACGGATGTGGCGTATGTGAAACAACAGGCAGTGTTGACGGATGTGGCGCGTTTGCAACAACAGGCAGTGTGGATGGATGTGGCATGTGTAACAACAGGTAGTGTTGACGGGTGTGGCGTGTGTTGCAGCTGGACGTGGCGGCGCAGGTGTGCGCGGTGGGCGTGAGCGCGGAGAGCATGCGGCAGGTGTACGACGTGGCGCGCGGCCGGCCCGTGCTGCACGACACCGCGCTCAAACTCTCCGTCAACTTCGCCGACACGCAGCAGCTGGACCAGCCCTGCCAGGTAAGTACAAACACGAGAAACACCTTTGTTTTGCCATTTGACAGCCTATTGCTTAAGACGATCGTAAATCGACAATCGCGTTTTCGAATAATAAAATTTACGTTCCGGAACAAAACTTTGTTCACCCCTTAAATTGTTACAAAATGTTATGTTTTTGGTGTTAATCGAAATATTGTACGTCTTCTGTGTGCAGTGTGTGGTGTCAGGCTGCGTAGTTGGAGGACTGCAAGTCTCGGCGTGCCGCGACCAGTACGAGCAGCTGCTTGATACGCTGCGATGGGTGGCCGGCGCCGGGGACTCCCCGCAGGCCGCGCCCGCTGAACCCACTCATGTATGTATTAATCACCGAAAAAACGAATAAATATTGTATTATAAATATTCTTACAAGGTTGTGGTCCTTCGAGCTGGATGTATGTTTATGTATGGATTGTGATTGTAGAGCGGCAGCGTTCCCGGTGGAGACACGGCGAGCGCGCTGTCGGAGCCGGCGGTGCCGACGCTGCAGCTGGACCCGGCGCTGCGGGCCGCCGTGCTGAGCGTGCCGCCGCCCGCGCCGCGCCCCGCGCACCCGCCGCCCCACCCCGCGCCGCTAGTGCCGCTCATAGGTAACTGTTTACCTGAACCAGTGATGCCTGGAGGCGGACTAACTGCACCTGAATCCACAGTCATATTTTATTATGTACTTTAGAGGCAGGTATCCCTGTCCCTAATCTCTAAAACTCCTGAGTGCTTCTGTGCTCTCCTAAATGGAAATGAAAACATCCTGTTACATGTCTCTCATACTTTTGCTGTTTCAATAACAACCTTAACTAAAGGCACAGCCCGGACACTCCACGATTCTTCATCTTACACACACTACACAGTACTTACTCACATACACTACACAAACAGTTAATTAATCTGTTAGGTTATTTCAGAGCATCCGGCCTCTTGGGCCGGGCCCCATTGGGTCGCGGCATGTGCCATTTTGCCAGCCTCACCACCCTGTTACACCACTGTCTAGTGATATAAGTGTTTTTTTGTGTGACCAGTGAAGTTCGAGCTAGCGATGTTTACGGTGGAGCTGCGGGCTGATCTCGGCGAGGGCGAGCGCAGCCTCGTGGCGCTCTCGTTCCGAGAGTTCGCACTGAGATATCAGAAGACCAGCGAACATGAAACTACGCTCGAGGTAACTCCCATGACTCGCTCGGTTTTTCATTGGAAATTCTAGATCCATCTTTGAGTGTTAGCTTGTAAATGGTATATTTGTGTAGTTAATAGAATAATGTTCATACTAGCTAGTTGCCTCTTTATCATCTAGGTGTCGCTTTACTGAATCACGATGAAAAGCCAGACGAATAAGCATGAGTAGCGGCGGCATGAGGGCCTCGGTCTTTTATGTGTTACGGTCGAGGATGGTCTCACATACTTCGCGACTGCCGCACAAACTCGTGGTCATGACAAATACTTGCCGAAACTAACTACAGACCTACTTAATGAGCTACTTGACAACATAGGTGTGGATCCACTCTATTACCATGGAACATCTGACTAAGGAACCGAAGTCCCGCCGCATGTTTGTATTGTCTTATACCTCGCTATAGCCTCCAAAGACAGTCTTCGTGCGCAAGTCCTGTCCCAGTTACTTCACAAACTTATTGACTTATTCTATGGCCACCCAGGTGTCATCACCATGAAAGACTTGATCAAGGAAATACCCCGCAAGTGCCTTTAAAGTGCCAGGGCAGTGTTTGTGTGCAAGTCCTCTCCCAATCACCTTACAAACTTACATAAATATTCTTTGCTACCCAGGTGTCCCTTCACTCGATTACCATGGAAGATTTAACCAAGGAGCCGGAGTCCCGTCACCGCATGATGATGGTGTCTCACACGCCGCAAGTGCCCCCGAAAGCCGTGTTCGTGTCGAAGTCCTGCCCTGACTTCCGCGCGCACGGGCCCGCCAACCAGCCTGGCCTGCTCCGGCCCTGGACGTCGGGCTCGCTGCCCAGCCAACTCAATGTACTTGCTGAGGTAAGGGCAGTAAATTACCGTTTTTCTGTTTTATAGCACTTGTTTAGTTATTTGTTTAGTTCTCGAGTTTTCAGAGTGATCAATTTTTTTCAATCAATTTTGTTGTTGTTCTACAAGAGTAATTTTTTAACTTTGTTGTTGCTTTACAAAAATATGAAAATTGAATTTCTTTTTTTTTAAGTAAAAAGATTTTGTTCAGGCGCTAGCCAATCTCTGCAATGATTAGCTAAAGCCTGACGGAATTTCGGTTAGTACAGCCGGCTCACAACCAATGGTTAGGTTCGTGCGACGCCTGACTAACCCACCGACGCAACCGTGGAGTCCACTACCGTCGCCGTAACGCCTGGCTATGCTGTGATAGCAAGCGAAGCTAGGACATGGATTATTCCATCGGCCGTTCGGTCGTCGCGGGGACCTACTCTGTACTCCTACCTCCCTAATATTCCCTACGTGTCCCTACCTCCCTAACGTCCCTAACCTACCATATGAAGTTAATATATACTTGTATAGATAGGTACGGGATACCTGGACCGTGAGACCTATCGGCACCAGGCGGAGTGGGAAGGAATAAAGGGTAGGCACGATTATTCCACTGCCGTGACTCAGACTCAAGCCACGATCACAGAAGGTGACGGTACTAGGTAGCTCTTGCCACAGTGGAAGGAACAGGTATAGGTAACCCGCCCGCCCAGCGGAACATATGCTCGGTACGGCGTCGTCCCCTGCGCTGCAGGCCTCTGAATGGGCTCCGTCTGGATCCTCAAAGGTCCGACGGCCGGTCGTCTAGACGACCTGACTGCTGGCGATGGTAGACTCTCGACTCCGAGTGCAGCCGCCCGAAGGTACTCGCCACTGCACCCCTCTAGACTCCGAGTGCAGCCGCCCGAAGGTTCTCGCCACTGCACCCCTCTTGTAGTGAATCAAACAACCGTTAGATTGTGATTACTTTATTTCTCTACATAACTACTATTTATACAATAATTTCTTACATCTAATTGGTCTTGAGGTATGCCTGATTTGATGACCGTGCATATTTGTGTGCCGCTGCCTCGCCTAGATGGTTGACGATGAATCTGGGTCGCGACTCTGCAGATTCCGCCGGCTGACGCTATCCGCTATACGGCCCAGTAACGACACGCTGAGCTAAGCATGTTCTTTATGGACATTCTGGAGTCTCTCCGGGACGGTCTTCAGTTGGTACAGCTCCAACACCTCTGCCTTCGTTCCGCTGGAACCGTTGTTACGGTCCTTCCTGCTGGTTGATGGCGTGGATGGGATGCTACACTGGTCTCGAACCCCTGGTTGTCGTGGCTGTTTGGCTGCCCGATCTGCCCGGCTTCTCTTCGTGGTTGTCGAGTGCGTCGTCGTATTGTTATCAACATGCACTGCGCCACCTGAATCGTTCTGGTCGGGCACCTAGTCTCCGTGTGGTTGGTGAAGAGTTGCTCAACAATGCAATTCTCTTTTAATTGCATGTTCTTCACCACTCCAGGAAAACAAATAAAATTATAGAGCTAATGAAAGCATGTCTTGAAACCTTCTTGGTTGATCTCAAAATATTGCTCCTTGATTCCCTCTATCTCCATCTTGATCTTCTTTCTTGCTTCCCCTAATCCTTAGCCCTACTCCTGATCTAAACCTTCACTCTTAGCTGCTTATCTCTCCCTGGATCAGTATTTCTGCACCTTCTCAAGTACCTGGTGATTCCCGCTTGTGGGAGGCCAGGTCCCGAATTGCTACTGTCCGAGGCAGCTAAGTGCTATTTATGAGTACTTCAACGCCAATGAACATAGCGCTTGTTGATTACGCTAGCCCGAGGTACGTCAAAGGTGGTCTGTCAGTTTCAAGTTAACTAAAGGACAGGGTACGGCGTCGTCCCCTGCGCTGCAGGCCTCTGGATGGGCTCCGTCTGGATCCTCGATGGTCCGACGACCGGTCGCCTAGACGACCTGACTGCTGGCGATGGTGGACCCTTGACTCCAAGTGCAGCCGCCCGAAGGTACTCGCCACTGCACCCCTCTAGACTCCGAGTGCAGCCGCCCGAAGGTTCTCGCCACTGCACCCCTCTTGTTGTGAATCAAACAACCATTAGGTTGTGATTACTTTATTTCTCTACATAACTACTATTTATACAATAATTTCTTACATCTAATTGGTCTTGAGGTATGCCTAATTTGATGACCGTGCATATTTGTGTGCCGCTGCCTCGCCTAGATGGTTGACGATGAATCTGGGTCGCGACTCTGCAGATTCCGCCGGCTGACGCTATCCGCTATACGGCCCAGTAACGACACGCTGAGCTAAGCATGTTCTTTATGGACATCAGACAATGTTGATTTTTATTAAATTGTAGTTAACGAAATATTTACTTCAATTCTGCATTTTTTTATATTTTCTTTTTCCTATATAATCTTCCTCTATGTTTTGTGTAGAATAAGGAGCGCGCCAACAAACGTCAGGATAGCAAATGCGGGCCCACGCCTCCGTGCTCGCCCGAGTGCGGGGAGCCGGCGGGGCAGGGCGCGGGCGCGGGCGCGGAGGAGGAAGAGGCGGAAGGGTCGGACGAAGAGGGGGGCGGGCTGTGCGGGGACGACAACCTCGTGCGCGTGTGGGTGCACACCAGGGACGCCGCCCATCCGCGCTTCCACGACACCTTCAACAAGGTATGCTTCACACTGATAGTGGCTTAAAATTTGTGAGGGAGATGAACTGAGATAAACCCAGTATATTTTGGTGTTCAGGTGTCAAAGTTGACGAAGGTGGAGTTCAACTGCCTGAACCTGGTGGTGAGCATCGACAGCTGGGTGGCCGTGCTGGACTTCTTCGGCGTGGCCGGGGACGACGCGCCGCCGCCCGACGAGACCGACCGCCCGCCCGGTGAGTGGGGCGGGGTGGGGGACGGTGCACTTCAACTGTCTGTCAGGTAGTGACGGTTCAATCGTTTCCAGAGAGCAGCGGCGCGGTGGCCGAGGGCGCGGAAAGCGGCGCGTCGCAGACGGAGATGTCGATCCGGTCGCTGAGCGTGGTGGTGGTGGGGTGGCGCGGGGAGGTGTGCCGCGCGCTCGTGTCGCGCGTGCGCGTGTCCAGCCGCGCGGCGGGCGGCGGCCGCGCACTGGCCGCGCGTCTGGGCGCGCTGGCGCTGGCCGACCTCACGCCGCACGCGCCGCTCTGGCGCGACACGCTGCGCACGCACACCGCGCACGCCACCTACCGCAGGTATACACACACTACGTGCGCGTGTCAGCTGGCCCCCGTGTGCATAAGTACGCGCCGTGCGTGTTCACATATACACATACACGTCACGAAAAATGGTCCTGCATAATCAACTCCGGTATGTAAAAAAGCTTATACTGTCAATAATGATGCTCAAAGTGTTGTTTCCATTGCAGGTTGAGTCCGTCGGAGGCGGCGGAGGCGGGGCACGAGACGAGCTTGAAGCTGGTGCTAGGCCCGGTGAGCTACGTGCACACGCGCCGCTTCGTGCATGAACTGCAGGCCTTCGCGCGCGACTTCACGCTCCTGCGCCGCGTTATCGCGCAGGCACGGGACAAGGTGCGTAGTGATGAAACCGGTTGGAAGCGGTTTGAATCCACTTTTCCGATGCTATTGAGAAGCGCTAATCGGATCGTTTAATTTGGTTGTGTAACATGCGTGCGTGTGTCAGGTGACGGCGGCGAGCCGCGCGGGCGGCAGCGGCGAGGCGGCGCGCATGCTGCTGGACGTGAGCTGCGACGCGCCCTGCATCATCCTGCCCGTGTCGGGGCGCGCGCGCGGCGCACTGGCGGCGCAGCTCACCAAGCTGCACCTCACCAACTGCTTCAAGCGAGCCGGTGATGCCGATACCGTGAGCCACCGAGCCGACGCCACAGCTGGTGAGGCGTCTTTTTTTTTATATTTTGATTGTTAGGTAACTTGAAAGCTGTCAAACTGTTCTATTCCCTGGCCGTACGAATTAGAGCCTAAAAATGTCGTGTGTTACAGCGTACCGCGAGTTGCTAGACGTACGCACGGTAGCGGTGGAGTCGCTGACGCTGCGGTCGGCGCGCGGCGGCGGCGCGCTGCGGCTCGGACAGCCGCTGCTCACTGCGCCCGCGCACCTCACGCTGCGCATCGAGCACAACCTCTCCGCTACACATAATGGTAAAACAATGAATTCACTGGCAGCGTCTTCAAAGCTGGCCAGCACAGCACTCATCTTTTTCGAAATGACTTAAACAATGACTTAAAAATAAAAAGAGTTGACCACTTTGTCTTCATTTGATCATCTCGCCTTCAGCGATTGGTCGGTTTTCAGCACCACATCAGTGGGAGTAGCTTGCGATGCAAACTAACTTTCGTTTTTGTTGATTCAGTACCGGATATGACGGTGCAAGGCACACTGACGACGCTCGAGTGCGTGATGGACCCGGCGCAGTACCGGCTGGTGCGCGGAGTGCTCGCCCATAACCTGGGCGACGCCGTGGACGACCACCCCTCGCCTCCTCCCCCTACACACAACCACCAGGTATGTGACCTTCAACCCTGTATCTAGCGTGCTAAGGTTCAAACTCGAGTAACAACTGACGACGCTCGAGTGCGTGATGGACCCGGCGCAGCGTCGGCTGGTGCGCGAAGTGCTCGCCCATAACCTGGGCGACGCCGTGGACGACCACCCCCCGCCCCTTCCCCGTAACTACCAGATACGTAACATTTATACATGTAGCTGGCAGGCTAGTGTTTAGATTCTACTATTAACTGACCAGACTTGTGTGTGTGTTGGACCCGGCGTGGTTCCGGGAGATACGGGGAGTGTTTGCTCATAGCTTGGACGAGGCGGTCGATAACGTTGAGCTCTCTAGCTGGCACATACTCGGAGTTAAGGGGCGGCCGTGTATAAATTGTCGAACCAGAATCAAGATTTTAGTACTAAAAACATTATTTTTTTAATTATAAAAAATATATGTTATTCAGAAGCATATTAGTAATTAACAAGATTTTTTGCTATTAGGAAATGTAAGATTTTCTCTACTTATTGTTTATTTTATTGACGTAGACTGAGTTACTCATGATTTATATAGAGCTGCATAGCTTTTTGTTGCATCCAACCAAGTGTTAATATACTTGTCTTTTCTTAGTAAGGCAAAGGTGGCGCGAGGAGGGAGGGGAGGGGGAGAGTGGATATACAATTAGAAAAGCCGAGGTTGTTACTCTAGAAGTAACGCTTTTGAGCAGTACAACGTCTAATACATCTTTGAAGGCAGCTGAACGAGTACGAGTTGGGGTGCTGATGGGAAAGATTTTGTAGTCGAGGTGGTCGAAAAAAAATGTTAAATGGGTTATTTTTCGAAATAATAGTGCTTCCAACCCGAGAACTTTTTCTCGGGTTTCAAAAAATTGAAAAATAATTAATTTCAAAACTCGTTAACTCCCCGGAGAGTAATTCTAGAGGATCAGTCCCATAGTATAAAATGTACAAAATAACATGTACTTATAGAATATTTTATATAGTTATTCAAAAGCTCCAATCAAAGAAAAAATATGAGAAAAAAATATATTTCAAAACTCGATAACTCCCTAAGGAGTGTGATCTTAGAGGGTTGATTTCTTAGCGTGAAATATTTCAAATAATATGTACTACTACTATTCTCTAAATTATTAGTTAAAAGTTCTAATAAAAGCCCAAAAAATGAAAAAAATGATAAATTGCACAATATTTCAAAACTCCATAACTCCCCAGGAAGTAATCTTAGAAAGTTGGTCCGGTAGTTTAAATGTGTAGAATAATATGTACTACAATTATTCCCTAATTAATTGTTTAAAAGCTCAAATAAAAGAAAAAATCGGAAGAAATTTATTTTCAAAACTCGATAACTACTCAGGGAGTGAACCTACAAAGTTGGTCCCAAAGTAAAAAAAGCTAAGAATAATGATTCAAGATTCAAGATTCAAGATTATTTATTTGTAAGAAAACATGGTAATGCAAACAACATACAAAGTTGTATACAGATCTTCAAAGTGATATATACATATATAGAGCGCATGTTCTTGCCTTGGTGGCGTACAAATATTCAATTATACGTGTTGAAATTCATAATGTAAATAAAATGTCAAATATACTTAGAATGTCAATAAAATAATGTCAAATTTAACCTACAAAATGTCACAAAAAATATATTCATAAGTCACCATGTCAAAAATCAATAAACAGACATAATAATAATAAAAAAGTCAAATAATAAAAATTAATCGGAAATGAACATAATAATAAAAAAGGCAAATAATAAAAATTAATCGGAATTTACGAGTAAAACATTTTTATCACCTAAAAATTCCCAGATTTCATAGTAACATTTTTTGGCTAGCAAGGCTTTTAATTTACGTTTAAACATACCAATGTTTAGGTCTCGTATGTCTTTGGGAATCTTGGTGTATATTATAGGGGCCATACAAAAAATACTTTTTTTCATTAGTGCAGTTTTAGCTGGTCGAGGGCAAAGTTTCATCTCGTCCTGGGATCGTATACGTATACCTGCATTAGTCCAGCTACCGAAAAGGTGGAGATTTGTTTTCACGAAAGTAGCGACTTCCAATATATACAACGACGGTAGTGTGAGGATACCATATTTTATAAAAAATGGCTTACAGCTATCTGTCCTGCAGAGACGAAACATTGCCCTGATGCATCTTTTTTGTGCCCTGAAAGCTACCCTCTTGTCAGTAGAGTTCCCCCAGAAAATAACGCCGTATCGCAATATTGATTCAGACATTCCGTAATACGCCGTTATCAAAGCATCTTCATTTATTAATGTTGATAATTTGAACAAAGCGTATGACGTAGAGCTTATTCTTTTAGTTACATTTTCAATGTGAGCTTTCCAATTGAGTTTGCTGTCGATGGTTAGGCCAAGGAATTTAGTTGTGTCTACTTCCTGTATGACTCTATCATTATACTTTAACGTTACACTTTTCTGTATTTGACGTTGTCGGAAATGCATGATGTTTGTTTTTTCTAGATTTATTTTTAAGTGATTTGTATTCATCCATTCTATTATTGAATTAAGCGTTTTGTTAATTTCTATCTCGTATGTGTCTCTATTTGTACTATTTATTGTCACAGTACTATCGTCGGCAAATAGAGTCATTGGATAGTCAACTGCTTTAGGGAGATCATTAATATATCCCGAAAATAGCATAGGAGCTAGCACACTACCTTGTGGTATACCGCAATCTGGTGTACGGGCATCCGATTTATAGCTAACTTCTTGCTTTTTGGTTAAATCTACCTCTGAAATCTCAGTATAGTGTTTTCTGGAGCTTATGTATGATTTTATAAGATCATTGCTATTTCCTCTTACACCGTATAATTCGAATTTGTTTAGAAGAGTGTTGTGCTGGACATAGTCGAAGGCTTGGGTCATATCGCAAAATATTGCGCAAACAGGCGTAGTTGTGTCAACATTACTCCTAACATTATTTAAAAAATCATAAATTGCCATGTCTATACTTTTTCTTTCACGAAATCCCTTCTGTTCATCACACAATATACCTTTCCTCTCCAAGTAATTGTAAATTTGCGAGTACAAGTATTTTTCCAGTATTTTTGAGAAGATAGGGATGAGTGAGATGGGCCTATAATTACCTATGATTTCTCGATTATTTTTCTTGAATACTGGCTTTATAATGGAAATCTTAAGCGCGTCCGGATATTAATGACAATTGATTAGGATATAATGTATACTACATTATATCCTAATCAATTGTTTTGACCGGCACTTTCAGAATTAGCCCAAAAATGTATGGACTGTGAATGATCTCCTTTAAAGGAAAGAGGGGAAAGGGGGAACTATCTATTGATAACAGCGGACGTACTTTTCATACACGATCGTGCAAACAGAAGCTTTTTATCGCTCGCCGTTTTGGAGATTTCCTTTTTTTGGAACTTTGCGGTAGAGACTAAAGGGTGCAGGCGGAGAAGAGGGACTAAGTAGTGCGCCCTACGTAATACGATACTTCATTGCGATGGTCTTAATTACTTCCTTTTGGCTTAATACAGGACGAGCAAATAGCCCTGCAAATATTAAATGTTTAAATCATACTCAAAAGTTTAAATTCTTGAAATAGAATTTTAACTTTCTTGCTTCTAATTCTAATTTGAAGTAGTGGGGATAAGTCCTGCACTGACGTCCCGCATGGGGTGTTTTGTGCATTTACCCCTCCAGCGTCTATCCGAGCCAGCCCAGCTCCTTAAAGTAACGGAGCGTGGCTCTGGGCCGCTGGCATAACTGCTCCAGTAGATTATATGGTGAAACAGATGATGGCGATGCAGATGCCAAAGATGATGATAATGCAGAAGCATCATGCAATCCGTTAGCTATTCTAGTGTTTCTATCCGTTAGCGTTATCCTGCAAACAGCCACGACAAAGTGGGCTGTCAGTGGCCCTAAGTTTAAACAAGTGAATATTTAAGTTGCAGTGACCAGTTATCCACCAATCTGCACTATCCACCAACCCGCACTGGGTCAGCGTGGTGGATATGGCCCAATCACCCTTCGTGGGTAGGCCTACGTCCTGCAGTGGACTATTAAAAAGGCTGGTACAGTACAGTACATACCAGTTATGAGTCCTACCATAAGTCGGAGGTCTTGCCGCTGCAACTTCAATAGGTCTTTTGTGATGTTTCTATTTAGATTGGGGAAAGCAGCCTTAGAGTGCTTTCTTGCTTATGGATTACTAAAAATATTGCAATTACGAAATTCCCAGTTTTGCTTGGATCGCGACACGGTGCGAGCGCCACTTAGCCGCGCCAACTTGTCAATGTGTGCGTGTGACGCACACGGTCGCGGTAAATACCTAATTCGCGCCGGCATCTTACGTTCGGTACAGTCTTAAATTCCTACTTATAAAATGTCTGGTTTTTGCCCCACTTCTTACGCTGTCAGGTACACGATATTCAGATTCGTGGCTAACATTTACACTATAAATACCCATACTCTTATGGATTGCAGTATAACATTGAAAATGGAATACTGAACCCTTTATTCTCCCAGGTGTGGACGACCAGTTCGCTGCAGCTGGAGTTACAAGACGTCATAGTGCGGCTGGAGCCCGCCAGAGGCGCCTCGCTCGCCTGCATCAACTTCATCAAGTCACGCCTCGTGCTCGATACTTACTCCGACCTGGGACGGGATATCGACCTGGTCTCTCAGGTTAGTAAATCACTTCATTTTACATCATCCACATTTTGAAGCGAAACTTCTAATGCGACTTCCAACAAGGTTGCGTTAAACGTTTAACGCTACCATGGAGGGGGTATGAAAGCACTGTTGCGTCGAAGTTTCACTTCTTTCGCACGGACTCCACGCACTATGTTTTTTTTCATCGTAATCTAATAGTTGCATTGTCTCATCAGTTTTAAGGCACTTGTTATAAAGACCGTTTTATATAATAGGTGTTAACAATAAAAGTTTTCTTTTTACAAACTACACAATAATTTCAAGTTACAAAAATATTTTTACGCTTAGAAATTACAAATCTGCCAGTCACGTTTCCTTTCATCTCTTCGCTCTGAAATAATATGTAATCTATCAACTCTTATCTCTCGCAATCATCTTTCACACATTTCTTTAGTTTTCACATCAAATAATAATGTTTATCAGTTCTTTTGTCAAAAGTACAATAAAAGTTAAATTCTGAGTCTGTGGTAAAAGCTCCTAATACAATGTATGCAGTGTTGTGGTTTTCGGCCGCCAAGCGTTTTATTTTCGACGCGCGAATTTTACACTCGGCCGCCACCACCGCGCGCCGTCCCGGTCGACCCCTTTCTCCTCAATATCGTATTCTTTAATACGAACTTTACCCAATAAGATGTTTCAGCGAGCATTATGTCCGCAGGAGATCCTGGTATCTGACACTAGGTACGCGTCGGAGCCGGCCAACCGGCGCGGCAACGTCTTTACCAACATTGTGCAGCCCATGCCTGAACACAGGCACAGCGTGCAGGCGGAGGTACATGCCAGGTAAATTCTTGATCATACGAAAACTGTCTTCTCTCTTAGAACGGTTACATCGTCTTATATTGGTGTTGTGTTACAGGAACCGTCGGGAGTCGTCCGCGTACACGATCCTGGTGAACAACATGCGGCTGATGGCCATCCTGGACTGGTGGGAGGGCGCCAACCAATTCATCTCGCAGCCCCCCCACCCCGCTGCCGACCCCGACCACCCGCCGCTGTCAGTTTCACAATACTCTCATTTTGTTGTGATATACAGTTTTTTCTTTTACATACAGTCGGCTCGAAGGACCAAATATTCATATTCGTTCCACAGATGTCCTGTAGTAATTAACTTGTAGACTATGTAGCGCACGTGGTCTTGTTGTAACTCTTATATAACTGATTGATTTTATGCCCACGTGTCACTACAGAGAACTTTCAAATGTTGTCACTAAATTTTTCATTTTCATATTTTACACAAAGATGTGACGAGCAACATTTTCGGGTATGCGGATCAGTTAGTCAGTTTTGAAATGATCGGTGTTCTATGAAATCATCCAAACGTGCAGCGCGTAACAACATTCAGTTAGTTGCTTTAAAATGATTATATTAGGTAACATTGCATGAGCTATGTACTGAAATATTTACCATGATGCAGGGAGGAGACGTCTATCCCGCCGTGGGCGAGCGGGCGCACCGGCTCCGGCCGCAGCTCCGCCACCGAGGCGCCCGCGCAAATGGAGCTCAAGCTCAATATTACCGACTCGCAGCTCGTGCTGGTCGAGGACGCCTCGGTCTGGGACACCAACGCCGTCATACTCCGGGTACGTAACATGATGCGGAGCCATCCGAATATGTGTAGATGAATCATTCGGTCCAGTAAATGCCAAACGTGCCGTTTTTTTTTTTTTTTATTATCCCTTTATTCTGAGCGAGTTTTGGTTGAATGTATTCTGGTTATTATTGCTATAAAATGTCCCTCAGCTCAGTGTGCCTTTTGGCATAGGCCTCCTCCAACTGTCTCCAATGTGGTGTATCTTCAGCGACTCTTGTCCAGTATGGTCCCAAGGTTAGTCTAATATCGTCGTCCCATCTTCGGATTGGACGTCCTTGCCTTCTAGTGCCATCTCTTGGATACCATAGTGTGACTAAACGTGCCGTTTAGTAATTTAAAATGATTTACTCTGAACTAGTGCAGTAGCTATTTCGGGTCAGTTTTACTGTTCGATAAATCCTGCCTAACCGAATGTATCGGACCCCTACACGCGCTTTAGACCTTGTAGCAGACCCAAGCTCTTTGATACTGGCACTATCCGCACTACGTCTCGATTTAACAGCCCTATCTGCAGTCTCGTGGCCTCAACGCATTTCTTAAAATCCATACCGAATGCGACATTTTTTGTGACAAATTGCCTGTTATTCGCGGACTATTGCTGACTTTTGCCGAACAATATTGTATGTAAGATATGTGAATTTCAATTGTAGTATTTTAAATTGACTTACGGACATGATTTTATTTTTGTAATTGAATGATTGAATTTTTAATGAAATGTTTAATGATTTATTAATATGACTGTAAAAATAATTTCTATATTAAGTGTAATTGGCGTTATTAGTCTTACTTATTATATAACAAATAAACAAACAAACAAATAAACAAAATTCCGAGTACGTATACTTCACTCGGTTCCGAATCCAAACAGCTGCTGCCTGCGACCAAAGAGAATGCCAGCGACTGCGGCCTAGTGTTCGGCAAATCACACAGATAGAAATGGTTTAGTTAAAACCTGCGAATAGATGATGATTACGCCGCATAGTTGAATTTTAACCATGGAACTTCATTACTATCCCAGTTTGACTACTATAGCTGTGTATAGACAGCTCTCACTGTAAGAGAGAATACCGTTAACGTATTTCGGACTTTATCTCTTGACTGTTCCGTATTCAGAGTACGACGGTAATAACGTACCGCGTGGCGGAAGAAGAGAAGCCAGTGTCGTGTTCCCTGAATGAACTGGAAGTGTTCTCCTGCGTGCTCGGGCTCGAAGAGGAGACGGCGCTCTCCATCGTGGAACCGGCTCATCTGCACGTTTCCATCGACAATGAGAAAGTGCTGCATGTAAGTTGACCCTATGTCAAAGTGGTATGGTTGCATTTGGCTTGACAAGTACAAGCCAGTGTCATCTTCCTTGAATCAAGTTGAAGCAAAGATTACTCCATTTCGAAGCGAAATGTAATTGCGCTCAAAAGGTGAAAAAAATTGAGTTTAGTGTAATAGATTCTCTTTGATGTTGCCTCCTGGGTGAATTTAGCACAATTTTATGTTTTGTACCATTATGTGATTCGTGAATATTCTTCCAGTATTATCACACACTCGTAAGGAGCAAAGCAAAGCGATTTTACCAAACCACTTCAAAGTTGAGTTTATATCGTGCGAAATGTACGGTTCGCTGCAGTCAAAATGGCTATAGCATTATGACGTTAATTGACGTTGCTAATAGCTGGAGTACTTTTGTCTATGCTAATAGTAAATTGTTGCCTGCAGGTATGCATGGGTACTTTGGACCTGCGGCTGTCGTACCACGACATGCGAATGTTCAGCGCCATGTTACAATCCCTGCCACTCCAGGCGCGCGCCGCGCTCTCAGGTCAGTAACGCTCTTATTTCCACGCTACTTCGTGCCATGTATGCTACTATCTATTTTTCATTACATCTATTCGAAAAGGACTACTTGGTTCGCCTTTAAATGCGTCCAAAGGAGGTGTTTTCTATATGGAACTTAATAAGTTCGCCGGAATCATCTTTGCCGCGCACTTTTTGAATTTGGAACAAATAAGTGCGCCAGAATGATCTTTGCCGCGCACTTTTAGAATTTGGAACAAATAAGTGCGCCAGAATGATCTTTGCCGCGCACTTTTTGAATTTGGAAGTATTTGTAATGTTAGTGTTCAGCGCCAAGAAAATGAATGAAAAGAATGTAAATATGAGTTTTTGCGGGAACGCGGAAAAGTCATGTAGCCTCATTGTATTATTTTGTTAACTTGTGTTTTTATCAGTGATATTTAGTAAAAAATTGTGGTGTTTCGTTGAATATGAGCTGATTTACGTGCATAAGTGTAGGCAAGTGATATAATGTGACGTATCATGTCGTTCCGTGTTGTTACCAAACTCCATAGACGCCTCTAGTAAAATCTCCACTGCTTAACTGAGGTAGGTATGACTTGGACTACGTTTGGACTTGACCGCGACTAAACGCAATTTAGTTGTTACTCTACGTTTTATTAAATAATATCAATACAACAAAATATGAGGCGCCTTTTATTTTCTCATAGAGGTGATGAAGTATGAGTGTACCACTCGGGCGCAAAATATATTTTTGTCTCGGGCGACGTACTTTGAATCCCTCGCTACGTTCAGGATTCTACTCTAGGATCCCTGTCTTCGCTCTGGATTCAAAAAAGCGCCCTCGCCGTAAAAATATTATTTTGCTCCCATATGATACAATCTACTATTTCAAATACATGATCAATCTAGGTTCCTAATTTGGCGTGCGATTGACTCAGATGCAGCAGTTTGAACGGTACGTGTGAAGACCGCTAATGTGTCTTATCCTTCTTAGTTTAAAAAAAAATCATAAGATTACCAATATGTCTAAGAATCGTAACTAGAGTTTCAAAAATGAATTTTTTTGGGAATTTGAAAAAAAAATAAGAGATTAATGTGAAAGATTCAGGTAAAAAAGCAAGAAAAAGAAAGATAGAAGCACATTATTATTGCTAAACTAGAAAATATATTTCTATTTCTATTTTTCATACAATTTATTTTTCACATTTTAAAAAAATGGAGGGATGAAAAAATATAAATTAAATATTTTTGAGGAGCCCATAAAACAAGCTTGCAAATGGATAATTATCTTGGTTAGATTTTTCTCTCAATAATATACCACTTGTGGACGTCTCTTAATACTTACTCCTCTGATGGCATAGCGACCCAATTGAGTGTTGTCTTCCGTCGCTAAAGAATGCTCTTGATCCCGGTCTAGCGCTGACTCCTCTCACTTGTCTGCCCGGGGTAAATAAATATGCATGTGATCCGTGAAAAAGAAGATCATCTACAACATTAGATTATTGTCACGTGCAGGTAAAACCCTGCTATCCGACGAGGAAGAAGACGCCCCGGCGAACAGCGTGCACATGCGCGCGGGCGGCGCGGCGAGTGCGGTGAGCGCTAGTGGCGCGGGGGGCGCGCGGTGGGCGGGCACGCCGCGCTGGGTGCGCTCGCCCGCGCCGCCCGCGCCTCCGCCCCCGCACCCGCCCTCCACCTCGCCCGTGTGGCCGCTCCGAGCTCTACAGGTATACTACTCAAATCCCGAAATTGAACAAATTGCAGATGCGACACGCAATCTATTCGTGAATACGCAAATAAAACAATACCTCAGCAGAAGGGTAAAAACTGAACTTAACGAAATAAATCTTATCTTTAGAAATGATCAGTAACTCCACATGCGTACATGCTCTACATGCATGAAAGCAGATGTCAAGCAGAGTCTAAACGTACATTATGATTCCACATTGAAAGAAAGTGTAACCGTATGTAACATTAACCATGATTCTACAAGCGAAGTGTAACCTTAACTCTAGGTGCGATGGTTGAAATTGATTTGATCATGAATGATGTGTGGTGTGCAGGTGACGTCGGAGTGCATAACGTTGTGCGTAATCGACGACTGCCTCGACTCGGACGTGCCGCTACTCGAGGTAGCGCTCAGCGATCTCAACGTACAACAGGTAATTATAGTGTCGCTTACAAATGCAGTTCTACTAGTTTACCAACGAAGAAATTTTACGCCTAAAAATAATTTGTATCATTTTCTATGCATATTCTCTAAACATGTCCTACATTTATTCTTGATACGAACAAGTGACTCGAACCTAGCATATTTAAGTTCCTCTTAAAAGTTGGTCCTTCGAGCCGAATTTACGTTGAACCACTTAAATTTTATATGATTCGAAAAATGAGGATTGTTGACAGGATTTGCGCAAAGTGGAAGAAGCGTTCGAAGATCCGATGCTGGTTTCGACGCCGGCGGGCACGCCGGGCGCGGCCACCGGCGCCGGCGCGGGCGGCGGCCGGCTGGCCAGCGCGCTAAGCATAGACTACTACAACCGCACGCTGTCGGGCTGGGAGCCCGTCGTCGAGCCTTGGAGGTAATGGAATGCCATTACAGTATTAGCCATGTTGAGTCAGTTTCAGTAAAGCTTTCGACTCGGTTGACTATGAGGCAAATGTATTGTGTACACATTTTAAATAATCACACGACATCGAGCTATATTTTATAGAATAGTCTAACGACTATTACAATTTTTAATCGAACAAAATCAAAAATATTTGTAATGTTAGGTTGTAACACTTTTTGGTGTTCATTGGGGTAGTATGTTGTGATCCATGTTTTTTCTAATATACTTGTAAATATTACGGCCTAAGTTTTGCTGTCACAGATTTGAAACGTCGTGGGAGTATACTTTATCGAGCGAGCTGTCGCTGGCTCGCATCCAGGTGTCAGTGTCGTCAGAAGAAATTCTCAACACAACGGTGACGTCATCGCTGCTGTCGCTGTGGAAGCTTGTACGGGCTAACTGGGCCGCCGATTATTACGCGCCACAGGTAATATTCTGATATCTTTTCTCGGAACAGTTGCATACTTTTTTTACTTAGTTGTAACTAAACTTAATATTTTCGACTAGCTGGTACGTACCCCAAATTGTGCTGAGTCCGGTCAACCTTTCTTCTTTCCTGTATCTTAGTTTATGCTCGAATTCGTTGCTGATAAGTTTAGACTCTTTCTTCTTTGCACTGAAATTTTTCAACATTCTATTTTTAGGTTTGCCTTTGGATTTTGGACGGAAGATAAAAATAAATTAAACTGTCTCAAAATAGTTACACACAGATTTATTGTATGTCAATTTTGTCTACTTGTGTAGTGTACGAGCGGAGCAGAACAGTCCCCCAAGGGCAGCCCGGCGGGGCACCGGCGGCGCTCGCCCTTCGTGCCCTACGCCCTGCGCAACCACACTGGCCACCGGCTCTGGTTCACCACGCTCATCACCACGGCTGACGTGTGAGTACCGTCATCATCTACTTATATTCTTGTTAGTCTTAGCTTGAACAGCATTGGGTCAAATGGCAAACTTGGACGGGGAATTTCCCATAAATATTCAAAATGTCATAATTTTGAGATAAATTATGTTATTTTTACGTAGTATTTTTTATCATGATGATTGCATTACGGTTAAAATGTGAAAATTATTTGACTATTATACAGTCAAGAATGTTAAAAAATTAAGAATTATTTATTTATTTTTTATTATTAAGAATTATTTGTGACGTGTGTTTAAATAAAACGAGCGACTTGTAATCACAGCTTCACTTTTGGCGTGCGAGACTATGACTCGATTCTAACTTCAGCAAATGTTTTATTTATGTATTTAGTTTGGTGGAGGAGAGCGGGTGGTGCGGTCCGGACGACACGTGGTGCTGCGTGCGCGCGGGCGAGACGGAGCCGTTCTCGTTCGGCGCGCGGCGCGGGCGAGCGGCGCGCGCGCACCACCCGCAGCTGCACCAGCTGGCGCTGCGGCTGGACGGCTGGGACCCGCCCGACCCCGTGTGCGTCGACCGCGTCGGCGTCTACTTCCGGCACCTCACGCACGCGGTACCTACTACCTACCCTCACCCACCTGCTCGACATGACCTGTCTATAGGCCGCGTCGTACAAATTCGTCAACGCGCGGCTTTGCCAATCTTCAGTCAGGATTGGATATTGCGCAGCTTATAGCTAACTTCATTTCCATCAAATTGTGTGACGCGACCTGTACCTAAAGGACACGTGCACAAAATGTATGGAGGCTGGTATTATAATAATCAAAAATTCTAACCGCAACACTCGTTACATTTCGAGAAAGTTCATATTTTTCTGAGTCTATTTATTACATCAGTTAAAAACAAAAAAGCTCTCCGATTTTTTTAAAATTAAAATTGAATTTATTAGGATAAATAAATAAATATTTGGCTCAATAGGAAGTTTATCTCTATCAACCCTGATCAAGTAACGTCTAAATTGTTAAATAAAAGCATTTTTAGACACACTTTTTAATTGTTTTTTTTTTACACATTGTAATATCATCTTGGTTAGATTTTTCTCTGAATAATATACCACTTGTGGACGTCTCTTTTGTTGATTTCCTTATAGCGCGTATTCGAGACTGTGATCGATATGAGGTGGTGAGTCAATGGGGTCAACAAGAGTTTTGAGTGTTTTGTTCCATGGCCACTTGTTTGTCATTGCACTACATTGCACTACATTTGTGAACAACTGTTCACAAATGTAGTGCAAAAACAAATCTATAGATTTCGTTTTGTGTACAGGGTTATTTTTAATCAATTAGCATCCTTTTAGGGGCTTATTCTGTACATCAAAACTAACAACTTTTGTTCTACGACTTTCGTCAAAACTAAAAAAAAAAATTTGTTGTTTCGTAGAAAAATATAGTTCACCCGCGACAAAATGTATGGAACAGCTGATTTTTTTTTGAGTTTTGACAAAAGTCGTAGAACAAAAGTTGTTAGTTTTGATGTACAGAATAAGCCTCTAGAAGGATGCTAATTGATTAGAAATAACCCTGTATAATGTGTGGACGACATTATAGTTTTATTTTTTCAATTGAGTATCTTTACTCTTTTTATAAATGTAAAAAGCACGTAACTTTTTATGTAACTTTAATTTTATTTATTTTTTCATTGACCTGTAACAAAACGTTATTAATAAAGTGAATGTGAATATGAATATTGTATTGTGCAGAAGACGGGGTGCGTGGCGCGCATCGTGTTCGAGGTGTCGCTGGAGGGCTCGGCGCGCAAGCTGGTGACGGTGCGCTCGGCGCTCATGCTGCTCAACAAGCTGCCGCACGCCGTCGAGGTGCGCGTCGACCACGCGCCCGCCGCAGGTAACCTTCATTTCTCTCGTGTCTCTGAGGGATTTTCTTTGATGACCTCCACTTGCGAGCTGGAACCGAAGTCGAGGTATAGTAATGGAACTTGCCCAGTTTACTAGGATTTCCTTTGGGTAATGTGCTGTGCTTCGTTTCTGAGATCTTCGAAAGAAGTTCATATGTATAAGAATTACATGTTAGGGAACATGTAATTCCTTCTCTCGCTTAACAAGAAATCATAGTGGTCTAGGATAATCTATGTTACTTCATGTTACGAAGTTTTTTATGTAGTTGTGCTTCGTTACCTTGCGAAATGATAGACGCAGTGGATTCTTTAGTCAATTATGCGAATAACTTAGTGTCACCAGTCTCACTGACTGTGCAGAGTGGGAGTGCCAGCGCTCGTGCGCAGCTCGTCGAGCGCGCTCGGCGTGCGCGGCGCTGCAGCGGGCGCGCGCGCTTAGGGCCGCCCTGCACCCGCCCGCCCCTGCCCCCACCTCTCATCCCCTCTTCCTCAACTGCGGTACCCACCTGACCACTCACATTTTAAAATTATAATAGCGTTATTAGCTGCTACTTTATTTACAAATTCATCGTAAAAATAACTATTGTTGTAATTGTATTTAGAAGTTGGGTATCGCAGTTCGTTGAATCAGCCTTTCACCTTATAGTATATTCTTTCAGTATTGCAGCCGTAGTTGTATTAGAATGATATTAAACAATTCGTATGCATTTTATTTAAGCAACTAATAGGCGTTGTCTATGTTTTACGATTTGGGAGTAGAGTATGGTTTGTGCATGTGCAGCGCAATGGGGTCACGGCGGCGTGCGATGCGCGACGGTACGCGCGGGCGGCGCGTGGGCGGCTCCTTTGGCCGCGCGCGCCGGCGTGCTGTGGGCGCGGCCGCTATGCAACTCCGCCGCTGCGCCCGCGCCGGCCGCGCTCGACTGGCGCGCGCCGGCTGCGCTGCTGCACTGCGAATGTCGCTCCCCGCCGGACCACGTCTACAGGTATGTTGAGAATTTCCTAACGTGTAATAAATATAGGGATTGAGTATATGTATATAAGAAAGATACCTTGATTTTGTGTTACTCTTTTTTAATTTATATTTTTATAATGAACAAGGAATAAAAAAGTAATATTTTACAGGTAGCAATGTAACACACTTTCTTTGATGTCATTAATACTTTTCATCAAATTTCGATCGTACTTTCGAATATTTGCGATATGTACTTCTTTGAGATGTGCCACGTATTGATACATAATGTTTGTGATTTTAGTAAGATGCTTGAAAAATCTAGAATCTTTTTAATCTAGAAAATAAAGACTTTGAAACGAACATTTTATTACGTCGATTTTTTTCCGATGATATGTTCATTCTCGTTCATACTTACGGTTGTCAATAGCAAAAAAAAACCGATTACATTTAGGTACACTGCATGTTCCAGCATTCCGGCTTGATGTTGACTTCTAAGACATACTGTATATAAGTTATTGTGATTTTGTGTCACTTTTTATATTTAAGTTTATGGGTTTTTGTAATGAACAAGGAATAAAAAGTAATTGACTACACTTGGCAAAGTAACACACTTTCCTTGATGTCTTTAATGTTTACTATCAAATTTCGATTGCCCTTACGAATATTCTCGATATGGACTTAATTGCGGCTTGCTACTTGTTGATATAAATCGTTTGTAATTCTAGTAAGCTCCGTGAGAAATCTACAATAGATAAATAACACAAAGCAAGTTGCTCAACTAGATCCCACACTAGAAAAAAGAGGTCTTAGAATCGAACTCTACATTTTATTACGTCGATGATATATTCATTCCCGTTCTTCGGTTCTGAACAAAATTGTCATGCTAACACATTTTTTCCCGTACATATTTTCTGGTATCACAATTTGTAGACTTAATTTTTTTTTACTTGGCATGTTTTACAAGGTAAGTGCCTTGTAAAACATAGATGTTACCGCTTGCTACAGTGCAGTACAGTGATAACTTGAAATGGTATGAACGCGGGTGGGTTTCAGGTTCTGCTGCGTGATAGTGCGCGAGCAGTTCCCGCGCGAGGAGGGCGAGCCGATCGCCGGACACACGCTGACGCTGGTGCCGGCGCTGCGGCTGGAGAACCTGCTGCCGCTGGAGCTCGCCTACCGCTGCCAGCCCGCCGCGCCGCGCGCGCGCTCCGTGCCGCCCGGGGACACCGTGCCCTTCCACCAGGTAACACGCCTCTGGAGCTGCACTACTGTACCAAGTGACATGCTGCTGGTCTCGGTCTGCAAGCTTTGGTATGTGATGGTCATTAATGAGATGAGATGGTGTTATAAATTGTCCGTTTGTGACTTCTTGCTATTGGGGAACTCTTCAGAGTGTTTGTTGAATAAAAAAATGCTAGTACTTAGTTAGAATAAAACTGAGAGATTTCCTCATCGTTTCAATGAGGTCATAGAGTCTGGCCAACGAAAGCTGTCCAAGAAAAAAGGCGGGAGTTTTAAAAAATCAAGAGCTGTTAACCCTGGCTATACACTGCATAAATGGAGTTGATACTATTTATTTTTCAGCAACTACATTTTTTTCGAGTTGTAAAAATTTTGTTTTTTTAGCAACTGTTGTTGAATTTTTCGAATGTATTATGAAGAATATCAAATAAAAGATTACTTTTAATTCTGTCTTTTTATTATTTTCAAATAATCCATTATTTATGTACAGTCGAGGACCCCGAGGAGCCGTACAAATATAGGAGCTATGAGTTACGAGTATAGTTAAAATCGGATTCCAAAAACTCTACACCTGATATTGAATCAGCTTCATTGCTTTCTTCGCTGCTACTGCTACTGTCCCCAACATGTATTATGAATGGTTCAAGTTCGTTTTCAGTAGTACGAAACGTCAAAGTGTCAATTTTGACAGTCTTAAATTATTGCCATTTCAAAACTTCTGAAAATAATACGTGGACAGCTTTCGTTGGCCAGACTCTAGTATGTTATATATGAACAGGTGAACGTGGAAGAAGGAGTAGAGCTGAGCGTGAAGCTGGAGGGGTTCGGGTGGTCGACGCCGCTGAGCGTGGGCGGCGCGGGCGGCAGCGCCGGCTCGGGCGGCTCCTTCAGCGCGCGGCTGAAGCTGCGCGACACCAAGAGCCGCCGCCTCTACCTCAACGCCCGGGTCACCATGAAGAAGACGGACGGCATCAAGGTGTCGATATCGGCGCCGTACTGGCTGGTGAACCGCACGGGGCTGCCGCTGGTGTTCCGCGCGGAGGGCAGCGCGGCCGAGGCGGCGGGCCAGTTCGCCGAGCACGAGGTGGCGCGCATGGTGGCGCCGCTGCTGTTCTCGTTCGCCGAGGCCGAGGGCGGGCCCACGCTGGCGGCGCGGCTGGGGCGCGCGCTGGCGCCCGCCGCCGACTGGTGCGCGCCCTTCGGCCTCGGGCCCGGCGTGGCGGTGAAGCGGCTGGCGGCGCGCGAGGGCGACTCGGAGCGCGTGTACGCCGTGGGCGTGTCGGTGCGCTGCGGCCGCGCGCGCTACCGCCACACCAACATCGTGACGCTGACGCCGCGCTACCAGCTGCACAACAACACGCGGCACCACGTGCAGTTCGCGCAGCGCTGCGCCGCCACCACGCTGCGCGACCCGGGCGCGGCCGGCACGCACGTGGCCGCCGTGGCCGGCTGCTACCTGCCGTGGCACTGGCCGCGCTGGGAGCGCGAGCACCTGCTGTGCGTGCGCGTGCTGCCGCCGGCCGCGCCGCCCACGCACTGGTCGGGCGGGTTCCGGCTGGACGCGCCGCGCTCGCTGACGGCCGCGTGCCGCGACCACGCCGGCCGCTACCAGTTCGTGCGCGTGGAGGTGGCCGCGCAGGGCGCCACGCTCTTCGTCGTGCTCACCGACGCCGAGTCCGCGCCGCCGCCGCTCGTCATACACAACTACTCGCCCGTCTCCATCATGTTCCACCAGGTGAGACACCCAGGAACCCACTCTTTGACCGAGCAAAGCGAAAGGCTCCGTTTCAACACGCCGATTTTTCTTTCGTCTGTCCAGATGTTGGTTTTCCTCTACAGATCGCATTTTTCGACGAAACTTGGTACACAGCATTCTTTAAAGTAAATTATTTTTTTTTTCTTCGCCTATTTTTCATATTCCTATGAAACCTCTATGAAAAATCGTCGATTTCACTTGATTGTTTAGTATCTAATCTTTGATTTGCGAGTATGAACCAAATTGGTCTAAAACGAGTCAAGATATACCTATGAAGATTCAGTTAAAGAGAAGTGTCGCGACACTGAATTGTTTACTTGGTTTACTTGTTTTGTCTATGAAATATAGTATAAACATCAGTGTGAGCACGTGCTTATCGCGCTGCAGGTGGGTTGCACGGAGGAGTGCGCGGTGGGCGCGCACGGCACGGCGCGCTGGGCGCTGCCGGAGCCGGAGGGCGCGGCGGCGCTGGCGCTGCGCGCGCCGGGCGGGCCGCGCACCACGCTCCCGCTGTCTGCGCTCGGCACCTCCGTCACGCTGCTCTACCAGAACTTCATCTACGTCGCCTTCTCCGCCACCGTCAGGTACTTACCGTCACGAGGCTGCGTACGGATAGTGCGTACAATGCTACACGTGTCTTGGAACATTATAAATTGTTTAATTGTTTATTGAAATCTAAACGAATAATTCAATTTACATACATCTCACAAAATAAAGAAATAGTATTCAAGAATTCAATTAAAAAGAATACAATTATTACCTACTATTACAATACCATGTCATTAAAATATGATAAAAATGTCAAAATTAAAAATTTCAAATTAAAAATGTCAATACAATATTACCTATGTCAAACAATTTTTTTCAATTTCAATTGTGCCGTCAACTCTACGGCATCTGTCCCATTGATCAGTCAAATTTTCACTATATGTCAAAAAAGACGATAATTAAATATTCCAATTGTCAAACATTATATCACATTCAGTGTTGACAGCCAGGAGTGTATTGAGGTTTCTGCGCGTTCGTATCAACGGCGACATGGAACGCGCCACGGTACGACATGGCTCTACGTAGAGCACGTCTGGCAACCGGCCACGCCTGTTCACCGGCACACCCGGCTCATCGGGCACGAACAGAGCACACAGCAAGTCATGCAGCTCTATGCTGTCCACAGAGGGGGTCTGTGGACAGCATAGAGCTGCATGACATGAGAGCACCTTGCAACAAATAATGAGTTGGTCTTCTATCCTCCTCACTTCTAATGAGTTGTACCCTAGCTGGCCGAGTAAAAATTTAGTAGGGTACAAGAATGGGTAATACCCGTACCGTTTCTTATACAGGGCTCTTAAAAAGGCTTTTTGGACCTTCTCTAGCATTAGTGCATAGGTAACATGATGAGGGTTCCAAACGCATGCGCTGGACTCTAGCTTACTCCTAACTAGGGATTTATACAAGGTTTCCACTACTAGTGAATTTTCAAAATCCTTTGCATTTCTTAGAACAAAACCCAGTCTACGATAAGTTTCTTTAGCTAGATCTGATATATGATCATGAAAAGTTAAACCCCGATTAAATGTTACTCCCACGTCTTTGACTGTGTGTACTCTATTCATGACCAAGTCTTTTAGTCGATAATTATAATGAATAGGCATTTGTTTTCGGTCAAAAGTCATGATGTTACATTTTTTTACATTAAAAGTCATTTGGTTTTTAATGCTCCATTCAAAAACACGATCTATGTCTTCCTGTAAGCTTAAGCAATCCTCAGCTGATTTTATTTCGTGATAGAGCTTGAGGTCGTCGGCGTACAGGAGACACCGAGCGGTTGATATAACTCTCGGCAAGTCGTGTATCATCATTTGAAAGTACAATGGGCCGGTTACCGAACCTTGACTTACTCCTGATCTGGTATGATAAGGTCCCGATTCATACGTTCCATGTCTTACATATTGCTGCCGATCGCTCATGAGGTCGGAACAAAAGTTCGATAGGCTTGTAACGAACCCAAAAGATGTTGAAAGCTTACGCAATATTACGCATTATGTCCATACCTATAGCTACATACATTCATACTCTTGGAGAAAGAGTCTTGTGTGAGCCATAATCCAACGGTTTTTAATCTCGCGGCTAAAAAGTACGCATTTATTCTGGCAATATTTGAAAGCAAAATGACTTTATGGGTCGATCCAGCGTTTAGGCTTGCGGCGGTCTGTACAAGAAATGTATCCATATCTAACATAGGTACGTGTGGATAATGTATCTCGATTACGATAAGTTGGTCCTTCGAGCCGGAGGGAAACCAGATCTTAATAACATTTGATTTAGTATCAGTGATTGGACGTATGTTTGTGTGTGATCAGCGGCAACAGTGACGAGGCGCTGGTGCTGGAGGTGCCGCTGGGGTCGACGCGCGTGGTGCTGGCGCGCAAGCGGCACGGCGAGCGCGCGCAGCTGTGGCGGCGCGGCGCGGGCGCGCAGCTCGTGCACGAGGGCAGCTCGGCGCCGCAGGGCGAGGCGGCGCGCGCCGAGGACGCGCCGCCGTCCGCGCACTGCCTGGTGCTGGACATCGAGGACGCGGCGCCGCGGCCGGGCCGCGCCAGCGCGCTGGTGCTGCGCCGCGCCGACCCGCGCCGCGCCTCCACGCAGGCGTGGCGCACGCACAACGGCCGCATGTGCTGCGCGCACGCCAACCTCTGCGTCATGCCCGACACGCTCACGCTGCAGGGGCTGCAGATCGGTGAGTCATTCGCTTAAAAAAACAACAACAACAAAACATACGACAACAACTTTGAGTCGCTCTCGAAACTGAACAATGGGGGAACCCGCACGTGGCCCATAGCCTTCTCTTTCCGATGATAGCCACGATTCATATTTCTTGCTGGCTTTGTCGAGCCGAGGCTGACATTGAATTGACATATTTTTATACTTTCAATAGACAATAAACATATATTTTATTCTTTCCGTTAAGTTTTGTATATAGTATTTAAATAACACTCTACAGAAGTTTATTTAAGTATAGGAGTGTTTCGACACGCACTTGACAACTTATTTAAAATAAAATAAATATGTGTAAATTGTGTGTGGTGTAGGAGCGCGCGTGGTGCTGGGCCTGCCGAGCCGCGGCACGGTGGACGCCGGCGGCGCCGTGCCGGGCGAGCAGGCCGTGTCGTGGCACACGCTGCGGCCGGGCTCGGGCCGGCTGGCGGCCTCGCTGGCGGCCGACGGGCCCACGCGCACCGTGGCCGTGCGCGACCTGCGCGACCCCGCCGCCGGCTGGCTGGACGAGCGCGAGCAGGAGCCGCCGCCGCCCGCCGGCCGCGAGTGGGGGCTGGCCGTGCGGCTGGCCGGCGTGGCCGTGTCGGTAGTGGCGCGCGACGAGCTGGTGCACGGCGTGGCGTGGCGCGCGCGGCTGGCGGCGGCGGGCGGCGCGCGCGCGCTCACGGCCTCGCTGCAGCTGCACGACATGCAGTGGGACAACCAGCTGCGCGGCGCGCCCGCGCCCGTGCTGCTGGCCGCGCTGGAGCGCGCCGCGCCCGACCCGCTGCTGGACGCCGCCGTGGAGCTGCAGCGCGGCGTCACGCAGCGCTACAACGCGCACTTCTTCAAGCACGCGTGCGTGGCGCTGCGCCCGCTAGCCGTGCGCCTCGAGGAGCGGCTCATCCTGGAGCTGTGGGCGTGGGCGCGCCCCGACGAGGAGGAGGCGCGCGAGCAGCCCGACGAGGCCGAGTTCGAGACGCGCCGCATGCTGGACGAGCTCACGGCGCTGCACGCCACCAGATACTACTTCGCGCTCATCAAAATAATGCCCAGCCAGGTACGCGCACACGCCGTTATCTACACTTACACAACTCTATATTCATTCATTAAATACGTTCGTCTGAGGAAGAAGGCATACAATAGGGCTGCTAAGTCCTGCAAAAAGGTTATGCGGAGGGCTCGCTTTGACCACATTAGTCGAATAGGAAACAAGCTTGCTTCTTACCCTGCGGGTAGTAAGGCATTCTGGTCCCTAGCTAAATCGGTTGAAGCAAACTTCTGCCGTCCCTCACTGCCTCCGTTGCTGAAACCCAATGGTTCACTGGCCCATACCGCGGTGGAGAAAGCAAATTTATTTGCATCTCAATTTGCTGAGTCTTCGCGTCTTGACCCCGGTAGTGCGAGACCTCCAACTTTGCCAAACTGTGACACTGTAATGAGTGAAATACACATCCGGCAAAAGGAGGTCCTCAAAGTTCTCCGCAGTCTAGATGTGAACAAAGCCAGTGGCCCTGATGGTATTCCGGCCATTGTATTGAGGACTTGTGCGCCTGAGCTGTCGCCTGTGCTGACTCGCCTCTTTCGCCTATCTCTGAAGACAGGTCAAGTGCCCAAATCTTGGAAGCTTGCTAACGTGCAACCTGTACCCAAGAAGGGCAGCCGTGCCGACCCTGCCAACTACAGGCCAATTTCGATCACGTCTATACTCTGTAAGAGTATGGAACGTGTTCTAAATAACAGGCTCCTGGCCTACCTGGAAGCGAATGACTTACTCAGTGACCGCCAGTACGGCTTTCGCCGAAACCGGTCTACTGGGGACCTTCTAGCGTACGCCACACACATCTGGAGTGAGGTCATGGAGAAGCACGGGGAGGCGTTGGCTGTCTCCTTGGACATTTCCAAAGCTTTTGATAGGGTCTGGCACGAGAGCCTTATTGGCAAGCTTCCATCTTACGGCCTGCCTGCGGATTTCTGCACATGGATATCAGATTTCTTGAGGAATCGGTCGATACGAGTTGTCGTTGATGGCTGCTCGTCAGACCAAATGGCTATCAATGCCGGTGTTCCTCAGGGGTCTGTGCTCTCTGCGACACTCTTCCTACTGCATATCAACGATCTGCTTAAGCCCGGGATCTTTGGGTACGCAGATGACAGTACAGCCGTGGAGAGCTACACGTGCGATGCAAGAACCAGCGGGCCACAGATCGAGTTATACAGAGAGGCTATGGTTGAACGGCTCAACTTGAGTCTGCAGGCGGTATCCGACTGGGGTGATGCTAACCTGGTCAAGTTTAATGCCACAAAGACTCAGGGCTGTCTGTTTTCGGCCAAAAAGAGACCCTTTCAATTGTCTCCCGCTTTCCGTGGTGTCTCCGTTCCGGTAACTGACAGCTTGGAACTTTTAGGCGTTTCACTCTCATCTTCTCTTAACTTTGGCTCTTACATAGAGTCCAAAGCCCAATTAGCCTCCAAAAAACTTGGTGTTCTCTCTAAGGTGAGACGGTATTTCACACCTGAGCAACTGCTTAGTCTTTATAAAGCACAAGTCAGGTCTTGCATGGCATACTGCTCTCACCTTTGGGATGGCTCTGCCAAATATCAACTGGAGGCTCTGGAGTCGATTGAGAGGCGAGCCAGGAGGCTGATTGACAACGACACCTTGACTAAGACGCAGCTGCAAAGTCTTGAGCATCGTCGCAAGGTGGTGTGTTTGTCGGTCTTTTACCGGATACACTTCGGAGAGTGCGCCCAGGAGTTGCACAATCTGGTCCCCCCTGCCCTTTTCTTCTATCGTACGGCTAGACGGACGCGACCAAAGCGCCACCCTTTTATGGTGGACATTCCGCGCGTTAGAACCAAGCGTTTCGAATCCTCATTCCTCATACGAACAGCCGGAATGTGGAATGCTTTGCCTGGGTCTGTCTTTCCGTTAAAGTACAACGTGAGTGTCTTCAAATCCCGAGTAAATAGGTATTTATTTATTTATTTATTTAATAGGAGGATCAACAGCATCAATAACAAAAATACATACATGTAACAAATACAGAACGCTAATTATAGATCCTCACGTTTAGAACTAATATAGTGACAAAGTGGGAAAATAAACTTAAAAAACATAAATCGCACAACAAAATATAAAATAAAATTACGAAACTTGAATAGACTTACAAAGTATAAAAATATACCAAAAAATAAACTTACAAAACATAGAATAAACTATAAATATAATTACAAAGCATATGTATAATAATAAGCCTATAAAACACAAAGTGATATGCTATATAATTTTGATAATGAGAAGTTGTATCTATTAGTTCAGAAAAAACTCCCTGCTCAAGCGCCGCCTAGCCGAATGAACACTTGTGCAGAACAAATCCAGATCAATGTGCCCACACAAATGATTGAAACGGTCGCTAGCTCGCAATAAGAACGAGTTTTGCCTGTAGTTCGTGCTAACAGAAAAAGTGTGAATTATTGGGTTATAACGAATGATCTTACTGGGGGCTCTAAGGGATATTTTACTAAGTAATTCAGGACAGTCAATTTTATTTGAAGTTATCTTCAGCAGAAAAATTAAATCAGCAATTTCACGTCTCGCCGAAAGAGGGAGAAAGTGAAATTTCTTGCAAAGTTGATCATAATTAAAGGATTTATATGGTATCTTAAGACGAAAACAGAGATATTTCATAAATTTGACCTGAATTCTGTCAATCCTATCGATGTAGATATTATATCGAGGGTTCCATACCTGAGATGCATATTCAAGAATGCTTCTTACAAATGTACAATAAAGAACTTTAAAAGTTTTGGCTCTAGTGAAGCTAACTGAGGTTCTCATGATAAAACCAAGTGATCTGGAAGCTTTAGAGATAATAGCATCAACATGTTGATCAAACAGTAATTTCGAATCGTGAATAACTCCTAGGTCTCTAACTACGTTACATCTTTGCAGTGATTCATGTTTAAGAGTATATGACGACTGTATTGGGTTCTTTTTACGCGTGAAAGTAGTTACCGAGCATTTGGAAGGATTAAGATCTAATTTATTTGCAACACAGTAGTCATCAAGTCTCATAAGATCTGATTGAAGTTTAACAATATCCTCTGTTGATTCAATAACTCTAAAGATTTTCATGTCATCGGCAAAACTAAGCAGCTTACTATTTTGAAAGCATTTTGCTATGTCGTTGACAAAGATCAAAAATAGGAGTGGACCGAGTAAGGAACCCTGAGGAACACCACTAGGGACGGAAACCCAACTGGAAATATAGTTGTTAAGGCGACTTGGTAGCAGCGTTGAGCGGTTTTTGAGGGGGTGAAGCAGGGGCAGGTCCCAGCGCGGCTAGGGAGGTCTGACCAGCTTAGCCAAACGCGCGCGATCTCGATTACTTCGTAGTAATCTGTGTAAGGGCAAGTCGTGCCTATGAAGATAATATTATAATTACATTCGCAAATGATTTCTAGCTCAGGCGCGTTCATGCGCTTTGTTCCGTATAATATTTTTGTAATAAGTATAGGTTATTCCAAAATAACGATAAATAACAATATTTGCTTTGAATTTTATAACTAATATAATAAAATTATGGACTAAATTTGATAAAAACCAATTATTTACCACCCATATCGGACAAGAGAAAATAAATAACAATATTATGCCAATTTTTTACCAACCTGAAAAATATCATACCAATAAATGCAATAAATATGAATATCAAGGAACTTGAATGTTCCGCGTACAAATAATATTAAATTATACAACATAAAATAAAACGCCATTTTTTATTTTTTATTACATAATAAATAAATACATAATACTGTCTAAACTTGATAAAAAACAGTTATTTACCACCCATATCGGACAAGAGAAAATAAATAACGATATTATGCCAATTTTTTACCAACCTGAAAAATATCATACTAATAAATGCAATAAATATGAATATCACGGCACTTGAATGTTCCGCGTACCAAACTATATTAAATTATACAACATAAAATAAAACGCCATTTTAAAATTTTAATTACATAATAAATAAATGCATAATAATGTATCATAGTACCTAAAATACAAAATTCGAATAATATGACACCCCTCACACTTTTGATATTTCGTTGTTATAATTATAAATGACGACTTCCAATTTGCCCCACCAACCCACCCCATTAGAGGGGCACAATCTTCTATTTTCTTTTTTGAGAGGAATCTGCCCCATTCGTTCCACCTTAGTGGGCCAGATTCTACACATATTTTTGGTTGGTGGAATCTGCCCCATTTATATTACTACATATTTATAAACATATTTTTCATTCTTCACGCATGTAGATACCTACATACAAATTAAGGCGTATTTTTTAACCTCTATAAGAGAGAGAAGCCACGTTTGAAACAGGATAAGTGAGAAACCTGGATTAGTGAAAAACTGCGAGTGAACCGCGAGTGAACCGCGAAATAAGCGAAAATAAGATGGTGGTCCTTTCAACTCTCTCTTATAGTCATAGTCATAGTCATTTATTCATAATAATATTACATGTCACAAAAAATAATCAAAATAAAGAATAACAATATTAACAAAACAGCAATAAATACAAAATGTAAAACACACTTATGTGTTTAATAGCACAATTATATAATTTTAATCTTATTAATTTCGTCAAAACTGTAGAATGCCTTTTCAACAAGCCACTTCATTAGTTTGTGTTTAAATGATTCCCTAGAAGGAGCGTCTCTGATATCAAGCGGGATCCTTATCCAGATTTAACTGTATATTGTGTACTCAAAGGCAATGTTATTTGCCAAATATCATAGTTTTAGATCAAGATGAAGTACCCTGTAGGTTATGATTCCCTTGTAAGTGTCGATAGCTCATCTTTATACCATCGAAGCGTTCGTGGGGAATTACCAAGAGGACGCATCGAATGATATGAGGGGAATTACATCTACATGATCTGTCACTGTCAAAATTATGTCACACAATTGTCGGTAGCCCTACCTGTGGACCTGTCCACAGGCAGGGCTTCAGGATGGGAAAAAGACACGATGACTAATAAATATAATTAGTCTGTCAGATAGATTATTTATCAAAAAGTATCAGACACGTATTTTTTCTTGTGTCAATAAAACTAAAATGATTACATTTTTGAGTAAGTAATATGGGAAAGTTTAAATGTTTAAGCTTGCACACAGCCCAGATTATTGACCTTAGAAACATATTTATTGACAAGTTTTTTACCGGGTAGACAACCATCTAATAAAATGATAATAAATATTTTTTGCAAAAAATGGCATGACCTACTTCAACCGCGTACAGAATTCGCAAATACTTCACACGGATTGATGTAGCATTTTTCACATTATTGTTGATTTATCAAAAATGGCACAGCCGATTCAAATTTCGAAGTATACTCTTTCTAATAAAAAAAAAAAAACAAATTCGGCCTACTATGTAAAAAGTTATACGTGGTTATCTTCGATCACTTATACCCGGTATAAGTGATCGAAGGTGGTTATACATAATAAATATATATTATATATCTACGCTTTGAATTGAGTACCTCCTCCGTTTCGTCGGTTAAAAATTGGTTTTTACCATCACTGTAATCATCGTCATCATCTACGGAACCCTATAATAAGAGAATGTTGTCGCACACTGGGGGTCACACGTGGGATGTTGTAATGCTTAAAATGTTGCAGTCTTTGCATTACTAATTTTATTCAAAATCTGCCCCACCGATATGTGACGAGTGGGGCAGATTCCACTTCAAAATGAATCAGTGGACTATGCCCCACCCGTGAGGCAGCTTGGTGGGGCAAATTGGAAATCACCATATTTATATTCGATGTTGCTTAGATAAATATTAAATTCTCATTTATTATGTACCTTTCCAAAATTATTTCGTTTCTCAAAGGCATGTCACGTTTATGTCATGAATCCAAAAACTATGACGGTAATTATTTTTGCCAATAACTGATTTCAATCGTCTACAAAATTCAAATAGTTTGCTAGAATCGATATATATAAATATGTATATATATTGAATATTTTTGAATTTTCCGATGAGCTCGCCCGATTTCGATAAAATTTAAAATTCTGGAGTGTTGATCTACCAAACACAGAAATAAAATCATCAAAATAGGTTGATCATTGGCGGAGTAAGCGCGTAACATGCATACAAAAACATACTTACGAGTACATACGAATTGATAACCTCCTTATTTGAAGTCGGTTAAAAATATTTACCATCCCTATAATTTGCCTAAGAAAAATATACATATAAAATATATGTACATATAAACATCTGATACTACGATACCGTATAAATTAAAATTCACACGTGCGTGTTAGTAGCTAGGTATGCACTAAAAGTGAATGAAATAAGTACGTAGGTACAAGTAGACCGACACTAAGTATACCCATCATAATATACGTGTAATATTATTCTTCGAATTCGACAATCTGGTACGGGCGAGATGATTTTTTGGGGTCTTTATTACCAATTTTGATAATTGATTGACCCAAAAGTCTTACGACAGGATGTACTGGAGTTTCCGAAAAAGTTGTACACGTCTGCTCTCGACAACGCGCTGCGGCAGACTGGCGGGGGTCGGGCGTCATGGTAATGCCTGGTTTCTCAGCGTGCGCGCTTCCAAACATAGTGAATATTGATTTTAAATTAGATTTTTTCGAAACTGGTACATTTTTGGTAAAAACTAATTCCAGGATTTTTTTTGGATGCTTGTTGAGATAACGTGCATTTATTTTTGTAACCATGTCTTTACTCGTTACTGAATAAAGTTGACTCATTTCACCCACGGGAACGTTAAAATGAGCGTTTTTTTGGGAAGTTCATGATTTTTTTCTATCGAGCCGAATTTATTCAATTGTGTTTCTGCTCCCGACATTTACTAGAATATTTTGTGAACATTCTAATTACATAAAAATATTTCATTTATTAATCGTTTATAAAGGTTAAGTTTTGAAAATTCGAAACGACGAATCACCAAATTTGGATAGTATTTCATCTTAATGACAACTGCCTGCGAGCGATTTTTTATATAGGAAGAGAACCACCTAAGTAGATCTCCTCGAATGCCTATGCGGTATAATTGGGATAGCAGTAGCCTGTGGTCGATTCTATCAAACGCTTTACTATAATCAGTATAGATAACGTCCACTTGGAAGCCACCGTCCATCGCTTCCGTTAAGATATCATTAAGTAGAATGAGGTTCGAGGCTGTTGAGCGTCCCTTAAGGAAACCGTGCTGAGTTAAACTGAAAGAGTGTTTCATATCTTCTAGGTAAGCGTGCTACACCCTAGACCACACATCTGCTTAACATCAGGCAGTGTGTAGTCAAACGCAAACCTATTCGAAATAAATAAATAAAAAAAAATTCATTAAATAAACAAAAAAAAAATATATTGATTTTGAAGTTAAAAATTGAGTGCGACCCGCTGAAACCTACCTTAATTAGATTAAACTATCTAAGCTCCTGAAAACTCTAAAATTAAACTACTCTTGCGCGTGTGATAATTTTCATTTCATCACATTTTGTTTACTAAAGTTTTGTCATTTTATTTCCAACGCTCCCAGCATTCGAAGACCTCAACAAAGGTTAGATCGGCTTCACGCCGCCTTGGAATCGATGTTTTAATGAAACATGCTATTTTTTATTTTAAAACACTTTAGAAACACATTCTTTCATCCTCGAAAAAGTTTCACACCACATCTACCAGTTCTTTACACTAGTTTTCCCGCGCGTAGTTATTTATCTATGTATATTATTGTTTGGCTATTGGTATGAAGTTTCTAAGAGTGTTTGAGTATTTCATTTTTTTGGAAAATTATACGTACGGCTATGTTTCATTTGTGTATTTTTGGTTGTGAGCTATTTAGACGTGTATCTCGCTCGTGATGCGCTCACAATAATATCTTATGAAAACATAAGTACTTATCTACCAGACCTGTAAATCTAGTTTAATGTCTAAAAACTCGCTTTATGATATAGTAAATACCTCGATTCCCTTAGTGTTGACGCCTCGGAAGACGTATTTACCCCTTTTTCTTCCACGTTAACGGGACAAAATTAGAACGTTAACATAATTATATATCTCTTTGTAGCTAGGGATAGGTTGTTTGTGTCGGCTAGTGCGGTAGATGTAAAGCTGCGTCCAGCCGATGACGTGTCCGCATTGTGCGCAGATCCGCCTGTCGATGACGACGGCGAGCAAGCTGCCGGGCGAGCTGGCGGCGCTCAAGCGGCGGCTCGGCCTCACGCTCATCAAGTTCGAGGACGCGGGCGTCGAGCTGGAGCCCTTCGTGCGCGCGCACGTGTTCGACACGGCCGCCTACCTGGCCAGGCAGACGTACGCGCACTTCAAGGATGTGAGTATACACCCGTCTAGGCCGCCTGGGTCAGTTGAGGTAACGGCGCTCTCACCGTGTCCGCTCGTTTGCAGGAGCTCAAGTGGCAGGCCGCCAAGATCCTGGGCTCGGTGGACTTCCTGGGCAACCCGCTGGGGTTCGTGGCGGACGTGTCGGAGGGCGTGTCCGGGCTGCTGCTCGAGGGCAACGTGGCCGCGCTGCTCAAGAACGTGACGCACGGCCTCAGCAACTCCGCCGCCAAGGTGAGCGAGAGCCTCGGCGACGGGCTCGAGCGGGTCGTGGCGGACGAGGCGCACGAGGAGACGCGGCGCCGCATCCGCGCGCAGGGCGGCTCGCACCTGGCCGCCGGGCTGCGCGGCCTGTCGCTCGGCATCCTGGGCGGCGTGACGTCGCTCGTCAAGCACAGCTACGAGGGCGCCGCGGCCGACGGCGTGGGCGGCTTCCTCGCCGGCGTCGGCAAGGGGCTCGTCGGCACCGTCACCAAGCCCGTCATCGGCGTGCTCGACCTGGCCGCCGAGACGGCGTCGGCGCTGCGCGACACCTCGCGCCGCGGCGACCGGCGCGCGCCCGGCCGCGTGCGCGCCGTGCGGTGCGCGCGCGCCGCCGCCGGCCTGCTGCCGCGCTACTGCGCCGCGCACGCGGACGGCGCCGCGCTGCTGCACGCGCTGGCGCACGGCGACCGCGAGGAGCGGTTCGTGGCGTACCGCACGGTGCGCGACACGCCGCACGACATCCGCGCGCTGCTGTCGGACGCGTACCTGCGCATGTTCACGTGCAAGCACGGCGCGCCGCACGTCGTCATGGAGACGCACCTCTCCAACCTGGTGTCGTGCGTGGCCGTGTCCACGGGCGGCGCGCACTTCGTGGAGCTGGGCGTGCGCGGCGGCGGCGGCGAGGCCGTGCGCCGGCCGCGCGTGCAGGCCGACTCGGCCGAGCTGGCCGCCTGGGTGGCGCGCCACGCGGCCTACGCGCGCCGCCTGCACCACGAGCGCACGCACACGCTGCTGCCGCACCCCGACACGTAGCGACGGCTGGACGCGCACACGGAATAAGACTATGTCCGCCGGCTGTTTTATTCAAATGCCGACTGACGGAGCCGAGTGATATCCCGCTGGCCTTACGGCTTCAAACTATAACTCCTTTATATGAGACTTGCGAAAGGAAACAACGTATACACCTACCTCGTTCCTTTGATACGATCGTTTACGATATACATTTAGATTTAGAACTGTCGCCGCAATTTGATCGATGAAGAGATTGGATCCCCGGGACGAGATCTGAAACGTTGCGAAATATCCCACAGGTATAATTTTTTTTTAATTACAAGAATACAACCCTAAATTATTCCTATACATATATGTCCTGTGATTGCCTTACGGCCTACGTTTGTGTTCCGATAATAATATTTTTACAATAGATGACTGCGTCGACTCGAACGCCTACGTCAGCTATGCTCAGTTGAGACGTCTGATATTTATTACGCAATATTATATAACGATGTAAGGTATCTAATAATTGATAAGACCTCATTTCTTTACTCTAAGCTCTCGTCAAGTTTAGTAAAGTAACACTTCATCGTTTAGATTTCTGTGTAAAACTGCCTGATCTAGTCTATTTTATTCTCTTATGAAACTGTATCTTAAACATAAATCAATCTACTATATTATCTTACTCACTACATGAACACGTATAGATATTCCTAAGTGGACTATAATTACTACTATTAACTTTAGATATGTATTTATTTAATGATGTAAGTTACACAGTTGTGATATCTGTACCTAACTTAGCTCATAGATAACCTGCGGTATGTATGAATATATACCTCTCTAGCAGGCGCTGGCTCTCCAGATGGGGTATATATTGCCTAGATTGTATATATTACGTGTGTATGTATTTCGATATTTCTATATAAATAAGTATATGTACAGAAAGTCGTAGCAAACATTCTCGTATTCCGATATATGTATTGTGAGCGGGTTCGATTTGGTAAATATGTAAAGGCATCTATTAAGATAACTATGTATTGTAACTATATCACTGCTATATCGATATCCATACTTTATACGTCGCGACACAAAAAAAAAACCGCTGGAGTGTCAAGCTCGGGAAATCTAAATCTTATTGCATACGTCATACGAGTTATATCTCCTTGCTGCATTTAAAGCTGCTTATAAGGAAATTAAAACTTATTAGCTGTGCAATAAAAGTTAAATTTCTTTGTGCGCAGTTTGAAGCTCCAGCGTTCTTACATGACGCGACCTGTAGGTACTTAACTGTTAATTACACAAATTATATATTTTTATCACTTTACTAATTTATGTGAGAATGATAATGTGACCTCTGAGAACTGTGGGCTGTGATAAAACGCAATGACAAGGAGAGGAGATATTGGAACCAAATTGTGAGATGTTGCGTTAACCATTAGTTATCTAATATTGATTGTATGAGCGGTTGGGTGGTTGTCTGCCATATTCAGATGGACTTGCTGATACTGAAAGGTTTTATTTATTATATTGTTCATCACATATGCATCAAGGCTTCGTGTACAGCTTGTTGCTTTGAAAAGTGCAGAGAATTTCAGGGATGTACATATATACTTATCATTATGAACAACTTTTACTATGGGACCAACTGCGAAATCACGAAAACAAAATCCGTAGGTAGTTAAATACAAAAAGTCCATTGACTCTCCATCCATCAGCCATAAGAAGTCCACTGCTGGACATAGGCCTCCCCTATGGATCTCCAATAAGACCGGTTGGAAGCGGCTTGCATCTAGCGTGATCCTGCGGTCTTAATGAGGTTATCCGTCCATCTTTTGGGTGGACGTCCTACGCTGCGCTTGCCGGTACGTGGTCTCCACTCGAGAACTTTTCGACTCCATCGGTCATCAGTCCTCCGCGCTATGTGCCCGGCCCATTGCCATTTTAACTTGCCGATCCGTTGGGCTATGTCGGTAATTTTTGTTCTTCTACGGATCTCCTCATTTCTGATTCGATCTCGCAGAGAGACTCCGAGCATAGCCCTTTCCATAGCTTGTTGAGCTACTTGGAGCCTACTAATAAAGCCGATAGTGAGGGACCACGTTTCTGTGCCATAAGTCATCACTGGCAACACACACTGGACGAAAACTTTCGACTTGAGGCACTGAGGTATGTCGGACGAGAAGACGCTACGCAATTTTTCGAACGCTGCCCAGCCGAGTTGGATTCGGCGATTGGCTTCTTTCTTGAAGTCGGACCTACCTAACTGGACTACTTGTCCAGTGGACTACTAGGTAGACGTGCGAGTCAACGATTTTAAAGCTGGAAATAATACTATCGGACGCGGCTGACAACCGCGACTGATAGGTATCTAGACTATGAAAGTACACTGAGCCGTGCACACTATCGGACATAAGTCGCGGACGTCACCTTCGGACGACCTTGAGCGTTCGGACGTCCGAGAGCGATCTGGCACACCGAATGTTCTAAGACTGTGGACATTGCTAAGTCGCGGCTGTCAGTCGCGTCCGATAGTATGTTTCCAGTTTAATGCCGGTTGCAGACCAAGAGCTAAGCTAAGTTAGTTCGGGGTTAGCTCGCATAGCTGAAACAGTTTCCATAGATCTGTGCAGACTGCGAGCTAAGCACGATCTATGGAAAACTGCGTCAGCTATGCGAGCTAAACTAAACTAACTTAGCTTAGTTCTTGGTCTGCAACCGGCATAAGAACCGAGTTTCCAACAGAAATCGGGGTGGGTACAACATAGGAATTACACATGACTTTCGTCTTGTCCATGTTCATCTTAAGACCCTCATAGCTGGGTAAAGTGTATGGAGTATGGATATTTGATTGTTTTTTCGGGATTTCGCAGTTGGTCACATAGCAACAGTTGTCCATTACGATGAATATAATCACTTCTGTAAGTCCGTGCACTTTGCAAAACAGTATCTTGTACAGGCCGAATCATACAAGTCGGCGCACGTGAAGTTATCTACAAACTACGCAATATCCAAGCTTGTACCTAGCTTCACATCCGCCGGCTTGTATTAGTTGGCCTGTAGTCTGGCTAACGAAAGTTGATACTGACAAAGCGCGGCAAATTTTAAAAATATCAGTATGGCAGCCCTAAACTGAGAGGGAAACACTTTCTCTCACTCACACGATGTAGCATTGTTACCATATTGCGATTTTGATTCTTCCAAATCTTTAGGGGAATCGCAAAAAAATCTTTTTTCAAGCTTTAACTTGTCGTGTGGGAGTTTTATATTCATTACGTTAATTATAACGTCAAAAAACTTTTGTTTTTTGACGTTATTATTATGCCAATCTGAGCCTTTGCATTGCTCTCCAAATGATTTCAACGCGCACCTATCTACTTCATTACGATGAAGATTATAATAATATAATGAATCATTTTGTTCAGTTAAGTACATGAAGTTTGAAAAAGTTTTAAATACAAGGTAAAATACCCTAATTTAATGGTAAATCCGCGATGGTAGTAGCACCGTGTGTTGTCATTTAAAAAGTTTGCGAAAAATTCCAGTATCAACTTTCGTTAGCCAGACTCTAGTGCGCATCACACAAGTACAAGCCAAATGACAGTTCTTGGCGACTGAAGTTAGTTACAAGCTGAACTCTAATCCTAGCGCAGCTGTTAAGTCAGCATTGGGTTTCGCCCAGATTGTAGCTAACTTTACATCCGCCAAGTAGTTTGGTTCGGCCCATAACAAGACTTTGTAAGTAGAATGAGTATAATTATGCTATATTCAATTATTACCCAGTTATTTTACGCCTATATCGTTTAGTTAATATTTAAGAGAGATTTGCCTTATAATTCTACCTGGTTGCTTGGCATCTGTTATTTTATTATTGTTATTGTATTAAGTAACTCGTCTAGATTACTTCAAGGCCAAAGTATCATTTCATTTAAGAGCAAAAATGTTTGTTTTATTTTAGGTAATAGTCTAGTTTACGTTGTCATAGACAGTTAATTTATCTATTTATTTTGAGCTTTTCATGGTTGCAGCAATTATATTTATAAATTGAAAATTACGTTTTTATTTCATACATTATATAAGGATTACCTTTGAAGATAACATAGAAAATAGTTTTTTAGGGTTCCGTACCTCAAAAGGAAAAAACGGAACCCTTATAGGATCGCTTTATTTTCCGTCTGTCCGTCTGTGTGTATGTCAAGTCTCTTTATCTCGAGAACGCGTAAAGATATCAAGTTGAAATTTAAACTGTATACGTATATCGATGAACTCTTGCAGTTGTATAAAAGAAAAAAACTTCTCAGCTGTCGTTTAAAAAAGTTATAGTCGTTTATGTCGTAAAACACCGCATATTTCGTCACTCACAAAATCAAAACCTACAGGGTACTTCCCGTTGACATAGAACTATGGAATTTGGCGAGAAGCATTGTCTCAGAGTACACACATAGGAATAAATCTGAAAAGTGTACATTTTTATTTACATCACAAAAAATAGGGCCTCAAAATTCACAAAATATGGGCTCAAAATTCAAAGTGAGTAAATCGTATCATGAAAGTTGTCACATAAAAGAAATTCATTAGCACACGCTAAAACAGGTTTTTAATTATTTTAACAATGTGTTTGTACGGAACCCTCGATGTGCGAGCCTGACTCGCGCTTATCCGGTTTTTTTAATATCATAGCCAGCTTAGTTCATCTACAAATAAAGGCTAAAAATAGTTTACTCTTTGATTAATGATTAATGTAAGTGATTAGTACCTATTAAACACGAGTGGACACCGATGATTAGTGTGACTGACTACTAATCACTTACCACTTGCACTAATCACCTGCACTCATAATCACTAATCAAAGTGTAAACAGGCCTTCAGATTATCTGCCTTACCCTGCCAAGTAAAAACATTTAAAGAATTTAATGTCACAAATGTTCGTGTGGCCTAATGACTTTGCAAAAGCCCCAAACTTGTTTTTGATAACCGCAAACAGCCGCTTGAGATACAAGTAATAAAATACCTAATTAATTGGTCGTACGATGCAAGATTAACGACTCGACTAGCGCTCGCCTGCGTCCCTCCCCGCCGTCCTATAATCTCCAGATGGTCAAGTTGAAGTCATCCAGGAACCCAGTCTTAATTTGGTTTAAATAAGCGACGTACGTGTTAAGAAAATGTTAATTGTGTATCATTGCGCGTTTTTGACCGCGCTGGTTTCGGCTCGCGCGGCGGCCTTGGGTACAGTCGGGTGAGTACTGACTTACTGAGACTACACTGTTTCGATAGACTTGGCGCCTCAATCGCTTAATTCTAGTTGTTAGTTTCCGTAGTACTTAGTTCCCGAATTCTGCCGTCGGAATTTAATGGTGGCGCGGAGTCTACTGAGTAACTAGATGGTAAAAGTGTTTATATTGTTGTGAGAAGTCGGTCAGACAGGTCGCGACGAGGCGCAGTGCGCAGCGCGCCACTTGCGGGAAAGTGTTTTGTGTTCGGATATAGACGATAAAAGATCAGGTAATTTATTTCAAATTGTAGTGATTTTGATTGCTAAGACGATTTGTTGTGGCTAAAAGTGTGGTCTTATTTATTTTAATGTCTCACTCGTAACTAATGCGGCGTGCCGAATTTCGTAACTTGTGAGACAGTGTGATATAGTAACTAGGTATGAAAGTAAAATACTAACTCAGTTTTGTTGTAAATATTTCAGCATGGCTTCGGTAGATTTTTCTAAGGTTCCCATCAATGAGAAGCCTTTATACGTGCCTGCTCTAGAAGAAGTGGTCGATGGTAAGTAGTTTTTATTAATTAATTAATGTTTTATTTATATGTATATTGTATATACATATTATGTTGTTAGCAGAATCAAGGAAAACATTTGTGACTTTATTTTTCCCCCTGTCGGCTTCACCTTGGAATTAGCCAGCTCTTTTAGTTTTACCTAAATTCGTTCTGTCTGAAGATATATCGCAGAATATGCATAAACTACAGTCAATTTTTGAATTCTTACTTTAAATTCAGTTTTTTTTAAAACAGTCAAATAAAGAACCTCAGTCCTCCTCAGTTTTTTAGAAATCAGTTAAAAGTTTTGGTAGGCGCTTCGTAATTTTAATAGCAATAAATTTCTTTCATCTAGCTATCTATAATTCATTCGATTTAACGCACCACCGAAGTTAGAGTTACGCCAAATATGAATGTTACTAGTTCAAGAAAGGTTCTAGCTAAATAGAGCGTAGCGCGCAAACTATACGATGACAAAAATGTCGACGAAAAAGCTTGACGGTTTGAAATCCTCACTCTCGAATATTGCAGCAACACACTGAATGCTGTTTGGAAATCCACAGAGGAGGCCTAGTCTTGTATTGTATTTTGTAATGATTAAAAATACTGTACGAGCGATTTCGCAAAAGATCTAAAAATATTTATGTAATGTGTTTCAGTCCTGTCCCGCGGGCTGGCCGACAACTTCGAGAGCGTGTCGGTGTCAGCGGTGGAGAGCCCAGACCTCACGCAGCCGCCCTTCCACCTCACCTCTCCAGGTAAGGAAAATACCGAAGGAAGGAAGGAGCCTATGTAGTGATCTTGCCACTGCCATCTTGCCACCGCTCATTGGCCCAGCACCTCTAGCATAGCAAAGGGACACATTGTCTTTCCGCCAATGTATCCTCTCGGAGTAGAAATAAATTATGAACTGACATTGACGACTGACATAAAAATGGGATAAAATAGTTTTATCCAATTACCGTGCTAGGAGTGCAGGTACGGATCCAGTAATGGGCAAGTAAATCATGCCCAAAACGTAATGCAGTGAATTGCACTGTGACGAAGTGATCATAGGGCCAGGTGCGTAGACCGGTTATGGGCAAGATAGGTACTTCCAGAACCTAAATTCAAGTTCAGGAGAGGGATGGTCACAACTCCAACTCGGCCTTTGTTAGGTTTGTGTCGACCTGCGTGTGTGCTTTAAAATAGTTCAATACTACGTTACTTCGCCGTGCCCAGGCACCGTTATTGGTGTTATATTATATGGAGATCTATGACAGCGTATTGATGGTCACGGCAGTATTACGTCACGGATCCGAAACCGTACGTTTAAATACAGATCCGTGTATAAGAGGCCATAGCGTAACATGACTGGACTATGTAGGTCTCTTACCGATCTACAATTTATATATGTTTAGTCGAACTGAACCGAAGCATCGGTCGGTCTTAGGATGGGTGTCCGCCAGTGTTATTTGTAACTGGGAGCTACGGTGACTCGGATGCCACGATAATTTATCATTTATACAACAGTTTCGCGTATGATTTGGTGCACCTGTATGAACTGTAGGTATTCATTAGTCTTAGAAATTAAATGTAGTAGAACTTAGAAAAAACAGTGAAAGAAAGTATTACATCACAAAATGGTTTTGAAAGTATTACATCAAAAACTACAAGTGCTACTTTATTGTAGTTATCTCCTTATATGATAATTACATAAAGTTATGTAAAGTGATGATTAAATTGTCGGCATCGACCCATAAATAAAATCAGTGGTAAGTAAACACACGCTGCGCTGATAACTGATGTTTTCCATACTTATCGCGGCGTTATCTCACGCGCTCTTGAACTTGTATTGTTTGCTTTAACAGTTTCATTCAATACACTTTGCTCTGAAATAGCAGAAATAATCATAATTCCTGAATAGGAAACATTTACTCATATATAAATTTTCCTATATTTACTTCAATCGTACTCGTAGTTCTTGTCGTATAGCAGTCATTAAATTGGAACGTATAGACTGCTTTATATAACAAAGTTAATACACAAAACATGCCTGGTAGGCAGTAGGTACCTACTGAAACAGAGAAAATTAGTCCACTTTGTAAGAATTATTAAAAAATAATTAAATAAGTTCCTAAGACAAGGAAATAATTGAGAAATGAGACGAGAAAATGATTGAAAACGAGAATTTAACTCAGCAGTTTCAAAAGGAACTGCTACCTGAACATATTAAAACTTGTAATGACAATTTATTTACTAGAAAACTAAAAAAAATCTTGTCGACTAAGCATATTATTCACTCGCGGATTATTTAAATGAAAATGACGATGTAACACACAGATGATATTTTTTTTTGGAAATAATAATAGCGTCCTTCTCTTTCCTAAAGATTTATTATTTTAATAATGTGTCTGACTGCGTAATTTTGCAATGACAATGTAGATATAATTTTGTAATGATAATTTAATTTTGTGATTTGTTTTTCTTTTATTTTGTAATGACTATTTATTTTTAATTTTGTAATGATAATTTAACAAAGAGCCTTCCCAATGTAATAAATAATTTGCCATACCCTTAAAGGGTCTATGTATTTGTCAATATTATGACATGTAATCTAAGAACCGCATGTACAAATTACATATGTTGCAATAAATGAATTGAATTGAAGGCCCTGTTGTCATTACGTTAGGACGTCCAAGCTGGGTCTCTTGTATCACAATACTGATTGGAAGCGACTTGCAACTGGTACCTATGTTCTGGCAGTCCCAATATTGTCAGTATATGGCTGATATTAGGCTTGCCTGATTATATCTTGCCTATACTCGAACTTACTTTTTAACTGACCTCAAAAAAGGAGGCTCTTAATTCAACTGCATGTTTTTTTTTAAATATAAATGTTTCGCAATGACTCCGCCAATTACAAACCAATTTCGATGATTCTTTTTTTCTCTGGTGGATCATACTTCAGAAAGGGTGTTATTTAAATTTTACCAAAATCGGCTGTCGTTTTTGATAAATCAACAAAATTACTACATCGGTTAAAGTAAAGATTTCTACATCGATTCGCGCGAATTGTTCGAGTTATGTACTCGGTTGAAGAAGTCGGTTGGCTATTTTTGGCGAAAACGAATCATACCTACTTCCCACTAATATTATAAACGCGAAAGTTATTATGTTTGTATGTTTGTTGCTCTTTCACGTAAAAACTACTGAACGGATTGAGATGAACAGTAATTGCGGCATTAAAATATTGCGTGTAGCGAAGTTTGCCGGGTCAGCTAGTTATTAATATTGTGTGTTAGGGCTGACGGGCTCGGCGAAGCTGGTGGAGATCGGCGGGCCGCCGTACCTGGTGCCGCTGGTGCAGCGCGACAAGATCTACGACCTGAAGGAGCTGGCGGCGCACCTGCGGCGCGAGCCCGCGCTGCTGGCGGGCGCCGGCGCCGGGCCCTGGCCCTACCTCGGCGTCAACTGCGAGGTCGGCACTTCTGCTCTACATGTTTTGATCAACCATTAGTTTATAATATTTTCGAATAAGGAATGCGGAGTATAGCGGAGATCTGTAGAAGAACCATAGTTACCGACATAGCCTAGCGAATTAGCAATTTGAAATGACTGTGGGCGGGGCACATAGTGCGGAGGACTGATGATGGACAGGGTCGAAAAGTTCTCGAATGAAAACCACTTACCGGCAAGCACAGCGGATGACGTACGCCTACAAGGTGAACGGTTTACTTCATAAAGACCACAGTATGGTGCTGGTTGCAAGCCGCCACTAAACAGTCTTATTGGAGATCTATACCTAGGAGTGGCCTATGTTCAGAAGTGGACATTCTATGATTGATGAATGGATGGATGACCTGAATGTAGCGTGAACTCTGATGGCCGCCGATTCTTTCTCTATTCAGCAGCGAACGTTCTACTGCCAAGATGATAATAGCTTCTATTGTGCAGGGTATCATTAACCTAAGCATCCGCAACGGCACCGTCTCCCAAGGCACACGCATCGTTAGCGTAACTCCGCGCGGCGCCGCCAAGGGGTCCTCCTCCTACCTCCAAGAAACCCTCCCCTCTACCGAGACCCGCACCGCCCTCCTCGGGAACTACCTCCTCTCGGAGGGGAAGCCGGGGAAGGTCATCAAAGTCGTGGCCAAGAAGAGAACGGGGCCAGCTAATTTCATCACGGCTATTAGAGAGACGCTGAAGAATCACTATGGGGAACAAGTCGTTGGTGAGTACTCTTTTAAGTATACTTAGTCCGAATTACACAAATTGGCAGCTGTGAAGTTTGCTACAAGCTGCGGGTAATCCAATCATCGCACAGCTGTATAGTGAGGTTCAGTCCGGATTGTGTTATCCGCTTCACATAGCCGCCAATTTATGATTCGGACTATAGTACCAATTTTAAGATTACCTGGAAGATTACAACCTTTTTAACTGAAGGTTGATTTTATTTTGTGACTTTCGCATGGAATTATACTCTATAAAATTTAACTTGATCTCTGCGACAGTTACATATTGACATATTTAGAGTTGAGATAGTGGTGGAAAAAATCGATTTTCAAACAATGTTGTAATGAAATCGAATGAGTAGTTGAAGGTGAGAAATTAGATTTTATTTACTTACTATTATTTAAGATCAAGTATGTACACATGTAAATAATGTTATGATATTAATTAAATACTCATAATAGTATTTATCGACGTTTTTCACTATTATCGATGCTAATGTAACATATAATTGGGTTTAATTTAATTACACATGTAAAAAAATTTATGATATTAAAATATACAATAAAATTAATGATAAATTAAGTTTTATTTAAAATATCGCCAGGATAAACTATCGATACTTTAATTAAAACTCTATCTAAAACTCTGTGGTCACGATCATTCGTCGCCCATCACTAATCGGCATGCCCATAAAGTATGACATTGACATTGGTACTGTCTGTACTATTAAGAAATTCAGGACTTCATAGGCATGATTTTTCTGACAGCTGTCGCAGAGATCAAGTTAAATTTTATAGAGTATAGATGTCAATATTGTCATTCCATTTTTCTTGAAATTAACAAAAACCAGAGACGCAGCTATATGTAACTCGATAGCGCTTGAAGGAAATTTAAGGCTGATCGAAAATACCACAGAAAATACCACATGGCTTCACAGCTCAAACGTCAACGCCAGTAGAAGAAGTAATTTGCCACTGGCGTGAAAAAACGTCGATTTTGATAATAATGTTATAACTTAATTTATTATGTAAGTGCTTTTTTCTACATGCTAGTAAATGCAAATAGAAGGAACGAAGTCTATTTTAGTGGAATAAATATTTCATTTCATTTTGGGGCTACATTGCTTCCACAGATCGCATATATATTATCTCGCTATCCGGCTTCGTTGGTGTTCTGATCTACGAGTATCGACAGTTAAATAGTCACCAAAGAACAATCAATATAGTGTGATGTTTCCCGTGCCAGGTCTAGGAGGCACGTTCCTACTGCGCAACGGGCGCGGCAAGTACCACGTGATGCCTGACTTCTCCACCACCAAGCTGTGTACTGACTCGGATGTGGACAACTGGCTGCACTACTTCGAGCTGCGCGCGCCCATCGTCAATGTGGGCACGCTCGTCACTGGCGACCTGGTGAGACATCCTCTTTACTGCAACACCAAAATATACCAAGATCCAACTTCCTCCGTATCAGTGTGGATTCCAATATGAAGCTGGATAGCTATCAGTTCATAACCCTAAGAAAAGGGGCGTGTATAACGCCCCTTTTCTTATATATAGTTGAATCTATAATTATCCCAAATATGAAGGCGCCATCGTAAATTTAATAGCAACTTAAAAAGTGTTCTCACTATCGAATGCCTTCAAGTGAAAAAGAAACAGAAATACAGTGCAGTGCATTGCGAGACGGCTCCGCGTGCTAGCACTCGCCAACTTGAGAAAGGTCGCCGAATGCGACCTAAACTATAGTCGTTACGACTATCTCTACACGTGAGTTTAGTCCCGTTATATATAGTATAAAATGAAATTAGCTATTATAATTAAGATAGCGCCGTCTTAATTGGGCCTAAGTGGATAGATTGTATTGCGTTTTTGACATGATATTGTCTTATAAGTCGATGAACGCCGGCTGCACGCACGTTAAAGTGTCACGTACCGCCTGAGCCGAGCGTGCAAGCGAGAGCGCGGAACAAGCGATAGAGAGGCACGATCGGCCTAAGCGTAGGTACAGCTTGTTTCAGTTGTTGATTCAACAATGTTTTCTTATGACGTTTCACGTAAAATTACTGTCCGTAAACAAACTTTACAAACGAACTTTTTTTCTTAATCAGTAATCGGGATGGTTTTTTTACTATCCTTCAACTTGAAGAGGTATTATAATGCGTTAAAATATCTTGTTTGGTCACAGGGCCTGGACCTGCGCGTGCAGCACTTCCACGGGTTCAGTCTCCACGGGGACGGGGGTCACTACCACTACGACACGACGCCCGAGGACGCCGAGTACGAGGGCTACTTCGCGCTCGGCGCCAGCGTGGTGCGCATCGACCAGCCCGCCGAAACACACGCCGTAGGTCGCGACTGAAGTCACTAGGATCCTTAACTGCTAGATTACGGACAAATATTTAATTTACTGTTAATAAATTGTTTTACACTGTTGTTGTGTCTATTTTGTTGTCTACATGTACCTACCTAATTAAACGTTTCTATAAAATCAGGTGCAGACCTTTTACGTCGTTGAACGCGACTAAAGCCCTACTTACCTTTGACTGCTAGATTACGGACAAATATTTAATTTATCACTATCACTACATAGATAAAACAAAGTTGCTTCCCGCTGTCTGTCCCCATGTATGGTTATATTATTATCTTTAAAACTACGCAACGGATTTTGATGCGGTTTTTTTTAATAGATAGAGTGATACAAGAAAAAGGTTTATATATGTATAATACACCTGGCGAAGCCGGGGCGGGTAGCTAGTTGATAATAAATACATTGTTTTACACTGTTATTGTGTTATTTATGTTGTTTACTTTCATGTTACGAAACCTTTCTATGAATTATTAAACTACTTGACCGTAACTGGAAGCTTTATATATGAGAGTGCATTTCCGTTTCCGTCGAGTTGTTCCACGTTTTTGATTGCCTTGTAACCGGAAGTGCTAGGTGGCGCCCCTGCAGTTCGCGCCATTTTATTTTCCTTAAAAATCGGTCGCCATTTTAAATCATTGGCGTTTGAAGTTTCGTTGAGGCAACAAGTCCGTAGCAGCCCCTAGCTGGCGTACGGCTGTTGCATATAAATTAATTTAGAATTATAAAGTGGTGTAACATTTTGAAGCGTTAAAAGTTATTCTAAAATAGCTTTAGTGTTAAAACTAACTTACACAGTAAGTACCCACATTTTAATAAGTTGAAAGTGACTATAATATTTTAAAACGGGTTAACCGTTCGATATGAATTACTTGAATTAATAATTGAAGTTTTTTCAGTATGCCAGGGGTTCTTTAACCCTCTGTGGCTGTCGGAAAGGTGATCATACGACCCTTTTTACTAGCGTGGTCGAAATTATCTTAAAATGTATATTTTTTTTTGGAATCTAACATATATTTGTTTCCAGATGAATGAGAACGCCTCAGCGTTCGAGCCACAGGCCATAGCCGGCCCAAGTGGCGAGGCGCGCAAGCGAAAGAGAAGCAGCTCCAGTAGCAGTACTAGCAGCAGCTCTTCGAGCTCATCCTCTTCAGTGGACCGCAACCGGAGGTCCCGACGGCGCAAGCATAATGCCGGTTGCAGACCAAGAACTAAGCTAAGTTAGTTTAGTTTAGCTCGCATAGCTGACGCAGTTTTCCATATATCGTGCTTAGCTCGCAGTCTGCACAGATCTATTATTATTAGTAGATTAACAATTCAAACAAAAATGATAATGACTGTTTGGACAGCGTGTCAATATATCCCGGCGGGGAATCTTATGAACAACTCGATTCTGAGCATGAATTTCGAGATAACGACACTTTTGCTTTCGACATAGAAACAAAATTAAAAGAACCATCTGTCTCTAAGACCCCAGATAGTTTCTTGAAGATGTTGTCGGATGCTCAACGACTAGGCAGTACCTCGTGGTCTGACGTAAGATATGCCGAGACTCAAAAGCTTTACAATCATACCCCAGGTTTTATTGATTTGGAAACCAACGACGAAGTTAAAATGTTTGAAGGCTCACATCGGCTTTTAAGTGCTGACAAATCATATGCAGCCATTATTTTTTGCTTATTGAAACAAAAGGTCTCGCTACAAGAAGGCATTTGTGACCTTCTCTCGTGGGCAAAGAATACTAATGTCAATGCTGACAATCTAAGCGGCAAACTTGACGAGTTGTTTTTGAAGGGAGATTTCTTTAAAATCTCCTCCGACCTTTTGCAAATAGTTTGTGGTCATAGAGCTGAAAGTGTTGAGTTGCGCCGAGAAGAAGTTCTGAGCCAAGCTTGTGATCCCTTAGTTAAAGCGGCACTAAAGAGAATTCCGCCATCAGCGACGCACATATTTGATCCCGAACCTTTCACATCGGCATTAGAAAAGCTTGGCGGGGTGCGCAAATCCTTCTGGTCTGTAAAATCTAGCCGTCCCCTAAGAGCAAAGCCTAAACAAGCAAACCTCCGCCCCGCGCAGGGGAGAGGTGAACTACCACCAACAGTTCCGTCGCGTGGAACTCATTACGGTAGTACAACTGCTTATAAATACGGAACGCACTCACATCCATGCGATTATCCACCCGCGCAGGGTGAGACAAGCTTTGCAAACTACCCTCCTCCTCTTCTTCAAATCCAACAACCTCACGTCAATCGTGATATAAGATCATTTCAGAACCGAGGCTCGCGGCTTAACCGTGGAAGCAACAGGGGCCGTGGAAATGCTCGAAGAGCTTCCAGAGGAGGCTATAGTTACAATAGAAAACAATGACTCGAACCGGTTTCGAGCAGGTCAGTTAGCGCACTATTACCAGCAATGGAAAGAACTGGGAGCTCCAGAAATAATATTAAAATTAATTCAAGGGTATCGCATACCATTTGTTCAAAAGCCCCCTCTTGTTTATCCGGACTTAGTCAAAAGCCCCTATCAAACCCCCGTCTCAATGAAAATGTCTTTAGTAATACAAAAAATGAAATCTCAAGGCATTCTGGAAGCAGCACCGCGTACACCAAGCTTCATTTCCCCTCTATTTCTGGTTCCCAAGACCGACGGATCAGCCCGTCCAGTGTTCAATCTAAAAGCGCTCAACGAGTATGTTCTGACCGATCCATTTCATCTCATAAACTCGAACCGAACACCAGGTTTCCTTCAACCACAAGACTGGAAGTGCAAAATCGATTTATCTCAAGCTTACTTTCATCTAAAAGTGAAGAAATCACAAAGAAGCTTCCTACGACTTCTATACAATCAGGAATTGCTTCAAATGACATGCCTGCCTTTCGGCTTGAGCACAGCCCCGAAAACCTTTGCAATGCTTACGAATTGGGTGGCTCAAATATTACGAGACCAATGGCACATAAGAGTCCTAGTCTACTTGGACGATTTCTTAATTGTACATCAGAACGCGCACATGCTTCTCGATCAAATCAAACTCATTATCCAGACCCTGAAAAGGTTAGGATGGCAGATAAATTATGCGAAGTCCATTTTGTCCCCTCAGAAAAGCATCAACTTCCTAGGAATAATTTGGAGGCCTTGGATCAATCAGAAAATCTTGCCAAACGAAAAGTTAAGCGCCATAAAAGAAAAAGTAAGTCACGTACTCGAACAAAGAAAAACAACCGTAAAAGAGTTGCAAAGAGTAATAGGACTCTTAAATTTTGCCAGCTTTGTCGTTCCACGCGGTCGACTGAATTATCGGCAAACCTTAATGTTTCTGAATTCGCTACCAAAACTATCATTGGAAGCATACCCAGTGACACAAGTTGTCCACGACGAGTTAAGGTGGTGGCTCCAGAACTGCCACCTATCAACACCTTTACATTACCCTCCTCCAGTTCACTTTCTAGTGACCGATGCTTCGGATATAGCATGGGGAGCACAACTGGACAACAAAGCTCTCTACGGCAACTGGTCCCCGGAAGAGCAACACTTACATTGCAATCAAAAGGAGATGCTGGCTATACTACACGCTATCCAGAACCATGCCCATCGGCTCCAAGGCAGCTCGATTCTAATACAATGCGACAGCACGACAGCAGTGGCTCAGTTACGGAAACAGGGAGGTACGAAATCAATATCTCTTTTGAACATAACCTACCAAATTTTGACATTATTAGATCATTATCAAATTCACTTCAGCATACACCATATCCCAGGCAAATTCAACAATCACGCCGATCACCTATCGCGTTATCGTCAAACCCCGGAGTGGCACCTGCTACCAGCCTGTACGGAAATGGTGTTTGCAAAGTGGGGAACTCCTGTGATAGATTTGTTTGCGTCGGAGAGGGCCCATGTAGTACACAATTATGTATCCTACGATCTGCGGGATCACCAAGCCTTATTTCACGATGCATTCAGCGTCCCATGGAACTACCCGCTAGCATGGGTCTTCCCGCCGCCGTTTCTTGTCCCCAAAGTACTCGCTCACCTGAATCGGTCATCAGGCATATACCTAGTAATAGTTCCTCGTTGGGAGAAAGTCTTCTGGCGAGCAGACTTGAGAGCCCGAGCGCTCGAAGCCCCATCCACTCTGAACAACTTACAGAACCGCTTGATAGACATGGCAACAGGACACCCACCGCCACAAGTCAAACACATCCTTCTGGAAGTGTGGAAATGTGGGGGTGGACCGAAGCGCTAGAAACATGGAACACTGAGCAATTATCCCTACTTAAAAATTCTTGGCGTAAATCTACCTTAAAAACTTATGAAGTTGCTTGGAAACGGTGGGTTTCATGGTGTAAGGACAAACAAGTTGATCCAAAAAGGCCTACTGGTTCTCAAGTAGCACAATTTTTATCTGATTTATTTTTGATTTATAAATTATCTTACAACTAGATGACAACCCGGCTTCGCTCGGGTGAAATGTGACTCATAATACACACACTGATAATAATTTTGCTGTTACTCGATCACCATATTAACGAAGAGCCCTTCGCTGCATCCATTTTCCACAATTATGAGAATGTTTATCGTGTTCCTGCGATTTTTATTATATCGTTAATCCACTTAGTCGGTGGACATCCTACGCTGCGCTTGCTGGTCCGTGGTCCATTCGAGAACTTTACGGCCCCATCGGCCATCCGTTCTTCGAACAATGTGCCCTGCCCACTGCCACTTTAATTTGCTATTCCGCTGGGCTATGCCGGTAAGTTTGGTTCATCTAGGGATCTCCTCATTTATGATTCGATCCCGCAGAGAGACACCGAGCATAGCCCTCTCCATAGCACGTTGGTACCTATGGTTATACCATCGACTTGGCATTTTTTCTTACATTCCATATTGATAGGTTATACTCTTCTATAATCTAAGGGTTATTGATAAAATATTATCAAAAATTATTATAACTTAATACTTGACACTGGCAAATGCACAACTATGCGACGCCAAAACATAAAAGAAGAAGAAGAATGACTGCTCAAGATATGTCATGTGCCTGACAATATGGAGACTGCGATTTATTTGTCAGAACCGTTATAATTTATTAAAATACTCGATAATCCGAATTTTCCGGATATATGTTGTCGACTCGAAATCATTATCTTTTTATGTTTTATCATTTAGGAAAGGTTTCAATCGAGTCTACCGTACCCCTTGACGAAATTATTAATATAGATACCATTCTTTTACACAAATCAGTAGTTTCTACTATGTAATTCTGAAACATCAAGTCAGTTAAGCTCACATGTACTAGTCAAACATATTTTAAAATCAATAGCTCTGAAAAATACAAAAAATTCTAAATCTCCTATTTGGGATGTTAGTAAATTAAGCTTATTTTTGACCAGCTATACAGTCAACTCAAATAACTTATTCCAGACATCGCGTCACACAGCGATTTTGTTGTTACTGTGCTCTGGGAGACGTGTCCATGACTTGACATTGCTTAAAGTTGACCCTAATCATTTTTGGAAAACAGAAAATGCTATAGTATTTTTGCCTGAGTTTGGCTCAAAAACCGATACTGATGGCTATAGGCAGTCTAGTTGGAAATTTCTTTCCAACTCTAATAACAATAACCTCAATCCAATCTATTGGATAGACAAGACTATATCATTGCTAAATGAAAGACGCAATACTGCAAAATCATTTAATTTATTTATTACAGTCAGAGGAGCTGCTAAACCCGCCTCACGCACGGTTATAGCAGGCTGGATAAAAACGATTTTCAAAGAAACTGGCATCACAGCTTCACCGGAAAGTATCCGATCAGCGGTTGCTTCAAAACGCTGGCTAGAAAATGCGTCAATCGATGACATCTTAGGGCAGGGTAATTGGCGTTCAGCAAATACGTTTCACAAATATTATAGGCGTGACGTATTAAGAGACAATGATTCTGAAAGCTTAACACAATTATTTGAACCAGTGAGTTAAAGAAAATAATTTGCCTTGTTCCATTTGTAATTATTAATTAATATGTTGCTATTGATTAAATGAAAGAAGAAAATGTGATTAATGATATTTCGAATTATACCTTTTTGAGGACATCGAAATAAAGTTTGAGTAATTTTGGATTACGGTGTTTAATTCTTAATTTATATATTATAAATACTGCTCACATTGGCGTTACTTTTTAAACCATACTCTAGGTGGCGCCACCAGGCAATAACAAACAGGCTCTCATATATAAAGCTTCCAGTTACGGTCAAGTAGTTTAATAGCCGCGTTTTACCTGAAATAAAACGCATATTAAAATACTTACCTAACTGGAAGCAGTGGAAGCTTTCACTTTAATTTCTGCCTGGTGGAAATTCGGAAACTGAGCCAATGATTTAAAATGGCGACCGATTTTTAAGGAAAATAAAATGGCGCGAACTGCAGGGGCGCCACCTAGCACTTTCGGTTACAAGGCAATCAAAAACGTGGAACAACTCGACGGAAACGGAAATGCACTCTCATATATAAAGCTTCCAAGTTAGGTAAGTATTTTAATATGCGTTTTATTTCAGGTAAAACGCGGCTATTATTATATACTACGGGACTAATCGCGCACTAAAATTACGAGATAAATAAATACCTCATCATCCCGACGTTTCGGCCGAGTTGCATCGACCGTAGTCACGGGTAGACTGACTAGTGCGCGATTAGTCCCGTAGTATATAATAATAATGTGTTCAAATCGCGAAAGTTTCAAAACAACCTTGTACCTAACTGTTCTTTTAGCAAAAACCACCAATTTCACTATTTGTTAAACGCTAATTTAGCGCATATAATTCGTTAATTAATTTTAAACTTGTAGATTAAACGAGCTATAAAACCGGATTGCTGAAACTACTTATTTAAAAAGTAAGATATCAAAAAGCAGTCGTGACTCGGTAAAATTAAATGTTTAGATAGGTAACGTAACTGAAAATCACTATCACTACATAGTATAAAACAAAGTCGCTTCCCGTCTGTCTGTCCCTATGTATAAAACTACGCAACGGATTTTAATGCAGATTTTTTTTATAGATAGAGAGATTCAAGAGGAAGGTTTATATGTATAAAACACCTGTGCGAAGCTCGGGCGGGTCGCGAGTGAGAAGTTTTAGCATGTGCTAATGAAGTTATTTTAAATGATACCTTACATGATACGATATACTCACTTTGAATTTTGAACTCATATTTTGTGAATTTTGAGGCCCTATTTTTTGTGATTTAAATAAAAATGTACAGTTTTCAGATTTATTCCTATATGTGTACTCTGAGACAATGCTTCTCGCCAAATTTCATAGTTCTATGTCAACGGGAAGTAGGTACCTTGTAGGGTAAGTCCCGGATAGATGCCGCACTTTTTGAAAAAGTCTCACAGCTTCAATAATAATCACAATATTTAAAAACTGGTTAGAAGGTCGCAAAGTACGGTCTTTAGACTACAGTCTAGTATACAAGGTCAGTAGTCAAAGCCACGAATAATAGGAAATAAAACCATTTTTGTCGACCTCTAAAATTTCACGGATACATGCCCCACCCCGGATTGTCGCCCCGCCTGATAAATTAGACCGGAGGATAGATGCCACTTTGAGAAATACATTAATAATTAAAGTTAGTTATGCGTAAATATTATCTATAATGGATTTATGATACACCTAAAGTACATAGATAAATATTGAAAGGAGCATTTACTATGTATCAAGGTTAAGGATAGATGCTCCAACGAAAAAAACACATTCCATCTAATACTCGTTGTAAATACTCTTGTCAAGTAAAAGCATAGCTCAATACTTTCGTTCGAAACGCCTTTACTTTACTTTTTTATAATAATTTAAGTATATTTAAACGTTTGTGTTGGGGCATCTATCCTCTATGTTGTTTGTTGAAAATCCATATTATGTTATAAAACCAAAGGATAGATGCCCTTTCAAATGATCTAAAAATATTTAAAAATAAATGAGATAGCGACAGTAAAACACATTTTTATGATTACGAGTAGCTACCAAAATTAAACTGCTTAATATTTTTTTTATTAATAATTTATATTTACTCTCAAGAGATTCTTAAAAAAAACTAAGTTAAAAACTGCTAAGGCAGCTCCCAAATCATATTCATTCTATTTTCTGGCACACTGCTTATGGCACCTGGTTTTGTTTGTATTTTCTGGGCATTTATACACCGCAACACATTAATTCTCATGTGGGTACTTACTATTTACAAGTCAAGTATAGATGCCTTAGTTGAAGGTTATGCGCCTCTAAAGGCATCTATCCCAACTTCAAACGAGGCATCTATCCGATTAGTGAAGGATAGATGCCTTTTAAAAATACTTAAAAATTAAGCAGATTTTTTTTATAAAATACACATTAAAAGCTAATATAATAGTTTAACTTACAATACAATATTTATTTATATATTTATAGTAAGTCATTACAAACTAATTACATTAAATTTGTCAAATACATTAACACTCAAATCACAATAAAATAGATATATGATTATTATTAATATAACAATAGTGTCAGCTACTCGATACATTTAAAATTAAGCTTGTGCTGTTATTCTACATTCACTTAACTATTTCGTTTCCTAATCAAATGGTCCCCCGCGCGCCTGACCGAAAGTCCCTAGTACACTTGCGGCGTTGCTGCGCTGTATAGCCAGCGAAATTCGCTGGGCCAAAAACCACCCCGACCGAGGGTCATGCCCTCTTTCCTTCAACCGACGTCCCAGGTCCACTACAAATTTTCTGGCTTCGGCACTCCATGGTCCAGCTGTCTCGACAGCGAACGGAACAAAATCATACGCTGTTTCCAGACACGCATACTTAGTATGTTTGAGTTTGGCGGCTGCCTCCGCTCCCGCACCCGCGGACTGCTGGGTAGCGGGGAGGTGGCAGGATGCAAACGTGCTTACGCACGTGGCATCCCACACAAGGCAGCGCCCTCTCCGCCATGGAACCAGCGTAAGGCCGTCCGGTCGCTTGCCATCCGAACGTGACAGTCCCGGGGGCTCCAAAACACTCGGGACTTCAGCTGCCGCGAGAGCACGCTTCAGTATATCATTGATGGCGTGATGACGAGGTCTGCGGCCAGCGCACCGGGTGCAACTAAGGCCATGATGTCCGTCTGCTTCTACTCGCGCTCCGCATATACAATTGTGGGGCTCGCAAACGGAACATCCGAGCCGAAGAGCCACAGCCACCCTCAGAGACTCGTCATCCAAAAGCGTGCCCATGCGTGGAGATGGCAGAGCATGGAGCCAGGCCCCAGACTCTGGCCTTGAAGCAGCGTGCAGTCGGGCTAGCTCTACTCCAATGCTTTGATCCCGCAATTGAGTGTAAACTTTTTTACACAATAGTTCGTCCCAGCTCCTCTGTCTTGCCGGCTTTTCCGGTAGATCCGCTTCCGGACACAGATTCGACCATATCCCATAAGCCTCCCCGACGAACGGGACGCGGATCTTCTCACCATGACAAGGAAGAATGTGAGTGACAATCTCCGCGACCCCATGCGCCGAAGCGAGGAAAGCAATAGGACCGGTTTCCCGTAGTCGGCGAACGCCTAGGCCACCATAACGAACCGGCAAGCTTGCTTGGTTGCACCGTGTTTCGCTAAGCTGGATGTTGAGCGTGTCTTCCAAAACTCGCTTTAAGGTGTAATCAAATCGTAGCACTTCTTCTGGGAGCTTCCACGTTGGGGCCGTCCTGATAACGTATGTTAACTTCGGCATCGTGAAGCAATTCCTTAGAAGTGCTAAGGACACATGAGCTGGAAGATTCTTAAAGTGGACTTCAAGTGATTCTAAGGCCTGGGATTTATCCTGCATGCTGGCCCTCAATCCCTCGCTGAAAATGGGAGCTCCTAATAGGCTTAAAGACCCCCGGTCCATCATTCTAAGCCCGGGTAAGAGGGCTCGAAATCTATCACGTGACTCTGCAGAAGCCGGTCCGTTTGAAAAGAACTCGCACTTGGTGGAGTTGACTTCTAAGCCCAGTTCTCTCAGAGCCGGAATGAGGGCCATCACGTCCCTCTCCACCACATCCGGGCTTCCTCCGATGGTGCCATCATCGAGATACCATATATTCAGTGGGGCCTCGAGACATGTGATGGCCCTATGAATGGCCACACTGAATATAAAGGGACCCAAAGGGTCACCTTGTTGAGCCCCAGTCTGAGATTTGATACACGTATCATTAAAAGCTAGATTACTTGGCTCTGCATAGCATTGGAGTACGAACGGGAAAATAGCTGGAGTCAACGCCTTGACCTCTGATAGGATTATGTCTCTTTCGACGCTGTTGAACGCGTTACGGATATCGAGTTCAATGAAGACATTATCACTGTCTTCTTGCATCGCAAAAGAGCGCACTGCGTGTATAGCCGCCTCACATCCGAGAGGTGTACCAAAACCCACCTGTCGGGGCTGTAAGTAAGCAGCCATTGAGCTTTTAATCGCACGGCAGCACAGCTTAGCAACAAGGCGTCGAAATGTACTGCCTACAGCTATCGGCCGCACTCCGCCATCCTTTTTGTGGAGAGCACACAAAGAGCCTCCGTAGAGGAAAGCGCAGACCTTAGAGTTGAGTTTTCCCGTCAGTAAAAAGTTACACAGCCGTACCAAGGCCTCAATCAATCTGGGTCCGTTATCACCCGCTGCCGGCGATGTTAACTCCTGGAGGTGTTCCGGGCGTATACCATCCATACCCGATGCCGAACCCTTGTGAAAAGATTTGAGTGCACCTAAGACGTCCCCCACTTCCACTGCGAGGCAAGGATCTGAAATATCGGAGACCGCTGGCACATATGCCAAACGAGAAGCGACCGGATGTTTCTCTATGAGGGCGTCCAAAGTGTGTCTATCAAATGGTGCAAAAGAACAGTCTGAACTTAGTAGACGAGCTGCCCCCCTGAGAGATTCTGATCTACTTCTGAGATCTCCGTCGTAAACTTTTGCTTCCACGGATCTGTAAAACGACGGAGATTTACGAAATACACTCTCTGCTAGCAAATCTGGCTGAGTACATTCTAAATTGGCTTTGACCTTGGCTGTCAGAGATTTTTTATCATTTTCGTCCGGAATTCGCAGAGCCGTGAAAGCGAAAGAGTTGTCTTTCGCTTTCACGGCTCTGCGAATGCTAACCAATCAGATGAACTATTGGTATTTACGCATCTGTTTATCACCTGGGCAAGCTTTCCAGCTGCTAAATATCGAGCCCCCTTAGGTATGTGCCTTAGAACTCGAATTTTTGTTTTCAAAGAAAGTAAATCCGTGAAATTTATTTCTCTAGGCCCTGCAGGGTCCGACAAGGTGGACTGGGTTTGCGTGGGAGTAACGGTGGCGGGTGTAGAATGCAGCGGAGCAACATCCCTGTGCTTGCGCCCTATATGTACTCTGAGGCCGTGTGGTACGGAAAATATTTTTTCCTTATTAGGACAATAAGGACAGGGGCCACGCAAAGGATTAGCCATGTTTAATATTTATGTCATTGATTATTGACAAAACAGATACAATGTATCTCCACACACATCAAAAAGCATAAATATACACTACCAATAAAATGTCAGCTATTTAAAACCTAATTATTTAAAATGTTTGCATAATGTCCGATACTTTTATAAAATGAAGCTAGCTATAGTAAGGGTAGAATCTTATTTGAAATATATAGGGTAGGCCTATGTCAATTGTGCACGTCCTGTAGCTGAAACGACGACGAAATATATAAAATATATTGTAAATATTATAATAATTTTATAGTTCTTCTACCAAAAAAAAAATTTTTGCGGTACAATCTTCTATTATTATTATATAAAAGGCTTCCCTGAGTGACTGACTGACAGACAGCCTACAGCCCAAACCGCTAAAGATATAACGTTGAAATTTGGAATATAGGTACATTGTACTACGTAATGGAGCACTAAGGACGAAAATTTTGAACTTTCGACCTCTAAGGGGGTAAAACGGGCCCTTTTCGTTTGTATGTAACTTTTTATTCCCTGTTCCGATTGACTTGAAACTTCGTATACATACTTTTCAGACAAAATAAAAGTTACGTTTTTTCCTATTTTTCCGAATTTTCCTTATCTAAGGGGTCAAATAAGGTCCCAAAGTTGGTGAAAAAAGCGTCTATTACATCCAACCCGCTGAACGGTTATGGTTGAAAATTGGTATGAAGGAGGCACACAGCATGTTTTAATACAGGAACTAATAAAATCCAGGAAAATCTATAAGGTTCCTTAGGGATACGCAAAATTAATAAGTTTAGGCTACAGCCCAACCGCTGAAGATATGAGCTTGAAATTTGGAATATACGTACATCGTACGACATAATGAAGCACTAAGGATGAAAAACGTACCCAACTCTAACTTACGGGGTAAAACGGGCCCTTTTTGTTTGCATGTAACTTCTTATTCCCTGTACCGATTGACATGAAACTTTGTATAGATGCTTTTGAGACTAAATAAAAAATATGGCTGTACCTGTTTTTCTGAATTTTCCTTAAAAAAAATCCTTAGTGGTCAGATACGTCCCAAAACTTCAATGCGCTTTTTTAAATAATGTAGTATCTAGAATAGGATTATGATAATGATAGTTTATCTTTAAATGGGGCAAAATGGGTCCCCAAAAGTTTACGATTTTTTTTTATTTTGTGAGCCAATAGTCTTAAGCTTAGCGCACATATAGATCAATATAGGTATTTTACTATGGGATCAACCCTGACAATCGAAAATTACCTACATTTTCCATACATTTTGTCGCGGGTCGATGAACTTTTTGTGTTGAACAGCTGATTTCATTCACGTGCTTTTGGGGTTGGTACCATTGTAAAAGTTTATCAAATTATTGAGTACAATAGCATCCTAGAACATGCTTGACTATAATTACGACTTGTGTGCCATTTTTTCATTTGCCTGGAAAATTATATTTCTAATGACTTAATGAAATATATCGAATACCTGTACCGGCCTTAATTAATAGTGCACTACTGAAAATAGGTACTACGGATAGCACTACGGATAATAGAAACAGGTGGCTCTTAAGATGAACATGGACAAGACGAAAGTCATGTGTAATTCCCATGTTTTACCTACCTACCCCGATTTCTGTTGGAAACTCCGTTCTTGAAGTCGTTGACTCGTACGTCTACCTAGGACAAGTAGTCCAGTTAGGTAGGTCCGACTTCAACAAAGAGGCCAATCGCCGAATTCAACTCGGCTGGGCAGCGTTCGGAAAAGTGCGTAGCGTCTTCTCGTCCGACATACCTCAGTGCCTCAAGTCGAAAGTTTTCGACCAGTGTGTGTTGCCAGTGATGACTTATGGCACAGAAACGTGGTCTCTCGCTATGGGCCTTATTAGTAAGCTCCAAGTAGCCCAACGAGCTATGGAGAGGGCTATGCTCGGAGTCTCTCTGCGAGATCGAATCATTATTGAAGAGATCCGTAGAAGAACCAAAGTTACCGACATAGCCCAACGGATTGGCAAGTTGAAATGGCAATGAGCAGGGCACATAGCGCGGAGGGTTGATGACCGTTGGGGTCGAAAAGTTCTCGAGTGGAAACCATGTCCACCCACGAGGTGGACGGATGATCTCATTAAGACCGCAGGATCGCGCTGGATGCAAGCCGCTTCCAACCGCTCTTATTGGAGATCCATAGGGGAGGCCTATGTCCAGCAATGGACGTCCTGCGGCTGATGGATGACTGGAAATCCGCGAAGGGTAATTGGGCCATATCCATCACGCCGGCCGAGCACGGGTTGCTGAATTCACATACGACATTGATTTTTTTCTACGTACCGTGGCAACAAACAAACAATAACACTTTATTAGACAACCACATTACATAAAAAACAAATTACAGGGACAAAACAGTACAATTTATAGGTTTCTAACTGGCGGCCTTATCGCTTTAAGCGATTTCTTCCAGGCAACCAGGCAACCTGTACGAACAGGTTGCCTCAATGTTTTCCAGCAATGAAAAGTGAAATTTCTTACATAGTTAATCATACAATTATTATTATTGGCTCTCTCGGTGGCTCAGTGGTTGACCCTGACTCCTGGGTCAAAAAGGCGTGGGTTCGATTCCCAGGGCTTTATGGATTTATGTGATGTTCATATGTGTTTGCTCTGTGTCTGGGTGTTATTAATGTATTTTTATTTATTTATTTAATACTTTCTTGCACACTATTTGTACAAAAGGAGGACTTAACGCTAAACAGCATTATCTGCCAGTCAACCTACATGTATATGTAGTATATCAGTCTCTGCCAGCCAAATCACAAACTTTGCTTAGTTTGGGATCAAAGACCGTGTGTGAGATGTCCCCCAATATTTATTTTATATATTTATTTATGAGTTAATTTCAGAAATTCGGCATTTTATCATCCAAAAATTCACGTACTCCGTAATAAGCTTTAGACACAAGTAAATTAAATAACCAAATACTGAGACAATTCAGGCTAAACCGTAGGCATTATTTTGCAAGTAATACAATAATAGGCTGTTATGAAGACGCCATAGTAAATAAAATAACAACATAAAAAGTGTTCTCTCTATCGAATGCTTAAAGTGAAAATGAAACAGATATAATTATGATAATTAGCTATTATAATTATTACGATGGCGCCTTCATAATCGAGCCTAATGCGGGCTTAACCACGAGCTACTATTATTTTAAGTAAGTGCCAAGAAAACGCGGGCCTAACTGTGGGTTTTTATCATTTTAAGCAGTTACAAAAATAACGCGGGCCAGACCGTGGGCTATTATCATTCCAAGTTATACAAAAACGCAAGCTGACGGCATGCTATTATAATTTTAAGGATTTATTAAGACAACACGGGCCAGACCGCGAACTATTAGATATTATTATAAGCAAATGCCAAGATAACGCGGGTTGAACCGAGGGCTGTTATTTTAATTAAGTAAGTATTAAAACAACGTGGGCCAAACTGTGGGTTATTATCATTGTATGTACCTAATTATTAACACAACGCGAGCTAAACCGCGGGCTTTTATCATTTTGAGCAAGTACTAAGACAATACGGGCCAAACCATGGGCTATTATCATTGTAAGTAATACGACAATGCTGGCCAAACGGCAAGCTTTTATAATTTTAAGCAAGTACTAAGACATCGCAGTCCATGCTGCGTGCTATAAATAACCATCTTAAGCAAGTACTAACAATACGCGGGCCAAACCGTGACCTATTATCATTATAGGCAAATACTGTTACAATTTTGACCAAACCGTGGGCATTATCCTTGCAAGTAATTTTAAGCAAGCATTAAGACAACGCGGGCCAAATCGCAGACTATTAGATATTATTATAAGCATGTACAAAGACAACGTAGATCAAACCGCGGGCTATTTTCATTTTAAGTAAGTACCTATGTACTAAGACAACGCGGGCGAAGCCGCGGGTTTTAAGCTAGTGGGTTATAAACGTTATAAAACCAACAAATCTATATTTTTTATTTTATTATTTAAGTATATTTTTTATTATAACTAAACCATAAACGTTATATATTTGTAAGAAATAAGTCGTTCATTTAGTCATTAAAATTATTCGGGCAGCTTAATTTATCAAGTTATATATTTTACTATTTAGTTGCGTTTTGTTAGTTTAAAATGTATTAATGTCGAATGAATTTTTGGTATTGTCTTTTTTATATTATAAACAGTAAATTGTAATGAAATAACGGCATATATTGTCATTCATGTGACTCGTATTACGTTTATTTTCCTAGTTCTCGCAATCTTGACTATGCTCATATAATTTTTTAGAAGATTTTAATTTTCACTGCTGTTGCTTTGATTTACTACCCAACTACATATACGCTAAACTGCTGTCTGCTTGGCTAGATTTATAATAATGATTGTCCAAAATTAACATATATTAAAAAAAAATATCGGAATAATGTGGCACAAAAACGCTACGCCACGGATGTGGAAGGGTCAAGATGACCCTGTGCGTCGTTTGTACTCGCCTACCTCTCAAACCAATAGATTTACCACCAGATGGTGTTCTTTAATATAAATATGGGTTAATTAGCTACAACTACTATGATTTTCAGCAACTGATTACAGCAGAATAAAAATATGTGCTCGAAACAAAATAAACAGGGTCATAATGACCCCTCCTCATTCTCGCCGGGTTAAAAAAACCGCATCAAAATCAGTTGCGTAGTTTTAAAGATGCAAGCATACATAGGGACAGAAATACAGGGAAGCGACTTTGTTTTATAGTATGTAGTGATGCTTAAATATCTCATACTATTATGGAAACATTACAGTAGGTACCTGAATATCAAAGAATTTCGAGTAGAACTAGGAGTAAATATACTTACTTTGAGGACTACCCGCTTATATTTATTACTATCTTCGAACTGTCATTGAACTTAAACAATTTAAATAAAATTCTAAATGATAAAACGCTTTAGTTTTCCAGTTAGGTATCTAGTACTTAAACAGTCGCTGGTGTTATTTTGATCTACATTTTCATGAAAAGTTTTTCATGGATAAGGTGTACTACCTAAGTAATACTTAGTTACGACGAGATGTTAATTGTGAAGCTAATTGTGTTACTTTCGACGCTCGTGTCCGTTCGGGGACAATACAACTGGTGTCAGGATTGTGACTGGTAAGTAGATACCCCTGATGCGAGTAGGTAAGGAACGTAACTATCTAACGAAATATTGTGCACTGCATTTTTTTGATGCAGTCTTTCAATTTTTCTTCTTCATTTTTTTTGGTGCTTCATCTTCGACCACGACATCACTTATCATGAGGCGAGTTGGTAGTCAACCGCAGAGTTATTCGCGTTTAATGCAATCATTATATTGTAACTAATGATTAGGTATTTTAATAACAGTGAAATGTTAAATTTAGATTAGAAGAACCAAAGTGACCGTCATAGCTCAATGGGTTGGCAAGTTAAAATCTCAAGACAAAGCACGAAGTATTGATGACCGATGGGGTCGAAAAGTTCTCGAGTAGAGACCCCGTACCTATGAGCAAGTGCAGCGTAGGACGTCCTCGCGACCGCGTTATCGCGCTGCATAAAAGCCGCTTACAACCGGTTTGTTTGTTTTTGGTTCTAACCGATCTATGGGAGCCCTAATATCCAGCAGTGGTGAAAACTGAAAAACATAATATCTGTTACATGTAGGTATTGTTAATGCTCCTATGTTTAGGAGAATCAAAATAGTTTTGTACCTTTTCAGTATCCCTTCTGTGAACTACTCTCAGGTTACCATCAAGGAGATATGTCTGCACGTGCCGCCTTTGGAAGAGGTAGTGCAAGGTAAGTACCAAGTTATTAGTTGATTTCGCTTGTTATTGGCTAAATAATTAAGCATAGTAAAATACCACATTAGGTATATTCTACGTAATAATTGTATGTAATTATACCTATGTAATTGCAGTGCTATCTCGGGGTTTGGCCGAAAACTTCGAGTACGTGGACGTGTCGGTGGTGGACAGCCCTGACTTCACGCAGCCACCCTATGGGCTCGCGGCGCCAGGTTCGTACCTACCTATGATAGAAAAAAATATCATTATCATTCATCCGCCATAGGACTCCACTGCTGGACATAGGCCTCCCTTATTAACTGAACTCTCCCGGCCTTGTATCGGAAGCAACTCGCCTCACGGTACCAATAAATCGTGCCCGGTTTCGCAGTGGATGTGTGCCTCTTGTCTCTCGTGCCGCCGCGGACGGTCGCACGGGAGTAGTCTCCTGTGTGCCGCGCGCAACGACACCTCAACACACTTCTTTCCTCACAAGCTAACATTGACATTTTTGCTGACAAAGCGTCAACTTTTTCACAAAAGGCACTCACATATTGTGAACAATATTCTATTTTATAGTATTTTGTATTTGCTTTTTCTGTTAATATTTCATATTTTATTGTCTTTTATTAATTGTCAGTTAACCTGTATATGATATTATGATATTTTATGAGTATTAGTAAATAATAATTGATATACATTATACATCACTCGGGCCAGGCCCGGTTTTTTGATAGGCATCAGTGGAGCCGAAGCCAACACTGAGAGGCCCTTTTTAAACGTCATTTAGCTATGTTGTAGGGGTGACGAAGGTACAAGGAGCCTATTGTGAGTAATGAATTGAAAAAATAATGAGTTATTGTGGTGAACTTCTGGGTCTTATACAAAACTGGATTATGGAATGAGGTATGGCACAATATAAAAATAATGCCTCATTTCAAATATTCAGGCGGGTGGTGACTTGCCATCCAATAAATGGGCCCCTCATAATAGCTACCGTATATTGGCGCCGGAGGGGCAACATTGGTGTGGACGGCTTAGTGTCGAGAGGTGTGCTGCGCGTTCACTAAGAGCTAGGTACTAGCGGCGTTATGCCCTTTAACACTTCCACCCTGGAGCTTAGGTTCTTAGCTCTTGCGATTTCCACTCCAAGCCAGCCAGTTAAGGCAAGAGAGGAGTCAGGGGTCTCATTTAGCCCCAGGGAATCAGGGTTCGTGGTGTCGCCACTCACCGACGGCTCGCCACAAAGCCGCCCCTGTGATAATACCTAATCTTTACCTAATCTAAATAATAATAATTATTATTTAGATTAGGTAAAGGTTAATTATAGTTTTATAGGTATAGATTCTAAGGTAGTCAATAACGCTTTGGTATCAAACTGTAATGTTATTCATTGTAAATGTAAATAAGTAAATCTCCACTAAGACCGGAAGTTAGCGGCTTGCATAATAATATCAACAATCAAAGGATAATTGGCCTGTACAGTAGGTAGGTGTAGTGTTATTACCTTGTAAGTATATTATTTTCTTTGCCTGTATCAAAATAATTTAGTTCTTAATACAGCCTGAATTAGCCCGCATTTACTTCGCTTTGTGAGAGGAAATCCAATAATTCAGCTCAACGTAGGTACGTACGGAACGTTTCTGTCCTTTCAGAAAAATATGAAATCAAGTGCGAGTATACCCATCTGATTTTCGTATTATTTTTTCATAACTACTTAGTATCTCATCATCAATTCAATTATTACCAAAGATGTATCGTTTGTGTCAGGTAAAGTCAGGTTGAAGTGTTGCGTCCGTTGATAGTAGTGTCGGTTCCAGGATTGTGCGGCGACGAGCGTCTGGTAGACGTGGGCGGGACGGTGTACGTGGCGCCGCTGCCGGAGCTGAAGAAGCTGTACGACCTGAAGGAGCTGGCGCGGTTCCTGAACCGGGAGCCGGCGCTGCTGCTCGGCCCCGGCGCCGGGCCCTGGCTCTACCGCGGCCTGCCTGGCGAGGTCACTGTCAAACGTGTCAGATAATGCGAAAAATTGTCGATGAAAATCACATTATCACGAACTTTGCTTCCACCCATAACTAAAAAAAGAAAAAAGTGATGCTATAATCAGCGCCACACAAATCGGCGGATGAGAAGTTAGCCGCAGATGACACTTCGCCGTAATTCGCTAATTACTGCGCATGTGCGCACAATGCCGACGCAAGTGGCGTAGTGGTGAGCACAGGCGTAGGGAACGCGCGGGGGCATGAGGTTGGCGGGCAGGTGTGCCCCGGCGCGTCTCGTCTCTCTGGCTCCCGCGCATACATAAATTTTGCCTTTTCGCAGCTTTCTGCACCTAACTTCCCATCCGCCGACTTGTGTGGCGGGGACTATACCATTCCTTCAGACTCATCAACAAATCAATCAACAAATGTCATCATCATCCGCATCCGTCTTTGTCCCACTGCTGGGTAGGCGTCTCTCTTACAGTGCCGCGGCGAAGTGCGCGGAAGCGAGCCCGTAGTCCCGACATATGGCGCACACGCGGACACACCCCAAGCTATTAGTGGATAAGGACACACCCCAGGCTATCAGTGGATATACCGCCGACTAGGGTTGGTGGGGCCTCCCACATGGTCACCGGCATTGGCCACCGGTCACCCCAGGAATCCATAAATTTGTTTCCTGGATAAAAAAGGCCTCTCTCTTACAGTGCCGTTTGTCTTTGCCTTGAGGTAGGTTACGTGGTTACGTGTCCAGGTTCCCGCAATTTTCACAATATCGGCGACCCATCTTGCATGAACAAATTTTAATAATGTAAAATAGGTGATAATTATGTAAAGGCCGAATCAAACGAAAAAAAAATGCCGGCCGTGATGTTACAAGCGGACAGCCCAATACATGACTGAAGCTCACTCACTCGTAACAGAACTCCGCGAGGATCGGGTTTCGCGCTTGTAGCTAACTTTACAGCCGCCGAGAACGGCGTCCTAGAAATCACTAGGTAAGTACATATGTTTAGACGAGTCATTCATGAAGTCCTCCTGTTGCAGGGCATATTCGACTTATTCATCTCCAACGGCTCCGTGAAGCAAGGCACACGCATCGTGACCGTGCAACCTCCCGGCGCTCCCAGAAACGCCTCCTCCAGCTTCGTGGTCAGTCACACATACTTAAAATTGAAAATTACAAGTACAATTTTTTAGAAAGACTACGAGCTGATTTACTGAAATGAAAATACTTTTCAACCGACTTTGAAAAAGGAGATTCTCTATTTTTGTGCGTATTGTAATATATTGCGCGATATGAACCGATTTTAATAATACCTACATATTTTCTTTGTTTAGTAAAAAATACTTTACAAGTGGTCCCATTTTAATTTTTTTTTTTTTTTAAAACTACGAACGAACTACGAAGCACTACGAACTACATATTCCAATTTAGTACGTAGATTGCAACGACTGAAACTAGTTACAGCATTTTTGACGAAAAATTAAGTTTTTATGAAAACAAGTTAAATAAATAAGACTGAAGAGTGCCTTCTGGTTTCAGGAACCGCTCCCCGCTACAGAGACGCGCGCGTCTTTCCTTGGGAACTACCTGCTTTCCCGCGGGGAGCGCGGGAAAGTGCTCCGGATAGACGTGAAGAAGAGGACCGGCTCCCGAGACTTTGTGACTGCCGTGCGACAGACCCTGCTGGACCATTACGATCCTAGAGGCCAAATCGTCGGTGAGTTCACTATTTGACAAAAAAAAATAGGATGAGTTAAGAGCCTCTATAATTCAATAATTAGAACAGATGAACGTGCGTAAATAGTCACGAGATCGAGTAAAATCAGGAGCGAGCATCAAAAGCCTACGCTTGAGAGACGAGAGAGCGCGTATTGTGTATCCTACGCGAACGTCAGAAATGATACTATTATTATAAATCAAATTAATAAGTCCATTATGATGTGTATTTGGTCCCAATAAACTATTTTACATTAGTTTCTTAAATAATTATCACAACTTGGAATGACTGAATATGTGCTTTCGCCTCGCGGCGCAAATCGAGAATGATCTCACCTAGGGTGCGTTCCAAAACGGGCAATATTCACTCGGTGAAGGGTGAAATTCGCTCGATGCTGGTTCCGAAACGCAACGGCGAATTTTACTCTAGTGTTTTGGAACGCCTCCGACAGAGTGAAATTCCACCTGTCAGTTGAAATAATTCACCCTGGTAAAATCAGAGTTGAATTTCACTCGGCTGTCAAAATTGACATAACGAGAGAAGTTATAATGAAAACAAGCGGTTGAGGAAAAATATATTGAATATTTTATCATTCCAATTCACACTAAACTAGATGTTCTGCGACGGCAAAATATTATAAGCATTTTAGATAAAGATGAAATTAGTTATTATATAAAAGTTAATGCTGTTGTTAATTAAAGATATTTTTTGGGCATATATCCTCGATCGGCGCGCGAAATTCAAATTCTCTTCATCTAGAAATCATCAGGTTGATACAGTTTTGTATAAAGACTGTTCACTATTTCGGATTTTATGTATGTACTAAGTCAAAACTACTTATTTTCGCAAAATGACTATACATGAGTACAGTCCGTTCACAGCTACGTGAAGTAGCTTTCTCTGATACCCATGACTGTGTCTCTCTCTAACCTGTGATTGTGTGTAATGACTAGGCAGAGACAGTGGCAAATATCAGAGGTAAAACACCCATTCATGAACAGACTGTAATGTATCTCCACATACACATCTAGACATAAAACCTAAGAAAAATTGAATTTCGCGCGCCGATCGATGCTATTGCCGGTGCTACCAGAGCTTTAGTGCGATTTAAACGTACGACAGATCGAAGAGTAACATTTTCTTAGAAAAAGGATGATTTTCATGATAAGTACCTATTTTCAGAAGAATTTTTACTGAGAATTTATATACCATTTTAGGAAATGATGACTTACATAAATAAAAACAAAAATCAACCATGTAGAAAATGTATCGGTAAAGAAACAAAAGGAACATTTATTGCATAAATGGTAACACTTAGGTAACTCTTTTTTTCCAAGATCGTTCCAAAACATAATTCGCTCAGTGTGATTTTCACCCTTTACAGCCTAGTTCCGAAACCAAAATTCATCCGGTAAAATTCACCCGACAAACAGCTAAATGTTTTGGAACGCACCCTAAAGATTAATATTTTTACATCACTTCAGTTTCTTTTCTCGTTTCCTGATTGGCTGTTTTAAAACTACGCCGGAAGCAGTTCTCATTGGTTAAAATGCGGCTGGTTGTTAAATCGGCCAATCATAAAACAGAGAAATGTTACCCTTGCAAGTACTAGAAAATATCATTCGACATATATATTTAAAAACCAGATTATGCAACGATTAAAAATCATGACATTCGGCCATCCGGCTCATGTGCTACCTCCTGGTGCACCCTGAATAATAGTATTTAAAAAACAACGTAATAATACGACTTTACAAATAAATAGTTTACTATTACTACTTATCTACAGCATTGAACTAAACCTGTCTTATAATTTTAACTCATGACACTAGCGTTTCAAAAAATGGACTCCGTCTTATTAGTGCATGGGTTATGCTTTTTTTTATCGCACTAACTCGACGCCGGATAGTACTTTAGTGGCGTTGTTAACCTCGTATATCGTACCTTCTAATTATTATTTTTTTTCTGAATTTTCACCAAGTTAGACCATTTCGATTTATTTTCTTTTTTTGTCTAAAAATAGCTAATATTATATAAATAAGTATTTTTTTGGGACATCTTACACATGGCCTCTGGGTCAGAACCCCAAACTAAGCAAAGCTTGTGATTTGGCTGCCAGAGACTGATATACTACATATACTTATTTTTAAATACATACTTATATAGATAGTAACTAAATAACACCCAGACACAGAGCAAACACTTATGTTCATCAGATAAATATTTGCCCTGGGTGGGGATCGAACCCACGCCTCTGATCCAGAAGTTAGGGTCACTAACCACTGAGCCACCGAGGCAGTCATAAGTAGAGAATATAACTTCACATAATTTATTTCAGACAACACTGTAAATCTTTTATTATATACTACGGGACTGATCGCGCACTAAAATTACGAGATAAATAAATACCTCATCATCCCGACGTTTCGGCCGAGTTGCATCGACTGTGGTCACGGGTAGACTGGAAATCGCGTAGTGTAGGTAGAAGGACATTAGATACCGTCAGTGTTGCGTGTCGAAGTGACAATTTTTCAAGTTCAAGTTGAATTGGCGGTACCAGCTGTTTCATATTCCAGTCTACCCGTGACCACAGTCGATGCAACTCGGCCGAAACCTCGGGATGATGAGGTATTTATTTATCTCGTAATTTTAGTGCGCGATTATATTTAGATTATATATTGTCTCTGATTTCGTTCCGCCGCTATAAATCCAAACGCGTCATATTTGAGCATACCTATGAAGGTGAAGCTAAAAGCAAGAAGTTTCATTAGAAGCCAAACATGAATACGATCTCGCTCACACTCGGTGATGTATTTACGAGCCCAACTCTCATGAGGCTGACGCTACGCAGATACGTCACTCATCTTACATCAAATACACACACACACACAGACACACATATACACACACATATACTACATTCACTACATACCTATATTATACATGTCAGTGGCCACCGGTAGTTCGGTGATAATTTTCTTGTGTTATATGTAAGTATTATATATGTAATGTCTATTAGAATTTTTATCTATTCAAAGTTTTTCATTCATTCATTCATACCTAAATTCACAAAAACGAAAGACACTGGATTTCGCGACACAGGCTAGCCTAGTGCGAAATCCAGGGTGCATAAAATTGCATTGTTATACCTACATTAAAATTTACTTACCTGTTTTGTTAAAATTAAGTACTATTATAAGAATGTTCTGCACATGTGTTATTTAGAAATAAATATGTTTATGTTTATGATTAGTCCCGTAGTATATAATAATAATAAAACACAGTAAAACATGAGATATATATTAATAAATACCTCTTTTTCTCTTTCTCCCGACGTTTCGACCAAGTTGCCAACCAATGATGTTTAATGTCTAGATAAGCAGACTCAAACAACTGCGTTGCTAGGCATGGCGACACATTAACCGCCCGAATATCGTTGGTAGGTAATCAAAGAATCATATCTCTATCCCTGTTACACTAGTTGCTAAAGTACGGTAAGACGTCAAAAAAGAAAGAAATAGCAACATTTTTAAATTTAGTCGGACAATGCCTACTTAGGGTGCCAGTTCATTAGATTGAAATTTCCCCAAAATGTTACGATATCTTCTCAATGTCAGTGATACAAACCGATATTTTTAATAATCAACGTTTTAAGTAATAACATTATGAATTTGAGTTTTATTCATTTACAATATTTATTCGTTCTTGATAATTAAAATAATTATCGCCATAATAATACTTAATTATCAAAAACGTGTCATATTGTACGACAGGATATTCTTTGAAAATTCGAAAGCATTGCATGAAGAATCTACAATATATTTTGAAAATTGCAGTGATGTTTTTTTATTCTGGAACCGTTGGAGTAAACAATTATATATAAACAATAAACAATTATAAATATAGCAGACTAACAGCTAGCATAGTCACACCGCCACCCGCGCCCGAGTTCGCAAGTTCTTACCACTAGTTACCACGCATCCCGCACGGCCCGCGTGCAGTCTGTGTCACTCATACATACCTATACCACGCAGCGCGCGCTTTTTCAGTATCTCTGTATCACGTAAAACTTCTTTGAAAATTGTAGCCTAATATGTTATACTATTAATACCTGTACTTCAATCTCCGGACATAGATACCTGTTGCCGTCGAGCTATTTGATTAAACTAATAATTACAAAACGTAACCTATTTAAGCCTGATTCTGCTGCTTGATTCATAACTACCAATAATTATAAAAATAGTAATGATTATTAGTATTATTTAAAGTCGCTGTAGACGTTAATGCCGCCCATTAATCTAGGTTCCGGATTTGTTATTATCTTTGTACTCTTGTATTTTTAGTATTTATTGAAGTTATATTGTTATCTATTGTAATTTTACTATTTCACTATGTACTATTATTATCCAGTCAGTTTCTTTTCGTAATATTCTAATGGCTTTTATCCATTATTTATCGTTATCTTTACGTACTCGTATTTCGTCTGCGGATATCCTATAGTACCAAAAAAGTAATTATCGATTAGTCGAAATCTCCCATAATTATGGGGAAACAAAATCATGTTTCACCTGGTATCACCAACTGTAAAATTATTTACTTTTAAAATCATGATATTTTATGTGATAGTTTCAATTAATACGAATAGTGTAAACCGTAGTTACTTGTGGAAATAAATTCCAGAAGCTTTATGAAGAAATTGGGAACGGGATTAAAAGGTTTTGACTACACATTTCCCCATTTTTAATTTTTTAAATAATATTTTGACGTCTGATATATTCAACCATTTTGTTTAATCGCGACTAAGGCCGGTCGGCGCGCTTCGCCGGCGTACGCCGGCAGTTGGCTGACGTCGTCATAGACAACAATCTTCAGTTCTCGTGTATTATACTTCAATGTTGCCAACTATATAACTAAATCTCATGTTTTATTGCGCGATAAGTCCCGTTTTAATATATTAGTATAATGTGCTCAAATCGCGAAAGTTTGAAAATAACAAAAACACAGTAAATCATTAAAATCAGTAAATATATCAATAGTAATTACCAAACATAAATAAAACCTATATATTTATTTATTAATTTTATTGTCTTTACAAGTTAGGTGTTCTGTTCTTTCAGGTATCGGCGGGATTTTCATAATGCACCGCGGCGTGGGCACTTACCATGTGATGCCGGAGTTCTCGCGCGCGCCGCTCTGCACGAGCGCGGCGTTCGGCGCCTGGCTGCACTACTTCCAGCTCGGCGCGCCCATACTGCACGCCAGCTACGCCGTCACACGCGACTTCTGTGTAATTGTCTCGCTCATGTTGCTATTTGTAATGTGCTCTTAGCTTCGGACACGTCAAACTACGAAAGTGTTTGAAGAAAATGCGGGTCGTATGGCCCGGATAGGTGCGCAACGTTGCACACGATTTCCATATTGATTGATAACAGCGTCGCGTGAGCTCCTGTAGCGTGGACTGGTGGACGTTCTCAGAGGTGTTAATCTCTACCGTAAGACAGACTTACAACCCTTGAGGAACAGATATTTCAATTCGTTCCGTCATCTGCTATCCAATTTAGGTCAGAGTCTGTCTCATTCGACAAGGCGTTTGTAAGGCGTCGTTGAGATGATAACCAGTGACTTTGCCCACCCGCAAAGTCACTGATTGTCATCTCAATAAATTTCTTTGCTTTCCACAGAAAAATAACAGCAGCTGTTGATCCCTCCTAGAAACAATCTTTGTCTAAGCCAAGCCATGCACCTATATGACGTTAAATCATTGTCTTCATAATGATAATAGTTGCGCTATTGCCTTGTTTGTTTAGGATTTGGATCTGAACATGCAGCACTCGCACGGGTACGCTCTGCGCGGTCAGTACGGCGGCCACTACTACAACGACACGACACCCGAAGACGCGCACTACGAGGGGTTCTACACGCTGGCGCGCGGCCTCGTGCGCGTCGACCAGCCACCCGTCCGCTCCACCATCGGCCGCACTTAAACTACATTCTTTCTATGGTTGACGCGCCACAACATTGGCCTATCTAGCTCTCGTGGTGGTTTCTCTGACTACATTTACTCACCCCGGAATAAGTAGAATGTACCTACCTATTAACTTTCAACTGGCGTATACTAAGCGCCACACAAATCGGCGCATGAGAAGTCAGCCGCAGATGACACTTTGCTTCCACCCATTACTAACCACTAAAATTCCTATGAGAAAATAAAACAAAAAAAAGTGATGCTATAATCAGCACCACACAATTCAGCAGATGAGAATTTAGCCACAGATGACACTTCGCCGTATTTAGCTAATTATTGTGCATGTGTGCACAATGCCGACGCCACGTGTCGTAGTGGTGAGCACGGGCGTAGGTAGCGCGCGGGAGGCATGAGGTTGGCGGGCTGGCGTGCCCCGGCGTCTCATCTCTCTGGCACCCGCGCATACCTATATTTCGGCTATTGCGCCGCGCTCTGCATATAACTTCCCGTCCGCCGATTTGTGTGGCGCTTAGTATACTAAGCTGACACGGATCTACAGGGTTATCAGCTTACTCAAAGCAAACTGTACATACACACAGACGGACAGACGGACAACAAAGTGATCCTATAAGGGTTCCGTTTTTTCCGTTTGAGGTACGGAACCCTAAAAATCAACTGTTTCATACATTTTGCCGATTCCCAGTTGCAGTTTTGTATGGAACAGCTAATTTTTTCCCGTATTGTGGGTTGGCCATAGCAACATTTGTTTATAATAATAGTCTTGATCACCCCGTTTCGGCTTCGTACAAGACAAGCAGATAGCCCTGTAATGCACGTATTTATTACATCATCTTTAACTACAAATAAGAAATATGCACCACAAACTATGCTAACGATTTAAATTTTACTCCCCAAGTTGATATTTCTTTTTCCTAAAGCTGCATGAAGAAATATTTGTCTTGCAGTAGTAAACTAGTATAAAAATGTGATCAATAAATTGAATAATTTTAATTTATCTTACCTACCTATACAATAAGCCGTGGTGGTCTAGAGGTAGTGACACCCGCTTTATAATCGTGAGGTCGTGGGTTCAAATCCCCGGTCCCGTATCAATGAGTTCTTTGGAATTTATGTACGGAATTTTACACCACTGGCTTTTCGGTGAAGGAAAACATCGTGAGGCAACCTGCATACGTCCGTGGAAGAAATTCGATGGCATATGTGAATCCACCAACCCGCACTGGGCCAGCGTGGTGGATATGGCCCAAACACCCTTCGGGGGTAGGCCTACGTCCTGCAGTGGACTATTAAAAAGTCTGGTACAGTACAGTAACTATACATACAATAGTGCTAGCTCATTGGCATACGACAAAACTGGATTCCTGCAACGGAATCTATCATTATTAAAATTACTTAAAGAAATTTAATATGTTTATTTGAAGTTAAAATAGGTGCCTCACTGTTGCCAATGTTTTGCTGGTTTTGGCCATTTGATGTCAAAATTATTGCATAAATAGATTAAAAGCAATCTTACACCGTAAATATTGTTTATGTGAAGTTCAAAGTTTGACTTTTCAAAATTCATTAAAATTCAAAGTGGCCAAAAATAGAGTCTACGCCACAACCGGTAGTACATCCGCCACGATTAGGCAAAATAATTAGGTTTGATATTCCAAAGAGGTTACTTCTTGGAATGAAATGATATGCGGTATAATGTTTTGCTGTGTTTATTATATTCGTGATAAAAATTATTTAAAATAAAATAATACAGTCATTAAAAATCCTAACAGGCGTTTTATTATTTACAACGATTTTGTTCTAATTCAGCCTTCCAGCTCCGCCGCGGCAGTCTGGGTAAGGGTATATCATTCAGTTATTCACAAAAATATGTACCCAATGAGCAAATAATTAATATTACAATAACATAAAAAAATTACTAAAATATTGACTACGACGAGTGCAAAATTCATGGACATATCAAACGCCTGGATGTTATTATCAGTCGCTTTACATCTCATTGGTACAATTACATCATTGTAGTCGACCAATGTTATTAGTTGGCACCTCACGACTGATATCAAACACGGTAATGGTATCTACAGTATTCCATCTTCATACTAACGGTCGGAACGCGAATTATACCTACGCGCCTCGGAGTTCGGTACACAAGGCCCTACGCACACGGCGTCTTAGCGTAGGCGTATCGTAGTACGCGCGTAGGACGAGAGCAATACGAGCGCGCACGGAGCGGTGCCTCCTACGATACGCCTCGTGTGCGGACTTATTTCAACATGTACGCGCTCATAATTATTATATACTACGGGACTAATCGCGCACTAAAATTACGAGATAAATAAATACCTCCTCATCCCGACGTTTCGGCCGAGTTGCATCGACCGTGGTCACGGGTAGACTGATTAGTATTAGTAGTGCGCGATTAGTCCCGTAGTATATAATAATTATGTGTTCAAATCGCGAAAGTTTAAAAACAACACATGTACGCGCTCGTATTGCTCTCGTCCTATGCGCGTACTACGGTACGCCTACGCTACGACGCCGTGTGCGAAGGGGGTTACAGTCGCAGATGCGTGCGATTTACCTACCAAGCGGGCAGCCCTAGCGCGTGATACGTACAGTCACGCAGGGTTGTAGCTAGTATTTATTTAAAGGAAAGATCCGAGTCGCAATACTGTATAGATACCATTACCGTGTATCAGATAACCTATTACGAGTTTTTAATAATTTACTCGATCGCAAATACAGTTTATGTTAACTCGATCGAGTAGGTAAAAATAAACCGTACTAGCTTTTTAGTGTTATTGTCTTATTACGAACATATCTTTGTAAGAAGCACTCTAGGAGCTCCAAAGTTAGAAAAATCGATTTATAACATGCTCGAATTTCAAACATACCTGACATATTAATATTACTCTCTACTTCATTACATTTCGGGAGGGAATTCATTATCATTCTATTGCATAACAATATCTACAACCATGTTTTGTAACTTACTATAAAATGACACCCATTCAGCACGTTTAACATCTAGTTTAGCTGACGTCTCGGCGGTATGCTTGCAGACGACGTTGATGGTATCCATAGAATAATAATAAGATATAGGCACATGCCACACGGGCGTTGACGCCGCGTAATTGCACCGCGGCGTCACCGCCGCTGCACCGCCGCGGTGCAGCGGCGGTGCTGAGCGTCGTCGCGGCGACACCGCGGCGCCCAGTGTTGCCTTATACACTGATGACATCTAGACAGTTAGCGGAAAAAAAGGTTTTAGGGATAACCGTTCAACCTTAAGCTGAAGATAAGTAAAATCTCTCATATACATTCTGATTTTGTGTGAGCCAACCGCGAAATCGGATCGTGTGTAACGTCAGCGGTCCAACTTTGTCCTCGCTAACTCTTTCTAATATTATAAATCAGAAAGTATATTTTTTGTTTTTCGTTTGATCACAGATATACTAGAGGAATAATGTGATTTTTCACGAGTGTCACAGTAACAGCTGTTCAAGTGACAGCTGTCAATTTTCAAAGTAATTTATCTTTGTCATTATCGATTCTACACTACTGCTGTCTTCACAAAAGTGATAGAACTCAACAAGATCTACATTTCGGATGACAGCTGTCAAACTTAAAAGTGATTTATCTCGGTTATTATTGATTCTAGACCATTGATGTCTTCACAAAAGTGATAGAGCTCAACGAGATCTACATTTCGGATGACAGCTGTCAAACTTCAACGTGATTTATTTTGGTTATTATTGATTCTAGACCATTGATGACTTCACGAAAGTGATAGAGCTTAACGAGATCTACATTTCAGATGACAGCTGTCAAACGGAAAAGTGATTTATCTCTGTTAATATCGATTCTAGACTACTGCTCTCTTCACAAAAGTAATAGAGCTCGACGAAATCTACATTTCGGATGACAGCTGTCAAACTTCAACGTGATTTATCTCGGTTATTATCGATTCTAGACTACTACTGTCTTCACAAAAGTGATAGAGCTCAATGAGATCTACATTTCAGATGACAGCTGTCAAACTTCAACGTGATTTATCTCGGTTATTATCGATTCTAGACTACTGCTGTCTTCACAAAAGTGATAGAAGTCAACGAAATCTACATTTCGGATGACAGCTGTCAAACTTCAAAGTGATCCGGAATGTAGATCTCATCGAGCTTTATTACTTTTGTGAAGAGAGCAGTAGTCTAGAATCAATAATTACCGAGATAAATCACTTTTAAGTTTGACAGCTGTCATCCGAAATATAGATCTCGTTGAGCTCTATAACTTTTGTGAAGACAGCTGTAGTCTAGAATCGATAATTACCGAGATAAATCACTTTTAAGTTTGACAGCTGTCATCCGAAATGTAGATTTCGTCGAGCTCTATTACTTTTGTGAAGAGAGCAGTAGTCTAGAATCGATATTAACAGAGATAAATCACTTTTCCGTTTGACAGCTGTCATCTGAAATGTAGATCTCGTTAAGCTCTATCACTTTCGTGAAGTCATCAATGGTCTAGAATCAATAATAACCAAAATAAATCACGTTGAAGTTTGACAGCTGTCATCCGAAATGTAGATCTCGTTGAGCTCTATCACTTTTGTGAAGACATCAATGGTCTAGAATCAATAATAACCGAGATAAATCACTTTTAAGTTTGACAGCTGTCATCCGAAATGTAGATCTTGTTGAGTTCTATCACTTTTGTGAAGACAACACTAGTCTAGAATTGATAATGACCGAGATAAATCACTTTGAAATTTGACAGCTGTCACTTGGAAAGCTGTTACTGTGGCATTCGTCGTGACAAATTACACGATCCTATTTCTAATGTGTACGAGGGATTTTTCTCATCTTCAGTTTAAGATTGAACGGTTGTCGTCAAAACCTTTTTTTCCCGCTAAATATCCATAGAATACTCTAGATTTAATGTTTAAATCGTTACCGGCAACACTGGTCGCCGCGGTGACGCCGCGACGACGCTCAGCACCGCCGCTGCACCGCGGCGGTGCAGCGGCGGTGACGCCGCGGTGCAATTACGCGGCGTCAACGCCCGTGTGGCATGTCTGATACTAGAGGATACCTATAGCTAGGTATCTTCGTGCGCGTGCGTACCCAAAGTACAACTCAAATGAAATAAGACATATCTGCCAGCACCCGCTTACGACGTCGTATACTAAGCGCCACACAAGTCGGCGGATGAGAAGTCAGCCGCAGATGACACTTTGCCGTGATTCGCCAAATATTATTACGCATGTGTGCACAATGTCGACGCAAGTGGCGTAGTGGCGAGTACGGGCGTAGGGAGCGCGCGGGAGGCATGAGGTTGGAGGGCGGGTGTTCCCCGGCGTCTTGTCCCATCCGCCGACTTGTGTGACGCGGATTATAATAAGGATCACGTCATCAAGTCACGAGGGGTGACGGGCCTAGTTATTCCTTATAATCTGCCTGTCCCGACCCGTCCGTACAGTATGTATATGGAACGGACTACACACCAAACATGTATGGAACATGCCGCATCCGTCCCGCTCTAATATGAATCACCCTGAAAAGGGGCTACTCTATAATATTGCTATCTGAGGTTACTACGAAACTATATATGAACGGAAACTACAATAATTTCCGTCTATCTTATTCATTGTTGTACAGCACCCTTTGCGGAAACGAGGAAGAACAAGAATAGAGGTACACAAAACGATAATAGTTTTCGTTTACTACGCAAACTCATACTATAGGCCGCATCACGGGGCAATCAAGCTGGGCAATACCCAATCAACGCCTTCATGTGAGCTTGAGTCAGGATTGGATATACAACGTGTAACGGAAAGGCTGTATACATAAAAAGTGGGTTGGGGACCTTATATAGATGCTGTATTCGAAATTCCGAGCCAAAATAACAACATTTACTTTTAAAAAAAAATTAAATAAGCCTGACTAGAAAAATCTTTTACACGTAAACAAATATGTCACAACAAGGAGGTGTGGTCTGATTTTGATGGGCAAGGTCGTGTTATTGACCTCACAGCTGTTTAGTGTGATAGTGCTGTGCAAATGTGAATTAGTCATAAAAATTACTAGTTTTTCAAAAAAAGATTAAAAATCAGCAAACGTACTTACACGGCTAAACATGCCCCCATCTAGTTTGTTAACGTTATCTGATTTGGTACTTTCAGTATGTATACAGTCTTTCCGTTACACGTTGTATATATATTTTTTTTATTAGACTACAAAACAGTATAAATTCATGACAAGCGTTCTTAAGATTACTTACGAGTACATCTACACTTCACGATGTAGTCCTAACTTATAGATGTAATCCTAGATATTGCACAGCTTGTAGCTAACTTCATTTCCGCCGACTTATGGGATGCGGTCTAAACACTCTGTGATTATGATTTGCCAGGTTATGACATGCGCCGAGACGTCGTACTAGCTACTATATAACGATAACAATATAGTTACATTTAAATCCATATAAAATCGTACACTTTTGAATGACATGGACATCGGACGACGGCGGTCACGGCCAGCGTGAACACGGGACATCGTCGCGAACAAACATACAAGGTTATCCAGAACACAACCGAAAGGAGGTAAGTAACACATTATGAACAACTCTTTTATACTCACTCAAGTCGGCGGATGGGAAGTTATGAGTAAATCGCTGCGCCAAAGGCAAAATATAAGTATGCGCGGGAGCCAGAGAGACGAGACGCCGGGGCACACACGCCCGCCAACCTCATGCTTCCCGCGCGCTCCCTTACACCCGTGCTCACTACTTCGCCACTTGCGTCGGCATTGTGCACAAGTGCGCAATAATTAGCGAATCACGGCAAAGTGTCATCTGCTAACTTCTCATTCGCCGACTTGTGTGGCGCGGACTATACTACATTTGGCCACCAACTATCCGGAACTTGAGAAAAAAAAACAGCTGTTTCATACTCTATAGATTCCGAGGTACAATTTTGTATGAAACAGGAAATTTCTTTTCGCGAATTCCGGGTTGCTTCATAGTAAACGTTGTTCATAAAGATGATCTTAATCACCTTTCGGTATAGTACAAGGCAAGCAGATAACCCTGTATAAATACATCTACAAAAATAAATTCAAGCATTAGCACAGCCCTGTTTCTAGCTCATTATAATAATGCCAATTTCTCCAAATTAAATATTCTACAATATTTCACCAATTCATTTTATGCTAGTAAAAAAAATAGAAAAATTAAAGCTATGTATACATTGGGAAACAGAGACATAGGTCGAATCATACACGTTAGCTGCATGCTGCGCAATATCCAATCAACGCGCAGCTTTATAAACTTCAGATAGGATTTAACAGAATAAATAAAATTTTGGACGTTTTGCTCTATCTACATTTTGCTTCCTATACTGCATAAAAGATAGCTTGATCTCTGCGACAGTGACATTGACATAGAAGATTGACATTTTTAGAGTTGGGATAGTGGTGGAAAAAATCGATTATCAAACAACTAGCGGACCCGGCGAACTTCGTTTCGCCTAGAAGTCGTAAGAACCTTGTACAGAGTATTAGAAAACTACAAAAAAAAATAAGCCAAATCGGTCAAGCCGTTTTCATGTTATGTCGTGACAACGGAAAATGGGTTTCATTTTTATATATATAGATGTTGTAATGAAATCGAATAAGTAGTTGAAGGTGAGAAATTGGATTTTATTTACTTACTATTATTTAAGATCAAGTATGTACACATGTAAATAATGTTATGATATCAATTAAATAAAATATAATAATGTTACGATAGTATTTATCGACGTTTTTCACTATTACTGATGCTAATGTAACATATAATTGGGTTTTAATTTAATTACAAACGTTACTAAATTAAATTAATGATAAATTAAGTTTTATTTAAAATATCGTTAGTATAAACTATCGGTATTTTAAATATAACTCTATCTAAAACTCTGTGGTCACGATCATTCGTCGCCCATCACTAATCGGCATGCCCATAAAGTATGACATTGACAGGTACTGTCTGTACTATTAAGAAATTCAGGACTTCATAGGCGTGATTTTTCTGACAGCTGTCGCAGAGATCAAGTTATATTTTATAGAGTATAGTCATTATGCGCTTTGCAAATTTTTTCTTCCTAGTCATTGTGCGCCTTGGACGTAATGCTCTTTGAACATTTTGCTCTTTGTACAATTTGTGCCCCGGTTGTCATTTTGCTCTTTTGTCATTTTGCGACTAAACCAGATTGGATATTGCTCACTTTGTAGCTAACTTCACATGCGCCGACTTGTATGATTCGACCTATACTGTTGCGTATAAATAAAATCCTATCTTTTATATTTTAATTCTTTAAAAAAATATATATGATGAAAGGAGTTGTACCTGATTTACTAGGAACTCGGTATTAAAATTCTAACCAAGATCATTCAATTTTTCTAGGAATGTACTGAAATTTTAAAGCTCCATGGAGTAATCAAAAATAATATATAGCCCTGCATTTTTTTTAAATTGTTATTTTAAAAAAGTATATTGGAAATTCAAAATCATATTTTCTTAGAAAATAAATAGGGCAAATAAGCGCTAGATATCCCTTTCCGAGCTAAATCATTACACACCAAGGTTCACCTACAGTAAACAGTCCTAGATCTATCTCCAAAAGGGCTAAGGTGGTAACACTGATCGAAAATCAAATTAAGCAATCAATTTCTTTTGACATTGACATTTCTATTATACTTTTTTTTTTAAAATTAGCTTTAAGATTTTTCAGATTAGCGTGTTTCTTTACGAGATATCCGTTCCGTTTCACGTTACATACCCCAAATATATATAATCGATTTTCTAAATATCGCAGGGCTTTAAAAATATGTTTTTATTAGATAATAATTACATTTTGAATGCTCTTTATAAAACAGCAATCATCGATCTGGTTAGAATTTTTATTTATTTTAATACCGGTAACGGAACAAATCCTTTAATTTTTTACATAACTTTATAAATTCCATGCGAACGTGCCAATTGTTTAAGATATGTTTTAACCTAACACAGGGCAGCTAACAATATACATATACAATTCAATGGTACATTTAACCACGAAATACTTATTTACAATGACAATTTTGATACCTTTATAATAATTTTATAACATAAATCTATGATATATAAATCGATTAACTGCGATAAAAACGCGATATTGTTAAATATAAAATATACTGTTATTTACAATCAGTTCTTAATTTAGCATCGCGAGCTATTTTCAAGGTTTTGAAAACTGTACCAAAGTACGTATTAGTTTCGAATAGTTACTATTTATTTTATTTATCAGGCCTATATATATACACCTTTATTTTTTTAATATCTTACATATTAAAGATACATTTTACGCATAATTAAGAACAACCTTTATTAAGAGTTCAATACCGAAATCGCGAAAAAAAAAATCAGCAGATCCGTTTGTCGAGACTTAGCGAACTGTTTGTAAATAGTTGAGAAGATTTTGCAGTCGGTTCTGTAATAAAAGTTGTTTGTAAAATGTATCATTAAAATGTTAAATAGTTTAAAATATAAGGGCGTAGAAGGGTCGAGATTATAAATAAAACAAGGATGTAGAGGGTCGGGAGGTTGAAGGAGAGTGGAGCTCAGGAGCGGAAGAACCGGACGGCGCGCACCACGTACTGGCGACAGATGGGGCACTCGGCCAGCTGCGCGGCGCACGCGGTGCAGGCGGCGATGTGCCCGCACTCCAGCAGCACGCACTCGAGCGGCGCCGCCATGCAGATCTTACACGAGTCCTCGATGGGCAGGTCGTCCCCGCGCGCGGCGGCGGCGGCGCGGTCGCGCCACAGCCGCTTGGCGCGCTCCTCCAGCTCGCGCCGCTCCACGCAGCCGCGGTACTCCACGCGGTTCCGCGCCAGCAGCTCCTTGAGCTGGCGCACGCTGAGCGCGGCTACCGCCTCCTCGCCGGGGAGGGACTCCAGCGTGATGCGCTCGCCACCTGCCAAATGTTGTTTCTATACTAATCTTGACGGTCTTTTTGCCTGACATGCGATATAGAATAATGCAATTTAGATATTATCATAAAATATTTATAATTCTATTTATTTTCTTATAATATTTAGATTACAAAAATGGGCCAAATTTTTATGGTATTTTTCCAACTAAAGGACACATTGTCCACAAAATGTATGGAGGCTGGTATAATAATAATCAAAAATTCTAACCACAACACTCGTTACATTTCGAGAAACTTCATATTTTTCTGGGTCTATTACAACAGTTAAAGACAAAAAAGAGCCCTCCGATTTTTTAAAAATTAATTTTGAATTTATTAGAAAAAATAAGTATATTTTACTCAATAGATAGTTTATCTCTACTAGCCCTGATTTAAATAACCTCCAAATTGTTAAATAAAAGCAATTTTACCAATTAGACACACTTTTTAAGTGATTTTTTGTCACATTGTACCTACTAACTGGTCACACTGGTACGTTATAATTTTTGATCTTAGCAAATGAGATGAATGTGGAAGAATCAGCTACGAATGCAAGTAAAATAACTTTAGAAGAACTTTTTTATTGCTAAACTAGAAAAAATAATAAGCTGTATTATTATTTTTCAAACAATTTATTTTCGCATTTAAAAAAAAAATCGGAGGGGCCAAAAAATCTAAATTAAATATTTTTAGGAAGCCCACATAACAAGCTTTCAAATGATGCGTATATCATCTTGGTTCGATTTTTCTCTGAATAATATACCACTCGTGGACGTCACCTTTGTCAAATTCCAATTAAATTTTTATGGTATTTTTCCAATGAAAAACCCGCTCAGACGCGTCCGATACCCTACTGAGCCGATTAATGTCAAGTCAACCCCCTTGGATGCTAGTATGGTCGATTCCGAAGGTCCAGGGATTCAATCAGTAGGTACTGACCGGGGCGCGGTGCGGGCCGCTCGATGAGCTCGTCCTTGAGGCTGGTGGTGTCGGGCGAGGCGGCGCGCGAGCCGCGCAGCTCCAGGGCGCTGGCGGACAGGCCGGCGCCCGCGCCGCTCGTGCTGCCAGACAGACTCGTGCCGCCGCTGCTCGAGAACCCTGCAACACGACATCATCCGGCGTTATACATCTGCACTATCTAAGCTGGAATGCCATCGTATAGGCCGAATTTAACTCAATGGCATCTGAAAAAAACCGGATAAGTGCGAGTCAGGCTCGCACATCGAGAGTTCCGTACAAATCCAGAAAATTTCACAAAATTGGGAAGTAAGTTTTTTAAATCTCTATACTATACATACTATAACCATCGACGATAAAGTTTTTTTTTAATCTTTTCTAGTCAAACATCGAAATATATGGTATAATTTTATGGGGTAATTCAACTGATTACGAGAGGGTATTAAAGATGCAAAAGCGTGCAATAAGAGTACTAATTGGTGGAAAATTTGACGAAACATGCAGAGGACATTTTAAAGAGTTAGGGATACTAACTTCAGTAAAATCAGAAGTGGGATAGAATCTACGTTTCACGCGTTGTTCTATCTCACTACTCTGCCCACATTTTGTTGCAAAGAAATGTCGGACAAAGTAATTGGCCATCGAAATAGTAGTTTGCGCAAAATCTACATGAAGGTAGTTGCCTAAGAGCGAAACTAGGCGCGAGTTAATAGTGAAGTGAAGTGTTGGAGCAGTGCTTGATAGCTCATAGGGTGCGTCGAGTTCCCGCAACCCGCAGGCCTCGCCGCCTGACCGGTGGGCATGCCGCCCTCAGCAGGCTTCGTACCTGTTTGGTGGGCATTGCCACCTGTCACCTTTGCGATGCCGGTTACTCAACGGGAATCACCGCCGTCAGCAAGCTTCATCGCGCTCAGCAGCACTAAGCACCAAGAGCGGCTGATAAACTGTTTGTGGCAGACAACGTCACGGTAACATACTAAATTGCTGATGCAGTACACTTCTTCAGAATGTTGGTGAGAGCTATCTATCCATTACTTTTAGTTTATGCCCATGTTTACCAATGGCAAAATTTTCTTCTTCTTAGTCATTACGCTCTTGACAGAGCGGTCGTGGTCATCACGTAGTATTTGTGGTGGTAGAGGCAGATGTAATACGCCTCACGATGTCTCGCCATCTCTCTCTATTAGATGTCAATCTGGTACACTCCTGCACCGGCCCTCCCACAGCAGATTTGATTTGGTCGGTCCATCGCATGGGCGACCTTCCGCGCGGTCTTGTGCTTTCCACTTTGCCCTGGACGACCAGACGCTCTAAAGACTGGCTACCTCGTCTCGAAACGTGTCCGAAGAATGCAAGTATACGAGATTGTACTGTGGCCGACAGATGCTGCCTGATACCGAGTTCTTGAAGTATCGCAAATGGCAAAATAGACCGTGCTAAGTACTAGACTACAGAATTTTTACGAATCGGGTTTTGTTTAAATTATGATTCAGGCCTTTGTGTAAACATTTATGACGGGTGAGTGATCGTACATGGGGTTATTTTATTGCAAACACGAGTTATTTTATCAGTAGCTAGACATCGTGATTATTTTGTTCAGAGCCAGGAACACAGCTCGAACAAAACTACCCTACATGTAATATTTTTTTGCTGTGTAGGTTACGCATTGAAGGTTTTGTGAAAAATAATAATAGAAGCCAAGTATGTGCCCATAAATAGTTGCTGTGAAGTTCAACTCATAAAACAGGCAGTGTTTTTCGTGGTGAATTTGTCCGCTTTTCTGCGATAGTCAACCGACATATTTGACACGATTTAAATCCTAAACGTGCTTATAGCCGGGATTCTAAAGAAAATAATTATTTTGGTGGAAAAAGATGACGCGTATCATAAGCAACGTTGAATTTCAATGCAAAATGATCAGCGTCGCAGTACCTTGAAGTGGTTTTGGAATTTCGTAGGTAAAAACTGGTTTCGATAGGTTGTTTTTAGATTTTTAATGTGACTTTAGATAGGTAGGTACGGGGTAAGTCCCGTCAGGTATTTGTTGGGGAACTGTAAATTCTGCTTTGTCTAATTTCGGAATGAATATTTTTTAGTGAAAGAAACTGAGCACTTTTAAAATAAATGTCAAGGTCAGGTGAGACCGAGCTTTGGTAAGATCAAAGTTCTACTTATGTATTTTACATATGCTGACCTAGAAAAGGAAGACACTACTTCAGCTGCGGCTGAGCTACAGCCGCAAATTGAAGTCTAGCTGTTTCCGGTAGCAGGACTGTGAAAAGAAAATGAACAGGTTCTGAGCACGTCTGGGTTGCATAGGACTACCAAGAGACTTCTACTCAAGCGTGGCATATGAACCCTCCGAGCCTGAGCACCATCTAAGCTTCGATGCCAACGGTTGAGACTGGCCCGCAGAGCTAAGGGAGACCGAGGACGGTCTCATTTATCAAGAAAGGCCGTGTTGGAAGGTAGACGAGAAACAGCCGGCGAATGATATAAAAGGCGGTGTGCAAACGCCGCGCCGTCACTTTGCCTCGAGCCACCGTCGTGGAAACATCGTCCGATATTTTCATTTCTCTTTATTTAAATTGTGTCGAATCGCTGTCCGATTGTTTAACTTTTGATTATTTTTGTTGAATTATAATTCTCAGCAGTAATTGGGTGTTTTATTTTTTAAATAAAATCAGTTCAAGTATCCAAAAGTATATATTTTAGAGGTCCTTAAATATATTAAAAAACATATTCACGAATGCAAAATAAAGACAGTTAATAGCAAGCGGACTGTAAGGAATAATAGATTACTACTTGACATAACTCTTCCTCGACTGAAGATGGCCGAAAAATTACCTATGACAATGGGTCAATTGTTATTTAATAAACTTCCAGAGCATATAAAGACAATTACAAATGATAATCGATTTTTCAACGCCGTCAGGGTACTTCTGTTAGACAGGACTATTTACACAATTAAAGAGTATTTTGACAGTGACTACAGTAAATTAAAATTGACTACATAAATAAATATAATAAGTAGCCCCTTTACAGCTAAAATGTTATAACAAGTTGAATGATTTCTGTTTTTAATTTTTTTTAATATGTATTTTGATAATGTAATCGATTTATTGTTAAATTTATTGTTTTTATTTTATGATTTATTGTATCATATATGACGAGATATTGTCTGATGCTCAACACTAACTATTAATTTAAGAAGTGGTTGTAACTCGACATATTAATAAATGATTTGGTTTGATTTGATTTGATTTGAAAACTACACATTGTTAAAATAATTAAAAACCTGTTTTAGCATGTGCTAATGAAGTTCTTTTGTATAATACCTTACATGATACGATTTACTCACTTTGAATTCTGAACCCATATTTTGTGAATTTTGAGGCCCTGTTTTTTGTGATTTAAATAAAATGTAGTTTTCAGATTTATTCCTATATGTGCACTCTGAGACAACGCTTCTCGCCAAATTTTGATAGTTCTATGTCAACGGGAAGTACCCTGTAGGTTTTTATTTTTGTGAGTGTCGAAATATGCGATTTTTTACGACATAAACGGCTTTAACTTTTTTAAACGATAACTGTTTTTCTTTTACACAACTACAAGAGACCATAGACATACGTATATCGTTTAAATTTCAACTCGACATTTTTACGCGTTCCCGAGATAAAGAGTGTTGACATACACACAGACGGACAACAAGGTGATCCTATAAGGGTTCCGTTTTTTCTGTTTGAGGTACGGAACCCTAAAAATAAGCGAAACGTGACGCAGCAGCCAATTCATACATCAACGGCGGTAAGAAGGAGTTTGTGCAGCTTGTAGTTAACTTAACAGACGCCTTTAAGTTCGATTCGAGCTTTAACTAGTTTCCACGAGTAAAATGGACCCAAACATTTACTTCATTACCTGAATGTAGGTGATGTCTTGAGAAGGTGGGCGGAGAGTTCCTCGGCTGCGTGTCGACGGTCTCGAAGTCCGTGGGCGTGGAGCGGTGCGACTCGGCCGGCCTCGAGTCTCGCGAGCCTGGTGGCCGTGAGTCTCGCGAGTCGGGTGGCCGTGAGTCTCGCGAGTCGGGTGGCCGTGAGTCTGATGGCCGCGAGTCAGGCGGCCGCCGCGGCGGGCCCGGCTGTCTCGCCGTCGACAGCTCGCTGTGTAGACTAGCATCCCGTCTCAGTGCTTCCGCCGCACTTATCAGAATGTCGGAATCTGTAACAAGTCGTCAACAATTTACAATACAATTAGGTACAAATAAGATTAATTGTGGTGATGAATGAGGTACTTGTTGTTGTAGAACGATCGTTTTCACCACTTCCGTATCTATTTTTAAGTATTTTTTTTGAGTATCACACTATTGTACTCCCGTGTAATATTTTAAGATGATTCCGTTCCGTGCATGGGTTAATTGCCTGGAAGAGATGGCTTCCAGCGATAAGGCCGCTTTCTGTTACACTAGCATACGTATTTCTAATATTACTGTTCGTCTTAATTTTTTTGTGTACAATAAAGTTTATCTATCTATCTACGCCTTCCATAAAGTAACCAGCAACTGAACCCAAACTTTTATTTAAATGTACACGACATTTAAGTAAAAGTTGAAGATGGGAAGAGAGCGAGCATTCGACCGAATGTTGGCGCCACCGCTGGCTCCGACACTAGGCACCACGCACTATAGTCACGTTACCATTGGGCAGGGGGTCGGCGTGGCGCGTGACGAACTCCCAGCCTGTATCGTCCAGGTCCTCGATTTCGAAGCAGTCGGCCGAGTCGACGGGAGTGCTCTCGGTGCTAGGTGTCACGCACTGTAGTCACGTTACTATTGGGCACCGGGTCGGCACGGCGCGTGATGAACTCCCAGCGAGTATCGTCCAGGTCCTCGATCTCGAAGCAGTCGGCCGAGTCGACGCGCGTGTTCTCGGTGCTAGGTGTCACGCACTACAGTCACGTTACCATTGGACAGCGGGTCGGCGGGGCGCGTGACGAACTCCCAGCCAGTATCGTCCAGGTCCTCGATCTACAAGCAGTCGGCCGAGTCGACGTGCGTGTTCTCTGTGCTAGGTGTCACGCACTATAGTCACGTTACCATTGGGCAGGGGGTCGGCGGGGCGCGTCACGAACTCCCAGCCAGTATCGTCCAGGTCCTCGATCTACAAGCAGTCGGCCGAGTCGACGTGCGTGTTCTCTGTGCTAGGTGTCACGCACTATAGTCACGTTACCATTGGGCAGGGGGTCGGCGGGGCGCGTGACGAACTCCCACCCTGTATCGTCCAGGTCCTCGATCTACAAGCAGTCGGCCGAGTCGACGTGCGTGTTCTCTGTGCTAGGTGTCACGCACTAGTCACGTTACCATTGGGCAGCGGGTCGGCGGGGCGCGTGACGAACTCCCAGCCAGTATCGTCCAGGTCCTCGATCTACAAGCAGTCGGCCGAGTCGACGTGCGTGTTCTCTGTGCTAGGTGTCACGCACTATAGTTACGTTACCATTGGGCAGGGGGTCGGCGGGGCGCGTGACGAACTCCCAGCCAGTATCGTCCAGGTCCTCGATCTACAAGCAGTCGGCCGAGTCGACGTGCGTGTTCTCTGTGCTAGGTGTCACGCACTATAGTTACGTTACCATTGGGCAGGGGGTCGGCGGGGCGCGTGACGAACTCCCAGCCTGTATCGTCCAGGTCCTCGATCTCGAAGCAGTCGGCCGAGTCGACGCGCGTGCTCTCGGCGCTCGGCGTGCGCGGCACGTTGCTCGGTGGCACCGGCACTTCTATATCTCGCTCGCCACCTGCACATACACTTTCTCTGTACGTCTGGTATGCTAGTGGTCGAGAGCCACGTTCAGTTACTTTAAAGGATCTGGCTCGAGTAGACGCTGAAGGGGAAAATGCACAAAACACCCCCCATGCGGGACGACAGTACAGTGCAAGACTTATCGCCTCCACACCGAATAAGATCAATATGGCTATGGCACCTGTGACATAACATGTGTTTGAGTAAGTAATATCCTGATATTACTTACTCAAACAAGTGAATGTGAAAGTTTAATCAAATCAAATCAAAATAAAAAAATATTTATTTGGACCAATCATTGAGTCAAAATTTACCATACATAATTAAATACAAATTATTTAAAAGATATCAGACATAATCAAATAATATTACTTATATAAACGCGATTAATAACACGCGGATCAGCTCATGGCAAATACTTGTAAAGAGCTGCCGAGAGATTGGCATAGCCGAGTTCTGGGGCCCGCTGATACTCCAATAAAATATTTACATTTACAAACATTACATTACGATACGAGATGCTTACAGAGTACGTAACTTTTGGAGTACGCTAAGCGCCTTATCAAAAATACCCGCGAAAAGCTTACCTACACTCACACATATACAGGGTGACTGGTAAACATTGAGCAACCTTTTAGGGGCTTATTCTGTACATCAAAACTAACAACTCTTGTTCTGCGACTTTTGTCAAAACTAAAAAAATAATAATTGGCGTTCCATGAAAAAAGATTGTTCACCCGTGACCAAATGAATGGAACAGCTGAATTTTTTTTTTAGTTTTGACAAAAGTCGATGAACTAAAGTTGTTAGTTTTGATGTACAGAATACGCCCCTAAAAGGTTGCTCAATGTTTACCAGTCACCCTGTATAATGCTGGTGACCAGTTGCATAGTGCTTATTGCAACGGGACATTTAAAAATCAAATTAATGTTTTCTTTTTGCTTTGGGGCGAAGAATTTGAAAAATAATTTCTAAGCAGCGATATATAATTTTTTTTAGGAAAATTCCGCTGTTAGAATTTTACACTAACATCACATTAAAATTCCCACCTTGATAAGTTTTAAAAATACTTTAATACCTAAAACCAAATATAGAAACACCAATTTAATTATTATCAATATTTATTTCTGATAATTAGGTTTTTGTATTGAACAGGAAGTAATGGCAATTGGTAATTAATGTAAATAGGACTATTGTTCTATATAAATTAGTTATCAGTAGTTAAAAATTATACATGGAAAAACACATGCATAGTTGGTATATACCCAATTTAAGAATATGCATAGTTGGTATATACCCAATTTAAGAATACGCATAGTTGGTATATACCCAATTTAAGAATGTGTTTTTCCATGTACCTATTTTTTATTACTAGAAGTTTTACCTACCCAATAGTAATTATGAATTTACGTTAATTCATGAACCTATTGTTTTTATTATTCTTAGTTTTCCAAATAGTAGAAGTGACAAGTACAAAACTTGTTTCAGAAGTAACTTCACATCTGACGACTTGTATGTTTTGGTCTATACCTAAGTCTGCCTTTCTACTAAGATCCAACAAGTGTCTTCAAATAAATATAAGGGGATATCTTACACATGGTCTCTGACCCTTCTGTCTGAAACTAAGCAAAACTTGTGAAATGACTACCAGATACTGATATACTTGTACTAGATATACATATTTTTTAATACATACTTATCACTGTACCAGCCGACGTAGGCCTACCCACGAAGGGTGATTGGGCCATATCCACCACGCTGGCGCAGTGCGGGTTGGTGGATTCACATACGTCATCGAATTTCTTCTACGGACGTATAGAGGTTGCCTCACGATGTTTTCCTTCACCGAAAAGCCAGTGGTGTGAAATTCCGTACATAAATTCCAAAGAACTCATTGGTACGGGACCGAGGATTCGAACCCACGACCTTACGATTGTAAGGCGGGTGTCATTACCTCTTGACCACCACGGCTCTTTATACATACTTATACATATAGATAATACCTAAATAACACCCAGACACAGAGTAAACCCCTATGTCCATCACATAAATATTTGCTCTGGGTGGGAATCGAACCCACACCTCTGACCCAGGAGTCGGGGTCACTAACCACTGAGCCACCGAGGCAGTAAAAAAAATACCGAGTAAACCCAAGTAAGCGTGCTATTCCTTTGCTTAACATCAGGCAGAATGTAGTCAAAGGCAAACCTATCCTAGATAAAAAAAAATCTATTGACCTGGAGTGGTGGTGAAGCGCTCGGGCGGCCGCGGCGGCGACGCCGCGCGGTGGACGTGGGAAGAGTTGAAACAGTCATCTAAAAACCGAATAACACACTATCATGTTAACACTGTTAAAGACAATGTGATAAACTAGATAAGATGCATAACAGTGGACAGGGGGCTTGAGCATTTGGATTATCTTTAGACCTTCCAGCCCGGGTAGCACAGCAAGGGGAATAAACCATTTTATCCACTTTTAATGTCAGATGTCATTGTCAATCCATACTTTATTTCCTCTTCCAGGGGATTTGCCATGCTTCCCGTGCAGGGTCTGCGGATGGCCCTAAATGTAATAGTCGATTAAGTATGTAGTTTTAGCTTTGTAGTTTTTGTATTTTGTTGTAGTTAATAAGGGCACTTGTTTCAATGGTAAAAAAATTGGTAAAACAAAATGTCCCAACTTGAAACTTTTGACTTACCATTTGACTTACTGTGATAAGCCACAGTAAGATCAAACGTGTTTCAAATGGGACATACCCATTTTTGGGTTGTTGCTGTTTATTTTTATCCTGATTTAAATTATATAGCCATGGAAAAAACAAGTCGATCCCATTCCCTGTTGCTGCATGAAAGAGTGACAAACAAACCAATAAACACGCTTTCGAATTTATAATATTAGTAGAGAGTATTAAGAGAGAAATCCACCAATCCACACGGGGGCAACTTGGTGGATCTGGCCCAATCACCCTTTGTTAGTCCAGTACAGTTGAATAGTAAAGGGCCGTTACAGGGCCGGGGCGCGGGCGCGGGCCGGAGGTCGAAGGCGTTGTTGATGTTGTAGTTGGAACCTTACGTGTTTGTTGCTGGTCAGGCGATGCGGGAGCGGGCCGGGGCGCGGGCGCGGGCCGCAGGTCGAAGGCGTTATTGATGTTGTTGTTGGAACCTTACGTGCTTGATGGTGGTCAGGCGGCACGGGGGCGGGCCGCAGGTCGAAGGCGTTGTTGATGTTGTTGTTGGAACCTTACGTGTTTGTTGCTGGTCAGGCGACGCGGGAGCGGGCCGGGGCGCGGGCGCGGGCCGCAGGTCGAAGGCGTTATTGATGTTGTTGTTGGAACCTTACGTGCTTGATGGTGGTCAGGCGGCACGGGGGCGGGCCGCAGGTCGAAGGCGTTGTTGATGTTGTTGTAGGAACCTTACGAGTTTGTTGGTGGTCAGGCGGCGCGGGGGCGGGCCGGGGCGCGGGCGCAGACCGCAGGTCGAAGGCGTTGTTGATGTTGTTGTTGGAACCTTACGTGTTTGTTGGTGGTCAGGCGGCGCGGGGGCGGGATGGGGCGCTGGCGCGGGCCGCAGGTCGAAAGCGTTGTTGAGGAAGTCGTTGATGTTGTTGGTAAAGCCCTTGAGGGAGCTGAAGGCGCCGCCGGAGCGCGCGCCGCCCGCGCCGCCACGCCGCCGGTACGCCGAGCCGTTCACGTGCGCCACGCACAGGCTCACCAGCTCTTCCTTCTCTGGACAATCAATACAGAACAAGTGTGATTATTTAATATTTATAAATTACAGCTTACATCATCAAATAGTCCGTATAAACTATTAGATATCTGTACAGTTGATCTTGCAGCACATCTCTTTAACTGTCTTTATAAGTCTATATCTCGACTCGCTCTTGACCGATTTGGTTAAAACATACTTGCAAATCTTGTGAGGGTTTAGTTACTCCACAAACATACCAAATATTATTGAAATCGGCTGATAGATATATAGCGCAACAGTAAATTTCCTCCTTGATTTTGAGAGAAAAACCGTCTCAATTAAAAATCGCCGACGACTAAAAATTTCCTAATATTTTATAAAAACTGTGTAGGTACCAAGTTTCGTCGAGATTCATTGACAAATGCGACCTGTAGACATAAATCGACATCCAGATAGATGAAAGCAAAATCGTCACATGGCAGCACAGACCTCGCTTTACTTTGGTCAACAATGATGCTTGCTTGCTGGGCAGAAAGCGGCTGTGCAGAATGTATATTTCAGATGTCGGAAAAACGTGGTGTGCGCCTGCCTACGCAGAGCACAATTTGTGCCTATTTTCCGAAACCTCTAAAAGATTTGCACATACTGTACTAGAGCAATACTTAATCTCATCAAGTAAGATGCAAACTGAATTTCAGTAGACTATCATATCAGGGAACTTATCTAAACTAGTGAACCAATTCTAATAATTTCTAAAAATATAATTTTGTTCTGTTCCAAAAATAACATGCCACTTCCTTCATAACTAACATTTTCAGTTACAATTGAATCACTATCACAAGCAGGATATGAAGTTATCTGCTAGTGGTATATTATCAGGACTGAAATTACTTAATTCTGTTGAGTCACTAATTTTTCATGTGGTTGTGACTGAATAATAAGCTTTTTTTACATTTTCGTTGCAACAACAACACTACTCCATGCAAGTCTGATTTGCTATTTGGTTTGTAGATTTTAAGAAATTGAATTTTTACCATGGAAAATGACATAGTTTGGAACACTTTTATCTATATATAAATGAATTGTGGTTCTTAGCCTCGTTAAAACTCGAGAATGGCTGGAACAATTGGGCTAATTTTGGTTTTATAATATCCATGGAAGCTATGGGAAGGTTTAAACAGTGAGAAAATTTAATAAGGTAGTAAGTAAAATAATAAAAACATGTAATTAATTTTCCCATACAAAATGTTCCAGCATGTAAAAGTTATCATTGGCAGTAGACAGATGGTGAGATGAAGTTCACCGGCTCAGCTGGTACTTAATATAATGTGACTGAACATTATATTACTTACATAAATAATAATTTAATTGTCATAATGGCTATAGTTTCAACTGCATTCAGAGGTCTTTTTCAAGTTGGCAAGTGCCAGCAGGTGAATAAGTTAAAAAAAAGTTAAGTCAAAAGTTTTCACCAGTGTGTGTTGCCAGTGATGACTTATGGAACAAAAAACATGATCTCTCACTATGGGCCTTATTAGTAAGCTCCAAGTAGCCCAACAAACTATGGAGGGGGCTGTGCTCTGAATCTCTCTGTGAAATCAAATCAGGAATGAGGAGACCCATAGAAGGACCAAAGTTACCAAACATAGCCCAGCAGATTGGCAAGTTGAAATGGCCATGATTGGGGCACAGAGGACTTATGACTGATGGGGTCGAAAAGTTCTCGAGTGGAGACCATGTACCAGCAACCGCAGCATAGGACGTCCACCCAAGGTGGACAGATGACCTCATTAAGATTGCAGAATCCCGAGGATGGAGATCTTTAGGGGAGGCCTATCTCCAGCAGTGGAAATCCTACGGCTGAAACGAACGAAGTTTATACCTTTCAATGATTTGTAGTGAGTTTTACCATTTAAAATTCAGTAGATAATCATGAATTTTATCAAATAGTTTTTTTACAGTGTACCAATGTTCATATTATTACTACTACTAATTGAATAACTTATCTGTTTGTATAACAACCTACTAATCATCTGGGGAATTACAATACACGAGGGCAAATAAATAGCAAAAATATCATGACACCAAATAGTAAATTATCTCATAATTGATAATAAACACAATTGATATCATTCACAGCATTGAGTGCCAATCATGTAGATGTTTCTAGAAGTGTCTCAATAATGGAATAAGCCGGGATGAATCTTTCTTGCTTACCTACGCAACCTCGGGTGGAAACGTTCTGGCGCTGCAGAAAGCATTGGAGGTCGCGCACCTTCAGGTGGGCGATGGTATTCCGGTGCAGCGGGCGCGTGGAGAGCGCCCGGCACGGCGCACACATCGCGCCTCCGCCACGGCGCAGGCACCCGCTGCAATAGTACCGCTCGCACTCGCAGCAAGCGCGCTTCCTCTTAAACACGCTGAACTGCACAGCGCAGCTCTCGCAGGGCATCTTACAGCAGTTACAGCCGTGACCGTGACCGGGTCGTCCTGCCGCAATCATCTACCATGCTCCGACGCCTCGGCTCGGCCACCGACCACCGCTAACACACCCCGTGTATGATCACGCACATTACACTATCACAACTTTGATTTTTATATTAATTTAGTTTATTTTAGTACAGCACACAAAATGGGAATTACATGCGACAAGAAACAAGTCAATGACGTATTTATAAATCAAAACATGACATGCATGACATAAAGCATTGCCAGGACTGATAAACATTAGTGTATACGTACGAATAATGACTGTGGGAAATGAGGCTAGAAAATAAAGTACTCTCTGGGCTAGACTGGGGAGTAGAAAGACTGCTAAATGACTGTAATCAGCGGCTGTTCTGTGTATGCGTTTTTAAGTTCAGCTACTTCTCGCAGTGCCAACTGACATTAAAAGTGGATAAAATGGCTTTGCTGTGCTTCCAGTGGAGGGACGTTTTATAGCTGAACTAAAAACGCACTACGATTTGCATTCACTACATTCTGTTAGCTTTACGTGTGGTGCAGGAGAGGAAGTGTTCACCGAAGTTTCGACCTAAAACATAATACCTATGGGGACAAAGTCTAAACTTTAATTTAACGGGTGACGGGTTTATGAAGCGGAGCGAGCGAGAACACTGCAGCCCAGTTGCTGATAATCTTGAAGCAAGTATGTATATAAGACAAGCTACTAGCGTATAGGGTGTGAGAAAAAAATATTGTTATGATTTTATCATATTCAGACTCTAGATAATAGTAAAAACCTGCATAATACTAATATAAAATAGTTCATAAATATGTTTATTTAAGACTTAAGCATCTCATAAAATATTCAAAAGTAGTTTTTTGTCAGACTACAACGTCTAGGCCAAAGAGAATGTAATAGTATTAGTCTAGGCCGTGCGTAGTAGTCAGACAAAAAAATCACACCCATTTCTTTACCGTTCAATCCGTTATGCTGTGGAACGCACTGCCTGTCACGATCAGACAGGCTCAATCACCTAACATTTTTAAATCTCTGCTATTATTAAAGCTATTTATTTTTGTTTAAAGCTATTTATTTTTTATCTGTAATAATTGTTTATTTTCTACTATAATAGCTCTGTTGTAATTTTCTATAATAGTCAATGTTTTTTTATTCTATTTGATGTCTGTTGTCGTTGACATTATACTCTATAAAATTTAACTTGATCTCTGCGACAGCTGTCAGAAAAATCACGCCTGTGAAGTCCTGAATTTTTTAATAGAACAGACCTGTCAATGTCATACTTTATGGGCATGTCAATTAGTGAAGGGCGACGAATGATCGTGACCTCAGAGTTTTAGATAGAGTTTTATTTAAAATATCGATAGTTTATACTAACGATATTTTAAATAAAACTTAATTTATCATTAATTTTATTGTATATTTTAATATCATAAGATTTTTGACATGTGTAATTAAATTAAACCCAATTATATGTTACATTAGCATCGATAATAGTGAAAAACGTCGATGAATACCACCGTTACATTATTATGAGTATTTAATTAATATCATAACATTATTTACATGTGTACATACTTGATCTTAAATAATAGTAAGTAAATAAAATCCAAATTCTCACCTTCAACTACTCATTTGATTTAATTACAACATTGTTTGAAAATCGATTTTTTCCACCACTATCTCAACTCTGAAAATGTCAATCTTCTATGTCAATGTCACTGTCGCAGAGATCAAGTTAAATATAGAGTATAGTTTTATGAAAAAAAAAAACACATTTTTGAAGTGCATCTTAAGTCAAAGGAAATCTATTATATTTTAAAAGTTTGTGATTTGTTTCAACACATAAAGTGTAAATTATAAAAAAAAAACGCCATTGACGAGTTCTAAGTACGGTGTGAGTGGATACAAAGTCAAAATTATTTTTTAACGGTATGGCCAAAAGTGATATGGCAATGCAGACGACAACACTTTGACTCTGACAATTCGAACTACATTTTTTGTTTTATTTCGCCGTTGCGTATTACATGTATTTACTAATATATTTTACTTTTTTCAAAACTAATCTCAACTGTGAATTTGTGATCGCAACAGAGGACAAAGAAATGTACGATACTCAATATGTTGCGAAAAAGTCAAATGGAAAAATAAAGGTCTTCGCTCCGATAGACGAGCGAAAATCTATTCTTCATCTATGCTTATAGCTAGTTCTCAAAAAATGCCGATTTTGATGAAAACACAGAATAGGCCCTATTACACAGGGCTTGAAGGTCGCTGGATGAAAAGTAAAACATTGTCTAGATGTGACTTGTATGTTATGATATCCGATTAGTTGTGTAAAAAATAGTAGGTACTTTTCACTGCAAGCTTGGAAGAGTTATCCTCGGGAATAGAATTCTACGCGCGCACCCCTCTGTCATGGTATGAGAACTATAATTCTTACACGTTTATAAAAACCACTTACCAATCGATATTTCAACAGTCATCTGATTGAATCCGCTGCGCGAAGTGCTCATTGAAAAAATGCCAGCTTGTGCAGTTAGAACGTGTGAAAATAAATCTTATACCTCAAATTTACAAAAAGATGGTGTAACGTTTCACATGTAAGTATTTTTTTGTTTCATTGAAGCTTATTTTTATTTAAAAACTTAAAATAGTTCACTCGGACCGGCATCGAATATATCGATTCAGTAATGGAGTCTCCGCCAAAGATCGAGAATCATATCCTCCCATGTTTATGCAACATTCAGCCATATGTCCATACCTTACAATCTATTATTGTCTATTGTGGAGAAGAATTCAGTACGCGTACCCCTCTGCCACGGTATAAGAAAACAATACAATACACGTAAAAGAGACACCGGACATTTTATTACACAATTTTAGACTTAAGTGTTCAAGCAATTAAGGCGAAAATGGATTATCAGCATCTGGGTGCATTGTTCTCGCTCGCTCCGCTCCATAAACCCGTCACCCGTTAACGTTTCGACTCATATGTTTAAGGTCGAAATTTCAGTGAACACCTCCTCCCCCGCGCCTCACGTAAAGCTGACAGAATGTAGTGAGTGCGAATGGTAGAGCGTTACTAGTCCGGAGATAAAACGTCCCTGACTGCAAGGCGTCAAGCGATTGGAAGTTTTTCATTATTGACTTTTTTTTTGATTTTGACTGATTTTTTTTCGCAAATTCGGGGTTGGTTCCCCAGTAAAAATGGTCCACATTAATGAAGACGATAACCCCTTAAATTAATAACCGTCGTGTAGAAAAATATCTTGTAATTACTGTATCAAAAAACTATAGCAATCTCATTCACTCGAATACATCTAATCCACCTACAAGGCATTGAGGAAGGAATCAGAATGGAGTTGCCCTAACGACGAGAAAAACCTGCATACCCACCGCACATAATACGGCGGATTAGTGTTGTTACTACCACACTACACTTATCGATTTCCCCGTACTTATCGATGAAACTATCGACACAAATTAATGTTAGCCGAATCAAACATAATGGCAAACTTTTATTTGAAAAACCGGACAAGTGCGAGTCAGACTCGCACATCGAGGGTTCCGTACAAACACATTGTTAAAGTAATTAAAAACCTGTTTTAGCATGTGCTAATGAAGTTCTTTTATATGACACCTTTCATGATACGATTTACTCACTTTGAATTTTAAGCCCATATTTTGTGAATTTTGAGGCCCTATTTTTTGTGATGTAAATAAAAATGTGCAGTTTTCAGATTTAATCCTATATGTGTATTCTGAGACAATGCTTTTCGCCAAATTTCATAGTTCTATGTCAACGGGAAGTACCCGGTAGGTTTTGATTTTTGTGAGTGTCGAAATATGCTGTTTTTTACGATATAAACGACTCTAACTTTTTTAAACGACAACTGAGAAGTTTTTCTTTTACACAACAGCAAGAGTTCATTAATATACGTATACAGTTTAAATTTCAACTCGATATCTTTACGCGTTCTCTAGATAAGGAGTCTTGACAGACACACAGACGGACAGACGGACAACAAAGTGATCCTATAAGGGTTCCGTTTTTTCCTTTTGAGGTACAGAACCCTAAAAATTACAGATGTCAAGGTTGCAGCTGTCATATTCAAGAATCCACACTAGAATGGTAGGACGAGTTTTTTGGCGGGAACGCGGAAAAGACATGTCGCCTCATTGTATTATTTTGTTAAAGTTGTGTTTTTATCAGTGATAATTAGTGAAAAATTGTGGTATTTCATTGATTATGAGCTGAATTACGTGCATGAGTGTGGGCAAGTGATATAATGTGACGTATCATGTCGTTCCGTGTTGTTACCAAAACTCCATAGACACCTCTAGAAAAGTCTCCACTGCTTTACTGAGGTATGACTTAGAATTAAAGTGATAGGACTTAATAAGAACTACATATCGGATGACAGCTGTCAAGCTTAAATGTGGAATATCTCCATAACTATCTATTATAGACCATTGCTTTCTTCACTAAACTGATATGAGATCTACATTTCGGATGACAGCTGTCAAACTTAAAAGTGGATTATCTCCGTCACTGTCGATGCTAGACCATTGCTGTCTTCACAAAAGTGATAAAGCTCAAAGAGAGATATGATATCTTTCAGATGACAGCTATCAATATTACGGAAATGATCAACTTTTAAGTTTGACAGCTGTCATCCGAAATGTAGGTCTCGTTGAGCTCTGTCACTTTTGTGAATACAGCAATAGTCTAGCTTTAATAGTTACGAAGGTATTTCACTTTTTAGTTTGACAGTTGTCATCCGAAATTTAGATCTCGTTGAGTTCTATCACTTTTGTGAAGACAGCAATAGTCGAACTTCGATGGTTACGGAGATAATCCACTTTTAAGTTTGACAGGTGTCATTTAAAATATAGATCTAATTGCGCTCTGTCACTTTTGTGAAGTCAGCAGTAGTCTAACTTCGATAGTTACGGAGATAATTCACTTTTAAGCTTTGACAGCAGTCATTAGAACAATCTAATAGATCTCATTGAGTGTTATTACTGCTATTAAGACAGTAATGGTCTAGCTTCGATAGTTACGGAGATAATAATACTTCTTAGTTTGACAGCTGTTACTTTCACATCTGTCATGCTTTACTTGTATTAATTCTGGAATGACAGTTGTCAAATTTGACATGAAAAGTGAAATGAAATAAAAATTCAAAATTTCAGCTAATCAATAACACAAATAAAAACTAACCAAAATATCGATAGTTTTTTTTGATATAATAAGAACATCGCTATTGTTTTTCGACTCAATATGGCGGACCAGGCACGCGCGACACGTCACGAAAAATATAGACACTATAGCGAAACTGTGCTGTATAATGTTGGTCTATTCTTATTACGTACATTTGAAAGAGACGCCTATATGATTATTATTTCGGTTTTTAAACTATTACATGTCAAAGTATCTAAATGTCATTACACCATCTTCTTCTGATTCCTTCCTCAATGCTACAAGGTAAGTATTGACAGGTTATTTAGAATGAGAAAATGACGGTTAAATTGTGGGATATTAATTCAAACGCCACTTCACCGACGTTATAAAACTACACCCTAAACCTGTCCACATACCTATTTACTATAATCAGGTGAAAAAACCAGATCTGTTCAAATTAAGTAGGTACCTTTACTAGTTATTGTAGGCAGAAAAAATAGAACTTATCGTTACAAAATTCCGCGGCAACAACTAGAAAATTATTTCTGGTTCCACGCTTTCTCGATTTAAGGGTTACAGAAAATAGAAATTATAGAAATTGTAGCCTAGACATTCAAATGAAATGTTTCATTCCATTTTGTTAATTATCTAATGTACAATATTTCATATTTAAAATTCTCTCACACTCGATCCTTGGACACGTGTTGGGCACGCAGGTTAATTAGAAAATGGGATTACACCTTAGATTATAGAGGGAAATTACACACATCAACTAAAGCTCTCAATTTTGCTATAGAATTTATTTATTTGTTTGCCTTGACGCAGCGGATGTACTTTCAACTGTTGCTAAGAGTTGCATTGTCATACACCGGGGAAAAAAAACTATAACTTAAAACATTCTGGCAGGTGAAATCGGCGCCCCCCCGAGTGGGTTCCCGCCTTGTCGTGGCGGGGGGGCTTAGTAGCCAGGTCTGCTCCAACCTGGTGAACGAAGAGGAACCCGAGGTGGGGCCGCCTCTCCGGGTTTTTTCCCCAAACCCATGTAGAGGCTGGCCAGTAGGTCGGCTTGCCGACTGAGGTGGACTGCGGTGTCGCGCTCGTCGCGATACCGCGGCCGAGCCCATCGAGGCGGGGGCGGCGGCGGGATGGACGGGCGGCGAGGAAGCCGCTGCCTATCTATCCTGCCAGCGGCCCTAACGGGTGCCGCCAACGTGTTGGCGGAGGCGGTGGGGCTGCAGGGGAAGAGGCGTGTCGGTATCGCGATGGCCGCTCTCCCTATCCTCTGCAGCCGTAGTGGCAAGCGCGGGGCCACTTTAATTGACCCGTCGCATCGGGACCAGGGCTGTCGGATACGGGTGCTGTCCGACGCCCAGTGCTGGTTGGTCCCAGGTGGTGGATGACGACGTGTCTGGTGTTCGGCACGTCGTCAATCTGGAGGGAGCGCAAGCTCCGAGGTGGGGTCCTGTTTGGGCCAGCGCTGTCGGGTGCCGCGGATGAGTGCGGAAGCGTGCCCGTAGCCCCGACACCAGGCGCAGTGGAGGAACACCCAGGGGTTTTGGTGGGTATACCGACCAGTGGCGGGACTCCCACATAACCACCCGCCTGCCCACGAGGTGTGGTGGTATCCATAAAGGATTTCCCCTGGCTAATAAAAAAAAAAAAAAAATCACCGCGGGGGTGATTCTCAAAAAATTGTCAACTATGATAAATCACTAAATAATAAAACTAAAAATAAATAATAGACTCTATTGAATGGGTGGTCTATTATGCGTGTACTTTTAAAATTTGAAAAAAAATTACAAATTTTCGCGCTCGCTACGTTCGCGCTTATTAGCAAAAAGTTGCTCTACAGTTTTAAAGTTGTTAAAAAAATACCGAAAATGGATGAATATCGGCAATATCTATTTTACTTTTTTCCGTGTACAGACAGATACAGGGTGCTATATAAATAGGTTGTTATAACCTTTTTGTAAGAAAAAAATATATAGGGTATAATCGTGGGTATAGTTTTTACATAGGTGTATTATTTTAGACTGCTGCCCCACCCTGAGCCTATCGCTGGCTACGCCCATGCATGGAAGTTGCTTCACCGACAAGAGCCTTGCCCATGATAATGTTAAGCGGTTCCTGCAGCGCGTTTAGGTGTGCATGCGCCTTATGAGTGAAATATAATGTGATTATATCTACCTATGTAGGTTTCGATTCCAGCTTGGCCCTATAACCTAAAGGTGGCCATACACGGTCAGTTAAACTGATCAGTTTTTCGCGTCACTCCAAATGGGGCTCATTCAGTAAATTAATAGGTAGGAATTTGTGGTACACGATTTGAACCACTACCTGAAGCTGAGCTCACACGATGCTATGATCGCATCTGTTCATCAGATCAGTGCAGCGGGGGCCTAATGTTGATAACTATTGCTGGTAAGCTTCAATAAAGAACTAAATGACACCACTATCTTATTCGAAAAATATAGATGCTACAAAAAGTTGATGGGAATCAAAGTTGTAGGAAATCAAATTTCAAACAACTTTAGATCCGTTAATTTCTCATTAAAGAAAAAAATAACAAAAGTTATTAAAGAAACAATTTGGCACACCTATCTTATTCAAGAAAATATCTTTCCTATAAAAAATTCATAGGAATCAAAGTTGTAGGAAATCAAATTACAAACAACTTTGGTTCCAATAATATCTCATGAAAGAAAGAAATAACAAAAGTTGTTGAAGAAACAAAATGGCACACCTATCTTATTCAAAACAATATCAATCCTAGAAAAAGTTGATGGAAATCAAAGTTGTAGGAAATCAAATTTCAAGCAACTTCGGCTTCGATAATTTCTCATGAAAAAATGAAATAACATGTTATGGAAGAAACAAAATAGAACCACTAACTTATTAAAAAAAAATATCGATCCTGGAAAAAGTTGATCGGAATCAAAGTTGTAGGAAATCAAATTTCAAACAACTTTGGTTACAATAATTTCTCATGAAAAATTGAAATAACACAAGTTATCGAAGAAACATCATGGCACCACTGGTTTATTAAAAAAATATCGATCCTAGAAAAAGTTGATGAGAATCAAAGTTGTAGGAAATCAAATTTCAAGCAACTTCGGCTTCGATAATTTCTCATGAAAAATTGAAATAACCTGTTATGGAAGAAACAAAATAGAACCACTAACTTATTAAAAAAAATATCGATCCTGGAAAAAGTTGATGGGAATCAAAGTTGTAGGAAATCAAATTTCAAACAACTTGGGTTCCGATAATTTCTCATGAAAAATTGAAATAACACACGTTATCGAAGAAACATCATGGCACCACTGGTTTATCAAAAAAATATCGAAGTTAGAAAAAGTTGATGAGAATCAAAGTTGTAGGAAATCAAATTTTAAGCAACTTCGGCTTCGATAATTTCTCATGAAAAATTGAAATAACATGTTATGGAAGAAACAAAATAGAACCACTAACTTATTAAAAAAAATATCAATCCTGGAAAAAGTTGATGGGAATCAAAGTTGTAGGAAATCAAATTTCAAACAACTTTGGTTCCGATAATTTCTCATGAAAAATTGAAATAACACAAGTTATCGAAGAAATATCATGGCACCACCGGCTTATTAAAAAAATATCGATCCTAGAAAAAGTTGATAGGAATCAAAGTTGTGGAAAATCAAATTTCAAACAACTTTGGTTCCAATAATTTCTCATGAAAAATTGAAATAACACAAGTTATGGAAGAAACAAAATGGCACCACTGTCTTATAAAAAAATGTCGATCCTGGAAAAAGTTGAATCAAAGTTATAGGAAATCAAATTTCAAACAACTTGGGTTCCGATGATTTCTCATGAAAAATTGAAATAACACAAGTTATCGAAGAAACATCATGGCATCACCGGCTTATTAAAAAATATCGATCCTAGAAAAAATTGATAGGAATCAAAGTTGTGGAAATTCAAATTTCAAACAACTTTGGTTCCAATAATTTCTCATGAAAAATTGAAACACTTAACACAAGTTATCGAAGAAATATCATGGCTCCACTGTCTTCAAATATGGAACCTTTTCATTAACTGAATGAGCTCCCAGTTGGAGTGACGCGAAAAACTGATCAATTTAACTGACCGTGTGTGCCCACCTTAAGTATTGTAAGCCGGATAATGGGTGCAGCGAGATTCTGGCGGCACTCGGTCCCTTTGAGTTCCGTACCTAAAGTGCTGTAAGCGCTCGCGGCGCGCACTTGTCCGACGTTTCCCGCTCACCGCGGCCCCGATACCACCCTCACTATTTGCAAATGACGCTTTCCACACTTCACTGGAAGGGAAATGTTCGTTGCATTGTTTGTTCTGAAAAACAAACAGCTGCGTCATCTTATCGCCAGTCAAAAGAAGTTTTTGTATGGAATAGTTGATTTTTTTTGAGAATTCAGTTGGGTACACCTCTGAAAGCACGGGGGCTTTCAGGGGTGTACCCAACTTTGCAATGTACTTAGTAGTGTAAACATATACAGACTGGGTTATCGGCCTTCCCTGTGCTAAACCAAAAGAGGGTGAAACCATCATCGGTGTGATCAAATTTTACTATGGGGCCAACTCAAAATTTTCTCGAATCTTGAACAAAATTACAACTCGGAATCTACAAAATGTATGAAATAGTTAATGTTTTTCTCTCGAATTTCGGTTAGTCCAATAGTAAAATTTCGTAATGATGGTCTGAACTTTAGTTATTCATTCTCTAAGGTCTGAATTATCTCCTTTCGGTTTAGTACACCAGTTCTGGTTAACCCTACAGATAAATATGCAAGAGAAAAATCTATGTGCAAAGTTCACCACACGGCGCACGGATGGCGTGTCGTAGCCACGTCAACAAGTCGTAGCAGCTACGTAGCAGTGATGTAGCACTATCGTCTATACTTATTTGTACATCAAATATTGCTCCGGAGAGTGATACGTAATTTCGGCATGCCCGGCATGGCTGAGGTGTCCGAGTGGTTAAGGAGTTGGACTTGAAATCCAATGGGTTTTACCCGCGCAGGTTCGAATCCTGTCCTCAGCGATTCTTTTTGTTTACTTGGTAAGATCACGGAGTAGGTACAGTATGAACTAAATAGGATTTTTGAAGTGAAAACTTTAGCGGCGTTGTAAACTTTTTGGGATGGGTAAAAAATATAAAACTCGCGTCAGGACACGTGACCTGATTTAAAATTCGTAAGACGGAGGGAGAGGCGACCGCCGGCGCGGCATAGGAGAGGAAGTAATAAATGTGACTGCTCCTGCCGTTTCCAAGGCGTTTGCGCGAGTGTGCGTACACACGCACGATATTATATTTTTAGTACCTCAAACGGAACCCTTATAGGATCACTTTCGATAATTATTTTTTTGTTCGGTAGATCATACTTCAAAAGTAGTCCCATTTAAATTTTATTGAAATCAGCTGAGCCATTTTTGATAAATCAACAATAATGTAAAAAATACTACATCGATCCGTATAAACTATTCGAATTTTGTACACAGTTGAAGTTGGTTATGCAATTTTTGGTGAAAAATAATAATTATTAAGCATAATATTATTATTTTTAAGGTTCCGTAGAACTTTAAAAACAGAACCCTATTAATTAGACTCTGCTATCCATCCGTCTGTCTGTCTGTCATCCGGCTGTATTTAGAATATTTCATTAAGTCGTTTACACTAATATCAAAATGATATTAGCGTACTGCCTTGCAAATCCGGTGTGAGAAAGCGGAGGGCAAGAACTTCTCAAAAGAGAAGCCTGTGCTCCAGTTTTAGAGGATATTGACCTCTGGAGTGTCCTCTACGACCTCCGATTTAAATGGGGATTTATTTTACTCGGAGAACCTTGCCTTTGGTTTTAGGACACTTTTAAAACTTCCGTTTGATGTGGGTTTGTCGACACTAAGCAGGATTTAATGTGTATCTTGCTATACTTCTTTTGGGAGGCGTTATAAAAAGTAGCAATTTTGGCGAAGGAAATGGCAATAATTCATAAGGTAATCAAAACAAAATGATAGCGTCAGCTAAAAAGTGTGCAATAAAAATTGTTTGTTAATTCTACGTTAACCGCGGTTTAAAAAAAAGGAGATTTATGAACTAATACACAGAAGTCTAAAACTAAATCAGTTAAGTAATAATAGACCAAGTAGGAGTCGGACTCGCGCGCGAAGGGTTCCGTAGTACTGTATGGGAGCCCCCTTGAAATATTTATTTTATTTTGATTTAACTATTTGTTATTGAAGTGAATATATAACTAAATATACTGTGAATGTTTCAAACATCTACCTGTTACCTGTTATTAATATCGAGCAAAAAACGGCAAAAAATATTCATGTTTGTTGCATGGGAGCCCCCTTTAAATATTAATTTTATTTTATTTTTTGGAATTTATTGTTATAGCGGGAACAAAAATACATCATCTGTGAAAATTTCAACTTTCTACCTATAACGGTTCATGAGATACATTCAGGATTCAGACATACAGACGGACAGCAGAGTATTAGTAATAGGGTCCTGTTTTTACTCTTTGGGTACAGAACCCTAAAATTGGTTAAATAGACTATGCATAGAGTTACGGCTATCATACAAGGTATAGCCGGTCCACCAAACAAAATCAATGTTGTTTTTTGGTACCAAGTGTTATTATTTGCATGTCATGTAGAGCATGATATTTGGTGACCCTGTTTAATTACATAAAATATAATTACGAAACAAATAAATGACAATTTGAATATCCATAGTCATACAAAAGTGCTCTTTCGCGAAATAAATCTTTCTAATATAATCGGCCTACCTACATATATCCTACTAATATTATAAACGTGAAAGTTTGTGAGGATGGATGGATGGATGTATGGATGTTTGTTACTCTTTCACGCAAAAACTACTGAACGGATTGAGATGAAACTTTGCAATAACAAATAACAAATATTTGTCCCAAATTAAAAAAAGAAATAATTCATACTTCAAAATACAGGAAAGTAAAATATGGCGTTCCACAAGGGAGTGTGTTAGGGCCATTGCTATTTATAATTTATATAAATAGTCTGCCCAAGGCTACCTCCCACCCCACAGTTTTATTTGCTGATGACAGCACTGTACTGTTTACTGGAGCTAGCAAAACTTATGTAGAAAATGAAATAAATAAAACACTAGATGATATTGTACAATGGTTGACATCAATAAATTTAAAAATAAATCTCAATAAAACAAATATTATGACATTTAGTAATAAAGTAAATAGACTAGAAAACCTTGACATTAATTATTCTGGACATGAAATTGACATTGTAAATAAAACCAAATTTTTAGGCCTAAATATTGACTCTAATTTAAATTGGAAAGATCATGTTGACTACATATGTCAAAAACTAAACCAGCAATCATATGCGCTTTATATGCTGTCAAAATCTGTTAGTAAACCTACAGTGCTAGCAGCGTACAATGGTTATGTTTCATCGGTGCTTCGATATGGCATTGTATTTTGGGGAAACAGTACCGGAAAAGAAAAAGTATTTAAAGCGCAAAAGAAATGCATTAGAGCGATCTGCAAATTACGTCAAACAGACAGCTGCTGGCCACACTTTAAAGATCTTAAATTACTTACACTTCCATGTCTATACATTTATGAATGTGTGATGTTTGTGCGTAACAATCCAAACCTTTTCGACAGTTTAAACGCTGAACGTCATAAACATAAAATTAAGATGCCAAAACATAAGACGTCATTATTTGGCAATAGTGCATTATGCATGATTCCTCTTATTTTTAACAAATTGCCAGAAGATATCATTAATACAGAACGCAAGCAAATATTTAAACACAAATTAAAGTGTTTCCTTCAAGTAAAGGCATATTATACTGTGAAAGAATACTTGGAAGACAAATTTTAATTTTTGAATTTGACATTGTAATTGTAATAAAATTTTATTAATTATTAATAGTCTTATGCTTGACATTTAATTTGACATTTTAATTTTTATTTAAATTAATATCTGACATCGTATTTGAACTTTGAATTGTATCCGACATTTTATTTGAAATATTGACATTTTCTAATTTTTACTATAATATTGATGAGTATTTTTGATAATTATTGCATAATTCTATAAAATACAAAGCAGTGCTGTATTTATATTGACTGTAATATTGAATTTTAATGATTGATGACAACTGTCTTAACTGTATTAAAAATAACCATGCATAGCACGCTTTATAATCCAGCTGTAATTAAATACTGCGGAACGAATGAGTGAATGCAATGAATGATTTAGATCTAAGATATTTTATGTGTTTTAGGTTATCTTGGTGAGTTTGCTCGGCTTGATTGGTATTTGTTTGCAATTATCACAGATCTGTAAAATAACAATTATTAACGAATTGTTCTATTAGGTAAATATCTTGTTTATGAGATTAATTTTTGGTGCTATAAATTGTAGAATGTTATGCGGTTCCGTTTTTAGGCTTTTTCATAATAGTACAGTAATTAGGTATATTATTGACACTGATGTTGTTATTGCATGCCGAACAGGTAGAGTATGGCGGTTAATTATTATTACTATACCATCTTGTATTACCCATATACGCAATAAAGATATATGACTATGACTATGACTATGAATAATATAGCTTATATATCAGAATAACACATTGGCTAAAAATTATATTGCGTATGCGGGCGAAGCCGCGGGTAAAAACTAGTGTATTATAAAAATATCGCGTAACATTATTTGTTATCGAACTCTACCAAAATGGCTTGACAGATTTTTTGAATTTTGTTGTGTATTTTTGGTAGGACTGAGAATAGCTCATAAGCAATTTTTTTATTCCATAGGTGACAAGGGTGGCCCTCTCCAGATCATTATTTTTAATTTTAATGTGGTTTAATAACGTTTGCCGGGTCAACTAGTATACCTACCTTACTATACTTCGGTGAGTGCGCCCAGGAGTTGCACAATCTGATCCCACCTGCTCTTTTAGTCTATCGTATGGCTAGACAGACGCAACCAAAGCGCCACCCATTTATGGTGGACATCCCACGCGTTAGAACCAAGCGTTTTGAGTCCACATTCCTCATACGAACTGCCAGAATGTGGAACGCTTTGCCTGAGTCTGTCTTCCCGTTAAAGTACAATGTAGGTGTCTTCAAATCTTGAGTAAATAGGTATCTTCTAGGTAAGCCTGCTACATCCTAGGCCGCATATCTCCTTAACATCAGGCAGTGTGTAGTCTAACGCAAACCTATTTGAAATAAAAATAAAAAATAATCTTGAATTTTCTTTCAAAGATTCCAATTTCTCAATTAAGTTTCGTCAGTCGCTGCAGTAGGTATTTTGTTTTACACGTGCTACAAGTCGGTAGAGCGGCATCAGCAAAGAGCGGGGAATTCCTAGCATTGAGCTAGTGGCGGCCATTAGTAGGTCAGCCACCCCACCAATTGATGACCCCAGAGCCTGCCCTCGGTGATGCAAATACCAGTTTAGAACACCTATCACGCGGTATCACAAATACTCATCTTTTTCGATAGCTAACGATTTTTACGAAGTCGGTAAAAAGAAGGAGCATATACTATAACATAGTACTGTTCATCTGTGTGTATTTCTTGTGTGTAAGGTTTCCCAAGGTCCTATTAAATTTTATCGAAATCGGTTCAGCCGTTTTTGACAAATCAACGACAATGTACAATTATTGTACATGGATGTCACATCGATTCGTGTAAAATACTCGAATACCGTACGCTGTGGAAGGCGGTGGTACAATTTTTTGTGAATTATAATTATGACTGATCATAATACATTATACATTTTGTCGTGGGTGAACGATATTTTTCTATGGAACAACATTTTGTTTAGTTTTAACAAAAGTCGCAGAACAAAAGTTGTTAGCTTTGATGTTCAAAATAAGCCCCTAAAAGGATGCTAATTGATTAGGAATAACCCTGTATAATACACTGCGGCTTTGCCCGCGCCCATTTCGTAGCCTATGACACTCACAAATACTGTGGTTTTCAGCCTATAACACTCACAAATACTATGGCTTTCAGCCTATAACACTCACAAATACTATGGCTTTCAGCCTATAACACTCACAAATACTATGGCTTTCAGCCTATAACACTCACAAATACTATGGCTTTCAGCCTATAACACTCACAACTGTGGCTTTCTATTGGTACGAGAATTCAAAATTGGTTCAGCAGGTCCAGAGATTACCCCCTACTACCTCAAAACAATAACTTCACCTATTTATTACATTAGTATCGACATAGATTAGCGTCTCTGTTATTCCGTTAATGTACTTACTTTTCACACAAGAAGCGATTGTTGATTGTTGTTGAACAGATGTTTATTTTTTTATCTATAGCAGTGTTTTCTATCCAGATTTTGTACATTAAAAATGTTCAAAAACACGATAATCATTTAGGTATAGGTAATACCTACTATTCCAAGCAACATAGCTAAGTACATAGTTGCAAAATATGCCTTGTCAGTATACAGGGTTATTCCTAATTAATTAGCATCCTTTTAGGGGCTTATTCTGTACATCAAAACTAACAACTTTTGTTCTGCGACTTTTGTCAAAACTAAAAAAAAATGTTGTTCCATAGAAAAATATCGTTCACCCGTGACAAAACGTACCTATAGAACAGCTGATTTATTTTTGAGTTTTGACAAAAGTAGCAGTACATAAGTTGTTAGTTTTGATGTACAGAATAAGCCCCTATAAGGATGCTAATTGATTAGGAATAACCCTGTATATTTGCATACCTAATTGATACATCTCGCTTTTATTAGTTCTTAGTAAATTTGGTACTGATGTACATTTGTCACAGATTGGTATGTGAGTAATATGAGTAATCATAACGTCCAGGCAGGGCCCTGATTCTCTATCAACATAAAGCTATGTGACGTGAATAATTGTATGTTTTCGAGAATTGAAATTATTTTTATTTTGGAGTAATATTTCAACGAGTTTGTAATTTAATATTAAAAAATAATCTTATGGTTTTTTTATAGCAAAATTTAACTTAGGGCACGTTGCAAGCACGTTACGCGCACGTTGTCATACAGATTCACCCACCAGATTGAAAAGTGAGAGGGGCAGCCATAAAGTCCAGTTACATTGGAATTCCCGCTATATTTAGGCGCCTTAAGAAGTCTGGCGGGTCGGCAGTGGCTGGCAGCGCAGCGCCAGGGCTCCAGGAGCCGCAGTATTGCATTTACACACGGTGGCGGCCGGCGGGTGCTCACAACGGAACATGTGATGATTCGACGAATAAGGCCGAGACATACAGTATGCTATATCTTACTCGTACTCATTTATTGATAACGATAAACTACACGTCAATAAATAATTTAAAAAAAAAAAAATTATATTTCAATTCAAAAGCTAGCCCCCCGGCCTATACAAACTTTATTTTATTCAAAACAACAATAAAATGGATCGTAAGACGGACGTATTGGACAGTAAATAAAAGTAAAATGTATGGCTAATCTAAATTGGTAGCTCAAATATTTCATCATCATGGTTTCCTCGCTCTATCACATCTCTTTATCGCTAGGTGTCTTTTTTAAGCCGCTACAATGTTCAATTTCTCCAAATTTTTGAGCGCCAACCATCATTGATGACTTAAGTATTCAATTTTTAATATTTGTACATTACACGAAAAAAAAAATTCTACGAAGTGGTGTCGATTAAAAAACTTAACTAAATGGGCCATCTTTTGATGTAACTTGCCGAGAGTAGTACTATTTTTTTTATGAACAGTCAAAGTTCGGTGATCATTTTTTTTAATTATGGTTTGAAAAAACTATGTTAATTTTAACTAACTTTGTAACAGTTTATGCTTGATTTGTTATTACTATTCATTAGTACGTGTACTAAGGATCATTTTAGTGAAAAAAACACCGTAAACTTGTGAAAGTGGTCACAGTACCTAAAAATATGGTTAAAGGTATTGATTTTCCTATTTTTTTTATTTTGACTTTTAAAATTCAAATAACCGATTGGGATTTTTTTCTATATTTTTCCCGGGACTGTTGTGACCCCCCCTCTCACCCCGTACCAGCTTGACGTTGAGTTCAGGGACACCTGTGGCCTGTATACATAGGTAATTTTATTTTTTATACTTATGAAATACATAATCCTTATCTAAACAGTGTGGTGCGACTCTGTTTAAGTACCTATGTATGTGCCTCAAGCTTTAGTTCTTACGAGTTGCATTCAGTCGATAAACCCGAAAAAAATGCTATAACAATTAGATCGCTATAAAACGACCGTACTGGCCTCCCAAGCTACGTGAACAGTTTGTGGCGCCACCCTTTATTTATTTTATTGTTATTATTACTGGTTACATGGGTATTTGTTTTTACGAGGGAGTTGTTGGCTGAAAATAAATCAAATAAATCATTTTACGGATGGCATTCCTTGTGTTTACTTACTTGATTTCATGGCGCAATTTGCAAAAGAGAGATGACTTTTCTAAATATAACTTTTTAGTAGGTTCATTATACATAGGTCTAGTTAGTTATCTACGTGAAGTACGTGATAGTTATAGTTTGTTATATTATTACAATACACGATATTCGATACTATAGAAAGATGGAACAAAAGAGATTTTTATATAAATGCGCCGATCAGATACTCATCACAACAGATATTTCGTAACTGGCGTTGTTTTTTTTTTCTACGGAAATATGAAAATGAGTAGTCACTCATCTGATGTTAGCGCGAACTTGAGTTGCATCACAAACAATCAAGTCTACCTAGAGCTTGATGTAGAGTCAGCGCTTTGCACGTGCATTGTGCAACCAACATATCGGCACGGTTGGACGAGGGAGCAACTATCGCATTTTCAGAACAAACAATATCATTCATCCATAGTTTCTTTTTGTTTCCACAATTTGGGTACCTCAACAAGTCTACATAGAAGTTGGTCTATAAGTACATCGCACAATGTAGGTCAATCTCGCGTCGTAGGAATTATGAGTAGAACTGTAGGCGTCTTCAGAGTTATTGTTTACTTTGCTTTGACATCGTTTACTTTGTGACGTAAAAGCTAGAGCATGGCTGCTCAAGTTTAAGTTACAGATATTGTATGGTTTTCCTTTGTTTTCGTATGATTTTATCTATTTTGACTGCCTCAGTGGCCAACTGGTGACTCCGACTCCTGTGCCAAGAGGCTTGGTTTTAATTCACACCGAGGGCAAGCATTTGTGATAAATATAGCAGTTTATTTATGTATCAATTGGATTAAGACTGCAGAAATGCTCTGAATGTAAGCCGAAGTCTTTTCTTTCCCTATGCAACGAACCCTGAAATTGCGGAAAAAACATCATCACCAGTTTTATACAAAATGTTTAATTACGTTCGACGAAATGTCTTTTTTGTGTTACTTATTTCATAAATTAGCCATTTATTCACGATTTCGTGGTGAGTTGCATAGTACAAGATGGTCAAAGCTGGTAAGTACGAGTAGGTACAACAAACATGTAGGAAACATTGGCTTCCATCCTGTGGAGGCAATTTGCAGGGCTGTTGCGAATTCTGGTAATTAATAGGCCCAGTACTGGCGCGACATCCTCCCATTGTCCCCGACTACGACGGTGCAGCAGCGCCGCGGCGTGCGTCACTTCGATGCTCTGCGTCACTCCGATGCTCTGCGTCACCGGGAATGCAACCTTAAATCTGATTTTAGTCATAAATGTTTTGTAATAGGTACGTTTGTTGTTCATTGCACTTTGTGATAAAGTTTGGAAATGTTTAGTATAAAATACATACTAAACATATAACATCGGGAATAAGACCGCGCTCGCCATCAACTTGCCTGGGTAAGCGTCGTTGTGATCGAAAATGAAGCATGTTAGACTTATCCACTCTGAATTCCTTCCTTTGCTTGCTATATTATAATCATAATCACTTTATTTGATAACAATGGTTATAGGTCAATACATACATTGTAAGAATTTCCAATTAGACACATATAAAACAGGTACAGTATTGTACCTGTAAGAATTATCGTAACATTTCTAATTTTATACATAATTCATCAAAAATAATCACAATATAAAATTATCAAATAAATAATTAATAACATAATCAATGTCAAAAGGTAGACCAGGTAGGTACATAAGTAGAATCTATGATTTGAATGTAATAAATTCATTATAGCTGTAGAACGTCTGCTCGATAAGCCAGTGTTTCAGCTTTGATTTAAAGCTTCCCAAGGTCGCCAATTAACTACAACAAAATTAAACTTCTACTAGACAAAAAAGCAATAAAATTATCCACAGACCACAGGGGTCTGTGGATAATTTTATTACTTTATATATCTATCAGGCAAAAGATAATGAAATTATCCACAGACCACAGGTCCAAAAATAAGAAAGAAAAAAAGATAATCCAAAAGTACCTAATAAATAATTATATTTGACCTGATTGGTTCCATGGGTAGATGGAATAAGACACAAAAATAAAAACTATTTGGTGCAGAATAACAGTAAAATGTAATATATAAAAAAAGGAAACGGTTATTATTAATAAAGTGAAGATAACACATTTTTTCCGCGAAACTGATCCCAGCATAGCGCTGATTTCGCGCACATTATGTCGGGCCGCATGGCAGCTCAAAATCCGCTCAAGCCTCTTCTCTGTATTTTATATGAACTAACGGCTACTGTACTATAGGGCTATCGACTTGGATTTTTTTTTAATGGCCAGGACGCAGCGGGTCGCATTTTCCGCATTTCCATACTAATATTGCACTGCGGTCCGTTCCGCCCCGCTGCGGCTCGACGTAATGTGCGCGAACCTTTACAGTAATTATCCTGTTGGTCCAGCCAGCGACTTCGTAGAAGGATTGCTTTATCACCAAGCGATGAGGAAAACTCGAGAACTGAACCGATGACCGTTGAACCGTTCCAGCAGCGCGGGCCACTTCTTTTTGGCTCCAATTCTAAGCAAAACCGCAAGAAGGTTTAAATAACATACATAAATAATGACTGTTGGGTGACCTAGCATCACTTAGTGCAAAAATGCGCTGTTGGAACAACACAAGTAGGTAAAAAAACCTACAGATAAATTTAATATTATCATGTATTGTTCTTATAATAATCTTTCTTCGCGTTTTCGCAGTTGATCTCATAGTACATAAAATATTTGTTTAGAATGATGATCCATATACTAATGAAAATCCCTGCACTTTGCAAAGCAACAAACACCCTGTATACAAAAAAAAATCAAATTTTGTCGCGGCTAAACGATATTTTTCTATGAAGCAACATTTTTTTTGTGTTTTGACAAAAGTCGCAGAACAAAAGTTGTTAGTTTTGATGTACAGAATAATTGATTAGAAATAACCCTTGAAATCAAGATAGCTCCTTAAACATTTTTGTGGCAGCAATTGGAAAATGTACAGTCTCCTTTCTTTACTTTGAAAAATCTTTGGGGTATACAGCTAGGTATACGTAATTTTTAAGGGTCTTATTTGACTTGCAATAAAACAGTGTTGTGGAAATATATACAATTACATATTTTTTTTTTTCAAAACAATTGTTTGATGGTTAACTTCCACAAAGAAACGCCTGATTCAGTCAACTATAGTTTCCTTTATGTTTATTTCCAATTTGCAAAACAACACCCTGTATACTTCTTGTACCCAGTCTTCTTGATCAGGAGCCGGACTGGTGTCACGTCGTCCGTGGCGAGTCCGCCACAGCCATCGATCACGCACCGGCTGATGGATGGCCTAATTACTGCCTCGCTGGACTCTACCTAGCCTCACGTCTTTTCCGCAATACTTTGCTTCCATTATTTTAAAACAAGACGCAAAAATATTTTTTGACTAAAATGTAACAAATGACTTCACGCGATCAATGTTAAGTCAAAAGCAGCGAGCGAATGTTAGTACACAGTGATTTTGCTATTTGGTTTGAGTAGACACTGCAATTTTCAAAATTTGTGAAAACGCTTCAAAACTATTAAACCAAAGTATTGTAAATATTTTTTGGGATAGTTGTGTTGAGTACCTCTATGAAGAGATAAGGAATTTAAAGTAATGGGAGATCTGTTCTTTGAATGATGCGAATTTTGTGAGCTTTCATTAGCCGTAGAATAACAACCAAAATACACAATATTCGCATAATACAATTACAAAAGAATAAAAACAGTTAGTCAGCATGGTACCACAATCAAGATTTATAAAATAAATGCCCAATTGCTATAACACAAAATCTAGATAGTTTAAGCACGCGTTAGCTTTGTACCTGCAATCAAAATATAAGATGTCACCAATTCAAAATTAGGACACAAATCAACAAGTTGCATAAGAATTTCCAGCCATAATGCGAGATCAGCGTATGAGAAGCGCTGACGGTGCGCTCGCGTGCGTCGCTAGCAACGTACGTTGCTGACGGAATACGCTGACGGTAGCTTATCTGCTAGGCCACACACAGCACATGTCGCTAGTTGCTTTCTCAGTCGGACTAGATTACATGAGAACTGATCTAGAGCAAGTAGCGCCCGTGTTCGAAGGGTTCCGTTTGGGTTTTACTCAAACAATATGTACGAGTATTGTCTATGTTTTCAATTATGAAGCTAACGAGATATGAAAAAAGGCGTTTAGAAAAAATACGTTCCTTATATGTGGCTCCTCCCCATTGTTTTTTGATTATTTTACTTTCATTGTGTGAAATGTTTCAGTAGCAGCGGTCATAGCAACTAGACACCTATTCTGTGAAAATTGCAGAAAATGTATCTGCCTATCTCAGTAAGTAAAGCACCCAATGTGACAGATGTGTAGACTGTAGTTGTAGTTGGTATTATGTGTAGATGGGCTTCCTTATGGGTACGGAACCCGAAAACTGAACTAACTTAAAATAGGCTGTGTATATTCATTATGCAGATAGAAAGGGGGATTATCTAATAAACTAAAGAGCCTTTAGCCTTTACATGCTGACGATTCCTACCTACTTCGTTTTTGAATACCTACTGTAATATTTGGAAGAAAATTTTATCTAGTCATGTGACATGGCAGATAGCCTGCCGCTGCCGCCTGCGTCAGGATGCACACATTATAAGTGCCCATCCGACCTCGGTAAAATGCAGCATAATGTTAGCAGTCGAGACGTGTACCGTTCGTCGCGAACCATCGGCCGTCACGGATGAGCGGCGCAGCCTTCGTGATGCTTCGCCGGCGGGAAGTCGCGATTTATCACGCTTAAGATGATCAAGCCAAGGAGTCTCTCACTCGTCCTTATATTTTTTTTGATAAAAGTTAAAGCAAAGATAATGTAAGCGGAGATACAAGTTTTAGTTAGAAAAAATAAACGCTGAAATGTTCGTAAAAAGTGCGTCGTCAGCTTACGGGGTTAGGTTAGGATGTCGCGAAAGTCAGCATGCAGGTCGCGATGCACCGAAGGCCGGCGGCGCGCGGGCGGGCGGAGCGGCGCGGCGGCGCGCCGGCACTCGCGCTCCGACCCCGGCCTCGCGCGGACGGCATGGGACCCGCGCCGCGACTCCTCTGACTCGACTCGCGCCGCGCCGTGACTCGAACCCGCCGCCAGCCAGTGCCGCGAAGTGCTCCCGCCGCGCCCGCCGACGACATGACTCGGTGAGTACCGCGCGGTCCCGGGCTCCGCCCGCGCCGCCGTTTCCCGGCTCCACGATTTCGCTCCGGAAAATCGGAACGTCCTGCGTTTGCGGTGTACTCCTTTTCCATTAAACGCTCGCACTGCGGCCGATATTTGCGCTTCGCGTGAAATGACTGCGCACGATAATGGAAATCAGGTGTGTTTTCACAGCGGTCGCGTGTTTGTTTTAATAAAATATCCCAATAGTTAGTCGAGGCGGAGGTCGTCGAATCGAAACGAAAGGCCGTCAGTGTGATTCACTATTGAATCATCTCGGAGCTCGCGAATGTGGAAAGTTATTCGCCGTAGTCTAGGGCCGCGGTCGAGGGTTAAGGACTTTCCGTGAGTTCATTTCGACGACCTTCTGCGGCTCGTCTGCCGCTGTTGTCCTGCAGCAATGAAATATTGATTGTTTAGTCGATGCACGTTTGATTGCTTATTCAGTATCATTTAAAGCGGCATTAGTTTTCTGTATCTGATTTATCCAAGGTTCGTTAATCGTGTGATTTGTAGACGTCAAGATTAAGTAGAGTTAGTGACTAATGTTTAGAAAAGATTTCTGCTGCTTTTTCTGCAATGATGCCAAGCTTCCCTCCATGCAGCAACCGGCGTCTGCTAAGTGATCAGTGATTGAGGTTTGATCGACGTGAGATGAGCTGTCGTCGATCGTCGGCGTCGCCCAAGGCGGTGCGCCATCGGGAATCTTAATTGGTGACGCGACGTCCTCTACTGAGTTTCTTTTGCAAAAAGCAACTACACGCACGTATCATCTTCGCAAAAAAGTCTTTGGCTAGTCTTTTTAGGCCTCTGCTTATTTGTTTGGTACCTAACTGAAAGTAAATATCTTTGTACTCTACGCGTAGAGTTCAACATCTACCATTAATTCCTTCCTTGATTTTATGTAGAGCAAGAGCATCTAGTTTTAATGCGGATTTCACAGCTAGTGCTTTGGGTACTATTGTTATTGTACTTAGTTATAACAATTCACCACACTTTGCAAGCGTGACCACACACGTCTTAAAAACTATTAACAATATATGGAATCAGAACGGTACATGTAGAAATAATGTAACTATAATAGTAATTTGAAGTTACCATGATGCGCGTCCCAAGTCTGTAGACTGCTGCTGCCATAGAAAACTATCTTCACCATAGCACGTGAGCAATTACTTTACATCAATGTTTTCTCGGGTAAATTGTAAAACTACTATTATAGCTTAATGTATCTAGTATCTAGGTTATTTTTATTACTTTTACACGTAATCTCGTGCAGCTATTATTTATTAATTGGCGCTGGGTCAACACGAGTGCCTAGCGGGGCGCGGCGTCGCGGTGCATCTCGCGATTGTATGCAGATGACTGATGCTATACTAGGCTCAATGAGCACGGAAACATGTTTTCCATAATTTCCATCAGCTAACTACATTCCGACCGGTAAAATAGCCAACTATACGCCTTATGCAATTAGACGAGTATCCAGGAGCGAGCGATGCGGCGCGCGGCGAATATTAAAGTTTCGTATCATACGGATACTTGCGCAACATAATTGTCGGTGCGCAACGTGAATCGCGAATCCAGCACGCATGTACCGGCGCGCGGCGCGACGTCGCACGATGTCGCAAGCGGCCGGCGCTTGTCGCGCGGCGCTACGTCGCGTCGCATCGCAATGAGCCGGTCGTGCAGGCGCCTGCGCGTGCGCACGCCGCGCGCCGCCCGGCCGATTCGCCAATCAGTGGCGTAGTGCTAGCGTGCCTTGGAGGGGCCTGTGTCAAAATGAGTCGGGGCCCAACTTAATAGTAAAGATTTCTCACAAAAGAAACAAAAATGCTTGCATTAATTAACCAATGTAGAATGTTGCCAACTTTTGGGCACACGCTTAACTCGGGAAAAAAGAGATAGCTATTTTGACTTTCGTCATTTCAACTTTCGTCATTTCTGAAGTGAAGACTCTATAGGCTCTCGTACTTATGACAGCTTTTTAAATTTTTTTTTCCCGGGAAGCACGATTTCAAGTGACATTGTGGATGTCACTTAATGACTGTTTTACTAATTTTTGCTTACACACGTTAGAGGCCCCTGTAGTCCAGGGGCCCGTATCATTGATACGTACTAATACGGCGGAGGCTACGTCCCTGGCGCCGATCATTTACATGCTACCTACCTTCATTTGGATAAAATGCACTAATGTATGCTGCGTACACGTTTAATTTTTCCACGTAATAGTTTTATACGTCTGTTTTAAATGAGAAGAGTCATGAATTATATTCAGCAGAGTTCGTCGCTCTCGTTTGGTTATAGGCGTTTGGTGTGACGTTGTCACGTTTTAAATTTCGTATTAATTAACGAATAAGTCTTGAAGTTGGTTCAATCTCTATTCCTATCATTTCCTGAAAGAAATACGACAGCCACTGCCCTGGGTAGAGCAGATATAATTCAAATAGAGTCTTTATATCCACCACTACCGAATTCAGAAGAGTCAGCCACCAGTAGATAAGTAATGCATGCTCAGAAGCATTTAGAGTTAGATCAGACATAAGTGCCGTGCTTCGAAATCACGTTTGATGACGTATCGGTTCATCTCCGCGACGCTCGTAGTATGCAAATATGTATAAAGCCACATACCCGACTGACTCAATGTTTCTGCCTCACAACGGCCAAGAGCGCCGGTTTACACAATGCAAATATTAATGTATGAAGTATATTAGAACATTAAGTTTTTCTGAGCGTCTGGTGGACGCGACGCGTGACCAAAATGCTGGTGTTTATTTGGCTCAACGTATAAGCATTGCCATTCAGCATGGCAATGCTGCCAGCATGCTGGGCGCGCTGCCAACTGGCAGTGCGCTTGAGCACTTGGATTGTCTTTAAACCTTCAAGGGTCTGTGGATGCTCCAATCGCTTTCTATGTAGTAGTGGTGTAGGTAGTTTATAAAGATAAATAATTATAAAGAGAAATATTTTAATAGGCCTTTTTGCTATTTGAAATATGTAAACGAATCCAATGATATAATAGAATAAATAAAATAAATAGAAATCGCTTTTTAGCAGGATTGCATGACACGTAATTCATTTCTCTAGCACAATAACGTTTGTTTTAACAAAGAATCACAACTCTTCGAGCCTTAGCCTCTTGTTAGACCATTAGTTTCAAGACCAATTATTTTAATCGACAATCTCTAATCTCGTTCGAAACTAAAACGACTGAGAATGCAACTCTTTAGGGTTGCACATGAAGTTTTCTTGATTTTGTTTTGTAGCATCCGTAAAATCTATCTATAATCTAAAATAAATTACAAAAAAATTCGTTATCTGTAAAGTTGGCTAACTTACGATAATTTTACGTCATAAAGTCATAAGAAATCTTTGTTGAATCAACAACTGGAACAAGTCTTGTTCCGCGCTCTCGTTTGCACGCTCATCTCGTGTCGTGACACTTTTTCGTATGTACAGCCGGCGTTCATCTATTTATAAGGTGACGTGATAACGTCAAAAAATAAAGTGCTAAGTAACAGAAATAAGTTTAGCGCTATCAGATTGGTTTATTTTAAGTTTAGATACAAAATCAAGGACGCTATCGATGTGTCTTAAAAAAGGTAATTAAAGAAAAAGAAAAATCGTAACATCTCTTATCTTACATTCAAATAAAAGAGAGCGAATAATTGTAGAGTCATAAAGTGGAGCCCACAAAGGCTGTCCCGGACCGCCGCGGGCCGCCAATACCTTTACACTTCTTTCGGAAAAGAATTCCAATTATCTTTTTGTCCCTTTTGATAATTTCTGAGGGAGATTACGCGATGTCTTCTGTCAACGGGCGGAGGGCTTATTTAGAGCTATTGTTTGCTCAAAATATTTAAAGGTGTGTCTAAAGCCTTTTCATTCTATTTTTTGTTCTGAGATCAGAAATGCTTGAAAATTTGGCGAGATTTAACCTCGAGTTTTCTTATACAGTTATTTATATCACTGAATAAAATTATGTTCAGACTCTTTGTGAGATGCCTAGTATTGTGGTCTTGTTATGGCGGATATAAATAAACGTCTGAAGTTTGATTAAGAATATTTTTACTGATATTTTAAGGAGATGTGAGCTGTTTTTTTAATGTTATATACGATGTACCTAATTAACAAGTTATCGTGCATTTTTATTTTAGCGCCAGACAAAATTAATAAACTTAGGCTTATGAAGGTTTAGTTGGTTTTGATAATACAAATTTAATTTAACTTATTAATGAATATGATGCATGGTTCCGGTGCCTAATGATTCGAAAAATTTTAAAGTATTTTTCTTATAAAATATTATTTAAAAATCCAATATTTTGAATAAATATTTGAGGACATCTTACACACGGTCTCTGACCCCAAACTAAGCAAAGCTTGTGATATGGCTGCCAGAGACTGATGTACTACATATACATATTTTTAAATACATACTTAAGTATATAAAAAGTAATTAAATAACGCCCAGACACAGAGTACACACCTATGTATGTTCATCACACAAATACTTGCCTTGGGTGGGGATCGAACCCTATGCATTTTTGACCCAGAAGTTAGGGTCACTAACTACTGAGCCACCGAGGAATCGAAGCAAGTTTTCAATACTTTTGGTACTGAAACAGTGAAGGAAATCCCACAGACGCCAGGCATCTGGATGCATTGTCCCGCTAGGAAGTGAAAGTGAGCGGTGAAGTGCAGCGCGGGTTGCGTCACTGCGATCTAGTGCTAGTTTTTACAGCGGTGGAGCAATCCGCGACCGATCGGAACATCTGATGCGCAGACGCAGCCAGCAACCAGCTACCGGGCTGGGGCATAAGAAAATATATAAAAAAAAATATCAGGGGACATCTTACCCACAGCCTCTGACCCCAAACTAAGGAAAGCCTGTGATATAGCTGCTAGAGACTGATATACTACTTTTACATATTTTTAAATAATTAAATACATATTTATATAAACAGTCTTGTCCAGACCTAGAGCAATATATAATGTTCATCACAAAAATACTTGTCTCAGTAGTTAGGATCACTAACCACTGGGCCACCGAGGCAGGTAGCTTATGAATCATACCATAGTAGTGGGCAGTACGCATCAAGGTTCAAAATGCAGTTAACAGACGAAAAAATCAGACAATTCAACAAACTATCGCAGTATGAGAAACCCGCGGTACCCGCGGTCGTTAAAACGAGGTGTTTTTATTAATCTAGGTAGGTTTACGTTTGACCACATCTTGCCTAATCCTAAGTAGCGATGCGGTCTTGGGTGTGGTATGTTTTCCTAGAAGGAGCGGTAGTGGTAGTTGTTAGAATTTATGAATAATAGTCAATGTCAGTCTCTACCATGACATTGTACCATCACATATGTAAAGCGGTCATCCAGTATTATGAATCGAGAGAAAATTAACATAATCAATATAAGGCACAAGTAATAGGCAAAAGACTTTTGTTTTTTGAGTAGGTTGGCTAAAACTAATCAAGTCAGAAAATTAAATATTTGTAAGTTCAATAAGTAACCCAGAATGACATAACGTGCGGCGAATAGTACGACAAAATGTCAGCTGCTGGTGCGCAGGAGCTGGTATTCAAACTATATTATGTATGACTAGTTTTTACCCGCGGCTTCGCCCGCATGATATTTTGATTTTTGTGCTATCCCATGGGGAACCCTTTATTTATCTGGGATAAACAGTAGACTAAGTCACGTTCTGTATTTCAAACCCGTGGCCCTACCTTACCACCCTTAAGAAGTGGAAAATCCAAATAAAAAACAAAAAACGATTTGACGGTTGTTCGATTCGACAGTTGATTTTTTTTGACATTTCTTGAAGCGCACTCTAGAATAGCTTCTCCGAGTTCTCTGATCTTACTTAACACTTATCGTTATATTGTGAAAAATTTACGCAATATCATTATAATTTATAGCCTATGTGTTATCTATTATAGAAAAGGCTTCCCTGAGTGACTGACTGACAGACAGCCTACAGCCCAAGCCGCTTTAGATATAAACTTGAAATTTGGAACATAGGTACATTGTACGACATAATGGAGCACTAAGGAAGAAAATTTTGAAAAATCGATCTCTAAAGGGGTAAAACGGGCCCTTTTCGTTTGTATGTAACTTTTTATTCCCTGTACCGAGTGACTTGAAACTTTGTATACATGCTTTCCAAACAAAATAAAAGTTACGTTTTTTTCTGAATTTTCCTCATCTAAGGGGTCAAATAAGGTCCCAAAGTTGGTGAAAAAAATGTCGATTACATCCAACCAGCTGAAAGGTTATGGTTGAAATCTGGTATGAAGGAAGCACACAGTATGTTTCAATACAGGAACTAATAATATCCAGGAAAATCTATAGGGTTCCTTAGGGATGGCAAAAATTATTCAGTTTAGGCTACAACCCAAACCGCTGAGGATATAACCTTGAAATTTGGAATATACGTACATCATACGACATAATGAAGCACTAAGGATGAAAAACGTACCCAACTCTAACTTACGGGGTAAAACGGGCCCTTTTTGTTTGCATGTAACTTTTTATTCCCTGTACCGATTGACATGAAACTTTGTACAGATGCTTTTGAGACTAAATCAATAATATGGCTGTACCTGTTTTTCTGAATTTTCCTTAAAAATAAATCCTTAGGGGTCAGATACGTCCCAAAACTTCAATGCGTTTTTTTTTAAATAATGTAGTATCTGGAATAGGATTAAGATAATGAGTTATCCTTTAATGGGGCAAAATGGGTCCCCAATAGTTTACGATTTTTTTATTATGTGAGCCAATAATCTTAAACTTAGCGCATATACGGATCAATATACGTATTTAACTATGGGATCAACCCTGACAAGCAAAAATTACCTACATTTTCCATACATTTTGTCGCGGGTCAATGAACTTTTTGTGTTGAACAGCTGATTTTATTCACGTCCCAGGTAGCAAAGTGACGTCAGTGACGCATAAACGACGTCACTCTTAGGTCATAATAGGGTCGGTCGTTAATGCGTCGTCGATGACGTCATAATGTACGTCAATTAAAAGTCATTATTTCGACGACTCATATTCATCATAAAATTGACGTTTTATTGACGTCCATTTAGGGTCAATATCAGGACGTACTATATTCGCCACAAAGTAGACGTTTTACTGACGTCCATGTAGGGTCAATATCAGGACGTACCATATTCGCCACAAAGTGTACGTTTTACTGACGTCCATCTAGGGTCAATATCAGGACGTACCATATTCGTCACAAAGTGGACGTTTTACTGACGTCAATTTAGAGTCAAAGTCAGGACGTACCATATTCACCACAAAGTGGACGATTTACTGACGTCTATTCAGGGTCATTATTAGGACGTATCATATTCGTCTCTGGTGGACGTTTTACTGACGTCCATTTAGGGTCAATATCAGGACGTACCATATTCGCCACAAAGTGTACGTTTTACTGACGTCCATCTAGGGTCAATATCAGGACGTACCATATTCGTCACAAAGTGGACGTTTTACTGACGTCAATTTAGAGTCAAAGTCAGGACGTACCATATTCACCACAAAGTGGACGATTTACTGACGTCTATTCAGGGTCATTATTAGGACGTATCATATTCGTCTCTGGTGGACGTTTTACTGACGTCCATTTAGGGTCAATATCAGGACGTACCATATTCGCCACAAAGTGTACGTTTTACTGACGTCCATCTAGGGTCAATATCAGGACGTACCATATTCGTCACAAAGTGGACGCGTTTTACTGACGTCAATTTAGAGTCAAAGTCAGGACGTACCATATTCACCACAAAGTGGACGATTTACTGACGTCTATTCAGGGTCATTATTAGGACGTATCATATTCGTCTCTGGTGGACGTTTTACTGACGTCCATTTAGGGTCAATATCAGGACGTACCATATTCGCCACAAAGTGTACGTTTTACTGACGTCCATCTAGGGTCAATATCAGGACGTACCATATTCGTCACAAAGTGGACGCGTTTTACTGACGTCCATTTAGGGTCAATATCAGGACGTACCATATTCGCCACAAAGGGGACGTTTTATTGACCTCTATTTAGGGTCAACATTAGGACGTACCATATTCGCCACAAAATGGATGATTTACTGACGTCTATTTAGGGTCATTATTAGGACGTATCATATTCGTCTCTAGTGGACGTTTTACTGACGTCCATTTAGGGTCAATATCAGGACGTGCCATATGCGCCACAAAGGGGACGTTTTATTAACCTCTATTTAGGGTCAATATTAGGACGTACCATATTCGCCACAAAGTGGAAGATTTACTGACGTCTCTTCAGGGTCATTATTAGGACGTATCATATTCGTCTCTGGTGGACGTTTTACTGACGTCCATTTAGGGTCAATATCAGGACGTACCATATTCGCCACAAAGTGGACGTTTTGTTGACCTCTATTTAGGGTCAATATTAGAACGTACCATATTCCCCACAAAGTGGATGATTTACTGACGTCTATTCAGGGTCATTATTAGGACGTATCATATTCGTCTCTGGTGGACGTTTTACTGACGTCCATTTAGGGTCAATATCAGGACGTACCATATTCGCCACAAAGGGGACGTTTTATTGACCACTATTTAGGGTCAACATTAGGACGTACCATATTCGCCACAAAATGGATAATTTACTGACGTCCATTTAGGGTCAACATCAGGACGTACCATATTCGCCACAAAGGGGACGTTTTATTGACCTCTATTTAGGGTCAATATTGGACGTACCATATTCGCCACAAAGTAGACTTTGTATTGACGTCTATTCGTGTAGTATAGGATCCCGTTAAGAACGACCTTCACCAAGCTGGTTATTGGATGAAACATGTTTTTTATGAAATTTAATATCTCAATAAATATATTGAATATGGGTCGCCTAGCAAATTTTAGTCCAGGATATAATTATGATTCATATTTAATTAAAAAAAAAATATTTCACCTGCTTGTTTATTGGACAAATTCTATAGGTACCAATCGCAAGTATACAGTCCATAGTAGGTATATGCAAAAGTTAGGTTGGCTATTTTTTTCCTGTTGGGACAACTCATGGGTTGCCAGGTATGAACAGGTAAATCGACGATCAAGGCAACTTGCACCAGTCTGGTTATTGGATGAAACTTAAATAAAAATAAAGTTTATTTCATTGCAAACACGGTGATATTATAGGGTTGCCTGCGAAAAATCAGTCCTGAATACTGGTTGCCTACCAACCATCCTATGCGTTAGAAGAGGATACAACATACCTAGCATAAATATAATATGTACAAATACGAGTACCTATATGAAACCTGTACCAAAATCTTTCGGGCTATTTAAGTCATGCCTGCACTACAATAGTAGATTGTATTACATGGGAGCAAAATAATATTTTTACGGCGAGGGCAATCCAGAGCAAAGTGAGGGATTCTAGAGTAGAATCCCGAGCGTAGCGAGGAATTCTTTAGTAGAATCCTGAACGTAGCGAGGGATTCAAAGTACGTCGCCCGAGCCAAAAATATATTTTGCGCTCTACTTTTCATCACCTCTATGAGAAAATAAAAGGCGCCTATTCCTCCTACTCATATTTTATTGTAATATTATTATTTGATAAAACGTAGAGTAACAACTAAAACTGCGTTTAGTCGCGGTCAAGTCCAAACCTAGTCCAAGTCATACCTCAGTAAAGCAGTGGAGACTTTCCTAGAGGCGTCTATGGAGTATGGTAACAACACGGAACGACATGATACGTCACATTATATCACTTGCCTACACTCATGTACGTAAATCAGCTCATAATCAGAGAAGTACCACAATTTTTCACTAATTATCACTGATAAAAACACAAGCTTAACAAAATAAAACAAAGATAGGCGACATGACTTTTCCGCGTTCCCGCCAAAACTCATATTTACATTCTTTTCATTCATTTTTTTGGCGCTGAACAAATACTTTTCATTTTTAATTCAAAAAGTGCGCGGCAAAGAACTTTCTGGCGCACTTATTTGTTCCAAATTCAAAAAGGGCGCAGCAAAGAACTTTCCGGCGCACTTATTAAGTTCCATATACTCGTAGAAAACACCACCTTTGGTCGCACTTAAAGGCGAACCAAGTAGTCCTTTTCGAATAGATGTGATGAAAAAACTTTTCATAACCCAAAAAGGCCACGGGTTCACCACATTTTGAGTAGCAAAGTTTTGTGTCATTACTGCCCATATTGCCATAAAATGTATACATATAACCAAGTATGTATATGGACTCCAAGTCACTTGCCTGTGCCAGTAGGTACGACGACGAGCGAAGCGAGAGGAGTGTTTGGTTGCTATGTATTACGCACATGCGACGACGAGCGAAGCGAGGAGGAGCCCCCTTTCCCCCAAAATTCACTTGCCGATATTCTAATCATGAGCCAGGAGCCTACTTTAGTTACTAAAGTCAAACCAAGATCTGACATGATTTTTGTATATTAAATTACTTTATTATTAGGATTGTATAACATGTTTGGATGAAATTTTTAAATAAAATGCGAGTACATATTTGGTGCATCCGTGGCCTTTTTGGGTAGCTCAGCGATTATTCTGAAGATACTTGCCTTTTTACCGACTTCTTAAAAAAGGAGGTAATCAATTCGAATGTATGTTAATATTGTCGAAATGTATATGCAACGGCGGGCGGCGACTGGCCGAGTGGGTGTGGGCCGTTGTAGTGCCTTGCTTGATTGGTAGCAACATGTGACGCAATATGAGACTCCGGCGGCGGCGCACGCCGCGCTTTGTGGTCGCTCGGTTTTTATTTAGTTTATTGTTGTATTATTAATTATTAATATTAGATATAATTTTTAAGAAGCTAGTTACCAGACAACCAACTTTAATTGAGGACGCTGGCACTATGCCAAACCTTATCTAGGTTTAATAGTGTTATTTTTTGTTATTATGTTTTTTGTGTATAATTATAAATAAATAAAATAAAAAAATATGGGTATGAGTGGTGAACGTGCGATGCACGCATGGAACGCGGCCGTGCGGAGTCAGGAAGGGAATCGCACGTTGTAATTCGTATGGGTAGGAAGTCTCAAATTAATTCGTACAGTTTTATATGGTCACTAAAAGAAGTCGGGATAATTTTTAAAATTGCTGCTTGTTTAGGTTAGCAGACTTTACGTTTATTGGTGATAATTTCATATTAAAATGGGGATTAAACTCTGGTACTTATAATATTATAAGTACTTACGATTTTTTGGGCGTTATATTTCATTATATCTGGTTTGTGCTTAAACCTAAGCCATATTAAATTTCATAAAAAAACATGTTTCATCCAATAACCAGCTCGGTGAAGGTGGTTCTTAACGGGATCTTAGACTATATCAGGACACGGTAGCAAATTAGTCTCAAAGAGGACGTTTTATTGACGTCAGTAACGTGGAATCGACTTAAAATTTAAAATTGTACCTACGTTTCATTTCAACCATTCAATTTTCCATTCGTTTGAGGTAAAATATCTATAAGCTATTAATAAAAACCTTCCGTATTTGTTGGTACTTCTAAAGTTATAATACCTAAAGTAATTATTTTGTACAGGTATTTAAATTATTAACATCAAAATGTGATTTTTAAAAACATCAGAAGTAGGAACAGAACCTACGAACGGAACGTAATTCTGACATCTCGTTTCGATTGAAGCGCAGTGTTGCCTCCTTAGATCTTTTGGGGCTAGATCTAGCAATTTTTACTGTAGGTGAACTCGTTGTTTAATGATTTAGCCCGGAAAGGGCTATCTAGCCCTTTTCTGCCCTATTCATTTTCTTAGAAATATTGCACCAGAAACTAAAATGTGTGCCTTACTAACATTGCGATAACATCGAACTTTCGCATTTTGTATCATAGACTATTGATTTATTAGAAATATTGCACCAGAAACTAAAATGTGTGCCTTACTAACATTGCGATAACATCGAACTTTCGCATTTTGTATCATAGACTATTGATTTATTTATGGTTATGTGATTAATGTTCTTCTTATTATAAAACCGAGTAAGTGTATCAAAACTCTATTATTTCATTATTTGATGTGCCAATTGTCATACTACAGAACAGATGAACTCTCTTTTGTGGTCATTACGTTCAGTTTGATTTAGAAAAATGTTTGTAAAAATAAAAATAAATACATGATTGAAATCATTAGCACAGGTGTTTTTTTTACCGCAAGTCATTTCTTGGTAATTTTGTGCTCCATCTAGCTTTTTTTTGCTCGATTTAGCCCTTTTTAGCTTCTTCAATAGCCCCAATTACTAAAACTAAGGTGGCAACACTGTTGAAGCGTCTGTTGCTCGAGTTTTTTCCCACCTTTTTATAACGGACTTAACGAATTTAGTTAGTGCCGGCCGAGCGAATTTTTATTCCGTGTTGTGTTGCAGATCCTATTGTATAATTATGTATAATGATACAATTTAGCGAGGAACACGGAGGGAGCGTGTCAATCGTAAACAATAAATGGTTTACGCCTAGGCGGTGTGAAGTGTATTGGCCGCCGGTGAAGGGAACAAAAGCTTTTGAGAAATTATTAGCTGATGCCAACACACCGGACACCAAGTGGAGAATATATACCGTCCAGAGAGTGTTCGGTGAGACTGGTACGTATAATTTATTACATATTTTCTTACGAACCGCTTGGTTTTGGCTCGTTTCCTGGCTTGGAATTAGAAGTATAGGTACTTACTATACTTCTGGGTGCAATCTTTCCTGATTTACCGTGAGCTTACTAATGCTGCTAAAAGTTTTCTGTGGCTATATGGTGTTGTAAAAGCTCGAAGTACCATGAGTATTAAAATTTACCAGTGAATCCTAAGACAATCTAAACCTAACCAATCTAAATTGTAAATTGTGCTGTTAATTTAATCTAAAATTTACTCACAAGGCATGACAAATGTTGAAAACTAATTACATAATTACATACATATATTAGAACATGTTCAGCACCACGTCACATAGGAAGTTACTAGAGAATCAGAGTAATTTGGATCCGTCTATCTGGTAACGTGTATTGAGCAGGGGTAGTTTTTGGGTTGTTACAAAAAAAGCCACAAACTCTAGGCTAGCTAGCCTTCTAACCTAACCTATCCGAGTTGGATTTGCCCTAACTGTAGATGCAAAGATGCTTCACTGGCTTGATTAATAAAGAATAACTCATATTTTTATTCCCTAAACCAAAATTTATTAGGCGCCAAGCCCAAAAAAGTTTCCTTTTTTGCTCCTGACATTTAAGTATGATTAGATTTACCAGGTTGAGATGGTAAATCTTTAAAGTCCCCATACTTCAGGCTTTTACAGTATGCTAATGTAATAGTATATAGGTGTATTCCAGATGGTGACTACATTACAGAGTATAATACATATATCTTACTAATTATATTTTTCAGCAATGTTATTTATGTATATATTTCACTTTGTTATAATAACATAATTCAACGCAAAATTGTTTAAAGGTAGCTTTAGTACATCTATATATCAACAATGTTTTTTTAATTTCAATCAATTTAATCAATTTGAATTATAGGCGAGCATCATTATGTTGATATGCCTATTGCCTATAACACACTGTGTTGAAATTTTATTTAAAACAGTCCACATAATGTCCACAAGCTTTACAGTTTATAGATATACTAAACCAGTAACCTTGTATATATGAATGGAGGTGCATGTTGTGTTTATTTATTATTTTCTGTTGCTTATATTTTATTTCATTTGCATGTATAGATAACATAGAGAAAGCAAAAAAAAAACTTAAACTAGTTGAAGTTACCTCTGACATACAGTCAGAGGCAGAAGCGGAGGCAGAAGCGGAGGCAGAACCAAGTGGTAAACGAAAAAGAACAAAAAGATCTTTTTCCAGCAGTGACGAAGACCCTCTTAATGACAACAACATAAGGCCACCACCCTTAAAAAAGAAGACCTTACAAAAAATTCAAATTGCTAGCAACTCATGCTTAGATTCCTATTATGAAGGTGATTTTCATCTAATTTTACTTTTTTTGACATGTAATTGTAGAACATTTCTAAAGTAATCTCATAAATATGTTTTGTTTGTGCAGATACTCATGGATCTCAGTCAAACATTTGCCTAGAAACTCCCTCAGTGCCAGAAAGTAAGTATATTATAATTAATACATACTTAATGAAATAGTATTCTTACCTGCTAAAGTTTAGATTGTGTGATGACTTCTTTCTATTCCAAACACATGTGCAAAATTTTGTAAATGTATGTTTGTATATCTGTATGTTTGTCCACGAGATGAGATAGATAAAGTATGTTTCAACTTAGTGAACAGTGCAAGTTTCATCAAAATCGAAGGGAGTCTCAAATTAATTCATACAGTTTTCTGGTCACTGAAAGAAGTCGGTATAAATTTTTAAATTGCTACTTGTTAGTTTCTCTAAGGTCAGCTCCTTACATTTTGTTACCTTAAATTCAAGTGTGATATATCCATGCTGTTATGTTATCATACTGATTTTTTGTCAACAGAGACCATCTCATTACTAAATCTTGAAGTAAGCGAGCTCCCTGTATTAACAGACATTGAACTGCAAGGTAAGATATCCATGTTTATAATTATATTGTAAGCAGCTTGATTTTCAGACATGGTGTTTTGATTGGTTTATTTATGAATAGGTAGGTGGTTAAAAAGTTCTGCATTGTTTATATTTTTTATGTTTATAGATTTAGAAGAGGATGGCCAGGGGCTTAATACTCCAGTTGCACGCCCAGGTACTCCTCGCTGCCAACCATCGAATCTTGTTCAAGAATTAACAGGTAGGTAACATACTAATGAGTACTAAGTAAATTCGGTATATTGTTGTTATTACCTGTCTGTAAGTGATGTCACTTTAGTCATGGACATCGTTTCTGTGGTAGATGGTTTTATTAGATGATCTTTGCTTCATTGTCACATTATGTTTATCTATTCTATCTTTACAATAAAATTTTACGTGTAGTTGGATAGGTAGTAGTATTTTTTTCCGTGAGTGAAACCACGGGGCCTCTTCTAGTATACAATATAGTGGTCAAATATACCTGCTCTGAAATCCTTGACACCAAAGTCTTGTTCCAATATATTTGACCACTTCACTTTCGTTGCTACAATATTGTCTGATTCTGACCCCACTAATAGGCAATGTTTATTATTTTTTAGGTTACCAAAAAAAAGTAATATCATTATTGTCGTGCATTAAGGTGCAAAATGAACAAATCATAAGCCTATTAACAAATACCAGCACTTTGAAAGGCACTCTTAAACCGGAATTAAAGTTCCCATTACATGATTCCGATGAATTAAATGCAATTGAAGAATTACTACAGGAAAAAGAAAATAAGGACAATTTGGTAAGTTACAATACACATAGTAGGTACCTAGTTCGTCCTACATTACTGAAAAACATAAATAGTGAAAAACTTGCAACATTAGCTTTAAACCAATCTCTTCCAGGCAAATTACATAAATAACTGGCCAAGTGCGAGTTGAACTCGCGCACGAAGGGTTCCGTACCATCTATAATATAAAAATGAATCGCAAAATGTGTTGGTAAGCGCCAAGAACGCCTGGACCAATTTAGCCAATTATTTTTCGTTGAAGTCCAAGGATGGTTTATACCGCGCGAAAATATAAAAATGTAGTGAGTAAAATAATAAAAACATGAATTTAATTTTCCCATACAAAATGTTCCTGCATGTAAAAGTTGTCATTGCCAGTTGACAGATGGTGAGATGCAGTTCACGGGGTCAGCTAGTTTCCTTTAAAAAAAACTCCCATCTGCTGTTTCTCATGAACCATATAATAGCTAGAAAGCTGAAATTATTACAGATGATGTATTTTTGTTGCCACTATAACAACAATACTAAAAACAATATACCCGTACGTTTGTTGTATGGTGCTCCTATACAACAAACGTGAGTTTTTACATTTTTTTGTCTGTATCTCATAAACTGTGATAGCCAGATAGGTGAAACTATCACAGATAATTGACCGACCGAGCAAAGTCTCTGCATCAGCTTGGCCAAATTTGAAATGGTACGGAACCCTGTTATATGTTATATATGTTACGTTCAAGTTGTGAGTCGGGCTCGCACCCGATTCACAACTTGGCTGGTTATTTAATATTCACTCATGTAATTCAATACGATGTCGGGGTTTTTTTTTAAGTTAATAAGTTATATAATACATACTTTTTTGTTACAGGTTTCTTACATGAAAACTCTCGGAGGCAGGGATGTATCAAGCAGAGTGTCGCGAATATTGAAATTTTGCCTAACTGACCAAGTTGCTGGACAGTTCAACTTCTATGGGAAAAGATCTAACAAAATGGCTTTCTGCCAACTGCGTCTGCGAGATTGTATCGTAGGTAAGTTAAACTAAACATGTAACTATTTTTATGTGAAGTTTAAATCCCCACAGGACCCACGTAGGAAGTTTCACCCTAGCCCAAAGCCCTATAAATTTGAGAGTTGGCAGGAATTCAGCAGTGCCAATGCCCTGGATATGAAGTTTAAAGTTTTAATTATTCATAGTTATAATATACTAGCGGCCCGTCCCGGCTTCGCACGGGTGAAAATTTTATATAGCCTATGTTACTCAAGGTGAACGTAGCTTTCCAATAGTGAAAGAATTATTAAAATCGGTCCGGTACTTTGTTATTTGCTTTATTATTACAAATTTTTTATTTGCTTTATTATTACAAATTTGTTATTTCTTTATAGAAGGGGTTGTTACCGCCACAGCAGGGTCTGCAACAATCAAAGAAGTGGAAGATTACATTAAAATATGGCTCAAGCATGCCCCGGAAAGATTAAGGAAGCAAAAAAAATAATGAAGAAGCAACTTCTTTCAAGATCTTCAAACACAAAATATGGAAGAGAAAATAAAACAATCGAAAAAGGCTATAGTTGGTAAACGTCAATTATTGAGAAGAGCAAAGGAAGCAGAATTATGTTTATTATCTAATATACAAGAGAGTACTATAGCAGTAAGTGTGTCATCTTCCTTAGTTAATTTGCCAAACACTTCTCAATCTGGAATTGAATCACGAGGTTCTAACAATAATTCCAATTTATTGATGCAACATGACATTGTCCATGAAAATCATATTATTACTTTTGATGATGAGCATTTACTGTCTGATTCAGATTCACCAGGTTCTAATAATAATTCTAATTTATTGATGCAACATGATATTTTCCAAGAAAATCATATTGTTACTTTTGATGATGAGCATTCACTGTCTGATTCAGATTCTGTTAAGTATGTAAGAGATGATGATTTCGAAACGCAGTTAATACATTGGGCCACTCAATATCAAATACCACATAATGCTTTAAATAGTCTTCTTAAAATTGCATCTCCTTTATACCCTGGACTACCAAAAGATAGCAGAACATTATTAAGTACCCCTTCACAACTAGAAATCACTAAGTTAGATACTGGAGAATTAGTATATTTAGGTCTTCTTTCACAAATTCAAAAACAAATTAAACTATTTGATGTTGATAATAAACTTAGGAATAGAGAAATCAAAGTTTCTATTAACATTGATGGACTTCCGTTATTTAAAAGTACCAATACACAATTGTGGCCCATATTAGGATTGCTAAAAGAACTTCCTAATGCTAGACCATTTGTCGTTGCTCTTTTCTGTGGTCGAGCTAAACCTACACCATTAGATGTTTTCCTGAAGCAATTTGTTGACGAATTAGAAGAATTACTTAGAAATGGTTTCGATTTTGAAAATAATCATTACACTGTTAAAATCCATAGCTTTATTTGTGATGCCCCAGCACGCGCATTTATCAAGTGTACTAAACAACATGGTGGCTATTCAGCTTGCGACAAATGTGTAGAGGCAGGCGAATACCACGGCCGCGTGATCTATGAACGTGTGTCAGCACCCACGAGGACCAATGAATCTTTTCGTTCGCAGCTAGATGAAGACCACCATGTTGGAGAGTCACCACTTTTACGGCTCCCTATAGATTTCATATCATTATTCCCTACTGAATATATGCATAATGTTTGTTTGGGTGTAAGGGCGCGTACACATAGAACATCCGTTTTACAGGATCCTTTTTAACTGATCCGTCGCTACTGGAGGTAATATTCACACAGCATAGTAGTAGTAGTACTACACATTAGTATAGTATTACTGGATCCGGAATACTGTGTGAACTGGCTCATACAACTACATACGCTAATAACATATACGTTTAAACGGACCTGTAAAACAGATTGCTGCTTATTTTGTCGGATCAGTATTTTTTACTGGATCCGGAATACTGTATTCTGTATGAACTCGCTCATACAACTACATACGCTAATAACATATACGTTTAAACGGACCTGTAAAACGGATGTTCTATGTGTACGCGCCCTTATGCGTAAACTGTTAAATGTGTGGATTAGTGGTGATTTAAATGTTCGTATGCAAAGCCGTTTCATTAAAATAATATCTGAAAAATTAATCTATTGTTCAAAATTCATACCATTTGAATTTAATAGAAAACCGCGAAGTTTATCAGAATTAGCTCGATGGAAAGCAACGGAATATCGAATGTTTTTATTATATGTAGGCCCAATTGTGCTAAAGGATATCTTGCCACGTTCATTATACGAAAATTTTCTTCTTTTTCATGCAGCTATAACGATTTTATGTTCAGACAAACATATTAGAGAACTTGGTATAGATGTGGCTCAGGAATTACTTCTGATTTTTATTAATCATTCGAAATCGGTTTATGGATTAAGTTTTTTGGTTTACAATGTTCACATGTTGTGTCATATATGCGATGATGTTCGCCGCTTTGGTACACTTGATGAATATTCAGCATTCCCATTTGAAAATCATTTAAAAAGTGTAAAGAAATTAGTAAGATCACCTAATAAGCCATTACAACAAATTGTTAGAAGATTAAAAGAAATGGAATCGTTAAAATTAAACAGCTCCTCGTCAAAATTAACTGTTTCTGACCAGTTTTATTCTGGACCCTTACCTGAAGAAAATGTATATAAATGCTATAAAAAATTAACATATAAAAAATATACGTTCTATGTAGCAGAATCTCGTGAAGCTGATTGTTATTGTCTTACTAAGTATAGGAAGGTGTTTAAGATACACAACATCCTTCAACAAAATCATACATTATTCTTTTACGGAAAGGAGTTTGTAAACTATCAGCCGTTCTTTGAGTACCCTTTTAATTCAGTTGCTATTGATGTAATGGTTGTAAAAAAATATTCAAATTTGAAATTGATACCTGTTAATGACATTTTAACGAAATGTGTGGTTATCCACAATGAGGGCTATACATTAAGCATTCCAATGCTTCATGATTACGATTGTGATAGATAATTTATTTATCAATCAACATTTGCACAATATTTAGCAAATAGACAGTGAATGCTCATCATCAAAAGTAACAATATGATTTATACTCATAAAGATACGTGTAAATGGTTTACACTGTTTGCTATTAATAAAGAATTTGAATTTATGCTGTAAAATATATAGCTAATCTAAATGTGCCATGGTCTTAAAATTGGTATGGGATCGACATTGTAATTTTAAAGATTGATAACAATTATTGATTGTCTATAACAGTCTATGTATGTATGTATGTATGCTAGAGTGCAACAAAGGAACAGACATACATACATAGACTACAATACCACTATACCTTGCGTCGCGCAGTTTGATAATAAGTCAAAAGAAATTTATTAGATTTATGGTTTGAGCATTCATTCTTAAATGTTATTCACCTACTATTTTAAGTTTAACTTAAGTTTTAAGATTAGTCTAAGTTCTACCTGTTAAATAGCTACGCCCTACTTCCTTAACTACAGGGTACATGTAAATCTATATTTAATAATCTTTATTAATAGCAAACAGTGTACCAAATTGTCCTTATTTTCTTTTTCCTGTAGTATTTCTTTAATTGTGTTTAATTCATCGGAATCATGTAATGGGAACTTTAATTCCGGTTTAAGAGTGCCTTTCAAGATTGATAACAATTATTGATTGTCTATAACAGTCTATGTATGTATGCTAGAGTGCCACAAAGGAACAGACATACATACTACATAGACTACAATACCACTATACCTTGCGTCGCGCAGTTTGATAATAAGTCAAAAGAAATTTATTAGATTTATGGTTTGAGCATTCATTCTTAAATGTTATTCACCTACTATTTTAAGTTTAACTTAAGTTTTAAGATTAGTCTAAGTTCTACCTGTTAAATAGCTACGCCTTACTTCCTTAACTACAGGGTACATGTAAAACTTTATTCAATAATCTTTATTAATAGCAAACAGTGTACCAAATTGTCCTTATTTTCTTTTTCCTGTAGTATTTCTTTAATTGTGTTTAATTCATCGGAATCATGTAATGGGAACTTTAATTCCGGTTTAAGAGTGCCTTTCAAAGTGCTGGTATTTGTTAATAGGCTTATGATTTGTTCATTTTGCACCTTAATGCACGGCAATAATGATATTCCTTATTTTTTGTAACCTAAAAAATAATAAACATTGCCTATTAGTGGGGTCTGCTATTAATAAAGAATTTGAATTTATGCTGTAAAATAAATAGCTAATCTAAATGTGCCATGGTCTTAAAATTGGTATGGGATCGACATTGTAATTTTAAAGATTGATAACAATTATTGATTGTCTGTAACAGTCTATGTATGTATGTATGTATGCTAGAGTGCAACAAAGGAACAGACATACATACATAGACTACAAAAATAAATAGCTAATCTAAATGTGCCATGGTCTTAAAATTGGTATGGGATCGACATTGTAATTTTAAAGATTGATAACAATTATTGATTGTCTATAACAGTCTATGTATGTATGTATGTATGCTAGAGTGCAACAAAGGAACAGACATACATACATAGACTACAATACCACTATACCTTGCGTCGCGCAGTTTGATAATAAGTCAAAAGAAATTTATTAGATTTATGGTTTGAGCATTCATTCTTAAATGTTATTCACCTACTATTTTAAGTTTAACTTAAGTTTTAAGATTAGTCTAAGTTCTACCTGTTAAATAGCTACGCCTTACTTCCTTAACTACAGGGTACATGTAAAACTTTATTCACTAAATGTGCCATGGTCTTAAAATTGGTATGGGATCGACATTGTAATTTTAAAGATTGATAACAATTATTGATTGTCTATAACAGTCTATGTATGTATGTATGTATGCTAGAGTGCAACAAAGGAACAGACATACATACATAGACTACAAAAATAAATAGCTAATCTAAATGTGCCATGGTCTTAAAATTGGTATGGGATCGACATTGTAATTTTAAAGATTGATAACAATTATTGATTGTCTATAACAGTCTATGTATGTATGTATGCTAGAGTGCAACATAGCTAATCTAAATGTGCCATGGTCTTAAAATTGGTATGGGATCGACATTGTAATTTTAAAGATTGATAACAATTATTGATTGTCTATAACAGTCTATGTATGTATGTATGTATGCTAGAGTGCAACAAAGGAACAGACATACATACATAGACTACAATACCACTATACCTTGCGTCGCGCAGTTTGATAATAAGTCAAAAGAAATTTATTAGATTTATGGTTTGAGCATTCATTCTTAAATGTTATTCACCTACTATTTTAAGTTTAACTTAAGTTTTAAGATTAGTCTAAGTTCTACCTGTTAATTCTTGAATATAAATCTATTATGCTACTTACATTGTTTTGTTTGGTTTCATCCATAGTCCTAAGAGTCTGTTCAGGGTATGTGGATATTATAGGATGCCTGCTATCGCAAACTAAATTCTAAATTCTATTCGTCATTTACTTTGTTCACAGGAAAGTGACTGGGCTGTACATATTTGGGCAGCCATCGTCGTTGGAGTATCGTCATTTACTTAGTTCACAGGGAAGTGACTGGGCTGTACATATTTGGGCAGCCATCGTCGTTGGAGTATCGTCATTTACTTAGTTCACAGGGAAGTGACTGGGCTGTGCATATTTGGGCAGCCATCGTCGTTGGAGTATCGTCATTTACTTAGTTCACAGGGAAGTGACTGGGCCATACATACAAAGGCAGCCGCCGACATAGTAGTGACGTCATACACAGGATTCACAGTAACGTCACTATGAATACTGTATATGACGTCACTCCAACGTTAGTGTCTACCTTAATATGTACGACCCAGTAACGTCCCTATGAGTACAGTAAATGACGTCGCTCCAACGTCAGTGGCTGCTCTAATATGTACGGCCTAGTGACGTCCTTATGAATACAGTGAATAACGTCGCTCTAACGTCAGTGGCTGCCCTAATATTTACGGCCTAGTGACGTCCTTATGAATATAGTGAATGACGTCGCTCCAACGTCAGTGGCTGCCCTTATATGTACGGCCTAGGGACGTCCTTATGAATACAGTATATGACGTCACTCCAACGTCAGTGGCTGCCCTTATATGACGTCACTCCAACGTCAGCATATGACGTCACTCCAACGTCAGTATATGGCGTCACTCCAACGTCAGCATATGACGTCACTCCAACGTCAGTATATGACGTCACTCTAATGTCAGTATATGGCGTCACTCCAACGTCAGTATATGACGTCACTCCAACGTCAGTATATGGCGTCACTCCAACGTCAGTATATGACGTCACTCTAACGTCAGCATATGACGTCACTCCAACGTCAGTATATGGCGTCACGCCAACGTCAGCATATGACGTCACTCCAACGTCAGTATATGACGTCACTCCAACGTCAGTATATGGCGTCACGCCAACGTCAGCATATGACGTCACTCCAACGTCAGTATATGACGTCACTCCAACGTCAGTATATGGCGTCACTCCAACGTCCTCCAACTTACGTCATGAGGCTGTGACAAATTGTCGTCATCTGAAGAAACTACCGACGTCATGATAATGACGTCTTGGCGTCACGCCAACGTCAGCATATGACGTCACTCCAACGTCAGTATATGACGTCACTCCAACGTCAGCATATGGCGTCACGCCAACGTCAGCATATGGCGTCACTCCAACGTCAGTATATGGCGTCACGCCAACGTCAGCATATGACGTCACTCCAACGTCAGTATATGACGTCACTCCAACGTCAGTATATGACGTCACTCCAACGTCAGCATATGGCGTCACGCCAACGTCAGTATATGACGTCACTCCAACGTCAGTATATGGCGTCACGCCAACGTCAGCATATGACGTCATGAGGCTGTGACAAATTGTCGTCATCTGAAGAAACTACCGACGTCATGATAATGACGTCTTTTACGTCGAGCAGTACCGTAAACGGACGTCATAATAACGTATAAATGCTACCTGGGGTGATTTTGGTGTTGATACCATTGTAAAAGTTAATCAAATTATGAGTATAATAGCATCCTAGAACATGCCTGACGAGTGACGTCTAGATATACACTATGTGTTTCTCAAAAAAAATAAGATATAGGTACCTACTTGTGTGCCATTTTTTCATTTGCCTGGAAAATTAAATTTCTAATGACTTAATGAAACATGTCGAATACCTGTACCTGCCTTAATTAATAGTGCACTACTGAACATAGGCCTACCCGCGAAGGGTGATTGGGCCATATACATCATGCCGACCGAGCGCGGGTTGCTGAATCCACAAACGACGTTGATTTTTTCTCTATGGACGTACCTATACAGGTTGTCTCAATGTTTTCCATCAATGAAAAGCCAGTAGTGTGAAATTCCTTACATAGTTACTCATACAATTATTATTATTGGCTCCCTCGGTGGCTCAGTGGTTTGTGACCCTGACTCCTGGGTCGTCAGGCATGGGTTCGATTCCCACCCAGGGCAAATATTTATGTGATGATCATATGTGTTTGCTCTGTGCTTGGATGTTATTATTCTATTTTTATTTATTTATTTATTTAACACTTTCTTGCACACCATTTGTACAAAAAGTGGACTTAACGCTAAATAGCATTATCTGTCAGTCAACCTACATGCTTGCAACAAATCACAAGCTTTGCTTTGTTCGGGGTTAGAGACCGTGTGAGATGTCCCCCAATATTTATTTTATATGTTTATTTATTATTGAGTTAATTTCAAAAATTTGGCAATGTATCATCCAAAAATAACGTACTCCGTAATAAGCTTTAGATACATATAAATTAAATAACCAATTACTGAGACAATGCAGGCCAATCCGTGGGCTATTATCATTTAAGGCAAATACTGATACAATTCAGGCTAAACCGTAGGCATTATCCTTGCAAGTAATATGATAATAGGCTTAATTATGAAAACGCCATGGTAAATATAATAGCAACATAAAAAGTGTTCTCTCTATCGAATGCTTAATGTGAAAAAGAAACATAATTATGCTAATTAGATATTATAATTACGATAGCGCCTTCATAATCGAGCCTAATGCGGGCTTAACCACGAGCTACTATTATTTTAAGTAAGGGCCAAACTGTAGGTTTTTATCATTTTGAGCAATGCCGAAAATAACGCGGGCCAGACCGTGGGCTATTAGCATTGCAAGTAATACAACAACGCAGGCTAACGGCATGCTATTATAATTTTAAAGATTTTTTAAGACAACGCGGGTCAGACCGCGAACTTTTAGATATTTTTATAAGCAAATGCCAAGATAACGCGGGTTGAACCGCGGGCTGTTATTTTAATCAAGTAAGTAGGTACTAAAACAACGTCGGCCAAACTGTGAGTTATTATCATTTTAAGTACCTAAATATTAACACAACGCAGGATAAACCGCGGGCTATTATAATTTTGAGCAAGTACTAAGACAACACGGGCCAGACCATGGGCTATTATCATTGTAAGTAATATGACAATGCAGGCCAAACAGCAAGCTTTTATAATTTTAAGCAAGTATTAAGACATGCTGCGTGATATAAATAACCATCTTAAGCAAGTACTAACAATACGCAGGCCAAACCGTGACCTATTATCATTATAGGCAAATACTGTTACAATTTTGGCCAAACCGTGCGCACTATCCTTGCAAGTAATTTTAAGCAAGTATTAAGACAACGGGCCAAATCGCGGACTATTAGATAGGTATTATTATAAGCAAGTACAAAGACAACATAGATCAAACCGCGTACTATTTTCATTTTAAGTAAGTACCTATGTACTAAGACAACGCGGGCGAAGCCGCGGGTTTTAAGCTAGTTCTGATATATAAGCTATATTATTGCAAAGTTTCATCTCAATCCGTTCAGTAGTTTTTGCGTGAAAGAGTAACAAACAACCATCCATCCATCCTCACAAACTTTCGCGTTTATAATATTAGTAGGATAGGATAGTAGGATGAGATTACCAAACTACCATTCACATTGTCTACTGTGACCTGTAGAAGAAAGTGAACATTAGATACGAGTAGATTACTGTTTTGGGCTCTCGCTCTTTAACAGCTTTCAAATTAACATTACAGGTGTAGGGTTTCACAGGTTTGGTAGAAGCTATTGAAATTTCCAAAAACAGCAATTTCAATTGTTAATATCATCGTAAGTGCGTGGGTTTCAATTTCCAGTGCCAAATACTTTAAATATTTAAATAATATGTTCTATACATCACACTGGCTGATACTGTAGGTTTTAGTAGATACTTCGATCAAGTTCTAGTGATAGTGGTAATCGTACCAAAAGACAGAGAAAGAAGGCAGATTATGTTCCTTGTAGTTTTTTGAAAATTTTATCACCCATTCGCATTTTTTTTAGGTTTGTCCGTGAACATGGCTTTTGCAACTGTACCGAAATATCACCCAAAATAGCTAACAATCTTAGAGAAAACCCCTAGGGTATACGATTTTTTCCTTTACGTGCGTCAGTTAGTGCTATATCTTTCTCCTAACTAAAGATCGATTTTGTGTTACTCGTACTTAGTAAGTCGTATGTAGAGCGAGCAGCAAAAGCTCAGTTCAGCTCATTAAGAGTGCATTCTAGTCATCAGTTCCTCACGATCTTTGTTAACTGATTTGCATCTTAACGGATCTTTCATTGTCATGGGCATAGATAATGCAGTCATGGCTCTACGATACTTAAAATGCAGTTCTTGAAACTTTGTATAAATTCTAAGTTCGTGGAAGTGTTATTTAATAGACAACGATGAAATCACCAATAATATACATTTTATTAGTGACAAAACAAAACAATATGAAGAGTGTGACTAATATTGACTCGATTTATTTTATTTGTGCCACAATCCGGTCCCATTTTGGTAAAACCAGCTGGTCTTCCGGTGGAGCCAGCAGGCAGCTCGGTTTCGCTAACATTAGGTACCTTATTGTCAATAACATTTCATTTAAAATTTTAACACTAACAAAACTGCTTAATTTAACGTTCCGCACGGTCAGTATTTGGATGGGTGACCGCGGGTGGCATTTTTCAACTGAGCGCTACCGTGGCTTTGATGACACGTTCAATTGTAGGTCCCGGTTGTTTTAACCGCTTGTGTCAGAGGCCTTCAGGCGGCCTAATAACTCTGACACTAGGGCTAGCCACCCGGCCTATACGACTAACTTACTTACTATCAAAACTTATATTCTTCTAATTTATTAAACATGTAGATAATGCCTTTATAAACTACCACTAAATACAAGACTTACATAATCTAAAACTACACAAAACTACTACTACATAACAAGCAATTGGATCATCCATAGACCCTTGTAGATAATATATAGGTTTACTAGCTTTTGGCCGCGGTTTCGCCCGCGTGGAATTTAATTTTTATCATCCCATTGGCAAATTTTATTTTTCTGGGATATATGTTATTTTCAGTCTTTCAAACTGTGTCCATGCCAAAAATTAAGTCCATCCGTTGCTCCATGTAATAGAAACAAACCAACAAACAAACTTTCGGATTTATAATAATTTACAATCAACATATCTGAATCTGAATCTAATTTTAGTAAGGATAGCCGCCATGAGTATACCATACGCGGCATTTTTCATCAATCAATTCTATTCATCAAGTGCCGAGCCTAAGTCGTTTCCAATACCATATTGTTTATGTCCAAGTCTAGACTGCCTCGGTGGCTCAGTGGTTGACTTTCTCGGTGGCTCAGTGGTTAGTGACCCTAACTTCTGGATCAAAGAGGTGTGGGTTCGATCCCCACGCAGGGCAAATATTTATGTGATGAACATAAGTGTTTGCTCTGTGTCTGGGTGTTATTTAGTTACTATCTATATAAGTAGGTATTTAAAAATAAGTATATGTAGTATATCAGTCTCTGGCAGCCATATCACAAGCTTTGCTTAGTTTGGGGTCAGAGGCCGTGTGTAAGATGTCCCAAAATATTAATTTATATATTTATTTATTTATTTATATATCTGGCCGTCCATTTCATAAATAGTGTCCACTAGGTAGTATAGCTTATTACTTCTCTATGGTGTCCACTTTCCACGGGGCTTGGTTGGAATATCGATACTCAGGTATTGAATGCGCAACCATGTCCGCCGCGCTCTTTCTGTGTGCGTACGCTACATACACATACGGATGGTAGAGTCGTGCATTTGTAATTGTTTATAAGTATAGTGTATACTTTTTAAAAATATGTATATGTACATATGTCTGTCACAGCGATTAAGCTAATATCTGGCTAATAATCAATCTGGGAAAATGGGGATACATAGACACAATCTGGCAAAATGGGGATACATAGACACAATCTGGCAAAATGGGGATACATATACAGCTTGGACACCGAATGTCTCTGAGGCGTAAGATCGCAGACTGTGCCACATCTGACCAACTGTGCAAAATTCCCTAAAACTTGCAGCACTCAAGACCTAAATGAGGCAACAGAAAACACCATTGAGGTGGGCAATTTTTGCTCAAAAGCCATCAAAAAGTCAAAAGGAATATAACATTTTTAGCACGCAAAATCGACTCGAAAAGAAGAAGAAGCTTATATATTTAATCTAGAGCCTGGTAGTCATGCCGCGTGACCAAAATGCTGGTGTTTATTCAGTAAGCATTGCAATTCAGCGTGTCAATGCTGCCAGCATGATTTGCACGATGCCAGTTAGCAAGCTTGAGCATTCAGAATTCTCCAAACATTCAGTGAGACAGTGACCTATAGTCCAGTGGTTTTTAATGTAGTAGTATATGTAGTTAGATTGAGTTGTTAAAGTTGAAATGACGTTTTCAAAGATGCAACACGTTTAGAGTAAATTTTCAACACATTAACAACTTAATTTTCACCGTCATCTAATTTTTAGGCGTGGATGTGCGCCCATTCACGCCTGACGTGTTCCCCACTGCCCTTGCTAGTTTCGTTCCGACCCAGTTCACTTTGCATTTAAATATGAAAACGAAAGCTATGAGGTCGATGATCTATTAATCTTGCTCGTCAATTCATATTGTACTATGCTGTAAACTTTCCGATGTCATTGATGAAATGGTATTTAAATTATTGTTTGCAAAGGTAGCTTGCGCACGGTACTCTAAATACACTGTACACCTCTAACTACACTGACTGTGATAGATCATAAAGGATTAAAACTATTTGTATTTAGTTTCATGATTTATAAAAAAAGCGGGTAGAGAATTATTTCTAACTCAGACCTATACAATTGAAGTAATTAACATAATTTTTCGTATTTTTTAACCGGTTCAAAGATATTTTAGTCGTAATATTAGTAGGATACGATTCTTCAAAACATTTTTTCATTGTAAAGGCTTTGATGCTTGTAAAATTAAGAATAAGTTATTGTCATTATAATATACTACTCTTATATCATGTAAACAAGTCTCTCTTATCATCTCTGTAGCGCAGCACCTGCGCTGAACAGTTACCATTTAATCTGTGGTCCTGTAGTCAGGAATTCATATCAAGTTACGAGCCCGTTATGCATTTAAATACAAGTCTAAGCGTATAACTTTTTACGATAATGCGACTTGCAATAAAGTGTCCTATCCACTTCTCCTGCTACAGGATTATTAGCTTTTAGTTCATGATGATTATGAATCATTATGGTTTTGTAACAATAGTCTATTTTCGTCTTTTAAATTCCTGAGGCGTCGGTTAAACTGATGAGAGTAAATGAGGAAGTGTTTGACGTTATGAGATGTAACTGACGACGATGACTGGCTTCAATCATAAGTAGAGGTAGGTATTTGAGTGTTCACATTTATCTCGTTTGTTTTATTTGTTACTCTTTCACGCAGCAACAGAGCTACAGACAGATTTGATTTTTGGCATGGATAATTGAAAATAGTTCGTAGGTTGGAGAGTGACGTAGGTTACATTTTATCCCGGAAAAATAAAAGATTCCTATACGATTGTGGCCAAACCAAAATATCAAGCGGGCAGAAACGTGTCATTATAGAAATGACAAAATCAAACGTTTTGCACCGACCATTACAGCTGGGGGCAACTTAATAATTAATAGTTTAAAAAAACACTAGAAAAAAAACGCTTAGTCCATTACGTGGCCTTTCTCAAAAGTGCAAACACGACTATGATACGATATTCCATCACGGAATGCCAGTGTTTATCTTTCGGCTTCGTCATCAGACCTTGAAACCTAATCGTGGTCAAAGTTTATTACAAGACTTTTCTAAGAAATCCAAAACAGCTATGATACGATTTTCCATCATAAAGTTCCAGTTCATATCTTCCGGCGCCGTCATCAGATCAGTTCGATAATACCATTTTATTGTATTGTCATCAGAACTACATACCTACAGCTGCCAATTTTCATAACGCTACGACCCTTGGAAGATGGTTAAATTAGTTACCTTTGATTCCATAACACAAATTACATACAGACCTAATAAAAGCGTGTTAAAAATGAATCCTGAAACGTCACCTTGAAAATATTATTTGCGGTTTAGCAATGCGCCATTTTTCAAATCGACATGAGTTATGAGAAAATTGCTAACCATATAATAAACTGTACTCTATCTTACTCTTATATCTAATAGACATATTTGGAATAGTTGTATTAATGTTCGTATAGGCCGGGTGGCTAGCCCTGGAGTTTTCAACCCGCCTGAAGGCTTCTGATATGGCTAAACGGTTAAAACAAGTGGGACCTACATTTTAACGTGTCATCTGAGCCACGGTAGCGCTGAGTTTGGAAAATGCCACCCGCGGTCACCCATCCAAATAATGACCGTGCGAAACGTTGCTTAATTTCGGTAATCGCCGACAAACACCTGGGTAGTCAAACTACGCTACAAGCGCTACATAAATACAGTACTATTTATACGTAGACAGCTTCGAGACTACTATTAAAATAAAACTAGAACAAACCGTCTCTACTTATGTCCCAGTTATATTTCAATTCACAATGTTTCCCCGCGCTGAGGTCTTATCATAGTTTAGGACCCGCGGCCGCGTCCGTTATCTGCGCTGACTCAGCGTCGAGTTACGCACGCGCCTGACTCATTGACACACATTTACCTGTCACATACAGTCAAATGATATTACATACATCTTTTATTTTATTATTTGTTACAATTTGACAATCTCTTTCTTTTATTATTGACTGAGGAAAATCTACCAAAGTGGATGGGCAATTGGGCATTTGGTTTGGTAGGTTTTCATCACTCATAAAGTGACACCTTTTTGTGTTTAGTCTTGTATTTTGTATTTACTTATTTAGAATATTTCGTGTGATGTGGTTGTTAAATGTGTTTAATGTTTATATTTGATTGAAATCAATCTTGGTTTTAAGAATGTAGAAAAAGGAAATGAAATGAATTATGATTTAACGTAAGTAATTTGTAAACATTGAGTGATTGTAATTTGTTTTGGACTATTCAAAAGTATGACTGTGACACCCATTTGTCGTAACAAATAAACAGAAACACACATATATATATATATATAACCAGTGGTTAGGTACTTTGACAGTTAAATAAGTGGACACAATTTCATACGGGATCGAAATATAATAATCATTTTTCGCAAAAAATGTCATGACCGACTTCAACCGTGTACAGAAGTCGCGCATAGTTCGCACGAATCGATGTAGCAATTTCACATTACTGTTGATTTATCAAAAATAGCTCAGCCGATTTCGATAACATTAAAACCAACTTTGAAATAAAATTATTTCCAATATAAAAAGAGTTATTGAAATCTGACTACTACATAAAAAGTTATGCATGGTTAATTGGTTACACAAAAAAAATATATATATACGCGTCGAATTTTTTTTAATATTTATAAACTACCTACACTACTACTACATAGAAAGCAATTGGATCATCCACAGAATACGCGTCGAATTGTATAAAAAAAAAAAATATATAGGTACACCTCCTCCGTATCGTCGGTCAAAAATGTCTACCAATACTTTGTTTTATACATGACTTAGTAATCTGAAATATTATTATTATTAGGCCATCGCTCTGCAAATGAGGATTGATAAAAACCGCTGGTTCGGTATTGTACGGTGGGTTATTACTCAGACTTCCTTCCCACAATGTACCGCTAGGTATTAGACTAGCTTATTTACACTCATAAAATTGTAAGATTCCTTATCTAAGCGCCAACGATGTTAGTGTTATAATTCTCCAATACTTAGTTTAATCATACTTAGAAACTCTTTTTTCATCAAAAGCCTTATTAAACAAAATTTTCTTGTACATAAAACGGGCAAAGGCTTCCGAATTAGTAATTTCATTAATTTATCCAAGGGTTTTCTCGGTTCTAGATTATTAACTAGACTTTGGACGTAATCAAAGCGTTGATTATGTTTCAAAGACGAGTAATTTGAACTCTTAATCATCGCGTTTTCAATTAAGAAGTCGCCTTTGACGGAAATTTCTTTAGGACTTATTTTAATTTGTCTTTAGATTTTGTAGAGTTGCTTGTGCTTTATATAAGTAAAGGATTCTATTTGCTTAGTAAGAATTTTAATTAAATACCTGCTAAGTACATTACTAATTTTTGGCCATAAACTCAATGTGTTGCTGAATAAGTTATGGTGATGTTATCTTAAGCAAATAAGCAATATGTTATATACTTTAAGCACACACTTAAACACGCACGTTACGTGCCCCAATTTCTGTTTGTTTTCAAGAATTTTGCATGAAATATTACATTACTAATATTACATTACTAATATTATAACTTAAATTCAGCCCTTATTTTATTTTGATGCCATGATTATTGACCTAACAATCATTATTTCGAACGAAATTCATAGAAATACAAAAAATATAACAACTTGTCTTTCAAACAGGGCTCTGAGGTTAAGAAAATCAAATCGCTTCAATTCCATTGTACTTCCACTACAACCACTAATTATTATACTAGCACTGAATTAAAATTATGTAGTATTGAAGTGAATTGTACAACACAACTATGTACAAGTAACGCGCAAGATATTCTAATTCAACAGACAAGTGGAACTCGACAATTTGGTGTAGTTATTATTGTTAGGTGGTTTCGTAGCACTCGGCGTAGCTCCGTAGCCTCCCAGCTGTCCCACTTATAGGCAAATTGTCCCAGTTAGGGAACAAGCCCGAGGGAGGGCGTGGGATCCAATTCGATATCGTTTGTTTAGTCCTGCTCTTTGTTTCATGAATATTTAAAACGTTTAGGATGGAATTAACTGAGTCAGTTTTCGTTAAATGCAATGTACCTCTACATTGCATTTAACAAATGTTTTTAAATCTAGAGTGAATGTATTTTTTTGAGTAAGGTGATAATTATGTTTTTTTATTGAAAAATTATCAGCCGCAGACGCCAGAGTCTGTGTCCTTTGTAAACTAAAATTTACAATGTATAATTTATTTACATAGTCTAGTATTTAGTATAGAATGACAACTCAGTGTTTTATAACTTATATAATTTACAATTATTTGTTTGTACTGTACAAAGAGAGTTAGTACATAGTTAAAATCTTAGCCTAAGTTATACTAGTCGGTGCACTGCGTGAATGCCGCAAGCAGACCAGTGACATGCAAGCAGCACAGGATAGTTACGTTAATCATGTACTCTGCTTTGTTAAAATATCAGACAGAATGTGATCATATAAATTAAAATATAATAAATAAAAAAAATATTTGGGCAAAAGTTTACAATAGTCTGAATTATTTAACCAAAGGCTCCTAAACTAGTCAGCAACTGTATTTCAGGAGCCGATGGACTCTCTTATAGGTACACAATTTATAAAAATTATGCCAGTTACACATTATAGACAGTAAAATTTAGAATTGTTATAGATGTACTTAGTTGAAAAAAAAAGATGAAAGCCAAAGTTAATCAACATTGAATAAAAATACACTGTGTTTAGTTAACAAAAACAGTTATAACTAATTACAAAATAACAATAAATAAGTACCTGCGCACATATTTACTTAATAGTTGTTATAGGATAAAGTAAACTTATACTTGTTTACAATTATTACTTCCAATAGTAATAATAAATCATAGTGCATTCATAAAATTATACAAAAACGTGTCAGTGAAGCCTTCTCCACTTTTTACGCTAGACAGGCTAGTGTGGCATCAATCAAAGATAATAATAGTACTAGTAATTATTCGGAATTTTCCTTATTGCCTCTGTAGAGCTAAATGCTCACAAAGTGGATAAGTTATGGCGTCTGTAAAGCCAGTATATCCACGTAAATTTCAATTTTCCTCATTTCTCGGCATTACTCCGTACTTTCTCCGCAAAATTTAATAATTTTGACATCTAATATCTTTCATTCTTTACGACGCTAACATGGGAACGGAAATATCCAACAGTGTGACTCAACAAAGTGACTCTAGAGTCACTTTGTTTTTGTTTAGAGGCACTGCATCAGGTGATAGCTGTATACTGTAAAGAAAATTAAATGTAGTGAAGAACATTTCATTTCTAATATTTTTTTGATGATACAGCTCAAAGGTAAGAGTAATTTGAAGTTGGTTGGAGGTGTGCGTGTGTGCAAGATTTGATTGACTTGTAGGTGAAAGTGTACGGGACTTTCGCTCATTCTCCTCGGGGTGAAAAAATTAGACTAGATTTCGACAGGTCGTTCCAATTTTTTGTCGTCCGTTCTACTTTACGATGAAGCTCTAATGTTGATGTTTTTTATTTTACTTTCAACCATTATCTATTCAAATAATGGTCATCATATTTTATTAGGTGCCGCTGTTACTAAGCGCCACTGTATATGTTTTTATGAACTCTCTACTTGTATTGAGTTTTTTGATCTGTAGTTATACGAATGCTCTCACAGCCAAAATTACAAGTCGAGTTTTTGTAGACAAATTTAGTAGCCACAGTTTTTCAAGTACCGAGTCCATCCAAAGTCTCACTTAGTTTAATGTACATCCGCATCATTGCTAAATTAGGAAATGACTAAAAATATTTTCAAGCGGTTCGTCTTACGGTTCGGCACAGCAATTATACCAAATCGGAACATAGCGGAAGCAATCTCAGTGAAAAGCGAACACTCAAGTCTAGTCGATCGCTAGTTAAATAGACCGAAACCAGTCAAAATGATATTGACATTGAGCAGAGCACCAGGAACACAGATTATGTAACAGATACTATGTCTAGAGACTCATTCAATTGTCTTTGAGCACTTTATGGAGCTCTGACAGACCTTGACTTGTTTGTTTGTTTTAACTATTTACCTGGTTTGGTTGACTACCGCCTATTCTGTGAACCTCTAACAATTTAGTTTAATTTTTGACCGACGAACCACTGGAGGGAGGTATACAATTCGACGCGTATATATATTTTTTAACGTATAACTACGCATAACTTTTTTCATAGCAGTTTGATTTCAATAATTATTTTGGAAAGAGTATACTTTGAAATTGGTCACATTTACACAATTTTATCGAAATCGGCTGAGCCATTTTTGATAAATCAACAATATTGTGAAAAATGTTACATCGATCCGTGCGAAATATTCGCGAATTCTGTACACGGGTGAAGTCGGTCATGCTATTTTTTTGCAAAAAATAATTATAATATTTTAAAATGTTCTAAGAAATAAGATCGCAATTTACATCGTTGAAAGTGCATTAAAAAGTATATAATTTATCTTGTACGCACTCCATCGTGCTGTCAAATATCCTTAGAGGTTTTTAGAGCACTTTGATCGATCGTCTGGCTGGAACACGTTCGCAAATCACCGTGTGATAAGAGCCTAAGAGCGAGCTTTCATTTTCAATCCATCGCCTTGCCATTAAACTTGATTGATCGTCAAAGTTTTTACAGCGCCACTTCTTTTATCTTTTGACAACACATTTTTTAATATCCGCTTCTAACATGAGTCGATCGTAAAGGAGTTGGTAAACTTTTTATATGGGAGGCGGTCCTTGAAAACCGGCAGCGATGCGAGCTATATTAATGTTTAGTGCCATATTTAAGAATATTATTTCACGCAAAAACATATTTTTGTGTATCGCCGTTTTATTATAATATCTCTTTTTTATTTCACTAAGTAGAAAATATTTAGACTGAACTGGTAATACTAAGAGGAGGTCTACGTAGTCTACGTATCAGACAGGAATCTTCAAACAACCAATAGCGGGCTGGTATTTTAGAGTTTGACATTTATTTATTTTTTAAAACATGGCGACCAGCCCTCTATTGGTTGTTCAATATTGACATTTTTGCTGTTTCTTAATGTCACTGTCAGGTTTTCAATTTAGGCTTAATGCAGTTATTTGGTGTAGCACATAGTTCATTTTTCTAATGTTTTTAGAACCCATTTGAAAATTAAATGGCGATGAAAAAAATTCTAAAAAATATGTGTTTGAAAAGATAATTATGTAAGCTTTCTATTGGTATAACTTTAATTTCTGCAAGATTTCAAAACCCGCATCTTTTCCATATCCTTTACAATAACTCGGTTTTTCGGGCAAGTGTCTTTACTAACTACAATAAAACTTAAGCTACTACTACAATACCTATTAAGCTACTTCAGCCATTAGTACAATATATTTGGATCATTCACAGACCAGATTCACACCTTCAAGGTCTAAAAATAAATAGTATTTCAAATGCTCAAGCCCCCTGTCAATCGGATCTTTGCACTCAATCTGAGTATTGCATGATCTTTGTAAAATTGCGCAGTTTCAAGTAAGGAATATTTTAAAAAATATCTACAATATTAGCATAAATTACGACGGTAATTGTCCACCTGGTGACATCAGCAGGTGCTGGTAGAATGTGGGTCACGTCTCAGGAAGACAGTGACTCAGCAGGGTTTTCCTGGCATTCGTTAAGCGGTGCGCTTAGTTTGTGTTACGGCGATGTTGACGTTTTTATTATGATAATGAGATGCCATCAGAAGCTGAGATTGAGATCGTTTTGGAATGGAAATTCCTAAACGTCAGAGCGGCATCATTATTGTTGTTTGGGACAATATTTCTGCTCGATTAACTGGATTGTGTGCGTCAATTTGCATGAAAATTTTAGAATCATGAACAAATATTTCAATGTAAATTTTTTACTTCTTGGTCACTTTTGTTCGTTTGTTTGAGATATAAACTCATACGGTAATAATTTCTGTTGAGTACTTATTAACGTTAAGTTATGTTGAGTAGGTACTTATTAAGTTTTGCCCTGATTATCATTAGAATACGGCATCGGTATCCCCTGCCTGTAGTAAGAGCCTACTTAAAGGGGACGCCTGGGCTCGTGCCCCAACTCTGACCACGCTCGTGTGTGGTCAGAGTTGGGGCTCTGGCCATCCCCCACCACTCAAGCGGGCCCGAGGAGGACGGCAGCGTTTGTGGCAACGCTGTCGTACAGGACCATACAAGCCTGATTCTACTACTAGGCGAGTAGACACAGAAAGTGCCTGGAGCACTGGTGCGTTCTTTTTGGAGATCCCGGAGTTCCTAAGAAGGTACAAAGGCTGGCCACCAAGGGGGTTTTAGTGGGTACAACCACACATTACCCGACTGCACCCCAAAGCGGTCGGGCATCTTTAGAAGTTTTCCCCCTCGTAAAAAAAGGTACTTATTAAGTTAAGATGGCTGATAATCAAAATGAATTTGCGTATAAGTACATACACACTGGGCGTTACACTATGAGTATTTTTAGGGTTCCGTACCTCAAAAGGAAAAAACGGAACCCTTATAGGATCACTTTGTTGTCCGTTGTAGGAATAAATCTGAAAACTGTACATTTTTATTTACATCACAAAAAAATAGGGCCTCAAAATTCACAAAATATGGGCTCAAAATTCAAAGTGAGTAAATCGTATCATGAAAGGTGTCATATAAAAGAACTTCATTAGCACTTTTATTTTTGTGAATGAACTTCGATTTCCCTTCCGACTCCCGCACCTCGACTGCCGATTTGTGAATTCAGCTAACATGGCCTGACCAATGTCGTCGGTCGCACGTATTAGCGAATTCCCGCGTCTTATGTAACGATAGACCGGCTGGGTTTAGCTAATAGCTAGAGCAGAGTTTCTCAAACTAAGGATCGCGACGCAATCCACTGGTGGGTTGCTAGCGAATATTGAAAGGGCCTCCACATCAAAACTTAATAGCGAAAGACTTCAAAATCACTGCGATCAAAAATAACTCGAGTTGAAGTTTACCATTTCATCCTTCCCATTAAAGTTACTTTTTTGATGTAGATGGGTCATAGCCAAGAAAACTTTGGGAACCACTGAGCTAGAGTTTGGAAGGCTGGGCTGCATGCAAGTCACGGATGCTACACACGTTGTGAAACAAACTGCTGCGGTGCATGGCCCGCGTTGTTTCAATCAAAAAGTTTTATCAAATCAGCTCACAATTAACGTAGAAACTTTAAAATACTATAGTGTGATTTTAATAGCATCGAGAAATTAAGCAAAAAATATTTCATGTCAGTACTGTACTGTATCAGCCTTTTTAATAGTCCACTGCAGAACGTAGGCCTACCCACGAAGGGTGTTTGGGCCATATCCACCACGCTGGCCCAGTGCGGGTTGGTGAATTCACATACGCCATCGAATTTCTTCTACTGATATATGCAGGTTGCCTCACGATGTTTTCCTTCACCGAAAAGCCAGCGGTGTTAAATTCCGTACATAAATTCCAAAGAACTCATTGGTACGGGACCGGGATTTGAACCCACGACCTCACGATTGTAAGGCGGGTGTCACTACCACTAGACCACCACGGCTTCATGTCAGTGGAAAAATCTTTTCAATTACGTACATAATTAGTCAACGTACCACCTCCTCGTACTTAGCGATTCACTTCTTCCTTCATAATACGGACCGCCGGGGATTGGAATGCCCTGCCTCCGTAATTGTTTCCTGACAATTACAATTTGGATATTTTCAAGTCAAGAGTGAATAGGTATCTTCTAGGTCTACATACTCCATCTTCGGCTACAACTTCGCTTTCCATCAGGCGAGCTGGTGGCCAAATGTAGACCTTTTCTACTAAAAAAAATACTTGTTTATGATTATCCGGAATAACATATCGTTCAAATAGCGGAAAATGATTAAATAAGTTGCAATATGCTGGAAATTATACGGAAATATAAACAAAAATGAAAAATCGACGCAACTAGAAATTAATAGCAATTCTATAATTTCAAATACTCTTAATTTCATTTACACGTTAAATTGTGTTTATTTGTTATGTCAGGCCTTCAGGCGGCTGAAAAGCTCTGACTCCAGGGCTGGCCACTGGTCCTACACGAAGTTATAAAATCGTTTGATGGAGAGACGTGAGAATCAATTTCTAGATGGCAGATTGAAACTATTCGTTTTAACTGAAAATAGTGTTGTATGAAGCCAATAGACTTCAGCATTTAATCTTTTAAGTCTTGCATTGTTATTATAATGAAGGAGGATGTTATGAAGTTGGAGTGTAGATCTGGGCAGGGTAACAATGCCCACATTAGCACTGAGCCATTGTTTCACGATGTGAATGAGTGAGGACGCATGTCACCGGCGGCAAGGGCAGGCGCGGAAAATGTATTGGAAACGGAGACGTGGCCTTCGGAAACTGAAGTATTCAGTTTACCATTTAACATCGTTCAAAATCTTTTGTTGATGACTGGTCCACGTGTAGAGCACGCTTTATTTGAAGTGTTAAGTGTGGTAGATAAATGAACTTGTCATTGTTCACATAACACTAGCACAGGCAATCGTTAAATGGATAGGAATAGGGACAAAAAGGTGTGATTTGATAATATTGATAGTTATTGCACGGAAATTGAAATCATGCATCTTTTTGAAGCTTCACATTAGGATAGAAGAGAGAAAGAAAGTATGACATTGAGAGAAGGACAGAATTCTAAAAAGATGAATAAATATTCAGGATGTTACCGATTCTAGATCAGTTCCACAGTGATATCACAAAATGTCAGTCGCACTATTGTGATTGCGGTTTTTGTATTTAGCTCATTGTTTTTCCTTGCTCCGGTCAATAGACGCAATGGTTAATGACACATTTCTACCCCTCTGCCCTGATGCGCGTCACGTCTTCAAGAATCCGCCAAAATGACGTAAGCTCTAGTATTGAATTCAAATGAGTCCATGCAATCAGACCTATTTTATCATAGTCTTGGCATGCCCGCCTCTACTCCTCGACGACTAATAAGGACAATATTCTACTCAGGTTTCGGATTCCCTCGACAGCTGAAGGTCGCTCACATTTAACGATGTGTAATGTTTTACCTATGATGATAAAGAGTATTTTCCTTCTTCCTAAGTGCGTTATACCGAGGCTGCTATCAAAAGATCACAGTCAACGCTGTTAGTCAACGGACCTCAGTCTGTTACCCTCGGTCCCTCTTGAAAGTCGTGTTTTAGTGGTGTTTAATTGTGTATCAAATACTGTGTCGTGACTAGACTGTACTGAGTCAAATTAGCTACGAAATATCGGAGTAAACTGTTATGTGAGTGTTTTGAGATATATTTTCAGTTTGTTTGTCATATTAAAGTGCAATAATTATCCAATAAAAAATGGCACGACCAAGTTCAACCGTGTACATATTTCGCACGGATCAATGCAGCATTTTTCACATTATTGTTGATTTATCAAAAATAGCTCAGCTGATTTCGATAAAATTTAAATGAGACCGATTTCAAAGTATTTTCTTTTCAACAAAAAAAAGAATTATCGATATAGGACCACTACGTAAAAAGTTATGCGTACATAAAAAATGTATACGCGAATTGAGTTGCTTCTTTATTTCGTCGGTCAAAAAATGGAACTTGTCTTTGCCATTTCAATTAATAACGATTTTCGCGCCCACAGTGACCCAACCCTGACCAAGTTGGCTCGTCCCTTAGAAGGAATGCTGGCGGTTCCTTCCTGCTACATCTGCTTCGTGCTAACTCGCGAATCGACCTCTGTCTGAGAGGTGCTAACTGACCGTGTGTGCATTGTGGAGTTCTCCGAAGCCGTTATGTCATTATGGTTCGCGGAACAGGCGGTGACCGCCCGGCGGTGCTCGACTGCTCATCTGCTAATTGATTCCAGGACCTCGGCTATTGACCCTCGGACAGCTATTATTTTGTTTATGGGTCACATGTTATTGCACGCATCACAGATTTTCCGCGTAAGGTTTAAGAAAAGTGTGATAACTGGGTTTTCTATTTTTAGATTCCATATTTAGTTGTCAAAATGATACGAATATTGAAGCTTTTAGATTTTAAGAGTATAATTAATGTACAATAGTAGTAGTAAGTTAGTTTAAAAGTTTAGCGTTAGTTTAAAAAGCGTGGTGGGTACAAGAAATCATAAAGATTTCGAAAGAAATTGGTGTATATTTACCATTTTCTTCATTTATGCTTAAAAATCTGTCAATTTACATACAACTTTCTGTGAAGTTTAATGAATCGTCAAAGTTAGTTCGAAGGTCATAGATTTTTTTATTTTAATTTTACGTATTTATCAAAATAAGTTCTTGGCTAAACGAAACGTAAATAAGGCAATTATTTGTTTACAATCTGCCTTAGACATTTTCAGGTGGTACCTACTTGTCATTTTTAATTCGTGATTTAAGATGAGTCACGTTTACATATAATGTACAGGAAACAAAGCACGTCTTTTATGTCATATCAATTTATCCACATTCGCTACACCCCTTTTGAAGAAACAAGCGATATAGATACTTTCGCTACATGATATCATTTAATATCACGACTCACGGCGCGAAGTTTTATTCAATAAGCCCGGTAGTCGGCATTTGCGTATCATTCTTTCACGTTCACGAGGAAGTAAATGTTTTACGTCATCGCATTGTCTCTATTTGAGTCACTTACAAACACGATAACTTTATGCAGGTCATTAGTAACAACTATGCTAATTTTTATCAAGGTTTTGAGGCTTCGTTTTCGCTTTTTTGTACCCTTGTGGCTCTATTTGTTGTTTTGTGGCTACACTTTTAAAAATGATAATCTAAATTAAATGAAACTTCTGTACATTTCCATCATCTTGTACCATACAAGAGACGATGTCAAGGGCCGAGCAAATTGGAGGTGAAAAGTAAAGTAGTCTAACTCCATACTATGTGCGATATAGCAAGGAAGAATAATTATTTTTCGCGATAAAACCGGGCAAGTGCGAGTCAGGCTCGCACACCGAGGGTTCCGTACAAATCCAGAAAATTTCACAATATTGGGAAGTAAGTTGTTAAAATCTCTATAGGGTAAAACTATACAATACGCCCCAGCAGACAAGACGCCCCACCGCTCTCACACTCGCACAGATGGAGATAGACGACACGAAAAGGCACACATGCATGGCCGCCGATACTTTTTCAACTTTTCTGACGCGAGCACGTGATTTTTGCATTTATTTTTGAAATAGTGATAAAATATGTAAATTAGTCCTTGAACCATATTGTGGTGCGTACCATACAAATTTTACAATCTTACGTGCTGCTTTTATTTTCAAAATTACAATGAAAAATACGAAATCATTGATAAATAATCTACGATTTGGCGTGTTATTCACAATTATTAACGTTTGATGGCACCGGCTTTTGAGCTGGGGCATTTTGTAATTAGATATTTGCAAGATGCCCCAGTTATCAAGGGGTAATACGCCTCAATTTTAGTCTCTAAAAATAGTACGTATTTCTTACTTTTTCCGGATAAACAAATCGTGGGAGCTATCAGACTCATAGCATATGAACATAATAGGAACTCCCATTTTTGCACACGTTAAAAACAATTTATAGCATCATGATGTGATTGCTATTGTGATATCATTGATAAATATTTTAGAAAAATCATCAAAACAGCTATTGGCTCTTCCAGCACCGCCATCACAAGCAACACCTCAAAAAATATGCGCATTCTAAGACCCTTGAACAGACACCATCAAAAGTTTTAGCCAAAAACCATCCTGTGTCAAAACACAGGATGGATTTTGGCCAAAACTTTGACAAACTACCCGCAATTAATTTAAAGAAAAAACTAAGTGTGGTGATTCTGACATCCCCAGAATATATTAACAAAACGAAAGCTAGTAAAAAAAATCAAAAAACCATCGAAAATAAGTAAATCTTCCAAAGAAAAATAAAAAGAAAAAGTTTTAAAAGACATGAAAAGTAAAAAGCCAGCAAATTAAAGAACTAAACAACAAAGACCTACAATTTTATACCTATATTTATCATCGGATAGATTGTTCTTTACTACTGTAAAGAAGAAATGAAGCAATAAAGTTCTGATGAAAAGATATCCGCAGAGGACGAAGAGAATAGATGTGTAGAAAGCATGGAAAAATATTTTAATCAAGAGAGGATAAAGTGCTCTTCGTGCTCTCTTTGGCGGCATGATTTCTGTAGAATGTAAACAACCGCTATGTAATAGCTGTTTATTCATGGAAAAAAGGCTAGTAGAGAAAAAAACTAGAAAAAAGAAATAGAGTTGAATTAATAAGTTAAAAATGTGTAATTTGAAAGTTGATCTCTATTAAACTAACTTCTGAAATATTAATCATCATATAATTATAAGAGATTAATAATAAATTATAAAGTAGATATTTAGCTAAACTATAGTTTGTTTACTAAATGATGTTACTAAATGTTGGTAATAATTGTTACTAAATGTTTAATTGTTTTTTATATATAAAAATATATAAAAAACAATTAAACATTAAAATATTCATGATTTGTTTGATTTTTTACACTGGGGCATTTTGTGATACAAGTAAGGCATCTTGTCAAGCAATATCAATACAAAACGCCCCACTTAAGGTTTTTAAAATACCATTATAGTATTTAAATGATCGTTTAAAAACGCCAAATAATTATGTCAAACCATTCATAAATTATTGCTTTTTAATTTAACGCCACAAAATTTAGCAAATGCTTTATTAATAAGGTTTTATCGATGTTTAAAAAAAAGTGGGGCGTATTGTATAGTTTTACCCTACTATAACCATCGAAGAAAAGTTTTTTTTTTGTTTTTCACTTTTCTCGTCATACATCGAAAATTACACATTGTTAAAATAATTAAAAACCTGTTTTGGCATGCGCTAATGAACTTCTTTTATATGATACCTTACATGATACGATTTACTCACTTTGAATTTGGAACCCATATTTTGTGAATTTTGAGGCCCTATTTTTTGTGATTTAAATAAAAATTTACAATTTTCAGATTTATTCCTATATGTGTACTCTGAGACAATGCTCCTCGTCAAATTTCATAGATCTTTGTAAACGCGAAGTACCCTGTAGGTTTTGATTTTAGTGAGAGTCGAAATATGCGGTGTTTTACGACATACGTTTATGTCGTAAAACACCGCATATTTTTTACCCAAAACCCTCTAACTTTTTTATACGATAACTGAGAAGTTTTTCTTTTACACAACTGCAGGAAACCATGGATATACGTATACAGTTTAAATTTCAACTCGATATCTTTACGCGTTCCCGAGATAAAGAGTCTGACATACACACAGACGGACAGACGAACAGAAGGACAACAAAGTGATCCTATAAGGGTTCCGTTTTTTCCATTTGAGGTACGGAACCCTAAAAATTACAAAACCGCCTTCCATCGTGTACAAAATTCGAATATTTCGCTCAAATTGTTGATGTTTCAAAAACAGCTCAGCCGATTTTTGTAAAATGTAAATGGCATCACTTCGGGAGTATTATCTTTCGAACTAAAAAATATTTTTTCGATTTGGTTCACAATTGGCGGAGTTATAAATGAACATACACAAAAAAATCGTACAGACGAACATAAAACCTCCTCCTTTTTGGAAGTCGGTTAAAAAGCGAGAATATAAAAGCATAAATTTGAATAATAATTATAACGATTTTATGTAGCCGTTAGTGACATAGCACATACATTTCTATAGGTAGTCCGTGTTCGCCCAAGCCCGTTAGCTGCAGAAGCGCGCAACCACTAAGACCAAGTTTGAAAACAGAAGCACGTGCAAAAGTCTCGTACTCGAATTATTTTCCGTTTGGCACTAAACTCGAGAGGTATATACGAGCGGTACTCGCATGCAACGGTAGTCGCATGCGCAGCCATTACACAACACAAGCGATCGCCCGACCGTCGCACCCCGCGAATCATTCGAGCCGTGTAATCGTTTAAGGCAGAAAACATACTCGGACGTATTGTGCAGCTTGTCTGATCACGAGATGGGTATTATTACAGACCATTCGTTCAAATACAACAAAAATAATTTATTACCATAAAACATTTCCATTGGATTATAGTTCTCAACAAAATGTAACGAAATGAATTGTTTCGTATGCTTGTGCTCCCTGCACTAATCAGAGCCAGTTTCCGAGAATATAGTAATACGTAAGGCCTTATACTTCTATTAGACTGTACGATATGTAGAGCCCTACAAGTACATCGGTTTTTGGTTAGTGTTTTACTCCCTAACTCTTATTACACCGTCCTTTGTAGAGTAAAGGTGTATCTTTGTCTCGCTGAACCACAATACCTGGCTGTTAAGTATACAAATTATGAAATTAAGATAAAGATAATTTATGTAGATATTTTCTAATTCAATAGGCACCCCTGAACGTAGCATCTAACCTAAAGTTAATAAAACACCAGTTGACGTGTTATCGTCGTCAAGCTACATGAAAAAGTAAATTAAACAAACTTGCTTATAATCGCTTCGTTTAGTATAATAAAAATAATTCCACAATTTTATGAAACCTTTTACAAAGTAGAAAACTTTATCCATTGTTTTCTTTGTGAAGTGTTAATAATATAGAGTAGATTCGGAACAGAGGAGACGAGGAAGTGTCAAAGTTAGAGTCAGCTTTGAAATGGAAACAATGGGAGCATTCGCCACTCACGCGATGGCGATGCTTCGGACTCAGGGTTGTCAGTTAGATCATTTTAACATTTGATTGTTTTAATAAACCTGGAGAAAATATACTCTCAGTACCTCTTGAGGGTAGTAAATAAATTAGATTACACAGAGTAAATTAGGTCAATTTCAGTATCTACTTCAAAATCAATAATGTTGTTACAAAAAACTCATTGACTTTCGACGAAATGTACGAAACAGCTGGTTTGTTTCGCAACAATAACAACAGCTACAAAAGTAAAGTAGTCCGTAGCACCAATACTTGCAGATTGATCTATAAATAATCTGCAAGTATTACAACTTATTTATCCATCATCATCCATCCATCAGCCATAGGACGTTCACGGCTGGACATAGGCCTCCCCTATGAATTTCCAATAGGCCTGGTTGAAAGCGGCTTGCATCCAGCGCGATCCTGTGGTCCTGTCTTAATGAGGTCATTCGTCCACTTTGTGGGTGGACGTCCTAAGCTGCGCTTGCCGGTACGTGGTATCGACTCAAGAACTTTTCGACCCCATTGGTTTTCAGTTTTCCACGCAGTTAATTTAAACTTATTTATAGTTTTGATCTTTTTTATATTCAAATGTTTTGTCTGACAACCCTAAAATGTGTGTGGGAGTCTGGCTCCCTATTAGCTCGAGGGCTCGTCCGGCCTGTCGTCAACATAACACGAAACTTCAGCCTATGCCTCGGGACAGCCCTAGCGAAAACGTACGTAAGCACGTTTGATAGTGTGCTATAAATAATGTAAACGCTTTCGTTTTTATGTGTGCACGCAGGTTGCGTCTGAAGTAATTTTTATTTCGTATCCAGTACTTGGTAACTGTAAACGAGTCCTTCACCCGCTTTGTATTCTAAAATCTGCTCTAATTCTTAGCTTATATGATTTCTTTTGCTTTTTATAGAGATTTTGGATGCAACATATGAGCGCAAAATGTATTGTGTTCATTGCTAAGTATTAGTTCTTGAATTTAGAATTAATTAGTTCTCTAAATTAGAATTGAATGAATATTTATATGATTAAACTGTATTGACACGACATCATCTAGTTGTATTTTTTTTTGGCACGACATTATAGTTCCGTACACGAGCGAAAGTCACGGACATGACCCCATGGATTAGCAAATTAAAATAACAGGGAGCAGACGACCGGTAGAGTCGTAAAGTTCTGGAATGGTGACCATTATAGGTAAGCGCAGCGTATGACGTACCTAAACTCACAAAAAGTACTATCGGTGCTGGCTGTATGCTTACTTTTGATCTTATAGGGAAGATGTAGTATACTAACTGCTTTCATCTAGCTATGACGGCCTCCTTTATTGAAAGCATAGAGTAGTTAATTATTTGACAAGAGGTTGTCATCATTGTTTTATTTCCAATGTATTTTTGTGTATTTAATGTTGAATAAATTGACATATATTAAAAGATAAAACCAAAGCTGAAAACATATTATCGGACGCGACTGACGGACGCGACTGACACCCGCGACTTAGCAATGTGCACAGTCTTAAAACATCCGGTGTGCCAGATCGCTCTCGGACGTCCGAAGGTGACGTCCGCATCTTAAGTCCGATAGTGTGCACGGCTCAGTGTACTTTCATAGTCTAGGTCGCGGCTGTCAGTCGCGTCCGTAAGCCGCGTCCGATAGTATGTTTCGAGCTTTAATCCATGGTTTTATCTTTTAATATAACACTGCCAGTTTGAATCAAAGAGCAATAAAAAACCTAGCAAATTCATAGTCACTAAAAGAATTTTCTCTGCCACTAACGTCAACAATTTTAAAAATGCTGTAGCACAAATAAATTGGTGTAAGCTAATAAATTGTGACCGAAACATTAACGACAATTACAATACATTTGATGACAAAATCAAAGAACTTTTGAATAAACATATACCAAATAAGAAAATAACAGTAAAACTTCAAAGAAAAAGTGACTGGCTAACAAAAGGGCTGAAAAAATGTTGTAGACATAAAAGAGTATTACAATGTTTAGTTAATGAATCTAATAGCAAAGTTTTAAAATGTCATTACAAATATTACCAAAAAACGTTAAAAAAATGTATAAAGACATCGAAAAAACTTAGCAACATAAAGAAAATGAAAGCATCTAAAAACAAAATCAAAACTATGTGGAGCATTATCAAAGACACTACTAAAAAACAGTCGAATAATAAAAAATATGACACTAAATTGGAAATAGATGGAACTGTAGTAGATACACCACACGCAGTAGCCAACACATTCAATAAATATTTTGCGTCAATAGGTGAAACATGTCCTACTAACAAGACCCCTCCAGCTAAACCCCATAAACTAGAATCAATACCCAATTCTATGGTTTTATCGCCAGTAACAGAAATAGAAGTATCAAAAATCATTAAAAAACTACCAAACAAATACAGTTGTGGAGTAGACGATGTTCCTGCTGCACTCATTAAAACATGCATCATAGAACTAACACCTGTCCTAACAACACTGATAAACCAATCTATAGATGAAGAGTGTTTCCCCGAACGACTTAAAATCGCAAAAATCCGCCCAATTTTAAAAAAACAAGGACAATCAACTGACTTAAGTCAATATAGACCTATAGCACTATTACCTACAGCATCAAAAATATTCGAACGCGTTGTATCCAATCAGCTATATTCTTTTTTAGAAAAATATAAGCTACTAGATAAAAATCAATATGGGTACCGGAAAAAATCATCTACCACTCTAGCAATTTACGACCTACAGAAACATATACTACAGAATATGAAAGACAAACACCATACAATTGGCTTACTTATGGATATGAAGAAAGCTTATGATAAAGTTTCACATGCAATACTACTAAAAAAATTAAACGAAATTGGAATTAGAGGAAAACCTCTAAATTGGCTCCGATCTTATCTCCTAGACAGGAAACAATTTACTCAAATAGACCATCATTCAAAATATACATCAACAAAACAAACTATAGACTCAGCCACAATCACAATCAATTCTTCAATTCCTCAAGGCAGCGTATTAGGCTGTATTCTCTTCTTAATTTATATTAATGACCTGCCTAAGATAGTAAATTCACCTTGTATATTATTTGCTGACGATGTAACAGTACTTTTTAAATGTCCTTCGGATACTGACGCTTCACTACAATACTTGAAAGAAACCTTTAATACCATAGACGCTTGGATTACATCACATAACTTAGAAATAAATAAAAACAAAACAAAAATCATTCAATTTCACCCGTACCAAAGAAAACCGCTAAATCTAAAGAAACTGTTAAACAACATTAACCTAAAGGAAGCGAGAGAGGCAAACCTTTTAGGAATAAACATAGACTCAAATTTAAATTGGCAGGGACATGTTAAAAAAATAGGGTCTAAAATGTCGCAATTCCATTACGCTTTATCAGTACTAAAATCAAACACAAATATAAAAACTGCCTTGAGTGCCTATTACGCATATGCATATGCATGGTTAAAATATGGAGTGATAATCTGGGGTAACAGTACAGACATCGATGATTTATTCATCAAACAAAAGAAATGTTTACGCATTCTTATGAACATCCGCCCGCGAGCCCACTGTACGCCACATTTTATACAACAAAAAATACTAACTCTACCTAGCATATATATCCTTGAATCAGCAATGTTCGTTAAAAAATATGCTAATCATTTTACCATCTCCGAAAATCCTCGTCAAAAAAGCAAAATAATGGCACCAGAGCCAAAACTAGAAATTGTAAGGAGAAGCTCTGAATATATGTTAATAAATATTTTTAATAAACTACCTGAATATCTACGAAAGGAAAAGAACCACCGAAAATTCTATAAAAATCTTAAAGAAATACTGATCAAAAAATGTTACTACAGTATAGAAGATTACTTGAAAGACAAAAATGTTTCTGACTCGCAGAAGTAAGCAGATGATAAGTGTTATAGTTATAAGTTTCATAAGTTCCTTTTTGTTTTATAGCTTCTGTAAGTGTAAAACTTAATTGTATAATAATTATACTTGCGACGCCCTTACAGGGTTGAATATGTAACTAGTGCTAAGTGAGCAAATTTTTACATATTTATAAATTTAATGCAAGGTTTGAATAAATAAATAAATAAATAAATAAATAAAATATATGTCAGAAGACTATGTCCAGCAGTGTACTTCCTGTAGCTGAAACGATACTGATGTTTGGAAAAGACTAGTTTATATTGTATTTAAAGCAGTTATTTAATTATAAGGGTATGATTATACTACACAATTTAGGTATGCAAGAATTTAAAAATCTTCGTACAAAAACTGATCAAGACATTGAGACAGGAGGTAATTATGAATACATATTTCTAATATTTAATCTTCCTTATTAAAAACATGAACAGTATTGTGGTGATCATGTAAATTAGTACATACCAAACGCTAATTAAGATCTATTAACGAAGGAAGACAATAGTGTGAACCAGGCTCTTCTTGATTCCGCTTTTTTTTTTCGGGTAAATATCACAAGTATGTGTAAGTTTGTATGTAAATGTCTGTTATGTGACCTTGTACTGGCTAACATTTTGGAGTGCATGGTTCGGACAGATTTTGTGTGTTTATCCTGTTTATCTGTTAATGTAGTGGTACATAGTTCTTTTTTTTGATTTTTTCTTTTTTTTTCCTTTTTTTTTTGTTCTTTTGTTAGTATTACTTGCAAAATATCTCCATGAAAACTTACTAAATAAACTAAGATTTTTATATTCGCATCTATTAATTAAACGGTCAATCTTCAGATGGGTGACACCATAGAATTAGAACTAAAATTCTATGGGTGACACGGATGACATTTTCAACTGAAAGCTGACGTAGCTTAGATGTTTCAGGTAGTTCCGTAGTTTCGGTGGTTCAATCCCTAATCTTAGGGCTCAGCCGCCTTCTGCGCTCGCCCAAGTCCGGTAAGCTGTAGAGGCCTCAGAGGCTAACAGGCTCTAAGTCATTCCAAAAAAAGGTGGTTCAATCGCTTATATAAATCATAGACTTTTAGAAGAACAAAAAATCCATGGCAATACCTACTGGAAGCTAATAGTCTATCCAAACTTAGACCTAGTGATTTTACCAGCTCCATTTGTTATTTGATTCAAAGTTTTCTATTAAATTAGACCACTTGTTTCGCTTAGGTAACGTAAAGTTGATGTAGGTTTTCTATATCTCTCGTTTTCAGTCAGCTGTTGCAGTCAAAACTTGGGCTATAAAACTAGAATGTATTACAACAACTATTGGACTATGCAACGCGAAATCTTGTTTGCAGGCGAGGTGCAAAACAAACAACTAAACGCCTCGGCCGATAATATTTTCGTATCCTTCGGCATTACGTTAATTACGTACACTAATTTCTTACATTATCTTTGTAACAGTTTTGAGTTTTATTTTCAAAAGATTGCGAAAAAGGAAGAGATTTCTTTTTGATGTATGTTATAACTTTGACATTAAAATCCGTGACCACATTAAAATGTGTGAAAACTACGTTGGTTTTCTTAGTAAAATTAAATAAACGGTTTGGAATCTTTTAAATATATAATTAATTATGTATCAAGAGAATGTAGGTATTATTATGTACTTTCAGATTAGTTCCATAAAAACTTTCTTTAATCAAATTGAATAATTAACTAGAAAAAAACTTGTACAAATTAGTAATTGTTAGTTGTAATGTTTTAGGAATTAACAAATAATTTATCTTGTCTTGTATAGAATATTATTTAAAATGCTTTATTTGACGTGTTGTAGAAGTCTAGATTTTGAGTAGTCTACAAATCATCGTACAGCGTATTAAATATTTAATTCAAGTCATTAGTCACGGCTTATTGGTTCAGTGCTATATAAGCTGTAACAGCTGTTATACGCTGGAACAGTTACAATAGTTCATGAATCTTACATCACAAGTCAACGTTGCTTCCAAACAATGAAAGTATTTTTAACTTTTCATGTTTCAAACTTTGGCTATTCAATATACATAAATTTTCCAGTTCTACATGGCTGCTGCGTTTACTATGATATGTTAAATTGCTTGGAAAATAGAAACAAGTATTCTTTTATTTCGAGACATTTGTAAATCACAGCAAAATTAGCAGTTTCGTGTATTTTTCCATTAAAATCTGTCTGCAGACTCTTTATTATTTATCGCTACTCTTTAGTCTATGAGACTAAAGAGTAGCGATAAATTCACCGTTGAAAAGTTATTTACTTAAACGACGTAGAACGGTATAATTACAAAAGTTATTACAAAAAATTGCAACCCGCATCGGGACCCATCCGTGAATTGCAACGTCATAATTACAAATTGTCATCTGCACAGTTAAAATAATACAGTTGGACCATTTGCTATACAAGAATAATATTTGACAGTAGGTAACCTGATTATGGAATAAAATATCTGCAATAGATAGTCGTATATCGATAGCAAAAGGTACTCGGGTAGTACAGACTTACAGAGTACGGGTTAGTAAGAGCATCAAAAAATTTATAAGATTATTTTTTGCAAAAATTATCATGACCGACTTCACCCGTGTACGGAATTCGCGAATATTTCGCACGGATCGATGTAGCATTTTTCACATTATTGTTGATTTATCAAAAATGGCTCAGCCAATTTCGATAAAATTTTAATGGAACCAATTTCAAAGTATACTCTTTTCAATAAAAAAAGAATTATTGAAATCGGACCACTACGAAAAAATGTTATGCGTGGTATACATAAAAAAATATATATACGCGTCGAATTGTACTTATACCTCCTCCGGTGGTTCGTCGGTCAATAAAATATACCTATTATGGTTTTATTATCTAAGTACTTTCACAGATTGGCAGTAGTTTCTTGGTTTATATCCTTAAAATGTATGTTTAGTATACAAATTAGATTGATAGTAGATTGATTATTCATGGACAAAAACTATCGTAGAAGTCCTTGTAGTGGTTTTTCTTATTTAAAAACGTCGATTACTCTAAAAACTGAGATTGAATAAATAAACGTTTGCAGTTAACTCTAATATGAAATTGGTAATCTTTAAACTAATAATATAATGAGTATGTGAGGGCCACAAGTTCAACTGTTTTCTATAACGAGTTCTGTCAAAAAGCTTTTGTTAAATCATTATTAATCAATAGTTTACAAGTTAGCTATAATTTATTATATCCATAAAACTAACAATGTTTGATTTGACATTGACATTTAATTTGAACAGTTTTAGTGGATAAATAACACTTAGATTAACAGTAATAACTGAGGATACCTATTTTATAGATACTATTACATTATATTACAATTCATGATCTTTCAGAATAAATTGAGTTGTATCAAACATTTAGATTTTAGCGTATTTTATATTGATCTATTTAAATTATGCACGCCAAAAAATTTCAAAATTTAAAAGAAATGGATCTTAATTTGTTATTTTTACTGGTTTTTAAGGTCAGGGTTACTTATCGTCTAAGTCTGCGCTTCCATTTTTGACTATATCAGGTGAGTTGGTGGTATAACATGATTGTACTTAATCTCAATAAAAAAAAAAATCTCATAGAGATCGGTCTCAGCCGAGTATCGAGTTGTCTTTCTGATGGTGTATTAGCTGCACCTGTCACTATCTGGGTCATTGACAATCGGCGCGGCCGTTCCACCTGCGCCTGCGCATCTAGCCTGCTGCTCTGCTCTTCTGCCTCGTCGGCACTGTGATGTGCTGCCTCGGCTTGTTTCTGCCCCACTTTATATTGCAACTGTTGATTAACATCTTGATCGTTGTCAGCTAAAATGTTTTTGCTCTTGTACGAGTTTTATTCTTTTTCTGTGAATAGACAATAAAATGAAAGAGAGTATAATATAATGTACTCTCTTTCATTTTATTGCCTATTTATGAAACTGATGTAATATTATTTTGATAAGATTGTCTAGAAGCAGTTTCGATTAATCTTCTGTTAGATAGTTAATTTATTAAATGAGAGTAAAATCTTCTTAGTTTGTCAATATTTAAAACACGGGACGGCCAGAATTTTATGTCGAAAAGACAGTTTGTCGAACAAAGGTGTCCATTATAACCCGTTCCAGCTATTTTTGCGAGAACCTTCACACTTCATTAAATTAAATCCGTGTAAGCGTAAAGAATACACGAAAATGTAAATAGCTCTACTTTATTTCGGTGTTTTTCTACGCGGATGAACATCTACTCAACCTATCTACGTATTAGGCAACGACACGCTCTTCAAATGATAATAACAAAGCGTGTTTGTTCCGAATTTAATTGTTCAGTTATAGGTCCTCTTGCGAATACCACCTGTTCATTGTCCTCGGCCATTGTAGTTGTCTAGTTATATAGGTGGTAAGTACAATTGCAGTAACGGTGCGTATCTATGAGTACGACAATACTTTAACCAGCACACGGTAGTTGGCAGGTCAACAAACTAGCTGTGAAATCTGGCATGTCACCTTTTCAGAATGTATTGTTAGTTTCAGTGCAATATTTTCCTTGAAGCATTTGAATTTTATAAATAACCTCTCTTATTGATCTTGTTACAACAAAAACTATGCTGAAAACGTATTTTTTTTTAATAAGACAAAACAGTAAAAAAACTTTGGCATCTACCTATGATTTATAGGTACATTATTATGTACCTACATATGTAAGTTCAGGTGGAATCTTGCAAGTTAAATTTGACCTACTTCCCGGCTTACGATTGAGCTGGAATTTTTTTGCGCGCATATGTACTCGTATATTGCGTGACAATGCAATAATTTGGTATCATGGAGCTGATCTGATGATGGAGTCGGAAGTTAGACTAAACAAGTTGGACCCGTTGTGTTTGGGCTCGTTTTACTTCTCTTGGCTAGCACTCTGCTGTCACATGATATCTAGGATCACAGAAACTTGTATTTTGTAAAAGTTACATTTTTATAATAATTTATTATTGTCGTGATGGAGTGTTACAGTTGTCAGATCGACATCGTGGCAAACTATGTGGTAGGTGTAATCAACGTTAGCATCGGAGCAGTATATTGCCTAAATACGAGTATCTGATAGGTAATCTCACGATATTCCGACGTGACAAAATACCGTGTTTACATGACTAGGTAGGTACTGTCAATTGAGTCTTTGGAAAGACGCAATAGTTAGTCACATCTGTCATAGCGCTAAAGTCATCGACTTGGCTATATTGATGGATAGAGTGAATCCTTAGTAATATTATAAATATGAAAGTGTGTTTGTTTATTAGTTTGTTCCTCTTTCACACAGCAAAAGAGCAACGAATTGACTTGATTTTCGGCACGGACATGGTTTGAAAGACGGAAAGTGACATAGGCTACTTTTTATCCCAGAAAAACAAAATGTTCCCATACAATAGCACAAAAATTAAAATACCATGCGAGCGAAGCGGCGGTTTATAGCATGAAAAATGCAAGATTGGTGAAGGTAAAGACTGGTGATATTGTTAAAAAGTTGCAGTGATATTATAGGTCGGATTGTTCAATAAAACCAATAAATCCCGTGACTACGCAAGCGTAACATCAATATACCTAATAATGCTACAGGCACAATAGACGATTCGAGTGCTACTAATTTGCTGAAAAATTTAAACAAGATGTTACCTAAGCGCTTATTTAACATTCTTAGTATACATTCATAATCATTACTATTATATAATAATATACCTAACGAGAAAATATAGATATAGAAGGACTCATGTAGAGTTGTAAAACAAACTATCTGGCTGACGCAACAACAATAATTAGTATCTTGCGATGTATCAGCAAATTCCAAGAAAAAATATACGTTGAACAAGTATAAGAAGCTTAATAAAAGCATCCTCTCGTCCCTCGGGCTATTTCTACCTCTTCTTTTTACATTTTTGCCGGGTTACAGGACTAGTCCGGCCGCTCGGACTAGTCCTGTGGCGTCACCCTTACACGGGTGAGGAGATAATGACCCACACATATACCATGACGAGAAATTATGCGATCTTTATACAGTGCTGAACAAAAGGAACCAATAGCAGAACTCAGGTTTTTAGTGTTATTTCATAGAATATCGATCGTTTCGAAATTGAGATCAAATAGATGGAATGGGTTAAAAAAGGATGAGTCAAAATTTAACAGTCTATTAAAACCTTGTCACCAAGACACCCGGACTATACGAACTTATTTACTCATTGCTCCGGTAGATTTTTAAAAGTTTTAGTCTGTAGATAATCATCATCATCATCGTCGTCATTATCAGCCTTTAATTAGGTACCCAATTTTGGAAAAAGGGAAAGAGAATGACATAAGCAAATGGAGGTTGCTTATGTCATTCTCTTTCCCTCGCCAATTGCATACAATTGGTGAATGTATAGGTCTTAATGCAGTTTTTTGTATACCTAGTCCTTGTGATTAAGGTGTAATTTCGCTTCTCACGGCCCTGCGGCCTGAGCCGGCCATCCTTCCACAATGGTCGACAATGCCCATAGAGCCCGTCGGATCCGAGTCATCGATGCCGCAGCGCGATTGTGTTGACGCAACGTATTTGCTCGCCTGACGTGTGTTGAAATGTATTCTATGTAGTTTGCGGTGAGCCTGCGTGTTATAGCTAGAGATCAGCAAATGTTAGAGTTTAGGTTTTATCGATTTTCAAGTCAATTAAGATATAAAATAATTATTTTTCACAAAACATTGTAAAACCGCCTTCCATCGTGTACAAAATTCGAATATTTCGCTCGAATTGTTTACATTATTGTTGATTTTTCAAAAACGGCTCAGCCGATTTCTGTAAAATTTAAATGGGACCACCTCGGGAGTATATACTCTTTCGAACTAAAAAATAATTTTACGATGGCTAAATTGTCGATGAACATACACAAAAAAAAATATACAGACGAACATAGAACCTCCTCCTTTTTGGAAGTCGGTTAATTAGCAAGCAGCGGCGGTAATATCATTGACAGCTGGCTAACGAATTGCAAAAAACAGATGTGAGTACCACTTATTTTGGAAATTATCTAAAATATGTTCACATGTAGTCCACTGTAATATAATGTGTTCCTACCTGTTTTTATTTTTGTATCAGATTTTGACAGAGGTACGTATTATAATATTATGACGAAAATAAATACACAATGACGCAGGTATTTGTGCGTTACGTTTTTCAGACGTTATTATTGTTATGCAAATGAATCATAAAAATATATTGTATCTCAAAGTTCTTGACACGTTTCCGATCGTGTTTGCGTGCGGCACACAGCCATCTCGGCGAAGCCAAATATTGGCGGCTTAGGACAAACATCAGCCAAATATTTGGCGAGACTAAGCACAGTTTGTTTTTGATCATTATGCGCAGTCATTGACTTGGGAAGTTTGCAGATATTTGATCCAAGCTCGAGGGGAGATTTCCGATATTGTATTTGAACATTCCGTAATATCCTTCCAGATGAGAAAACATATCATCAGACTCTATAAAAAAATGTTTACGAGTATATTTCGTACGCTGTCACTTGCGTTCTTTACGACTTTGTCTTAATGAATTTACTGTCAAAATTACAGTCTTAACAGTACATTATAGTATTGCGTTACGGTAGGTCTTCGCAATGCAGTCCTTTTTTGGCCAACGCACCAAATAAAGACGTGGTTCGCGGCCCGAGTCAATGTCAGCTTAGCCGGCCGATCCATTGCCACTGGCCACTGCCCTGGTGCATCGTACATTGACCCAATAACCAATTAAAAATAAATCACTTCAATAAAGTAGCTTACAACTCGAAACTGGCACAATACATTAACCGCGTGGTGCCAAAGAAAAAAAACACAAAGTAGCGGTTTTGGCGCCAATGGCAAAAAGACAAGTGAGATGGCGCCAACCGTACAGTTTTTTTGTCGTCAGGAATTTCGATTAGTATTGCGAGGCGGACAGCTTTTAATTTTTTATCCATGTTTTGCAATATTTTGTAGCTTTTTACCTGTTTGCCATGCTAATGTGTAATATCCTGAGGTAATCTCTGATGACATGTTGATATCTGTCACCTTAGCGAATTTTGCAATCATTAAAAGTAGTAAAAAAATAGAGTCCATTGCCTCTTAGTTGCCGCTATTATAAATCATTCGACTTTCGTGCGCGGCTTTAAGTTGAATGTTTTTTTATATATTATGTTTGCGTTAATTTACGCATATTATGTATGCATTAAAAAAACAAACTTATCTCAAATCCAGTGTTTCTCAGAAGTAGCACGTTTCACTTGTCATTTTTAGTGATTTAACTTTTTCATAAGGATTGTAATAATAACGATTAAGTGATTCCTTTGCTTCAATCTCTTATATGTCTTGACAGTTATATTCGTCTTCCAGAACTGTTTAAATGTAATTTAGTAATTGATTACGGTAAACCACAAAACAATAAAATCTTTTTATCACATCAGTCGAGCAAAATATTTTTTTACTATAATGAAATTAACCATTCGTTTCCTAGATGCCGTCTACCAAAAAGTCTCTTACGTTAATGATAATTAAGTACGTTACATTTAAAATACATTTCCCATGTACTTAAGGAAGCTGATGGCCAGCAAAGAACATTCTACCTACGGCCCATAATATACTGGAGAAATTCAGAGTAAATAGTAAATGCACCGCTTGTGGCCTCTATCCCGTTTCAGGCCATTTCATGTCAAAATTATTATATAAATAGATTATAGACAGAGTTGCACTTTAAATATGTTTCTGTGTGCATGTCAAACTTTAAAAATTTCTTTAAAAATATAAAAAAACATCAAATTTAAATTCATCAGTGACTAAAATGACTCTTAGATGTTCAAAACCGGTGCATCTACCCTAGCTCAGTTGTTTGAAATTGTGGGTCGCGAGTTCAAATTCCATCAACGGCGAGAGTCGCGGGCTTCCCAAAGGAGCCTTTCACACGGAGAGTGTCGCCACGCTGCGCCATTATCATTATCCTATTGAGGACATTGAGGACACGAGATTGGAAGATGACGGCCGCCATCCGTGACCGATCTCCTCAGGAACACCCCATTACGATACTTACCTACTCTTGTACACTCTGGACTGAGTACAGACCGTCATAATAATAAGTATAGGACGAATCATACAAGTCGGCGAATGTGAAGTTAGCTTATTGACTGATTCAGCATATACAATACGACGGATATATTATTTTGTATTACGAAATTATCTACTCCCTTAAGAAGACGCTGCATTTTGCACACATAGATCTTAACTAACGCAGAAAGCAGATTTTTACTAAAATTTAAATTACTATGTGTATAATTTTAATTTTTATAAAAATTGGTTAACGTCACTAACTTTTACTATACCAATCGTCGAGAAAAAAATGAGCAGTTTAAAATAATTATTGACCTTCGACGAAATTCAAACTTTTACTATCAAATTGGTCTTAATGATAAGTACCTACTGTTAGGCATAGAAATACTTATAATTAAGTTAAATTTTATTAACTACTACGAAATACAATAAATGTTTTCTGGACAAAAAAGCTATTGAATCATTCAAATACTTCAGATCTATTTCTAGAGAGATATTCCAAATCCTCCAGCCCACTTAATTATATTTAGTAGGAACATTAATATAGAGATATGACAAGCTACACTAGCCAGTGAAGACACTCTAGCTGTTTAGTTCTGCCTGAACGGTGGATTCATATTGCAAACGAGTGTAAAGAATCTTATCACAGTCAATTTATCATGCCAGTTTCCTCATTCGTATCGAATTTTTCAATTTTTGTTGGCTAATTTTGCGAAAACATCGTTCTTTATTCTCTCAACTTTCAACCGCTAAATGTTTTGGGCTTCAACAATTTCTTTGTATCGATTGACTTCAGTTCGTTTGAGTGAACTTTTCGTTGTTATATTTATGAAACTGTTTCACAGTTTTTAAGGTTCGGTAATTAAAGTAACTCGAAAGCTTGTACTGTACTGTACTGTATCAGCCTTTGAATAGTCCACTGCAGGACGTAGGTCTATTCACGAAGGGTGATTGGGCCATATCCACCACGTTAGCCCAGTGGGAGTTGATGGATTCACATATGCAATCGAATTTCTTCTACGGACATATGCAGGTTGCCTCACGATGTTTTCCTTCACCGAAAAGCCAGTGGTGTGAAATTCCGTACATAAATTCCAAAGAACTCATTGGTACGGGACCGGGATTTGAAACCACGACCTCACGATTGTAAGGCGGGTGTCACTACCTCTAGGCCACCACCGCTTTTCACTCGAAAGCTTAGAGTAATAAAATAGTTATATGCTTGGCAGTAATAAAACTCCATGCGTCCATCTACGAGTAGCTAAATAACGCTCACCTAACACTCTGTACACGCGGAAAATCACGCACCACTTATAAGTACCAAAAAGTAAAAGTTAAATTTGCAAAAAACATGTTAGATATCATAACAAAAAATATGAATTAGTCATACTAATAACGGACAAATCCTTTTCACAATGAGGCTCGACTCGCACTTGACCAGTTGTTAGAATGGCGTCCATCAACGTCTTTCATTTATTTTCGTCAATAGCGGAGAGATGGTGCGATAACAGCTTGTCAGACTTATTTATTCCGCCAGTTGTCAGAGTCAGGAACCTTCTCGCCAGATTGTGGATACAACGGTTTTCTCTTTGTCCTTTGTGTTTATTGAATTGTTGCCAAATTGAAGAGACAGATTGAATTTTCCAATCTTTTACGGGTGTTTGAACTGGTTCGGTAAATTAAAGTCAAGGGTGTCTGAGATTCTACCTATAGGTGATTTAAAATGTTGGGTTCAAAATTGGTGAATGTTTGAGTTGTATACTTAATTCTTGCCTTTGTTTTTCAGTCCATTTCATGAATCTATGTCAATCCATCTTTATTGAATGCTTGTCACAGATTATGGTACATATTTGTATTTTTTGACCGCGACGAACCACCGGAGGAGGTATACAATTCGACGCGTATATATTTTTTTTATGTATAACCACGCATAACTTTTTTCATAGTAGTCCGATTTCAATAATTCTTTTTTTGTTTGAAAAAAATTGGTCCCATTTAAATTTTATCGAAATTGGCTGAGCCATTTTTGATAAAATAACAATAATGTGAAAATGCTACATCGATCCGTGCATAATATTGGCGTTCTAGCGATGCGCCCCGGCTTCGCACAGGTGTATTATACATATAAACATTTCTCTTGAATTACTCTATTTATTAAAATAAACTGCATCAAAATCCGTCGTAGTTTCAAAGATATAAGCATATATGGGGACAGACAGCGGAAATCGATTTTGTTTTATACTATGTAATGATTCTGTACACGGGTGAAGTCCGTCATCTTATTTTTTGCAAAATATAATTATCATCGCCTCTGCTAGAATTTTCTTTAAGATCCAACATGGGTTGTAATTGTAGTTTTAGATACCTATTGTTTTCATTTCCAAACTTTATGCAACAGATTAACAGATTACACCCGATTGGTGTAAGAAATAGCATGTATTTAGCAGAGTTTTAGACATTAATTGATGTTAGTGAAGCCTACGATCTGACGGAATTTAAATTGATTTAATCTTTAATATCGTATTCATGTTATAACTGTCAAGCTCAGCGCAGTGTTTACTTTTTGCATTCGCTGCTAAAGGAAAAGTAATTAAGTAGCTAGGTTATGTACGCTCGACGAGTTACATAACCTGGCGGCGCTCAGTGCGGTATGCAGATCAATTGGACAAGTTCATGTATAGGTATTACTCCGGGGTGGTGTAATTGCAGCGAGGTCGGCGACCCCGCACGCGTGCGCCCGCGCACCTCGCGGTATGCTCTTTTTGCGATGATGCTACATTTACAAGAGCTCGCCTCAACGACCAGCGTTCAGCTGTTTGCAGTCTGCGTCTAGCCTTCAATAGAGAAAGTTTCGCTTATAACTTAGTCTACTACATTAACTCAATTCAAGCTTATAAACCTTTAATTTTTTAAGTCTGAGTGAGTGTCCAAATTGATAGCGAAGTTCCCATGTTGGCACTGTTTATGTACCTACCTACAATGGGCTCTTTCTAAATAGTTGCAGTGATGTTGTATTAATGTGCTTGTTTCATTGTTGCAGGTCCAGAAGCGACATGACGTCGCCGAGACGCTTGCTGGCGCTGATGACGACACTTAGCTACATAGCGTTCACACGCGGGGGTACGTAGCTGCTCTACCTTTCAATTCTTACATCCTTTGAATATGTTCTACTTTATTTCTTGCTGCTGTAGAATACCTGTGAAATAGGCATGTTTATTGGGTATAAAAACATTACTATAATTAGTTATATTTAAAAAAAATATTGGACACGTATGTTTTCTTTTGTCAATAAAACAACAAATGGTAAAGATGAACCATGTCTGGGAGTGGGAGTTGTAACGTCACATCTCTCACAAAAGTCTGTACATTGTATGACATCCGTGATGTCACGTGGAACTAACAGGCTATAAATTCATTAATTTTTGTTCAATTGACAAAATAAAACAAACTATCTAATATTTTTTAATGATCTGACTGACGGACTACGAGTAATTATATTTTTCTAATCATTGCCCTGTGAATGTTATCCATCCTTTGAATATGTTTTACTTTATTTCTTGCTGTTGAGAAATTGCCCTTGACCCTCAGTATGGTTTTATAAATACACTTTACAAATTCTCCGTGTAGAACTTTAAAGTATGCCTTAAGAAACCTAAGCACATTTTGTACATAGACTTGGAAAATTTCTTAGGTACAATGTTAATGAACACCAATTAAAAGTTACCGCGCCAGGAATTTAGCGCTTGAAATTACTTCAAAGCTTAGAACGTAAATAAATTTAAACTTTTATTGGTAAATTCAACTCACGTCAAAATGTGTTAACACGATCATAAAATAAATTACGTGGTAATTAACATGTTTTCACGTTTTAAAGTGAGCTGTAAAGTTTTTTGTTTGTTGTACAAAAACCAGACACCTGTGCTTTGATAATAATTATTGTGTGTTGATATTTCTGAGTATTCTATGACTCACTGATGAGTTCCGAAGGCCAACTCTATTAGGCTATGACGTGACTAGTCAAGAGCAGCTTCAGACGCATTTAGCAAAACCTTCTAATCGTGTGATCAATAAAAACTTTAGCGGCAAGTCGCAAGATCAAAAGACACGACATACTAACTTACCTCATTTGCCAAATAACTTAGCCGATTTCTATCTTTGAAATATGTGGCGCGAAAAAGCAATGTATAGGAAGCAAGCTGGCTCGTTTCATAACTTCAATTGAAATTGGGATGTATAAATATAAATTTCCTTAATCCGGTTGAGGAAACTCGTCCGAAATTAACTTGTAAGATTTACAGACGAACGATAAACGTGAAACGTGAATTCAGAAAGTATTATTTTCCAGAAGGCTTTTTAGAAAAAGTGCGATAATAAGGCAGTAAAGAACGTAACGCATTATTAACCCGGTTTCTATAGGCAGTACTTCGCAACTGACTGTTATGCTCGAGTTGAAAAAGCTCCGCTCAAAAAGTGCTGCACAAATACGATACTAAAACGTTATGGCCTTAACCTCTGCATTTATGTGATGTTAACACAAAACAGATATTCGTACGATATATTTTTGACTTCCAACTAAGCTTTAGAAGCTTTAGATTAAAAAAAATCAGAAAATTTAAAATTCATTTATTGACTCATTAAAACAAATAACATTTAATGACAATGAGCTTCAGAACTCCAAACTAAGCATAGCTTGTATTTCGGAGAGATTGATATATTTACCTACGTCTTTCGCGAATATTTATTTGGGGCTTGTGTATTTCGGTTACTTTATTATGAACTTAGACTTACATTAGTCCATACATGATCCAATTAGTTTTTCCGTAGTTGATTAGGTATAGGCCGACTCATTCAAGTCGGTGTATGTGAAGTTAGCTACAAGCTGCGCAATATCTTACTGAAGCTGTTCTAGCTAACTTCACATTCACTGACTTGTATGATTCGGCCTATAAGTTGTCGTAGTTTAGTTGCATAGAAAGAGCAAAAGTGATTGCGTGTCTCATCACTCACTATGCGTTTCATGACACCGTGTGAAATTCAGGCGGCGAATTGAGCGTACTTAGTTGCGGTTACATACTTTGCTTAGCGGTCGGGAAGGCATCGTAAATCCTAACCGGGGTGAGCTTGGTCTGAATGGTTTGGTAGGTATTGTAGGTTAGTAAGTAGTAGTGGTCAGCTCGTGAGTGAGCTATGCGAGCCGTGCTAGACGAGCCGCGGCGGCGCGGGGCGGGACCCGGCGAACGGCATTCCGCGCATGACTCACGGGCCGCCTTGTGGTACTCTACTGCCTTCGAACTATCTATTCTTATTTTTTTTATTTGTTTTGGGAGTGATTAATTCTGCACTGATGCTTCGCAGTATTTTGTGTAGGTATGTCTCGATGTCAGTGCTGAGCATAGTACCAATAGGTGATGATCAAAATGCAAATTTCTAATAATTACCGACGGCGATTTAATATTTTTTGGCTGTACCAGCCTTTTTTTTAATAGTCCACTGCAGGACGTAGGCCTACCCACGTAGGGGTGATTTTTTGGCTATTTTAAAAGAAATCAATGTTTTTGTACATTAATATTTACACATGTTAGCTATTAGTCTAGTTGATTCATCTTGAAAAACAACTTTTTTGTAATACTATATGTTTTAATTTCATATCAGAGTTATTGTTAATACATTACATACGAAAACTCTAAAAGTTTGACAGATGTCAACTTATTTTGATTTCAACAAACTTTATCGCATATTGTTGACGTTATTAATTCATACGTGTTATAAATAATGTAATAATTATTTTTCGCAAAAGCAAAAAAGCGAACTATCGCTCAAATTGATGTATGTACATATACATTTTTTTTTATTATTGTTGATTTATCAAAAACGGCTCAGCTGATTTCGATAAACCATCTTAGGAAGATGGGACCACTTAAGGAGTATACTCTTTTGAACTAAAAAATATTTTTTTGGTTTGGTTCACAATTGGCGAAAATATCGATGAACATACATAATAAATACATACAGACGAACATAGAACCTCCTCCTTCTTGGAAATCGGTTAAAAATAGCTTTATTTGTTGTTGGCGTCGATACTATAATGTTATTTCTTGCCAAAATTATAAACATTATGAAGCTGGGCCAGAATTCACGAGTAGATTATTCGCGGCGTCCGAGGCAGTTACATACCACTCGGCGGTCGCGGAGCTTGTAATGACCGCGCACATCTTGCTATCTCTCCGAGGAATGCCTTATCGATACGTATACCGGCACGGCCGCCGCGATGTAGACCAGAATGTAGACCAAAGTAGACCAGAATGTAGACCAGCCTGCTAGATACAGCACTCTCACTTCTGCTGCCAATACCATGAAGTTGGACTCTATCTTATTATTCTTATATCCTAAGGGACTAATCGACTGAAATGAAGAGTTAAATAAATACCCCATTATCCAAATTATTTAATTGGGATTAGTGGGCGTAATTAGTTGCTTAGTGTATATATGAATAATGTGTTCAAATCGCCGAAGTATACAGACAACATCTGTCAATTTTAACCGTCACTTTTGCAATCAATACATCTATTGTATCACAAGTATCTGTTGGTTTTAGTTGAGATATGGTATTCAGTAGGATTATGAAATAGAATTATTGGTCTAAAGCTTCGGTTTCACCGAAAAACGATGCTCAAATTAGTTGAAAACATGTTTGCAGTAACTCCAACATGTGGGTGCATGGGTCGTTGACGTTTTTTGGCCGTTACCAAAAAAGAGAGAAATGTGTATGAAATGAGTTTAAAAATATGAAAATCACCCTTTTAGCGATCCGTATAATTAACTAGCTCTATTTATTATCAATCAATAGTATAAGAATAGTTAATAATGTACTGTATAACTATTAGTGTAACGATTGTGGCTCTTTATGACTTTTGTCGATTGAGAAATCAAGTGACGCCTTTAGTCAAAGGTTTTAGCCTTTTTAAGCCTTACTTGGTAGGTACGTGATAGAATGAAAAATATCTTAGGACGCTGTTGACGTATTTTTAATGATTCGTTTAATTAGACAGACAATTAATAATTAAAAGCTATAAAGACTAGAATTAATAATAATAATTCACGAATAAATCTCTTAGATTCCTGATAACACTGACACTAAGTCAAACCTATCTAGGATTTATTATCTAGTATTAGTAGTTTTTACCCGCGGCCTCTTCTACAAAAATTTACCTTCTACTTTATTTTTTTCTGAATAAAACGTACCATTATAACACAGGGATTTCGCATGATGGCGACACGAGCAGCCCTGTTCCTACCCTTATCGGACTCAGACCGCCACGGTATATTACCTATCAGAAGACCACGAGACATGGAATTTGCTCCACCGATAAGAGCCTTGCTCTTAAATTATGATGACGAAAAAGTATCCTATGACGCTTTCTGATCCTTAAAGTATATTCATGTAAAAATCCAGTTGATCCGTCCGTCAGTTGCTGCCTGAAAGAGTAACAAACAAACCACTAAACCAACACACACACTTACTTTTAGATTTATAACAAAGTAAGGATGATGATACAGATAACAGAGATCGTAGATAACCTAGAGATCGCCCAGGCATGTGTCATTGTTTCCATCTCTAACCTGTGATTAAAATAATGTCTCCAGCATAAAAACTTATGTACTTACGGAACAATGAAAATGTTATAACTAGAACGCTCACGATTTCTACAGTACAAAGGAAAAAGTACCTACGCACTTAGGAACATAGAAACCTATCCGATACAAAATATAGTCAAAGAAAAATACACCAAACGAAAGGTCAAAGTCCACGTTCAGGTTGTTACATTTATTACTTTGATGTACTTCTTTCACACGTAACGAAGTGAAATATTATGGATGTATGAGTACCTACGCGAGTGAACGCCTACACATCACTGAAAGCCTGGAAAAATTGCCTAACATCGGTGTACTGGGTAGATACTAAAGTACTTAGCAATTTTAGGTGTCTGAAAGAAAAAGCGTTTTCCCGAAACATTGCTTTCATAAAACACTTTGCGTCGAGTTTCCCGTCAAAGGCAAAAGAACGCGTTTGGTTTCAAAGAGCTTTTTGCTGACTTTGGTGCGTCCCGCCTGAGCCAATAAATGTAGCTCGATCGGGACAAAAACTGCTATGGGACCGTGCTGGGTAATAAATAATAAAAAATATATATAGGGGTGTGAAAAATAGATGTTGGCTGAAAACTTCATACAAATCAGTTCGGAGAGTTTGGTAACAAAGACCGTGACATGAGAATTTTATATATTAGAGAGAAGAGATAAAGAAAAGCGTTTAGTTTGTTTATGTTTCGGGAAGCTTTCGAAACGTTTCTACTTGAAAAATTCTTTCATTATTCAACCAGTACTTATAACAGTATTTAGATTGAATTCGCTACTAATTAATCAATCGGATTATTAAATTACTTCCTCGTACCTAATAATTTCAGTATTTATTATAATTTAACATATTGCAATACGTAATCGAACTGTGTTAGCACAATATAAAATAAAATAATTATAGTTTGCTGTCAGTGAAAATTTGTTTTTTTCTTAGAAAAAAGCGCAAATGGCAAATTAGCGACAAATAGGTATGAATCCAATACGGAGTGTAGTAACAAGGGCGCGCCTCTATCGATCGCCCGTGACATGCCGTGTCTATCCCTAGCCGGGACTCTCCAGACCTGCCGGGTGAGCTACACTGCTCCTTCTGTTCCATTATCTCCTATAAGCTAGCTGTCAGAGCAGCGATGATGCGCGAACGTGGAGATTCTATCGTTAGAGACGGTTGCTATGATTTTCCCTGACCCCGGTGAACCACGAACAAAGAATACGTAAATAGAAGTAGAGCTGGAAAAGTTCGTAAAATCGGGTTTTCTTTGATTATTCATGTAGTACTTAACTAGACCAAACACCCTTCGTGGGTAGGCCTACGTCCTGCAGTGGACTATTAAAAAGGCTGGTACAGTACAGTACAGTACCTAACTAGAACAGGACTTTTTAAAAAGGTTGTACTATGCCGAGTTGAGCTAATTCAGACCGTCATTAAGAATAACTTTTACTGTACTGTACTGCCCTACATTAAAAAAACTAAATCTTCTTTATCATGTCGATTCAGAGTTGCAATTATGTCTGAGGCAGATATATTTTTTTATCGAATTCCGGATTGGCTCCAAAGTAAATATAGGTTCATAATGATGCTCTGAATTAGCCCAATTTGGTTTATATAGTACACTGCACATGTACCTTAGGTAAGTACTAGCATTGGTAACTGGGCTTACCCTGAGACGTACTCGTATTATTGCTTAGTACTAGCGCTACTTAAAGAGTGTAGCAAGAACGTAAGCTTATTTAATACTAGTTTTTACCCGCGGCTTCGCCCGCATATGCAATATATCATTATAATTTATAGCCTATGTGTTATTCTGATATGTAAGCTATATTATTGCAAAGTTTCATCTCAATCCGTTCAGTAGTTTTTGCGTGAAAGAGTAACAAACATCCATACATCCATCCATCCATCCCCACAAATTTTCGCGTTTATAATATTACTAGTTTTTACCCGCGGCTTCGCCCGCATACGCAATATATCATTATAATTTATAGTCTATGTGTTATTCTGATATATAAGCTATATTATTGCAAAGTTTCATCTCAATCCGTTCAGTAGTTTTTGCGTGAAAGAGTAACAAACATCCATACATCCATCCATCCATCCATCCATCCATCCATCCTCACAAACTTTCACGTTTATAATATTAGTAGGATAGTAGGATATTATGGAACAAAAATATAGCCGTGGTGGTCAAGAGGTAGTGACACCCGCCTTGCAATCGTGAGGTCGTGGGTTCAAATCCCCGGTCCCATACCAATGAGTTCTTTGGAATTTATGTACGGAATTTCACCCGCACTGGGCCAGCGTGGTGGATATTAAAAAGGCTGGTACAGAACAAAAAATGTTCAGTATGATACGCAAGTAGAATGACTTAGTAAAGATTTCATCGTACCGATAAGACTTTCTTTCCCAATATGATAGGAGAAAATGTTGGTAGCCAGAGTACCGCCGGATCAGTATTCTGCTGTGACGCGTGTTGAGTAACGGACGGTTATTATTATGGTAATGCGATGCGATGTAAACTTACTTTTCTTTTCATTCACACACGCGGAGGTAATAGCGTAAACTATACACATAGAGGGTTACTAAAAAATGGTGCACTTGCTTGTACGTGATTTAGACTTTGAAAATGAGTTTCAGTTTTGTATCGGGCAGATGATTTTTTCTCGAGTTGCTAGTTGACCCAATAGTACAAGTTGTTCATAATTATCCTTTTACATTATCCTTAGAACATTCTTTGTGAATAACCCAGACTAATACAACATACCTAAAATAAACTAAATGCATTGTCGTTAAGTCTTCATCATTATTGTGAGCCGTAGGACGTCCGCATGCTAGACATAAGCCTTCCCTATGGTTATCTAATAAATCCTGTTGGAAGCGACCTGCATCCAGCGCGTTCCTGCGGTTTTAATAATAACGTCGGTCTACCTGCTCGGATTATGGAAAGGGCTATGCTCGGAGTCTCGCTGCGAAATCGAATCAGGATTGAGGAGATTTGCAAACGAACCAAAGTTACCGACATAGCCCAGCGGATTAGTAAGTTGAAATGGCAATAGGCAGGGCTCATAGATCGGAGAACTAATGGCCGATGGGGCAGTAAAGTTCTCGAAGTGCCCTAAAGTACCTACAACAAACAATTTAAAAATGTTTTATCCATCTTAAAATTTCACTTTGCTTTAGCCATGGGGATAAACCGATATACATCACTTCACATAATTAGCTTTACGTTTTATCTGTATATTTTTCATTAACTTTACCCACCATAACGTGTGAGCAAATATTTTTGTAATTTTTGGGTAAAATTCTCCGCAGAGAAAAAAATGCCTCACTCTATTTGTCATTCAGCAAAAAGGATGCTTTATATTCTGACTATTTAGAAAAAAACACGCCTGAAAGGGTGGAATGGGGGATGAAATGAAAAATGGACGGTGTATTTCCATTTTCACAGAGAGAAATTGAAAACAAACAAGTGAGGAGGCGTGCGGGCGGACACAATGTACGACGCGGCCCATAGCACACTGGTTTTGTTTTATGCAATATTTTTGTTTTAGACTAGTATTTCGGATATCTCTAGACTACTTTTTAGGGTTCCGTACCTCAAAAGGAAAAAACGGCACCCTTATAGGATCACTTTTTTGTCCGTCTGTTCGTCTTTTCGTCTGTCCGTATGTCGAGACCTTTTATATCAGGAACGCGTAAAGTTAAGGAGTTGAAATTTAAACCATAAACGTATGTCTATGGTCTCTTACAGTCAATAAAATAGAAATTCTCGAAGAAGCATTGTCTCAGAGTACACATGTAGGAATAAATCTAAAAACTGTGCAGTTATACTTAAAACGCAAAAAGATAAGGCATAAATACAAAAAATATAGGCCCAAAATTCATAGTGAGTAAATCATATCATGCGGGGTATCATATGAAAGAGCTTTATTGGCACGTGCTAAAACAGGTTAACAATGTGTAATTTTTGATGTATGACAAGAAAAGTAAAAAGAAAACTTTTTTGATGATTACTTATTTATCCGATAGAGATTTTAACATTACATTACAACATTTCGTGAAATTTCCAGGATTTGTACGGAACCCTCGGAGCTTGACTCGAACTTGCCCGGTTTTTTTATTTGAAGTGGCAAGCCAGCTTGAAAACTATTGCTCTATTTGAGCAATCACGTGACCAGTCCCTTTAGACATTATCACGTCGAAATTTGGGAAAGTTTAAAAGGTACAATTATTATCCTTCTCACTTTAGCCTAGAATATTATTATAGCTATATTAAGTAAATTTGTATAGGCTGGTGGGCTCTAGCGTCAGAGTTTCGCCAACCGAAGACGCCTGATATTTCTAAACAGTTAAACTAATCTTAGTTATTTGACGAATCATCCGAGCCACGGTAGACCTCAGTTATAAGCAGCCATTTTTTTTTGGAGTCTTATTATTCCCTCGAATTTGAATGTTATCTTGTTAGTCACTAAAACACTTATAATATACAACTATAATTATATTATATTAGGCTACGCCACTTATGAACACGACGTCATAAAAGGTATCGTTTTTGAATCCCTCGTGGCAATTTTCATTAGTAGCGTAGATAGTCCATCAAAGGAAATTAGTGAAGAAAGTTGTGTCTAAATTGTAATTAGGTTAAAAGGTTACATGTTATTATCATGTGCCGATCTTCTTTACACGTCTACAAAAAATTTCATTAAGATAAGGGACGTACTCGAATCTAGTGTAGTGGGACGTGTCGGCCTCGAGATTGATGTATCGATAGACGATATAAATTTGTATCGATCATCGACATGAAAAATGCCATCTCATTTTCTATATCATGTCTGAAACCTACGGAGTTATTAATAGTGAAACTAGCGCCATAATTTTCTCACCGATCTTCGACATACATATTTTATAAATAATAAATTTTATCAATATTGAAACGTTTTAAAATTTATAAAAGGATTAAAAAGTTGTGTATTTTTTGTTATTGCAATAATAAATATTTAATATGAACATGGGTGTATCATTCAATATCGATACGTCAAAAGGTTAAAACTGAAGGAACAATAGGTATGATGACTGGGTAATAAAAAACATTATTATAATTAGTCCGTTAGAAAGATTATTAAACAATATTGAACACGTATTTTTTCTTTTGTCAATCAAACAATAAATCACAAAGATAAATCTTGTCAAAGTTTGGGAGTGGGGGCTTGTGACGTCACTAGTGTGACGTAGTCTGTACATTTGTAGCGCACTCGACTCACGCGGAATTTTAACGGGCTTTATCTTCGTCAATTATTGTTTAATTGACAAAAGAAAAAATAAGTGTCTAATTTTTTTAAAAATTCAATTGACGTACTTTTTATTTTTTCTTATCTCGTCATCTAGCCTATTTTGGTTTGTATTATGGAATAGAATGTAATTTATGATGATTGCATCATTCGTTTGAGTTGAGTTAGCCAAAGGTCTTCTAGTTATTCATTTCACTGTTTGAGTGATAAATCACAAAATTCATCAGTTTGAATTAAAACAGTAGTGTCACTGATCCAAGCGCCATTTATAAGCTTCAAATTCCAGCTACAGACAGTCAGTACAGTCGCATTCTTTCCAATGTAACTTACTTAACAAAAGGCATAGACCCTGGAGTATGTTGGTTACTTAGAGTATTTATAAGTAGATAATATTTATTTTCTAAGGTTGGTTATTAGTTTAAAGATTTAAAAAAAGTTCTAGCTAATCATAGTGAGAGTAACAATGAACAATTATTACACTCTACAGTATAAACCTGTTTTGATGCTACCTCTTGAGAGTCATGGAATGTTTTCATTCTTTATGATATCGATATCGTTGATCATAACGTCGCCTTTGATATTATTTCGGCCAAAGTTACAAGGACGACATCTCGTCACGTCGTGAACTTTCTTGGGATGTCATTCGGGATATTGTTTTCTCGTAAATAATGCCTTGCAATCAAAATATGTAATGAACTTCCGAAAACTCCATTAGCCATTTTCATTTTCATTTTCATGTCAGTCAAGACGGAGATTATTAAGATCTACCGTTCCTTTTAATAATTTCATGGTTTAATGTTGGCTGTACTGTCTCGGTCAATCATCATTTACTTATACAGGGTTATTTCTAATCAATTGGCATCCTTTTAGGGGCTTATTCTGTACATCAAAACTAACAACTTTAGTTCTACGACTTTTGTCAAACTCAAATAAAAAAATTGGTGTCCCATAGAAAAATATCGTTACCGCGACCAAATGTATGGAACAGCTGATTTTCATTTCGAGTTTTGACAAAAGTCGCAGAACAAAAGTTGTTAGTTTTGATGTATAGGATAAGCCCCTAAAAGGATGCTAATTGATTAGAAATTACCCTGTATAGGCTACAGATAGAGCGTTACAACTACACACAGACTTTTTAGATAATAAGAGACCAATCTGACTTACCTACGAATTTTCAATCAGGTCACGATCTAATGCAAGTTTAACATTTCAGGTCACGATCTGATGCAAGTTTAACATTTTTTACCCATCCCAAAAAGTGCACAACTCCGCTAAAGATGTTTTCACTTCAACAAACCAAACTATACGATGAATCATCTTTTTAGCCTTTTGCCTAAAATATAGTTCTGTTTTCGGTTATGATTTTAGTGTATTTCAAGCCAATACTTGTGTTACGTGCATTTGCAGCTTTTGTACGTATAAAACTTGCGAAATAGTCATACATTATTATGTTATGCCTACTTACTTTAAGTACAATAATAATTATGAAGGAGTTTATTGTTCGGAGATATAAATCACTCTTCGTGATCAGTAGATCTTCGTCCTGCAGTGGAATATTTATAAGGCCTAGTACATATAATTTTTAAAGTCAATTTGAAACGCCTAATATATCGTAAAAAGTATACTTACTTATTCTGAACAAGTGTAGCTTCACACTACTAAGCACCGACCACTCTCGTTTAATTACCATACATTTTTATAACAAATAGCTCATACGACAGCATTACCGCCATGATATTTAGCGCATAACCTAGATAGCCGTCAAACGCAAACTTACTCATAATAAAAAACCATATTTGTAGACCAAACCCATCTTGTTTATAATTAACCTCTCGGGCAGAGAGAGCATAAAAAGAAACGAGCTCAGGACGGTCCCCGAGAGGTTTTGTCAAAGACTATTTGTTTACATTTTTATGAAGCTTGAGATACATAATTCATTTTCAGGCCTTCTTCATGCATATTCTGCTGAAAGGCCTCGGCTCTAGCGACTCTACCTCTAATTACACGGGTGCTTCTTAGACTAGGTCGTCTGGTAGAGGGTTATTAACGAACTAGCTTTGCTCTACTTTGTGGGCGTGCGGGTAAGTTACTCGTATCTAGAGTGGACTGAAAATACTTTTAGGTCCACGGAAAAATATTATGATATTAAATGTATCACTAGTTTGTGTAACTATATCTACTATTAAACTATCTACATCGTTAAGTAAAAGTAAATGATACATCGTTAAGTTCAGAGTGTCGTATTGAATTTAGTAGGTATTGTTCACATTTATTTATAATCATTTTTTGCAAAAAATAGCATGACCGACTTCACCCGTGTACAGAATTTGCGAATATTTCGCACAGATCGATGTACCATTTTTCACATTATTGTTGATTTATCAAAAATGGCTCAGACGATTTCGATAAAATTTAAATGAAACCAATTTCGAAGTATATAATAAATAAAAAAAATCGGACTACTATGAAAAAAGTTAAGCGTGGTTAATATTTAAAAAAATATTCACGTCGAATTGAGTACTTCCTCCGGTTGGTTCGTCGGTCAAAAATATCAAAATATAAAAAGCATACGCTTATTATATTTTTAGAAAAAATACTTTAACTGATTTTTGTGTTTGTAGAGATTAGTTTATTATAATTGAGTGACTATTCTATATTTTTAATGTGATTGTATGGTCGGGTAAGAAATATAATCCAAATATCTACTAAATAAATATTTAAAAAAACTTTAAAACTACTATTATGCCATCTATTACGAGAACAGTACACTTTTTATTACATTTATTCTTACCATCAGATTAATTTAAAAAAAAAAAAGTCTATATGAAATTGTAAGACAATATCCAACAGTCTCGTTTCGGCTATTGAGGCTACATCTCGCCCTAGATATCGTAGTTCTCCGCCCGCCCTCGACACTCGAAGGGCGCGGTCGTGTACTCTACAAATACCTAAAACAGGCACGACCCGCCCGACCGGTCCCACTAGACCTTTTGCTAGTAAATTAACATCAAGAACTAAAAGTTGCATTTATACTACGTATTGCTAAGTACAGTTTGTCGCCCTTCGACCGGAAGCGAGGTCGCGGTTACTAGCACTAGGTACTCTACGTACGAGTGAGTGAACTAGATCTCAGTGTCAATACTACAGGAACTACTTTACATTTATATGTTCCTAGTATTTTAAAGCATCTTGTGATTAGTTGTCATTTCTGAACATTTTAACTGAACGGTTTAATTATCTATGGAATGTTTTTAGAATTCGAAGTAGTTACTCTATAACGCTCATATATAGGGTAGTTTGACTAGGTCATGGGATTGGTGACCGCTGGTGTCATTTATTACTGATCGCTGTTGTGGCTCGGGTGATGGGACAAATTGTTATATGGGATTAGTCATGTCAGAAACTTTTAGGCGTCTTAAAACTATGGAAACTACGACTAGCCACAAACCAATACGAACTTACTCAGGTAACTTCGACTCTAAATGTTAATATTTATTCAAATTTAAGATATATTTATTAATGTGATTTATTAACTTTTGGTTTAATTTTAATCACATTTTATATCCCATTAGGTACCTACTAGATGATAATTTTGTTAGTTAAGTAAATATTTACATATTTATTTAAATTACATTCCATTCCTACCAAAATTAAAAGATTCCTAATGGTTGAAAAAAAATAAAGATCTACAGGTATGGCGTAAAATTTGCACAAAATCATAACAAAAATAATTAAAATCCTACACGGAACCACGCCCGAATAAAAGAAAGAAAAGAAACACCAGACAGAACTAAATTGTCACACGTGTGCGTTTCGTGTACATTTGCACCACTACAAACACTAGGCGTTTACGTTTCCATGAACGTATACACGTAACAAAACGAGAATTCGATCACTGTATCAAATATATGTAAAGCACGCCAGAGTTATGTTAATATCACGGTAGTGACGTCACCAGTTGTTATGTATCTATCTATTGTTATCTCTGTCGTGCTATAATTGTTTAAGTAGGTATTTTCGTCACACGCGCCGTACAAAATTTGCCTTCTTGGGTGTTAAATAGATAAGCACTCGTAAATTACACATATTTCTGCAATATATTTTATTAGCGACCTGCCCCGGCTTTGCACAGGTGTATTATACATATATAAACCATGGTCTCGAGTCACTGAATCTATTAAAAAAATCGTATCAAAATCTGATGCGTAGATTTATAGATATAGGCATACAAATTATTACTCTAGACTACGCGACTAATCGCGCACTAAAATTACGAGATAAATAAACACCTCCTCATCCCGACGTTTTGGCTGAGTTGCATCGACCGTGGTCACGGGTAGACTCCTACCTCTCTACTCTACTACTACTCTACTCTCCTACTTCTGTCTACCCGTGACCACGGTCGATGCAACTCGGCCGAAACGTCGGGATGAGGAGGTATTTATTTTATCTCGTAATTTTAGTGCGCGATTAGTCCCGTAGTGTATAATAATAATGTGTTCAAATCGCGAAAGTTTAAAACAACAAAAGCATACATACATAGGGACAGACAGACAGGGAAGTAACTTTGTTTTATACTATGTAGAGATTACGTATATCTATTACGATTCAATTACTTATTATACAGAGTTATCTGCATAACCAGTACTAAGTCAGAAAGGGGTGATTTAGAACATAATTATGAACAACTTTTACTATGAGGCTAACCCAAAATTCGAGAAAAAAATCAGCTGTTCCATACAAAATTGCAACTCGAAAGCGACAAAATGTATATAACAGCTGATTTTTCTTATTGCATTTAAGCCGATTCCCACACCAGAAATATTACGAAAAAAAGAATCATCAAAATTAGTTCATAATTGGCGGAGTAATGGTGAAACATAAATTTAGTCGGATTATGAACCTCCTTTTTGGAGTTGGTTAAAATTAGGTTTACTTGTCATAGTTACAGTACGAGATTGATCCTCTCGGGTGTTAAATAGATAAGTACCAGTATAGTTTCTGCCAACAGTATTAAAGTTAATGTCCTTATCGAATGTTTCGGAAAGCAAGATGTGTCAATATTTGCATTACACTGGCGATTGTTACGTCAGAGCAAACGCAGCTGCTGTGACGCCATCGGGAAAGATATGAAACTTGAAACTTTTACTTGTTTATCCGGCTTTGATTTTACACTACCAAAAGCCAGAAAACCTCCAAAAGTGTATCTATGTATAGACCGACAGAATCGTAGTGGTGCTTATTTTTGACCGACGAACCACCGGAGGAGGTATATATATATTTTTTATGTATAACCACGCATAACTTTTTTCGTAGTTGTCCGATTTCAATAACTTTTTTTTATTGTAAAGAATATACTTTGAAATTGGTCCATTTAAATTTTATCGAAATCGGCTCTGCTATTTTTGATAAATCAACAATAATGTGAAAAACATCTATCCGTGCGTAATATTACTAACGACCCGCCCCGGCTTCGCACAAGTGTATGATACATGTAAACATTCCTCTTGAATTACTCTATCTATTCAAAAAACTGCATCAAAATCCATTGCGTAGTTTTAAAGATATAAGCATACATGTGGACAGACAGCGGGAAGCGACTTTGTTTTATACTATGTAATGATTCTGTACGGGTGAAGTCGGTCATGCTATTTTTTGCAAAAAATAATATATTAAATAAATTATATTATTAATAATTTTGCAGTACATATATTTTCAATGTTAACCTCGGTTTTTATTTAATTTTTACGTCATAAAAGACATGAAAATATTACTTCTAGCAAAAGTCTTACAGTAAAAATAATACTTGGTTAGTTACGTTACGTTATATCAATAGAAAATCAGAAATTTCAAATCAGCCCCGAAATTTCATCCAAGCCACCTAAAACCTTGTGCTGTATTTTCCTAATACTGCGTTCACTTGTTCGAAAACTGATAATGCTGAGTCCATCGATAATTCATTTTATTTCGTTTATTTCTCAACATAGATACAATTGTGTATACTTGTGAATGTCCAACAAATTACATTAAAAATTAAGTTAATTGAAATAAAGCTAAATTGGTTGAAATACTGTATAGAGTCTTTAAATCTGGCAGCTATACCCAAGTCATCAAATATGGCTCTATATCAGACACTTAGATTAATAGGTAAGCTCGACAAACATCGTCAAAATCACTTACTCATGCCAGGCACGCACATTCCAACCGCTCCTAAATCGCTCCAATCACCATGACAATCCGTGGAAAATTAAAAACGCGGAAAAATGTCCGGAAACACGACATGAAAGGAACACAAAGCGCGGGTATTCTTCCTCATTCGGCGCGCCGCGTAAATAATCGTGGAGGATAATGGCTCGGGGCGGGCGGAGGGCGCGGGGTAAAAGGGTTGTTTCATGATGTGTTTTTCAGTCTGTAACTCCGTGTTTTATTACAGGGAATTACTTTAAAATTGTGATTTAGTAGAGAGTTAAATGACAAATAAAAACAACAAAGTTAACTTCCTTATATGTGGGTGGTACAAATGAATCTATATTTCAATTTGTAACTCCATATTTTGTTTGAGGGATTTACTTTGAAATTATGGATTACTGGAGAGATAATTGAATGATAAAGAAAGGGGTTAAGTTCCTTATTCGTGGGTGGTGCAACTCATAATTAACAATCAACAACAATCAATTGTGTATAACTAAAAACTGAATATTACAGTTATACACTTTAATATCCAGTTTTAGTAACAAGTTGGTACTTAGTTTACTTAGTTATTTACTTTTTTTAAAGGGGCAATTGCCTTTATAACTACAAAAAAAGTAAAATACTAATGACCTACATTAAAACTATATACTTACTACTTCATGAAAAGCATTTGGATCATCCGCAGAGCCTTGTCTAAAGATAACCTAACTGCTCAAGCCTACCTAGACTTGGCCAGGTAGGCTTGAGCAGTTAGGTAGCGTTATTTACATAACTAGGTAGGTACCTAGTTAAACCTAAACTGTCATTTAAATTAAGAAGAATTTTCTTCTAAAGTAATCTATTATTATTACAACATAGTTTGTTATCTGACTATTTAAAAAATAATTGTAGAAAACTTCAGAAAATTCAGCAGGTACGATGCTCCAATACATGGCAGCGCTACATACGACTGCTCTAATACAATCCAAGCGATCTACCGAACCACAGTTTATTAAATGGATTATATCTTTAACAGTGTTATTTGTTTGCTCCAGGTCCCCTGGGCCCGCTGCCAAACATCACCAGCTCCGACGTAGGACACAAAGAAGGTAATTCATTTCACTTTTTGTTTTGCTCAATTGGATCCACTAGACCGGATAAATTCACTCTGCTAGATCGATGGGCCGATTTATATAGTGAAATAGAGCCGGGAACAAAATGAGGTTACAATTTGATTTTGGGACGCTCGTGTCGGGATACGATTTTGTTGAATTTTGGTGTTAGTGGCGGCATTTGATGGCAATTTGGTTGTAGAGCAATTTTCAGCTAAGAATTTTTACTATCCTTTTTTGACATATTCAAATATAATATCAAAACAAAAAGTAATATATTATATGTACATCTAAGTCAAGGTCTTATAATTGTAATATAGTGAATAACACAACTCAATCAACAACACTATTTTACTACGTTCCATTAAAAGTATTCTGCCGTAGAGCCAAATGACTTCACATTCTTGAAGGCAAAATTTACTTTTACTTTAATTGGTAATTTAATTTATGACATGTAGGACATTTTTTTACATTCAATAAAAAAAACATGGTTCTTACCGGTGGCGATTTCCACGCTTCATGGTTTTCTTATATTTTTTTTTATTGTAAGTCTAATATTTCCATTTTGCGTTTTCCAGGAAGCTGTGCACTGGGTGACGTGGTGTACATGCCCGGCGACGAGTTCCCCGGATCGAGCCCGTGCGAGCGCTGCACGTGCACGGCGGGCGGCGTGCAGTGCACGCAGCAGAAGTGCGAACCGCGGCCCGGCTGCAAGGCGCTGCACCGGCCCGACCACTGCTGCCCCACCTACCAGTGCGGTAAGTGATGACCCTGGTGCGGCGCGGCATATCGTGGCACATAGTATAGCAGATTTTTGTCAGAGTTTTTACACAGTTCCAAAAATTTGGTAATTATAAAACTGGTAGTCTGGTATCTACGGTATTAGTGGACTGATTAGCATGTCTCTTTTTTTAATTTGAAAAAAAAACACGAATTTTATTTACTCAGACGTTTTGCAACTTTTTATTATTTTATACTACGGGACTAATCTCGCACTAAAACTACGAGATAAATAAATACCTCCTCATCCCGACGTTTCATGTTTGATGTTGGGGGTACCACCTGTTCTACATTCCAGTCTACCCGTGACCACGGTCGATGGAACTCGGCCGAAACGTCGGGATGAGGAGGTATTTATTTATCTCGTAGTTTTAGTGCGCGATTAGTCCCGTAGTATAAAATAATAATGTGTTCAAATTACGAAAGTTTAAAAACAACGTTTTGCAACTTTGATAAAATTATAAGAACACATAAAAATCATGAAGTAAAAAACTACCTATTGTCGAGCGTGCGAGCGAGAGCGTGGAACAGGCGATAGACGATCGGCCTGAGCGTTCGGATTGTTTCAGTCGTACATTCAATAGGGTTTTTTTTATGACGTTATCACGTAAAATGATCATCTGTAAACCGACTTTACAGATAACCAATTTTTATTAAATGATAAAAATATGTAAATAACCCACTGTATTTAACAGAATCAGAAGAATCAGAATCATTTATTGACGTATCGAGTTTAATACTATAACTAAGAATACTTAATCTGTATAGTAATACATAGTACCGCCAACAATAGGTCTCGTCGTTCAACTAAGCAAATACATAACTGGTGGCAATATTGTGTTCCAGAATGTGAGCAAGAGGGGCGTGTGTACGGCAATGGCGAGAAGCTAGTGGACCCGCACGACCCGTGCCGCGTGTGCTACTGCCAGGGCGGCGAGGTGGTGTGCCGCCGCATCGCGTGCTTCGTGCGCGACGACTGCACGCCGCGCCTCGTGCCCGGCCGCTGCTGCCCCGAGTACGATAACTGCCCCATCAGAGGTAAACAATCACACCCGTGCCGCGTGGGCTGCTGCCAGGGCGGCGAGGTGGTGTGCCGCCGAATCGCGTGCTTTATGCGCGACGACTGCACGCTGCGCCTCGTGCCCGGCCGCTGCTGCCCCGAGTACGACAACTGCCCCATCAGAGGTAAACAATCACACCCGTGCCGCGTGTCCTGCTGCCAGGGCGGTGAGGTGGTGTGCCGCCGCATCGCGAGCTTCGTGCGCGACGACTGCACGCCGCGCCTCGTGCCCGGCCGCTGCTGCCCCGAGTACGACAACTGCCCCATCAGAGGTAAACAATCACACCCGTGCCGCGTGTGCTGCTCCCAGGGCGGCGAGGTGGTGTGCCGCCGAATCGCGTGCTTCGTGCGCGACGACTGCACACCGCGCCTCGTGCCCGGCCGCTGATGCCCCGAGTACGACAACTGCCCCATCAGAGGTAAACAATCACACCCGTGCCGCGTGTGCTGCTGCCAGGGCGGCGAGGTGGTGTGCCGCCGCATCGCGTGCTTCGTGCGCGACGGCTGCACGCCGCGCCTCGTGCCCGGCCGCTGCTGCCCCGAGTACGACAACTGGGGCTACCCCATCAGAGATAACCTAAAATCTTAACATTAGACTACCATAGGCGAAACTATGAGGGTCGGGAAAAGGATATAGATTGTCCTTACTCACCCTAGACACTTCTTTGCCCGCCCTAGAAAACTTAAAAGTCCATACATTCTATTTTTCTGGTAGGCTAAAGTTGGCAGCTGTCCATTAAAGAAAATATGTTATGCTACGGCAATGCTATATGCTATAAACGCAATGCATAGATAAACCAAAGCAGATTTATCAGATAATAAAATCAGGCTGGCCACCTATGTGCACTTGGCTCTCCTGAGAGATTCGGGTGAATTTGGATGGTCAGATTATACTAGTTTTATCAAATATTTCAAGATGATGCGGCGCATCTTCCACAGGATCAGTGAAGGCAAGAAAGAGATTATACCAAAATTAGACACCACTCAAGGTGCGGGATGATAATATTTTTTTCATAGGAGTATTTTTGCTCTTCGAAATCTGAGTGCAAAAGCCGTTTTTATCAGCTATTTAGAGGGTAAAGTAAAACTGAATTTAGAACATCGTGTGCACTAAGTTTGTGAATTCGAAACCTATTTACTTCTACCCTCATGGTACCGAATTTACCATACCACAGCCTTTTTTAATTTGCCTTGCGAACGCCATTTTTGTTCACGTCATATTGTTAAAACCATATTTCACGTCATATTGTTAGGTACATTGAAAATAAGAACCTCGAAATCAAATGAAAAACTTAAAATTTGTGATTCTAGCCACGCGGACGTTTATTTGACGCCAACAGAACTGATTGAAACTGTGCAAACGAGCTTTTTCCTTCAACAATCACGCGATAAGTATTTGAAACAGTGCGTAGATATGTAGACGACTTTAGTTATTTGCTCGCTGAGGTGGGATGAAAAGTTACGTGTTGCACTCGAGTGCAAAGATTTTTCACCTTGTGCCTTGTCATTTGATTCCTTCGTTGACGCTCAGGATCCTAATTTTTTAATCACGAGCGCACCGAGTGATTCAAAAATTTTAGAATCCATCATCAAAATTGAGCACGCGGTTAAAAAAACTTTGCACACATGTATAACTATTTTTTTAGCTTTTGCCAGCGACTTCGTGAGATATTATAATTTTTGTGGATTTGGAAATGGATTTTTTTATCTTTTTGGGATAAATGGCTCTTTACAACTTTTGAATTATACCCACGCCAAAAATCAAGTTTATCCGTAGCTCTGTCCCTACGTACCTAACAGTTAGCCAAGACATGTATGTGACTTGATACATTTTGTTGACTAAATGAAACAAAAAAATATAGGTAGATATATGAATTAATGAACTACTCTAAGTATCAATGTAATGTCTCCAATAGAAAAAATGTATATCAGGTATGTTTTAAACGATTTATTGTTTTTATTTTTCAGGTGTAACTTCTCTGCCTGGCATGACACCAGCACCTAGTCCCGCACCTGTCAAACCAGAGATTGTGCCAGCTCCGTCGAAAGAAAATGAGCCAAAATTTACCATTAAAGAGATCACGCCTGTCTCAGAGATCCCCATCATGACCGATGTCAAGATCAAAGAGATTCTTCCTTCGCCGAGCAACGAAGTCGTCGACTACTCTTCATCTAAATCACCTTTAATTACACGAGAGGCCACGTCGGAAAAAACTTCAAACCTTGAACAGACTAAGCTCGAAGTTGACAGTCCTTCCGTGGTAGAAATTCACTCTACTGAAACAGTATCGCAAGATGTGAAACCGACAGATGACAGTAAAACAGATGACGCTCTTCCTTCGAGGATAAGTTTATCGACGCCAGATTCTATTAACAGTGAAATATATCCGTCAAACGCACCAATTGTAGCTACCATGGGTGTAGCACCTACCATTGAAAATGCACCAGCGCCAGTGGCAATTGTGACTAAGGCTCCAGTAATGGAAGACGAAGACCCGTCATTGTTTATTGAACATAATCCAGCGTTTCCTCCACTACCTGATGATTTGTCAGAGCTTAGCAGCCATGGAGATGAGCTCATTCCAGAACCTTCAGTAGACACCGATCACATTCCCATAGATAATGCTCCCACTCCTGAGGTAATCATTGCTAGTGTGACTCCTTCAGCTGAGGCAGAGACTAAAGAATTGGAGACATCTAAGACCACGGTAAAATATTTCCCAGATACTTCTGTCACTACTACCGAAAAAACCCCAGAGGTTACTACTGAGACAAGTACTGTTAAGTTAGAAGTGACAAGTACTGTTGCACCTGTTGCAAAAGAAAATCCCACAGTTAAATTAAGGTCCGCTATACCTACGGAAACACTCAGTGCTTCATCTGAGGAAGCACGCACAAATCAGGAGGAAAGTACGACGAAAATAGAACCACTATTGATCGCGACTTCAACCACGACAGCTGCGCCCGCCACGACGTCGACGACTACAACTCCCACAGCCGTGTCTACTACAACAGAGGCCAAGGAACTAGAATCTGCAGTAGTTTCAACGACTTCAGTGAATGAACCTTTGTCTACATCGATTGTTATTCCAGAAAATCCAAAGAGCATAGAAGATATATCTATAGAAGTACCCAAAAAAATTGAAGAAAATATTACGGAAGAGCCTAAACCTCCTAAAAAGTTGGACTCATCGACTGAAGAACCACCGATGCCAAAAGCATCGGAAGAGTATACAACGGATGAACCAGAGGTACTAATAGAAAAAGCGAGCTTCTTTTCCACGACTGTTCTTCCAGATTTAGACACCACCGTCAAGCCGACAGAGTCTTCTACCTCGCAACCGAGCTCTACCGCCTCACAAGAGCAGACCACTAATTCAATAGCAAAGTCGAATGTGGCTACAGAAGTAACATCACAAACTGAACTCAGTTCACTACCCATAGAAACCAGTGATCCAAATCCGCACGAAGCTTCAGAAAACGTGTCGAAAGAGGCAGATACATCTAGCGCCGATCCACTCATTACTACCGACAAATTTTCGTCTCCAAGCTCTGAAGTAATCACAGTTTCTAAAAGTAACGAAGACGGCGCCATCGATAATGTTGAAACGACAGAATTTATCCTCACGTCATTCGGCTCCTCAGAGACCGCCACGGACGCCGCTGAGGTGGAACTCATTAAAATCGCTGGAGACTCCGACAAAAGCGCCGCCATCATCAATCATTCCGACGGAAACAAGAACGCTCTAACAGATCTGATGAATCTAGTGCGCGACGTTGCCTCCATGAGCGAGCACACCGAGGTGCCCGTCACCGCGTATCCCTTCGCCTTCACAACAGCCGACTCCGAAGAGCTGATCCCGGTCAATGCTGGCTACAAGAGCAAAAACAGCAACTTCAATCAGAACTCCATCACGGAGGTTCCATCATTCAAGAGCAAAAGTGGGCCTCCGGCCAGCAAGCAGAGGATTGTCGAGATAGAGGACGACGAGGACGGCAGCATCACCGACTCGCCGCCGCCGAACGACAAGGTGGAGCCCACCACGCGCCGCCCCATCATCGACAACGTCTCCGACTTCATGCCGGAGGTCGCCACTGAGAAGAAGGATATAGAGATCATCCCTCCTCAGCCCTACGTGCCGACGTTCATCAGGCGGCCCACTAAGGTGGTCCTACTAGAGAAGTCGCCGGAGGAGACGCCCACGCCGGCCGGCCCGGCGACGACTGGCGCCGGAGAGGCGGCCACCGGCGCCGGCGCCGGGCCCGCCACCGCCGCGCCGCAGTGAGACTCGCCTCGCGCATACGATGGAACCTCAACTATCAGCATTTTCTAGTAAATAAGTTTCGTTCTTGAAACTGTAAGTTAACGTAGAGACTATTAGGTTAACGATCGTCCGACTTCGTCGAGCGTCCCCGTCGACCGCGTCCGCCGCGGACCGCCTCCGCGACCGGAACATTATTATTTTTATCCAAGCCGGTCATATCCGCCGCGTATTAGCTGGACAAATTATTTATAATTAGAGTTTAGGGAGCGAGGACGCGCCACGCGTCGATTGCGATGTGTCAAATTATGAAGCGAAGTTAGTCTGTAGCCCTTCGTGTTAGCGGATAAGTTATTTATTTGTTTAGTGAGAGTTGGAGAGTAGAGTGATCGATAAGTAAGCAACCAAGCTAGTCAACAAGTGACAGCGGGGCCCCGCGGCCCCGCGACGACGCCACGTTGCCATTCCCGCTAGCTGCTAGTATATACCTACGTGACGACTCCGCGGCGGCCGACGCCGGCCCGGCGCGCCCGGCGGCTGCCCGGCGGCTGCCCGGCCCAGGCCCGGCGCAGCCTCTAGCCTCTAGCTGTACCTAGTTCCTCCGCAGCTCGAACAAACGCGCGACAATCGGTATCGCGCTACATTTGGTACAAATGATTTGATATACATTTTGTCTACCTTATGAGATATTTAGACGTAGATTAGATTATTGAATGTGATCGCACTACTTTTGTTATTGCACTTAGTGGCGGTGTATTACGATGGACATTCGGAATGTGTGGGAAGGCTCAAGCGTAGATAGTAAGAAAAATATGTATTTATTAACATTGGTAAACCACGGTGGTTTCGGACACCTCATGCGCTTTGCAATTGAAATGTTGTTGGAAATTTATTTTAGTTCTACTAATGAAACATATTATTATGCCTTTAGTGCAGATATTTGCTCGAACGATGATAAAAGCAGTTTTGTGATGTTTCTGGAGTTCTGATCCCTGTGTGGTGTCCGGGGCGGCTGGTAGAGTTCAGTCGGCGAGTGTCGCAGCCGGTTCAGTTGACTCGTAGGTGCGGCTTCTTGCCCCGGAAGACGGCTTCTTTTCCCGGGCAATAAGCGCATGTGCTCACTGTATTATTTAATTTTATTGTTTTTTACAAATAAAAAACCTAGACTGATTGTTATGTTTTACTTATTATTTCCTTACCTCTAGTACAGATATACAATTATCTTGATGTATCCATGCTTACTAAAAATGAACTTTTGCCCATAGAGTCCATGACATACCGTAAGTAAGTATATTACTCTAGCATTAATTCAGCGTTAATTACTTTCATGTCTATTACCTATTTGAGAAGTTACGAGTAAGTGTACTTCTTAATGGGTATTGCGGCGTTTGGCCCCGCAAGCTGTTGGTCCCGCGGGGCGAATCGACCATGACTCTTTTTGAAGGCCCCCATTGGGCCCGCGGGGCGAAACGCCAATAACTATAAAAGAAGTGGTTGTTTGGGCCCACGTTGATAAAGATAAATTTCCCGCATCAGTATTACGCATTTCTTATGGTGCAGCCACGCATAAAATTACATGACATAAAATAAAAATCCGACTACAAAAAATCAACAGATATGCAACGCTATAAAAAGAATTGTTTGTTTGTTTAGTTTTTAATGTCCCATTGTTGGACAAAGGCTTCCTCTCGAGATTTCCAGTTTTGTCGGTCTTGTGTTGATTCCTGCCAATTTGGATCAAAGGTGTTCAGTTACAGACATGCCACAAGGGCGGTGTCGCCGCGGCGACCAGTGCTGCCGGTAGCGATTTAGACATTAAATCTAGATTATTCGAGTACTCTATGAATATTTAGTGGGAAAAAAAGGTTTTGACGGCAACCGTTCAATCTTAAAATGAAGATGAGAAAAATCCCTCGTACACGTTAGAAATTGGATCGTGTAATTTGTCACGACTAATGTCACAGTAACAGCTGTCCAAGTGACAGCTGTCAAACTTCAAAGTGATTTATCTCGGTTATTATTGATTCTAGACCATTAATGTCTTCACAAAAGTGATAGAACTCAACCAGATCTACATTTCAGATGACAGCTGTCAAACTTAAAAGTGATTTATCTCGGTTATTATCGATTCTAGACTACTGCTTTCTTCACAAAAGTAATAGAACTCGACTAAATCTACATTTCGGATGACAGCTGTCAAACTTAAAAGTAATTTATCTCGATAATTATCGATTCTAGACTACTGATGTCTTCACAAAAGTGACAAAGCTCAACAAGATCTACATTTAGGATGACAGCTGTCAAACTTAAAAGTGATTTATCTCGGTAATTATTGATTCTAGACTACTGCTCTCTTTACAAAAGTGATAGAACTCATCGAGATCTATATTTCGGATGACAGCTGTCAAACTTCAACGTGATATATCTCGGTTATTATCGATTCTAGACTACGGCTGTCTTCACAAAAGTGATAGAACTTGACGAGATCTACATTTCGGATGACAGCTGTCAAACTTAAAAGTGATTTATCTCGGTTATTATTGATTCAACAATTGATTCAATTGATTTAAATTTGACAATTGTCATCTGAAATGTAGATATCGTTGAGCTCTATCACTTTTGTGAAGACATCAATAGTCTAAAATTGACAGTTACAGAGATATACCTCTTTTGATTTTGACAGCTGTCATTTTTTATATGACAGGTAGCTGATGTTTTTAACTGACAGCTGTCATTTTATAATTTTTACAGCTATCAAAGCAAAGTTCATGCAAACGGATTACTTTTGCACACAGAGCTTTTGCAGATAATAAGTAAAAGTAAAAAAATATATTAAAAGGAACTGGAAAAAAGTATCCTCTACATCCTTTTCCTAGTTCTAAGCTATCTCTTTACCAATTTTCAGCCAAATCGGTTCAGCTGTTCTTAAGTTATAAATTGTGTAACTAATACGACTTTCTTTTATAAATATAGATAGAAGATAAATGATTTTCAAAAAATTTTGTGAGATATATATAGTGTGACAGATTTACCATAAAAATCTTTTTCTATCATGGCATCTGTGGGACACGGTTGGTAATCCCACAAACTTCTAAAGAGCCCCATGACAATTATATTTTTATTCTAGATAAAATTAAAAAGTATGTTGTAGATAAAAAGACATGGAATGGTTCATTTGTTTGCTTCAAATGAAATATTTATGTTTACAAAACACGTGAAACCAATTTGGCACATTAGTTTCATGTGATGATCATTCAATCATCAATTGCATCATTCAAACAAATGCATTTTTGTTCATACACTCCCATAGGACTCATAGAATGACGCCCTCAAAATAATGCAATTGTTTATTTTTTCCATTGACTACTTTTCTACATAAATGTACAGATAAAAAAGTGAATCGCGGGGCGAATCGCCCAAGACTCTTTTTGAAGGTCCCCATTCGCCCCGTATTATTTGGAGCGGGCCGAATGGGGACCTTCAAAAAGAGTCTTGGTCGATTGGCCCCGCGGGACCAACCGCTTGCGGGGCCAAACGACGCAGGACTCTTCTTAATAGTCCAAGATGATCAAAATAAATCTATACCAATATTTTAATGAGAAAAAATTTGATTGTTTCCTTGCATTGAATTGGCTCCGAAACTGCTGAACCGATTTGAAAAATTCTTTCACTGATGAGAAACTACACTATCCCCAGTGAACATAGGCTATATTATATTATCAAAAAAATTAGGGATCCTTATTACCCGATCAAAATGGGGGCGCAGCTAGTATAAAATAAATTCCTAAAAATGCAGGAAGCAGATTCATGTGTACATCAGAGGTTTTAAACTCTAATATATTTTAAAATAAAATCTAACTCATTTTTTGGCCTACTCTAATACATAACATTACAAATTTACACCGCGTAGGTACAGCTACTGCTCTCAATCCTAGCAAATTCTTTCTAAGGCTTTCTAATAATGTAACACCTAATATTCAAAGCCTGCATTAATTATGAACTCATAATGACGCAAGAGTTGCTATTAGCGAATACCTACCTTTAGCGCAGACCCCATGCGCCGGAGTAGCTGTGGTGTAATCTGTAGCAGAACTCCGTACACGGCGCCGACCAGGTTGGACAGAAGGTCACCTCTGGGTGACCATTTCGGGACGCTGGTGACCCAGATGCAATGCTAGACTGCCTATATACATAAACAAAATTATCTATAGTATTAGGCCCGTCTCTCAAATGCCTAGCTTTAAATGCTGCTTTTTCTGTAAATAAAAAAACAAATTTAAATTGTTACACGCCGAATCAAATTCGATCCCCACCCAGGGCAAATATTTATGTGATGAACATAAACTCTCTGAATCTGTGTCTGGGTGTTATTTAGTTACTATCTATAAAAGTACTTATGTATTTAAAAATAAGTATATGTAGTATATCAATCTCTGGCAGCCATATTACAAGCTTTGCTTAGTTTGGAGTCAAAAGGCTGTCTGTAAAATGTCCCAAAAAAATTTTTATATTATTATTGTTGTTTAAACTTTCGCGATTTGAACACATTATTATTATATACCTACTACGGGTCAGTCTACCCGTGACCACGGTCGATGCAACTCGGCCTTTCGGCCGAGTACAGAAATACAGAAAATTTGAAATATAGATTAGTCTCCGAGACTATATAATACCTAGGTTGTATAAGACAAAACTATGAATGACACAGTGACCAATTTAGGAATGAAAGACTTCTTGTACAATATGAAGATGAGAATGAGAATAATAAATGATCTTATAGGTGTAGTTTCTTCGTGTTACGGCGACATCAGATAAGTATCGTTTTGCAATTTAGAATAATAATAACTTTTCCTTTCATCTCGTGTCCATTAGTCTGCATTCCATTGCCTAGGCGTATTTTGATTGCGTTTTTTTATTGAAAAGGATATAGTTCTAAATTGGTCCCATTGAAATTTTATCGAAATCATCTGAGCCATTTTTGATAAATTAACAATACTGTGAAACAATACTGTGAACAATGTTACATCGATCCGTGCGAAATATTCGCAAATTCTGTACACGAGTGAAGTCAGTCATGCTATTTTTTGCAAAAAATTATCTTGTTATAACACCTAAATGGGTGTTTTTAAAACTACCGCCACAGGTTACATTGTTATACCGGACCAGCCCAGCGTAGGGTGTCTACCGACTAGGTGGACTGGCGATATAATAAAGATCGCAAGAACGCGCTGGATGCAGGCCGCTTCCGACCTGCCTCATTGGAAATTCGTATGAGTGGACTATATATATATATATAGTGAATATCCCTCGGTACTACACTACTACTACATAGAAAGCAATTGGATCATCCACAGACCCTTGAAGGTCTAAAGATAATCCAAGTGCTCAAGCCCACTGCCAGTTGGCAGCGTGCCCAGCATGCTGGCAGCATTGCCACGCTGAATGGCAATGCTTATACGTTGAGCCAAATAAACACCAGCATTTTGGTCACGCGTCGCGTCCACCAGACGCTCAGAAAGATTTTTGAAAACGAAATGAGCTCCCGGCCCCCACGGACCCAAAGTCTCAACTCCAAATGGCTCAAATATGTAACCACTACCGAGGTTAGCATATTTGCGCCGCTTGTGCTGCTCAGCCGAATTGGCCGCCGCTCCAGCCCTACTCTGAGTCTCAGGAAGATGTGACGGTGCCAAAGTATCCCTCGGTTGATGGATGGAATATTATTATTCAGGGTTATACCTGATCAATTAGCATCCTTTTAGGGACTTATTATGTACATCAAAACTAACAACTTTTGTCCTGTGATTTATGCCAAAACTAAAAAAAATTGGTGTTCCATAGTAAAATATCGTTCACCCGCGACCAAATGTATGGAACAGCTGATTTTTTTGAGTTTGACAAAAGTAGCAGAACAAAAGTTGTTAGTTTTGATCTTAGAGTATAGAGCGCTAGCACCGCACTAGACGCCCAGTGCGCGTCGTAGGCAGATGTAGTTTAGCTACTTATATATCTATGTTGGCAATTCCTAGGGATGGGCACGCGGGGAACGCAAACTCATTTTGTTGTCGATGGATGCAGGTTCAGCGCGGTACAAACAAGTACAATAATTATATTTCGTGCGGTAACATCTATAAGTATAAGTAGGTATTTATTTTAAGGGATTCATTAAGGAATTAAATAATACTTTTTTAAAATTTAATTTTACTCCATTCGATACCAACTAAAATCTTCAAAATCAATTTGCCATTGCAGACGTGATATCGTAACATTACATATTTATGTAGGTACTTTAAATTAACGCTATACCTAATACTTACGCATTAAAAATATTAGAAAGTATATGTACAAAACACTATAAAACTACCTATTTATAGTAAATTATTATAAGCTTCTAAGTGAACATGTTAACACATTCACTGTGTGAATGTCCATTCATTCAGCAGTGAATGTGTTAAAGTCACAAAAATCTGTTACAATATTGTGCAGTAGTTCTATCAAACATTATATCGACTACCGTTGGTCACGTCCCATCTCTAAATCACGCGGCGGGAGTGCGGTGCCTGTGGCGGTGCGCAGGCCGGCTTGCGCGCCTCTCACGTCACCTTCACCCCCGCGATCACGGATTAGTTTTTATAAAAATAAGTATAATAATCGACTTAGCGATGAAATGTGATACTGGATTTCAATTTTGTGTGTTTTCTAGTATTGTTTTTATAAGGTCTAACTGCACATTTCACCATTTTAATAAGTATTTTTGAAAAAAATCCCTCGAGAAACGCACTCTCCTATTACTCAGCTACGACTACAAGCGCTCGCGGCGGGAGCGTCGTTTTGTTCTCACCTGTGCCTACTGTTCCCACTTCGTTGTGCGCGCTCTATAGTTATTAATACTCTAAGGTTTTGATGAATAGAATAATCCCCTAAAAGGATGGTAATTGATTAGAAATAACCCTGAATAGTGGTAGCTGTTGACGTGGTATCTAGAGTTATTCTAACAAGAATGTCATCAAAACCTAATCGAAAGTAGCAAAGTATTCGTAGCTGTAAAGTGATTTACGATGGCGCATACACATGAAGTGATAATTGGCTTCACACACGGATCTCACTTTTTTCTCACTTACTCAAAAATACATATATCAAAATACTATGGAGTCAATATTTATCCACGTTTATTTATTGTCACTTCTGAAATCTATAATCTTTAACTCTTCTTTTTAGACATTCAGCTAGCTAAATTTTACCTAGTAAGTATTATGTTGGGATATTCTCTGAGAGTCTAACGTGCAAAGTTGTAACCTTCCAATGGTGGATTGTGGATCTTGGTGGATGACGTCAATAATCCAGCGTATTTATCAACGACCAAAGCTCTCTCATGTATTCTTCTGACTAGATAAGCAATTTTATTGCCAATCTGATAAAAGTGGTGTGTAGGTAAAACGTTTTGATATAAGAAAGGCTTCGACTACTGCTTGGTGATAAGTGATCGTGCTCTACGGTGTATAACTTCGACAGCATATAGTAAAGTTGTTTTTTTTTACATAGGTTAGGTAGCTATGTGTAATATTTTTTGTGATAACACGGACATTAGAGTTAACACAAGAAAATTTTGAGCGCAGGATAATGCTGTTACTTTCTGGTATGTCCCAAAATCAAGCTGAAAACTTCAACAAAATTACTAAAGAAATGTCCTCTATTACTGAACAATTCTCTCAAATAAAGTCCGCTACTGATTCACTTGCTAAGGAGCAAACTGCACTTAAACAAGAATTAAAAACGACAAAAGCGGAAATAAAGTCCGAAGTGGAACAAATTAAAAATGATTTAGATACCATAAGAGCTTCCACGTCCATTAATACTACATCTTCATCAAATTTGACCTACGACAGCATGGTCACCGAGTTAAATGAGCGCTCTATTCGCGAAAAAAATGTCATTATATGCGGTATAAAAGAAATCTCATCCAAAAACAGTGCAGAGAGAATCGAGCATGACGCGGCAGAAGTTAAAACAAATTATACTCTCGCTGACTTCTGATGCGCCCATTAAAACTTTCCGCTTAGGGAAGTTCGATGCTACCAAAACAAGACCCATCAAAGTATGCTTTTCTTCGGCGGACACAGCAAGAGTGATCTTGAAAAGTAGTAGCAAAATAACGAGTCAGTATCCCACCATTAAATGCTTTTCAGATCAAACCCCCCATCAGAAAAAGATCTTATTTTCTGTGAGGGATGAACTGAGAAGCAGAGTTGAGAATGGAGAACATGATCTTACGATAAAATACATTAAGGGCTGTCCAAAAATTGTCAAGTCATCTTCAAAAAACTAGCTCAAGTGCAAACAAATGATGATTTACCCAGCAGTTTACCTACAACAATTATCGATTTCAAAGATCCGGCTACAAAAGTCACTAAAGGCAATATTTCATACCAACTTACAGATACACATTCAAACTTGATGTACAATTCGAAGTCACTGAGATTTATTTATTTAAATGCTCGCAGTATGGTCAAACTGGGCAAACTCGACGAAATTAAATGCATAATCCATCAAATACCAAGCACCATACACGCAATAGTTATTTCAGAGACTTGGATAAAATCAGATTTAGAAGCGCAAAGCCTAGCGTTGCCCAATTACACTCATTATTACAATTATAGGACAAATCCAAGAGGAGGTGGAGTATCTATTTATGCTCATAATAGTATCAAACATAATCTTGTTGAAAACGTATGCGAAAACGACAACCACTACTTATGGATACATTTGAATAAATTTAGCTTGGACATCGGAGGAATCTATAAACCAAATCGAACCAATAATGACCACTTCCTCAGAATCTACACGGAACAGTTAGAAAAAAGAAAAAGAACATTGGTGTTTGGAGACTTTAATCACGACCTAATAAGAAATAGCAAACCAACTAGTGAGTACAAAAAAGCAATACGCGAGAGTGGTTATAATATTTTGAACAACATCGACCCTGCTTATTGCACTCGGCAGACGCATAATTCTCAAACCACCCTTGATCATATATGCTCCAACCTGACAAATGAAAGTTTCCATGTGCCGTGGTAAACTCCGCCATGTCTGATCACAAACACTTGTATTTGGAAGTACACAAGTATACACCTGAAAAATGCAAAAAGGTTAAATATGAAGCCTTTGACTACGACAAATTTTACAAAACTCTGGATTTAAATATTGCCTCGACTTATGACTACACGTATGAGAAACTAGAGTCAAGACTGATTGCAGCTGTAAATGATAGTAAAATATATAAATTTAAGATGCAGAACCCTCCTCGATCTGACTGGATCAACAAGGAAATTTTAAATTCTATTAACAACAGAAATCAACTTTGGAATACAAGTATGGAAATGAAAAAGACTAATACATACGACGAAGAAGAATTGACTGTAATTGACGAAAAATTATATAAGGCGCGAAAAGAAGTAAGAGACCAAATACAAGAAGCAAAAAAAAAGTATTATCATAAAGCTTTCAAAAATTGTCAGAAGAAACCTCGCAAAATGTGGGAGCTAATTAATTCCCTTAGTTTGAATAAAATTAAAACTCAGAGAGACATTCCTGTACAACTTGATACACAATCTGGCAGTTATAATCAAATTTCGGACATATGCGATTGTTTTAATGATTTTTTTGCAAATATTGGGTCTGTGTTAGCTGATCAAATACCCCAATCCTATCACAACATTGACACATACAACAATTTATACAGCACGCAAACTACACTTACAGAAATGCTCTCATTTGCACCTGCTACAATAGACGAAGTAAGTAAAATAATTGACAACCTTAATTCTAACATCAGTGCTGGTCTCGATGGTATATCTTGTAAAGCTCTCAAATCTGTAAAAAACTTAATAATCGAAAAATTAACTACATGCATTAATAATTGCTTAGAACAAGGTTATTTTCCCGAATCGCTAAAATTAGCTAGAGTAACCCCAATATTTAAATCTGGTAAAAAGAATGATCCTGGAAACTACCGTCCTATTTCGGTACTTCCGACCATATCAAAAATTTTTGAAAAAATTATATATAATCGTTTAGACCAACACTTAAGCTCACTTAACTTCTTTTACAAAAAGCAATACGGTTTTCGATCTCGCTCAAATACACTATCCGCATGTATTGATCTCGTGTCAAGAATAAAATCCAAAATAGATAAAAAACACATAGCACTTGGTATATTTATAGATTTAAAAAAAGCTTTCGACACTATTAGTCACAAATTGCTAATACATAAACTTTACAGCATCGGTTTCAAAGGATCAGCTCTTAAAATGCTACAGTCTTACCTCACAAACAGACACCAAGTAGTCAAAATCGGTGATGTGACCAGTAAACCAAAATCACTTACGTGTGGAGTCCCACAGGGATCCATATTGGGTCCATTGCTCTTCTTGATTTATATTAACAATATTAGTGAACTTAACTTATGCGGTGACATTACGCTATACGCAGATGATACTAGCCCATTTTACTTTGGTAATGATATTGCAACAGTAACTCAACAAGCTCAAGCTGATCTGGACACTTTGAATACTTGGTTTCTGCACAATTTGTTAACAATTAATGTTTCAAAAACAAATTACATGATATTTAGTGCCAGAAACAAAATAATCAAAAATCCACCATCTTTATTTATTAACAATGAATTGCTATCTAAAGTTGACTCAGAAAAATATCTCGGCCTCATTCTTGACTCTCATCTCACGTGGAAACCACACATAAATAAATTACAATCGAAACTATCTTCGTTACTCGGGGTTCTTCGTAGTAATGTTAGATGCTACCCTCAATTCGTTCGATATCTTATCTATAACTCTTTTGTCAAATCTCATATAATATATCTCATTGAAATATGGGGATCTGCTGCCAAAAGTAGCCTAGAAAAACTCCAAAGAACTCAAAATAAATTAATAAAATTACTCTTTTGCTTAAACTTTTTAACTCCTACGACAACAGTGTATAATAAAACCAAGTTAATGACGCTAAACCAACTATATATTTATAATACATGTATTCTGGTCAGGAAAATCTTAAAAAAAGAGTTACATTCCTCAATAAGATTTACTATTAAGTCACAGATCCGAACTAGATCTATGAGATACGCCAATAATATTTGTTTACTAAAAAATCCTAGAACAAATAACTATGGCCTTAAAAATTTTAGATACGAAGGGGCTCAACTATATAATAAACTACCTAAAGATTTAAAAGAAATTAAAACAATATCACTGTTCAAAAGAAGTCTTAAGCATTACATTCTTAATAAAATAAGCTAAAAAAATCTAAAATACAAACAAAAAAAAAGACTTCATAATAAAGAAAATATAGACAAAAAAAAGTGTAAGAGGTTAAATAAATAAGTAATCAGTTGTGCTACTAATGTGTTGTGTAATGAACTAATGTTCATTATCAACCGTAAAATGCCCACTGCTGGACATAGGCATCCTATATAGATTTCCGATAAGCCCGATTGGTAGCGACTGATGTCAAGTTAATTGTTTTTTTTTTAAATTTAATACATAATCACTATTCAGTCAAGTCAATAACTATGGTCAGATATACATACTCGTAGTTACGTAAATTGATTTTTAGTATTTTAACAGTAATCCAAATATAACATTATAATATTAGGTAAGTACTACTGATCTACATAAACTACTATAAAACTACTATAATTTAATCTTAATTTATAAGGTTAAGTTGGTAACATAATTATTCATAAAGAAATATAACCGACATTGGGATATAAACTCGCATTGCAATACGTAATGAAGCCCTTCGCCACTATCACACACACAACGCTCGCCAATACGTAAACAAATAGGTACTCTCGATCAGCGACCACGCCACCTACCCACTAATTTTATAATAATTGCCTACAGCTTCTAAATTTTAGAAAAAAAATATGTATAGAAAATATTACTCGTAAGAAATTGAATTAATTTGTAGAAGATATATAAATGTTTAACAAGATGTGTTCAAGCCAGGTAGGTAGATACTTTTAACTTGCACTATTGTTATTTAAATTTAGATAATTAGGTATAACTTATTTAGGGCTTGCGCAATGTATTCTTACTGAATACACCAACCATACATCATCAACAAACATTAAAACTAAGACGCAGTGACATTATTATCTATTACAAAAATAGTTTAGCCTAATAACAATAACGTAATAGTTTTGCAGAATAATAAAAACAATAACGTAATAGTTTTGTAGAATAATAAGTTGTGTTCACACCTGCTATTTAATTTAATCTAGTTTGTATTTTCTCTCATAAGTGAATTTTATGTAATTCTTTGAGAAAATAAATATCTTAAACCATAACACCTACATGGAACAATAGATCTGCTGACCCATTGCACCGGCGGCGCAGGCGCAACAACTAACCCCGGTGAACTCAGCAACACACTTTCAAACTGTTATTACCTGTTGCGTCGGTGCACATCTCACGTCGCGGCTATAAATTATATCTTCAATTTTACGCACCAATTGGAATACGTTACCATTTATCTTCCTGGCCCTCTGGGTTTGTGCAACTTATGAATATTCGCGAAAAGGCAGGCGCTAACATCCTGGTGCATCGCAACTTCTATCACATAACTGTATCCACTACAAAGGTGACGTCCACAATTGGTATATTATTCAGAGAAAAATCAAACCAAGATGATATATACATCATTTAAAAGCTTGTTTTATGGGCTTCCCAAAAATATTTAATTTAGATTTTTTCACCCCTCCAATTTTTTTAAAATGCGAAAAATAAATTGTATGAAAAATAACAATACAGCTTGTTATTTTTTCTAGTTAAGCAATAATATAGTGCTTCTATCGTTATTTTACTTGCATTCGTAGCTTATTCTTCCACATTCATCTCATAATTTGCTAAAATTAAAAATTATAACCTACCAGTGGGACCAGTAAGTAGGTTCAATGTGACAAAAAATACTTAAAATATGTGTCTAATTGGTAAAAATGCTTTTATTTAACAATTTGGAGGTTAATTAATCAGGGTTGCTAGAGATAAACTACCTATTAGGCCAAATATATTTATTTATCCTACTAAATTCTAAATTAATTTTTAAAAAATCGGTGGGCTTTTTTTTGTTTTTAACTGTTGTAATAGACTAAGAAAAATATGAACTTTCTCGAAATGTAACAAGTGTTGTGGTTAGAATTTTTGATTAATATTATACCAGCCTCCATACATTTTGTGGACATGTCCTTTTAACCCAGTTGTTACGGATATCCCTTTTTTCGGAGGATCGTTCTGATTTTTTGTATTCGGTCTAATTATAGGCTTACTATAGGAGGAAAAATAAAAAAAAAAATGTAGGTATTACGGAAAAGCTGGAAAATGGTGTTTGATATACGGAACGCTAGTAATATGTACTGCTATAAAGCAGATGTACCGTAAACATTAAAAATATATATTTTAGCTGTTTAGGTAGGTAATAAAATACAAATTACTCTATAAATAAAAAAAATGATTGTTTATTTTTTATAGGAACACCAATTACTTAGGTATGTAAGTATTAAGTACCTGAAAATAATTTACTCAGCTTGTGTGTGATAGGTTTCCAAGAAAACTTTTCGGTGTAACGAAACATTACATTTTACAAAAAATAATATATATCATTTTTATTGCACACAGCATTTTGCAACTGTTCCGTTCTATACTTGATTAGCAATGGAAAAGTACCATTTCTTGCCACGAATGAAAGTATGATATAAGCCAATGTTTTGGTCAGATCTATTTACGCCTTTCATGTAGGTAAGAATAGTTAAAAACTAGAAAACTTTCCCAACAGCAAAATAAATACATCCAAATTGATCAACCTCGGAGTATGACAACCTCGGATTCCGTAGAAGCATCGCTACATCTTCATTAGAATCTTACGGTACAGGTACAGCTTGAAAGCCAGGCAGGCCAGGAGGACATCAAAAAATTTTCAACAAACTTCACGCTATGAAGTACATAAATGAAGTATAGTACATAAAAGAAGAAGAATGAACGATAGTACATAAAATGAAGTACAGAACGGAACAGTTGCGATGTTATGTATGCCATAAAAATGCTGTTTTTTTGTGTAAAATGTAAAGTCTCTTTACACCCCAAAGTTTGTTTCGAAACCTATCACACACATGCTGAGTAAATTATTTTGAAGTACTTACTACATACCTACTTACGTAAAGTGGTGTTCCTAAAAAATGTAATAAATATTTTATTTATTTAAAGAGTAATTTGTATTTTGTTACCTGTTTAAACTTCTAAAAATATATTATAATTATATTTACGGTACAACTGCTATATAGCAGTACGTATTACTATCGTTTGATATACGGAACATCAAATTTATAGACAAATAAGTGACATAAATTGTTAGAGAATCAATAAACATATAAACTTATATTAAAGATAAAACTATAAATATTAATATATTTACAACAATTACCCAATATAAATACAATAAATATTATCTAATTACCTCGAAACACTCATGACAAATAAACACGATTTATCAACACTTATAAATTTTACACGTGCAACTCAAACTAGAATAAACCACGTCTATTCGACAAAGGGATCATCCAGCTATCACAAACAATAAACAAAGAAATTTGAAACTATCCACGTTTTGTTTAATATTTTTTATTGTTCATTGATCCGTATATCAAACGCTAGTAACAAGTGGGTTAATGGGGTGATAATTTTACTAGTCAACTACTGTTAGAAGGTAAAAACATTTAATTTTGAATAATTTTACAGTTCGATTCGGTAAAAAATTACATTGCATAGTGTATTTTATTCTCAATATTGCTGTATTTAGTGTACTCAAGCTAAATAAATTATACATGTACTTGTAGTGAAGTTTATATATTCTGAGACGAATTTGGTATTTGAACTCTAAGATTACGTACACATTATTTATGAAATATTTACTTTACAATATTGATTAGAAATTATGAAAGTACATAGGTACTCATCCTATGTGGGTCCGTCTCGCCATGACATTGCTCGCACAAAATGAAGTGTTACGTTCAAAAGTTAGTTTTATTTTAATTTATACTGTGTTTAGGTAAGTATGGTTGAGTTGTAACTTTATTTTTTTGAAATTTTAACGCAGTATAAGATATTTATTATTGGTGTTGATTGGTAAAAGCGGTGTCGCAGAAAGTGAAGTTTCATCTACATTTTACAATCGGGTTTTTACGTGTTTTTATTAAAATAACACACTGATGAGATAAACAATTACTCTAATTCTAGTTTAGAATCAGAATCAGGACATTTATTTGCACCAACAAGTCGTTTACATAAAAGGCTTCATTTGTAAAGTATATACATATATTTACAAATGCATGTAACATTTCCTTGTATACTTATCTGCAGCAGCCAAGTGACCCCGCCAGTCTAACGGTCTCAATCACCTTAGCATTTTGCCAGCAATCGTCCGTTGCGAAGAATCTTCGCCACAATCTCTCTGCAGCCAGCAGCAAGCAGTCTAATGACCAATTAGCAGCCATTCATATCGCGTCTACAACAGCTATAACAGTAATAGCATTGCCTCACGCGGCCGTGGCGGCGCTTGCGACAGACCGACCTCACCCTCTGCCCTGATGGTTCGTCTACATTTGTTATATGCGTCATATGGGTCATGCATCGCGTCCTATTCTTGACTTAGTTTAATCAAGTTAGACATCTCTGGAATCCTAATATTCTGCATCCCAAGCCATAATGGGTCACAAAAAGACCGAGTTTGGTTCCACTGTTATTCCAACTAGCTTCATATCAGTTGATGTAAGGATAATTCAGTTTTATAGACAACTAGCTGACCCGGCCACGCGTTGCTGTGGCTAAATAAATTAAAATTGCGACTATAATTTGAGATTTAAACTATTCTATCTCTCAAGTTGGATCGAACTGCACATGGTGTGCGAATTTTATTATAATCGGTTAAGTGGTTTAGGAGTCCATTGAGGACAAACATTGTGACACGAGATTTATATATATTAAGATAATTTGAGATTTAAACTATCCTATCTCTTAAGTTGGATCGAACTGCACATGGTGTGCGAATTTTATTATAATCGGTTAAGTGGTTTAGGAGTCCATTGAGGACAAACATTGTGACACGAGATTTATATATATTAAGAAGATGTGGCCAATCATGAAGGCGCCCTAGGAATTTCAAATATTGTTCTCTTTTTAAAATTAACTACAGTGAAAAGAACCAGCAACATTCTAAATTGCTATTAAATTTAGGCGGCGCCTTCATGATTTTTTTGAAAATGATTGATGAGAAAAAAGTTTTTTTTCTTTTGTTACCGGTTACGCATGCGGTTGAAAGGGATCGTGGGTTCAAATCCCTGTCCCGTACCAATGAGTTCTTTGGAATTTATGTACGGAATTTAACAGTCAAACGGCTGAGTCCAAAAATTCGATTGTAATTCATATTTATCATCGACTTGGCATTTTTTCTGTTTTAAAATATTGATTAACGACCTGCCCCGGCTTCGCACATGTGTATTATACATATAAAATTTTCTCTTAAATCACTCTATCTATTAAAAAAGAACTGCATCAAAATCCGTTTTAAGGACATACAGATAGCGGGAAGCGACTTTGTTTTATACTATGTAGTGATATTTATCAACCCCTGTCGAAATTCTATTAATTTCTAGGAATAAACAATCAGTGACAATAAATTCTTTCTCACCCATTCTGTCCCCAGTGCTTTAATTTTAGGATCAGTAAAACAAATTGAAGCTGCAAAATGTAACAAATGTAAACAAGAATTAAGCAGCTAATCTTGACTTGTCAAGCTGGTAACGCAACTGGAGAGTGAGCTTGGAGGAGCATTCTCTTTGGTAACCTGAAGTAGGTTCCTACCTACTACCTATACCTGATCTGTAACGAGCTTGTTATGGAACAATGGCGTAACCCGGGCACGCTGCGGGCGACATGAGCTGTCGCTTAATGATCGAGATAACTTTGAAGGAAATATAAACCAGAGTGCAGGTATATGTAGATTTTTTTATTTCTAAATAGGCTTGCACTTGACCACGTTCGAACAAATAGAGCGTAAGATAAATCCACATTATAATGATAATAATGATAACCTCTACTGATCTGATAAAAATCTCAAATATCCACTAGGTACAAACTGATTTTAAATTTCTTTTTCTTTCATTGTAAATATTTATTTAATAGGAGGATCAACAGCATCAATAACAAAATACATACATGTAACAAATACAGAGCGCTAATTACAGATCCTTACGTTTAGAACTAATTTAGTGACAATGTGGGAAAATAAACTTAAAAAACATAAATCGCACAACAAAACATAAAATAAACTTACGAAACGTGAATAGACTTACAAAGTATAAATTTTTATACTTAGTATTTTTATACCTAAAAATAAACTTACAAAACATAGAATAAACTCACGAAATATAAATATAATTACAAACACAAAGTGATATGCTATATAATTTTGAAAATGAGAAGTTGTATCTAATTAGTTCTGAAAAAACTCCCTGATCAAGCGCCGCCTAGCCGAATGAATACTTGTACAGAACAAATCCAGATCAATGTGCCTGTTCAGGCGCTAGCCAATCTCTGCAACGATTAGCTAAAGCCTGACGGAATTTCGGTTAGTACAGCCGCCTCACAACCAATGGTTAGGTTTGTGATGCCACTGGTCTCGAACCCCTGGTTGTCGTGGCTGGTTGGCTACCCGATCTGCCCGGCTTCTCTTCGTGGTTGCCGAGTGCGTCGTCGCATTGTGACCAACATGCACTGCGCCACCTGAATCGTTCTGGTCGGGCACCTAGTCTCCGTATGGTTGGTGAAGAGTTGCTCAACAATGCAATTCTCTTTTAATTGCATGTTCTTCACCACTCCAGGAAAACAATAAAATTTTCGAATTATCTTGATCTTCTTTCTTCTCTCTTCTTTCTTGCTTCCCCTAATCCTTAGCCCTACTCCTGATCTAAACCCTCACACTTAGCTGCTTATCTCTCCCTGGATCAGTATTTCTGCACCTTCTCAAGTACCTGGTGATTCCCGCTTGTGGGAGGCCAGGTCCCGAATTGCTACTGTCCGAGGCAGCTAACTGCTATTCATGAGTACTTCAACGTGCAACGAACGTAGCGCTTGTTGATTACGCTAGCCCGAGGTACGTCAAAGGTAGTCTGTCAGTTTCAAGTCAACTAAAGGATAGGAGGACCGCGAATTTTACCTACTGGTTCACAAAATTTCGAAGGACCAAATGTTCAGGCGCTAGCCAATCTCTGCAACGATTAGCTAAAGCCTGATGAAATTTCGGTTAGTACAGCCGCCTCACGACCAATGGTTAGGTTCGTGCGACGCCTGACTAACCCACCGACGCAACCGTGGAAGTCCACTACCGTCGCCGTAACACCTGGCTATACTGTGATAGCAAGCGAAGCTAGGACATGGATTATTCCATCGGCCGTTCGGTCGTCGCGGGGACCTACTCTCTACTCCCCGCCCGCCTCTATAACTCATCGTCCCCTGCGCTGCAGGCCTCTGTATGGGCTCCGTCTGGATCCTCGAAGGTCCGACGGCCGGTCGTCTAGTTGACCTGACTGCTGGCGAAGGTGGACCCCTGACTCCGAGTGCAGCCGCCCGAAGGTACTCGCCACTGCACCCCTCTAGACTCCGAGTGCAGCCGCCCGAAGGTTCTCGCCACTGCACCCCTCTTGTTGTGAATCGAACAACCGTTAGGTTGTGATTGATTTTATTACATGCTTAACTACTATTTATACAACGGTCTCTTACATCTAATTGGTATTGGAGTATGCCTAATTTGATGACCGTGCATTTTTGTGTGCCGCTGCCTCGCCTAGATGGTTGACGATGAATCTGGGTCGCTACTCTGCAGATTCCGCCGGCTGACGCTATCCGCTATACGGCCCAGTATCGACACGCTGAGCTAAGCATGTTCTTTATGGACATTCTGGGGTCTCTCCGGGACGGTCTTCAGTTGGTACAGCTCCAACACCTCTGCCTTCGTTCCGCTGGAACCGTTGCTACGGTCCTTCCTGCTGGTTGATGGCGTGGATGGGATGCCACTGGTCTCGAACCCCTGGTTGTCGTGGCTGGTTGGCTACCCGATCTGCCCGGCTTCTCTTCATGGTTGCCGAGTGCGTCGTCGCATTGTGACCAACATCGTTCTGGTCGGGCACCTAGTCTCCGTATGGTTGGTGAAGAGTTGCTCAACAATGCAATTCTCTTTTAATTGCATGTTCTTCACCACTCCAGGAAAACAAATGAAATTATAGAGCCTATGAAAGCATGTCTTGAAACCTTCTTGGTTGATCTCAAAATATTGCTCCTTGATTCCATCTATCTCCATCTTGATCTTCTTTCTTCTCTCTTCTTTCTTGCTGCCCCTAATCCCTAGCCCTACTCCTGATCTAAGCCCTAACACTTAGCTGCTTATCTCTCCCTGGATCAGTATTTCTGCACCTTCTCAAGTACCTGGTGATTCCCGCTTGTGGGAGGCCAGGTCCCGAATCGCTACTGTCCGAGGCAGCTAAGTGCTATGTACGAGTACTTCAACGTACAACGAACGTAGCGCTTGTTGATTACGCTAGCCCGAGGTACGTCAAAGGTAGTCTGTCAGTTTCAAGTCAACTAAAGGACAGGAGGACCGCGTTTTTTTTACCTACTGGTTCACAAAATTTCGAAGGACCAAATGTTCAGGCGCTAGCCAATCTCTGCAACGATTAGCTAAAGCCTGACTAAATTTCGGTTAGTACAGCCGCCTCACAACCAATGGTTAGGTTTGTGCGACGCCTGACTAACCCACCGACGCAACCGTGGAAGTCCACTACCGTCGCCGTAACGCCTGGCTATACTGTGATAGCAAGCGAAGCTAGGACATGGATTATTCCATCGGCCGTTCGGTCGTTGCGGGGACCTACTCTGTACTCCTACCTCCCTAATATTCCCTACGTGTCCCTACCTCCCTAACGTCCCTAACCTACCATATGAAGTTAATATATACTTGTATAGATAGGTACGGGATACCTGGACCGTGAGACCTATCGGCACCAGGCGGAGTGGGAAGGAATAAAGGGTAGGCACGATTATTCCACTGCCGTGACTCAGACTCAAGCCACGATCACAGAAGGTGACGGTACTAGGTAGCTCTTGCCACAGTGGAAGGAACAGGTATAGGTAACCCGCCCGCCCAGCGGAACATATGCTGGGTACGGCGTCGTCCCCTGCGCTGCAGGCCTCTGAATGGGCTCCGTCTGGATCCTCGTAGGTCCGACGGCCGGTCGTCTAGACGACCTGACTGCTGGCGATGGTGGACTCACTACTCCGAGTGCAGCCGCCCGAAGGTACTCGCCACTGCACCCCTCTAGACTCCGAGTGCAGCCGCCCGAAGGTTCTCGCCACTGCACCCCTCTTGGTGTGAATCAAACAACCGTTAGATTGTGATTGATTTTATTACATGCTTAACTACTATTTATACAACGGTCTCTTACATCTAATTGGTATTGGAGTATGCCTAATTTGATGACCGTGCATTTTTGTGTGCCGCTGCCTCGCCTAGATGGTTGACGATGAATCTGGGTCGCTACTCTGCAGATTCCGCCGGCTGACGCTATCCGCTATACGGCCCAGTATCGACACGCTGAGCTAAGCATGTTCTTTATGGACAGTGCCTACACAAATTATTGAATATATAAAAGGTTTCCCCTGTAGAATACCTATCTACATAATTATTATGTTCAGTCTATCTTGGAGCTACAGTGTTGATGATATTGACTTTATTTTAATTGTTATATAAAGATATGGCATAAAAAACACAATTACTAACGTGGAAACATTTTTATACATAAAACGACAAAACATATCAGGAGGTATCTGGTTAGGTGAGTGAACTCTAGATTTTTTTACACGATTGAGTGATAAGACATCTAGAACTGGTAGCAACTCAGCACCACCGTGCTCGTAAAATTTACAACTTAGATAAGTTCAAACCCTGCGAGATTTAAAGACAGGATATATTTTTTTATGTAAAACCTCGCATAACATAGTAGTCAGATTTAGATAATTCTTTTAATTGGAAAGAATATATTTATATTGAAATTGGCTATTTAAATTTTATCGAAATCGGTTGAGCCATTTTTGATAAATCAACAATAATGTGAAAAATTCTACACCATTCCGTGCGAAATATTCAAGAACACGGTTGAAGTCGGTCATGCCATTATTGCAAAAATAATTATTAAAAATAAGTGTTTCTCCGTCTATTTATTAATTTTTACATTGACATAATAGATTTAATCGTATAGTAACGTATCCTATAATCACAAAATGATACAAAACTACTTTATATGCTAAAACTACTATAACTAGGTACATAGAAAGCAATTGGATCATCCACAGACCCTTGAAGGTTTAAATATAATCCAAATGCTCAAGCCCACTACCTTTACATATATATAATTTGTCCTATAGACTTTCAATAAAGTCTATTGAAAGCGACTTAGATCTAGTAATATACCTATAAAGCTTTTATCTAACAAAACCCAAAATGGTTCCGTTTATATACGTTTTGTTAAGCACCCGAGTTTTCAATGGTACAGCATCTTAGCAAACACTTCAAAAACCTCGTTTGCTCTATAAAACACACATTACCGTGAGTGGAGCTCGTTACCCAACGGTCTCGCCGTTATAATTACACTGTTACAGATATTATTGCGATCCGGTGGAATCTGTTCTCTCATTATTTCATTAAACTCTACCATTTCACTTCATTTCAGCCACACGAAGTCGTTTTGTAATTGTCGACACTTTATTAAAGGCTCAAGTGCTTTGAAGATTATTGCTTCATTTTAAAATGTAAACTGTATAAATTTGCAATTAGATGCAACTTGAAGAAGATGCATTATTTTTATTTATTTAATTTAGTAACAAGACAAGAAATATGTGAATTTGATTACGTATGCCCATAGAAGGTCGTTACTATTTTAACCCACTTCCAAAATGGCGGAGGTATGTATTTTTTGTGTATGATCATCGATATATTCGCTAATTATTTATGAACCGATTTAGAAAATTATTTTTTAGTTCCAAAGAACTTTACTTTCGAGGTGATTTCAATTAAATTTTATTGAAATCAACAGAACCGTTCGATAAATCAACAATAACGTAGGTACATGGTTATCACATCGATCCGTGCAAATTATTAGAATTCTGTACTCAGTGGAAGTCGGTGCTGCGATTTTAGCGAAAAATAATCATAACCCTTTTTAGTACAGAAGATCGCTCTAAACGATAAGGCCGCCGGTTGTCGCACTAATTTAAAATATTGTTTTTATAATATTTTTTTTACTAATTTAAAACATTGTTTTAATAATAATTTTTTAACTAAGAAAACACTGGTTTTTACTCACATATAATATCGCGGCCGGGCCGCTGTGCGCGTGCGCCAGTCGACGGGAGCGCGCGTATTCCCTGACGAAGGAGTACTAATTACTCTGAAACCGGTTCTCAGCGGCCCGGCCGCGATATTATACGTGAGTAAAAACCGGTATTTTCTTTAGTTTAATGAATTCTCACGCGAGTTTTAATAAAGTAATTTAAAATATTGTTTTTTTTTTAAATATTTTTTTGTATTATTGTTAATTTGTGTGAACAATAAACTGTTTATCTATCTAACCGCACTTTGAGATATTAAAGCGTTTCGTTTTGCCCCGTACTCCGCTGCAATAAAATACTACTAAGAAATCAGCGAAAAACTTGTCATATAATCATGCAATCATGTGATGACACATTGTTGATGTTTAATATCACGCATGTTAGCGTTATAACTTTATCGACTTACGTTTTCAAAATAATTAACCGAATCAAAGTTACATCGACATAGGCCTTCAGATTAGCAGCTTAAAATAGGGGCAGGGCAAATAACACGCAGAACTGATGTTTGATGAGAATATAAAATTTTCCCAAAAACACCACGCATCGGCAAGCGCAGTGTAGGACGTGCTCTCTTTTGGCGGGAACGCGGAAAAATCATTTCGCCTCATTGTATTATTTTGTTAAACTTGTGTTTTTATCAGTGATAATTAGTGAAAAATGGTGGTATTTCGTTGATTATGAGCTGATTTACGTGCATGAGTATAGGCAAGTGATATAATGTGACGTATCATGTTCTTCCGTGTTGTTACCAAAACTCCATAGACGCCTCTAGTAAAGTCTCCATTGCTTTACTGAGGTATGACTTGGACTATGATTGGACTTGACCGCGACTTTATTGAACTATGACGAGACTATGACAGTGACTATTTTGATAAAATATTATCAAAAATTATTAAAACTTAATACTTGACACTGGCAAATGCACAATAATGCGACGCCAAAACTAAGAAGAAGAAGAAGACGTGCTCTGACAAGATGGACAATACACACGATCTGATACAGGATCCACGGATACTAGCTGTTTCTAAACTATTTTTGACCGACGAAATGAAGGATACTCAATTCGACGCGTGTATACAGATTTTTTTATTGTTTAACCACGCATAACTTTTTATGTAGCTGTTCGATTTCAATAATTCTTTTTTTATTGGAAAGAATATACTTTGAAATTAGTTGCATTTAAATTTTATCGAAATCAGCTGAACCATTTTTAATAAATCAACAATAATGTGAAAAATGAGAATTCTGTTCACAGTTGAAATCGGTCATGCTATTTTATGCGAAAAATCTTTTTTCTTCGAACTTTTGGTCTTTTTGAAAATGGTTTGAGGAAGGAGACCTGTCTCAGAACAAGTGAAAAAAATCTATTTGGTTTGAGAGGCCTGTATCCAACAATGGAAATCTTACGACTGTCAAGATGGCGATAGGGACAAACTACAAAACTTGTTAATACTAAATATTAGAATATTTACTCAGTATATTGAGGTTATATTACCTGTTCCGTAATAAAGGAGCTTAGATAGCACAACTTTACTAAAACTAGATAGCCTAAATTAGACTTAACATTAGTAACATGATATAATAATTTTGCAGAAAATTTGGCAACCATGAGGCTCTGATGTGAATTCCTTGCAAATGAAACAGCTTGTCGCGAATTCATTAGAGAGCCTCTGTGGCAATGTTCATGTAAATCTCCTGTGTGTATGGGTTACACCGATTTTGAAAAGGGAAAATATTCTAAAGTCAATGAAAGAAAAAACAGATACATGTACATCATTTTATTATTACGGACTGTTTTCTATCATACATGTTTAGTAAATCGTGTATCAAGGCTTCTTACTGCTTATTTTAGCTATGGCTTAGTTTCATTAAAATTTTGAGTTTATTTTGTAGTAGTAATAGTCATTTTTTTTCCAAAAACAGCTATCGGAAGCTGTTTATCATTGCTATTTTTCTTGTATAAAATGTGTTTCAGTACCTCAACACGGGACTTCTGATCTTTTTATTATTTCTTACCTAAAGTTTATGATAACCTACGTACAAATAAAACTGACTTTGATTGAAATTATCCCTGAAGATTAAAATTATCACTGAAAAAAATAGCTAGAAGTCCACCACGCTGCCCACAAGTGGTTTAGTAAACTCTACAATCTACATATTTTCGAGAATATGTGGGGTTTTATAGCAACATGCCAGATGCATATATCGACGTTTTTAGTCATAGTCTGTAGAGCTTTTTATGACCTATTTTCAATAATTTCAGGTATCGGTAGTACCGAAAGAGCAAACCTGCATAAAATTGACTTTCTTTCTCAACACAATAAGTGATATAAGGTGATATAAATTCAGGTCCGGATTCGACCGCCTTTTTATACCATTTATAATAATGTCTTATCATTGGTCAGTCAGGAAGTGTGTATGTTATGTAAGTAAGTACAGCGTGAATCCAATGTTAGGTCTAGTCATCGTCAAACCGCGACTTTCGAAAAAAGTTTAAAAATAAACTTACATGTGAGTGCATTCGTGTTTTTTTTTTCTGGTGAATTAAATGTTGTGTTCCGGATGTACTTCTATTGGTAGTAGGTATTATTGATATTCAGTGATTCTGCGTCCGACTCAGTGATCCGGCGCTCTACTGCCTTAATCTTCTTCTAAGTGTGAGGCCACGAAGTTAGCGTGTGATGTAGTGCCAGTGGACACACTTGATTAAACTGGAGCGTAAGCTTAAAGAACTTTCAGACCTATAATAAACTCTTTGAAAGCTTATTACACCCAATTATGAAAGCGCCATCGTAATTATAATGGCAGCTTATAATATTCCTGTTTCTTTTTCATCATAAGCCTTCGACAGAGAACACTTTTTACGTTGCTAATAAATTTACGATGGCACCTTTATAATTGGGCCTATTGACAGATTATCTATATGAAAAGCTCTACGTTATTGAACAAGTTAGTATTGACTTAGATTTCGATCAATTTTTTTAACTTCCACCAAGAGCAATCAAATCATACTTGGCTTTATGATTACACTAGTTTTTACCCGCGGCTTCGCCCGCATGATATTTTGGTTTTTGACGCAATATCATTATAATTTATAGCTTGTGTGTTATTCAGATATATAAGCTATATTATTGCAAAGTTTCATCTCAATCCGTTTAGTAGTTTTTGCATGAAAGAGTAACAAACATCCATCCACCCATCCATCCATCCTCACAAACTAACGCGTTTATAATATTAGTAGGATTATGTTTTTATGCTTGGAGTATCTCTGCGAGATCGAATCAGAAATGAGAAGATCTGTAGAAAAACCAATGTCACCGATTTAGCCCAACGGATTGGCAGTTGGAAATGGCTGTGGGTAGGGCACACAGAGCGGAGGACAGACGACCGAGGGAGTCAAAAAGTTATCGAGTGGAGACCACGTACCGTCAAGAGTAGCGTAGGACTTCCACTCACAAGATGGACGGGTGACTTCAATAAGCTCGCAGGATCACGCTGAATGGAAGCCGCTTCCATTCGGTTTTATTGGAGATCCATTGAGGAGGCCTATGTTCAGCTTTGAACGTCCTATGGCTGTTAGATGGATTTTTTTTTCTATTATAATGATTGTAGGTTAGGTAGGACTTGTAAGCAATGGTTTCTAAAAAAGCCGAGAATTTAAGATAGCTACGTATAAATATATGAACGTATAATCGTATCCTTACTAATTATAAATCCGAAAGTGTGTTTGTTCCTCATTCACGCAGCAACGGGGCAACGGATGGACTTGATTTTTGGCATGGACATAGTTTTAAAGACGGTTACTGACATAACCTTGTTATATCCCGGAAAAATGTTCCCTTGGGAGCATAATAATCAAATAATTATGCAAGCGGAACCGCGACCAAGAGATATGAAATTATGAATCCGAAAAAATATGTACTCGTGGCGATGTCGCCAGCCGCGTAATTTTAATAAATCAATTATGGTGGGCCCGCGGAGTTTATGGCCTGGATGGATCGTCAGGACAGTTGCGCAGGCGCTCCTCGCGGTGAAAGTGGCGCGGGGGAGGGGGCGCCTATATCAGCGGGGTCGCGGCGCGCGCGGGTCACTCCCCAACTATCTGACAGGTGAGCCCTATCCACTCCTCCGCTAAATAGGCCGAAATCGCCCATCTCCCTATAGTGTCAATGTGCTAAAGTGGTAAAAGTGTATGTGCAAATGATTAGAGCGCTTTCCCGCGAGTGTTGCGCAACGTAGGAACATCGAGAAGCATCCGAGTTTTGTAACAGTGAACGGAGGAAGTGCGACGCTTCTGGTTCATCCAGACTGATACCATTCGATACAAGTGCGACAAAGGCCCAACTGTTCATATTAACAACTACCTTCGGGAACTTTATCAAAAATATTAAGCCTGAAGGTTCTGTCGTCGAAGGCTTCTGTATGTAAAACTTTAACAAGACCAACTTATCTAAAATCTCTAATACATATAACTAATCATTAGTTCGTATCAAATTATGAATAATGAGATATGATCAAACTTGAAAATGACCGGAAAATTGTACTTATAAAAAGTCAAAATAAAATTTTCTTAAGATTATCATAATTTTCCGTAATCATCGGCATATTACATAAAATTTTGTTTTGTTTGGTTTTACACCACAGTTCTCTAAGACAGACAAATTTTTGTTTTGATACTTTTCTGTATAATTTAATTTCTTAAAGATCCTTATCTATTTGCACGCACTCTCTTTATCACCATGTCTTTTGATTTAGCCATATCAATAAAGTAATCACTTCACTACATAGTATAAAACAAACTCACTTCCCGCTGTATGTCCCTATATATGCTTATATCTTTAAAACTACGCAACGGATTTTGACGCATTTTTTTTTCAATAGATAGAGTGATTCAAGAGAAATGTCGATATGTATAATACACCTGTGTAAAGCCGGGGTGGGTCTCTAGTAAATAATAAAAAAAATAACAAAGTTATATTCCTCGGTCCAGGTAGAGTGAAACTCATACGTCCAGAGCCATGCAGTCGTACGTGTTGTGCTTGATGGTATTGGTAGCGGCGGCGGTAGCAGCCCCTCAAGGTCGCGAGGGCGCCGCCTACACCAAGGAGGCCATCAAGCAGGCCCAGAACACGCACCTCATCCCCGCTGACGCTGAGATCCAGAAGGTAACAAGTTCCATCACTCAACCTGCTCCCTTAAAGTAAATGATTTTTAGAAAAGCTTGTCGAATTATATACTTGTGGATCTAGTGCAGAGACCCATAGTTATCGTATAGGAAGTTTACTGAAGCTACTTCTGGGTATATCTAATAGGTCACATCTCCCTTGTATCATTGATCTTGTACTTGAACAGCTCATTAATGAACTAATCTCATACAAACATGACGCGTGGTTTGTAACAGATATTGGATGATTTTTAGGGTTCCGTACCTCAAAAGGAAAAAAACGGAACCCTTATAGGATCACTTTGTTGTCCGTCTGTCCGTCTGTGTGTATGTCAAGACTCTTTATCTCGAGAACACGTAAAGATATCGAGTTGAAATTTAAACTGTATACGTATATCAATGAATTCTTGCTGTTGTGTAAAAGAAAAATTTCTCAGTGGTCGTTTAAAAAAGTTAGAGTCATTTATATCGTAAAAAACAGCATATTTCGACACTCACAAAAATCAAAACCTACAGGGTACATACCTTTGACATAGAACTATGAAACTTGGCAAAAAGCATTGTCTTAGAGTACACATATAGTATAAATCTGAAAACTGTACATTTTTATTTACATCACAAAAAAATAGGGCCACAAAATTCACAAAGTGAGTAAATCGTATCATGAAAAGTGTCATATAAAAGAACTTCATTAGCACATGCTAAAAACGGTTTTTAATTTTTTTAACAATGTGTTTGTACGGAACCCTCGATGTGCGAGCCTGACTCGCACTTGTCCAGTTTTTTTTTAATTTAATTTAAGACAAGTTAAATCTAGCTTTAAATTGTCTATTCAAGTTGTAGTTTTTTTTATAAAACCACGTGGAAAAATTTAGTCAAGTAAATAGCAAATACCTTAACAAGGTTACCCATAACAGCTTGATTTAATATAACAATGTTTTGGATATAAAAAAAAATTGGGTAAAAGTAATCTTTCTTTTACTCACAATTATACTCAAACAAGTTACTGAGTCGGCAACTTAGCAGCAAGAACGCTTCTTATCTTTACACATCAAGTGTTTCCTAAGACACAATTAACATTTATAATCCTTTTACTTGTAAGCGCACATATTTACATGTGTTTGCTTAGATTTCCTCCTTTCTAATATAACTTTAATTGAACTGTTGCAGTACCGTTGATATGATTTTATATGACAAAGTAGTCCTGAGTCTGGCGAGTCTTCTGACGATGAATTGATGTCGTTTGCAGGTCCAGGAAGGTATCGAGCTGGCGGCCTACGAATCCATCCCCGGCAACCAAAGGATCAACCTGTTTGAGATCCTCGGAGACCAGTTCCCCTCAGAGGTCATCAACAACCTCCAAGGCCAGATCGACCAGGTCGGCCGCCACTAGACCACACCAGTATTAGACTAAGACTCTAGGAACTAAGTTAAAATTAGACCTACCACTTCGAATATTTCGGAGCGGGGGCCCGCGTCACTGGCTTGGTATTTCCATCAATTCCAAGCTAATGTATGCTTGCTTATACGTCGAAGGGACCAGATAACTTATTCGTGATGCAAGTCCGAGCCAGTGAATGTGATATTGTGCAACATCTTTTTATACCTTTGTAAATAAATAATGTGGAGTTAATAAAATTGGTCGTGCGATGTCCAACCGGCTGGTTTTGTTTTACGTAACCCTTGTGTGTGATGAGATAGACGAATATCGGCCGTGGGGCTGCTGGATAGAGTCTAGGATTGCTTGTGCGTGTAAGCGGTGAATGACATAATAGTTAAATCTGATAAACAACACCTTATAGATCAATTTTAAGCTCCTAGAGCTATCACCATTACTATGGTAATAGAAGATTTTACAACAGCCAATAAAGCTGATATGTAGAGTTCAGACATAAAACTAAAAAAATCTTGATTGAAAATATCAAACAAGTTTGAAATAATTCACCATATTAAAATTTGTAGCAGCAAAATTTATTAACACTTTACTTTAATGATCGTTTAGTATTTGTTTGCTAGTTCATGTAAAATTAATACAACCTTTGAAACAAAATTAACCTATTATCACCTGTTCAGCCACAAGACGTTCATACGTTTACTTTTGAATATATTCCTCATCAAAGGTTGTAGAGTTTACATATATCGTCAATTTTAAAACAGAATCCATAATATTCAAGTAACATTTGCTCAGTATCAAACTAGAATAAACTTATTATATCATTTTAACATCAACTCAAATAAGATAGAACATAGTAATTTCATGCGTGATCTCATATTAATGAAGCAAACAGTCAAAAAACCAGTTCTAGTGAATATTTGGACAGTTTATTTGCTAAAATACAAGAAAGTCTACATAATTATAAGGTCAATACACTCCACGACAGTCACGTGTTGAATAAAGTAAGTAAGTTCGTGTAGGCCGGGTGGCTAGCCCTGGTGTCAGAGATTTTAGGGCCGCCTGATAGCCTGTGACATGGCCGGGACTTACTATTTAACGTGTAATCCAAGTCACGGTAGCGCTCAGTTGGATGGAAGATGCCACCCGCGATCACCCATCCAAATGCTGACCGTGCGGAACGTTGCTTAATTTCGGTGATCGCTGAGAAACACCTAGTCAAACTACGCTGCGAGCGCTACACATGTTGAATTACTTATTAGGTTCCAACTTTACTTGAAAGTATCATTTATAAAACTCTATTTTCTGTATGCGGGTCGCCGGTTTGCTCGTGGCATTCACGCAATGCACCGAAACTACTAACTTAGGCTATAATTTAAACTAACCCATCTCTATTGTACTAACTCTTTTTGTACAGTAAAATCGAATAATTGAATATTTTAGTCAACAAAAGGCACAGACCCTGGAGTCTGTGGTTTGTAATTTTCCAATAAAAAAAAAAACTCTATTTGAATCATTTTGATCGTATTTAAAATGTAATGCGTGAGGAAATATGGGCAAAGGTAACATTCAAACATGAGATATGAGCGAAATTACTATTCGAAGTTATTGCTTTACTTAAGTTCATTTTAACAAAGAAAATAGTAATTTAAACTCTAAAAAACTTAATAAAGAAAAAAATTCCTTTTTTTTCTGGCATGTATCTTTTCTGTAACTCTAAAGCGGTTCACTAAAGTAAGCAAAGTAAAAGTTTGTTAACCAAAAGAAAAACTAAAGAGCGTAGAGCTTAAGTCTATCCGAGAACGAAAAATCGCTGACGCGCGTAAACATGCACCGATACAACTATATAAATACTAGCTATAAAAATACTTAAAGCATTCACTGAAAGGAAAAATATCGTATAACCTGCACAAAAACAAATTGGGATGAGTTCTTTAGTAGAGATTATTGGCAAGCGCATTGTCGAAGGTAGACAGATTGACTTCATTGAGACCGTAGAATCGGGCCAGATGCAAGCCATTTCCAATGTTCTTAATATGTATCTATAAGGAAGGCCTATGTCTAGCAGTGAACGTATCAAAATGTGACTAAGTAAGAAAAGAAAAAAGAAACCGGTTGCAACACTAGTTTAAAGTAAACATAGAATATATTATATCAAACAGTTCATTGCTTGTAGAGCTCTGAGGGCTGTTTGTAAAAGACTTCAACGCGCTCAGAAGTACTACGTACTAAGAGGTTACGTACTCGTATGTTTTTCTAAGATGATATTGTGTTGAAATCTGGCGTACTGTATTTTTTATAAAACTCTAACAATACAAAACGTATCCAAATATACCTTGCCTTAATAGACATCTTTTAAGCTTTAGATCTTCTCAAGAATGACTTAGTCCGAGTTGGTGGATTTTCATACTTTTGCAGACTTATGAAGTCTCTTCACGATGTTTTTTTGAATAACTCTTTGGTAAGGGTTTTGAACCTATAAAAATTGTAAGGCAAGCGCACTCCGAGTATTACTACTAAAGTGGCAAAATTAACGCGTTGACGAATTATTTTACGATTACAATGTCCAGAATCACAGTCCACTTGGGACAAAAATAATTAGTTGACAAATTTCTAAACTGCGGTTCTTACAGACAGTTACGAGTACGGCGACACATACGAAGAGATAACATAATTCTTTATATACATAAATTATGTATCACATTGTTTGTCCGCGATGGACTTCTAAACTACTTAACCGATTTTAACCAAATTGTGAACACCATGTGAAGTTTGATACAACTGAAGAGGTAAGTTAGTTTATATCTCAATTTATAATCGCATTTTTTTATTATACCCTTAAAATCTGTCCGTACTAGAGCGAAGCCAAGATGGGCGGCTAGTATTATTTATATATCTTAATAAGTACTCTGTGTCAAGGGCACCAGAGATTGCAGGTGCTATCAAAACACTCGTGAGTCACTCGCGTCACTCACGTACCCATGTTGGAGCCAAGTGTTACGCTGAAAGTTGCGCCAGCGCCACATCGTCGACGGAATCATGATCAACGCTGGCATATCCAGTTCAGACATGATTGGAAGACCTTGACAGGGCCAGTGTACTTTCATAGGATTGATAAAAGTTTCATAAGAAATCCACTTGTCAATAAGTGAAAAGTAACCAACTTGTTGCTAATAATTATGCTTTAACGCGTTAGTGGATTGCTTATCAACCTGTGATGACAGCCATGTTGGGAAATGTTTTCAACTTCATTTCATTATACTGTACTGTATCAGCCTTTTAATAGTTCACCGTAGGACGTAGGCCTGCCTCTGTAGGGTGCTTAGGCCATATCCACTACGCTGGCCCAGTGCCGGTTGGTGGATTCACATACGCCATCGAATTTCATCTACCTACATACATAGGTTGCCTAGTCAGTCAGTCAGTATATAATTAGTCCGTCAGATAGACTTTCAAAAATATTAGAAAGGACACGTCCACAAAATGTATGGAGGCTGGTATAATAATAATCAAAAATTCTAACCACAACACTCGTTACAATTCGAGAAAGTTCATATTTTTCAGAGTCTATTCCAAAAGTTAAAAACAAAATAGACCCCTCCGATTTTTTTAAAATTAATTTTTAATTTGTTAGAAAAAATAAATATATTTCGCTCAATAGGTAGTTTATCTCTAGCATCCCTGATTAAGTAACCTCCAAATTGTTAAATAAAAGCATTTTTACCAATTAGACACACTTTTTAAGTGATTTTTTGTCACATTGTACCTACTAACTGGTCCCACTGGTAGGTTATAATTTTTAATTTTAGCAAATTAAGAGATGAATGTGGTAGAATCAGCTACGAATGCAAGTAAAATAACGATAGAAGCACTTAATTATTGTTAAACTAGAAAAAATAATAAGCTGTATTGTTATTTTTCATACAATTTATTTTTCGCATTTAAAAAAAATTGGAGGGATAAAAAAATCTAAATTAAATATTTTTGGGAAGCCCATATAACAAGCTTTAAAATGATATATATATCATCTTGGTTCGATTTTTCTCTGAATAATATCACCATATACCACTTGTGGACGTCACCTTTATTTATTCGTTTGTCAATTAAACAAAAATTGATGAAGATATAGCCCGTCAAATTTCCGCGTGACGTCACAAGTGCCATACAAATGTATGGACTTCTGTGACAGAAGTGACGTCATGACCTTCACTCCCAAACTTTGGTAATGTTTATCTTTATCATTTGTTGTTTGATTGCTGAAAGAAAAAATACGTGTATAATAATTTTTATCATCTAACTGACGGACTAATTTAATTAATGTTATTTTTACCCAGTCATCATATGCCTATTCTAAAAAACTCATTGGACTGGGATTTGAACTCACGCACGACTTCGTTATTGTAAGGCGGGCATGACTACCACTAGACCACTATATTTTCCTATTTTCAGCAACAATCATTTCGTTGCTAAAGTTTTCATTGTGCAAGAAGTAGTGGCTCGTCGGTAAGTAATTTCTCGATACCCATTACTTTACCAATAACAATGAAATGGAAGGTTTATGTGGAAGTATTGATATGGAAATGAGTGGCCAAATGTCAGGCAGTTGGGGCATATGATCGGACGATTATCTTTCCGTTGAGGTTGCAACATGGTCGTACATGAGTGAAGTAAATAAATGTTTTTTACTTCTCTCAACAAAGAGATAGGCAATTTTATGATGACGGGATATTTGCAAAATTAATGATGTTTTAGAGATACTCCGTATTTATTAACCTATATTTTAAAGATTAAGGAAGCCCAAAGGTTTATGATATTGTTAATACATTAAAAATGGCTCAGCCGATATCGATAAAATTTAAATGGGACCAATTTCGAAGTATATTCTTTCCAATAAAAAATAATTATAAAAATCGAATTACTACGTAAAAGTGTGTGCGTGGTTTTACATAAAAATATACCTATATATACGCGTTGAATTGAGTACCTCCTCCGTGTCGTCGGTCAAAAATATACATTTATTTCAAAAATTCCTAATTTGATTAAAACAACTGACGGCGCCACCTGGTTCAACTTTCGAGAAGGTTTTCTCTCCGAGAAGGCTTTCGCGCGATATTCTCAATCCGTATGTGTTTGAGAGTATCGCGTTGAAAACCTTGCTATGGAGGCTCTACTGCTATTTTATCATGTGCCGCTAGAGGGCACATATACATTATTTGTAAAAAAATGCAAGTTTACAAGATACAAACATTGAAAAGTTTTAGGTCGAAAATGTAACACACCATCATACCCCATTATATATGTAGGTATATAATTTAATTTTAATTATTAATATTTGCTCAATCAATGGTTTAAGTATAACTTTTTTTAAAAAGGAGAGGGATCGTCATTATTTATCGGAATCTCTTATTTATGAATGTTTAACGATCACTTGACAACGCCGGGGCTGATTTGGAAAATACATTACATACCTTCCAGGTCGTTCCTTACTCACTAGAAGAAGATTTAATGATGAGCGAATAAATTATAAAATCATACTAGAAAGAAATCAATGAAATTGGTTAAAAGCTAATAACAGTTTACACTTCAAACTAAATCTCAGATTCAGTTGAGTTTGTCTACAAACGGTAAACTGGATTGAATAAACTTTCTCATACTATTTCTATTATTTTCTATTGTTTTGTCAAAGTATCAGCCCGCCATGCACTATAATGAGCAACATTAACGTGATCGTAAAACGCAGCAAACAGACGCTAAGCTACCATAATATGTGAAATAACTGAAATTAGTAGTTGAATGCATCAAATCAAGGATTAATATTTATAGTAGCCTTGCATGACAAACATTTAAGGCTTGTTCTAAGGGTTTACGATACTAGCGATAGATTGTGAATATTTATCGATATTCTGATAAAATGGTCATATTGTTTTAAAATCTGTCGCTTTCATTCTCTCTCGTAGGACGACCGGTAACAACTGTTCTGACTCAAGTCAACAATTAAAGTATCTTATGTTGCTTGCCGTACAGACTTCTTTCGACATATTTGCTTCGAGTCGCGTCGCTGCGCTTGTTTCTCGCCTGAGACAGCGAGTTAAGCTGGAAACAAACTATCGGACGCGGCAGACGGACGCGACTGACAGCCGCGACTTATAGGTATCTAGATATTGAATGTCCACTGAGCTGTGCAAACAATCGGACATATGTCGCGAACGCTACCTTGGACTGACCTTGAGCGTTCGGACGTCCGAGAGTGATCTAGCGCGCTACGTCTCTGAAGGTTGTGCATACTGCTAAGTCATGACCGTCAGTCGCATCTGATAATTTGTTTTCTGCTTAGGAAGAACGTAGGCGGCGTGATTCAAACGCGTGTATTTGCGCTTGATGATCGTACGACATCCGCCGTATTCGCAACCCAACAACTAAAGCAGGTCGTACGCCTCGGCATCAAACATATATATCCAAAGATACAGTTGTATCGTTCACCTAAGACAGAGGGTTAGGTTGGTTGAAGGCGGCGCGATTCAAACGTGTGTAATTGCATCTAATGAGTGTGTGACATCCACGCGTCTGTAGCGCCGCGTGCCGCTCTAACGCATCCGTTATTTCGCTACTGGAGCAGGTTGGTGTCCGCTGCAGCACCAAATGTCATCGATGGTAATGCTATCTTGTTCACCTAGAACAGAGGGTAAGCAGCTTGAGCCTGCGACCAGGCTCAAACGTGTGTAATTGTGCCTAATAAGCATGTGACATTCACGCGACTGTCGCGTCGTGTGCCGATCCGACGCATCCGTTACCCGCGCTACTGTAGCAGTTTGGTACGCGCGGCAGTACCAGATATCATCGATGGTAATTCTTCACCTTGGACAGAAGGTACAGGCCACGCCACACAAGTTAGCAGATGTGAAGTTAGCTACAAGCTGCACAATAGCCAATCAACGTGGGGCTAAATATCAGCTTCAGTCAGGATTGGATATTGCGCAGCTTGTAGCTAGCTTCCCATCCGCCAACTTGTGTGGCACGGCTTATATGCAGCTTGTAGGCGGCGCGGTTCAAACGTGTATGATTGCGTTTAATGAGCGTGTGAATGCCGCGCGCTTGTCGCGCCGCGTCCCGCTCCGACGCATCCGCTACTCTGCTACTGGAGCAGGTTGGTGCGCGCTGCAGCACTAAACATCATCGATGACTGTAAGGCATACTACATAAACATTAAACATTAACATGATCGCTCGATTTCAATCTGGATAGCTGAGTTGCAGTACAGGTTATTGCTAGGGTGCTTTACAAAGTAGTTGACCATACTCTGACGCTCATGACAAATTATTATTTGAAGTTTATTAAACGTTGATGTCGTCATGATATATAACTTCTTCTTATTTCAAGTATTAGGCTACAGTCCAAAACGACTGTCTATTGTCGGTTATATACTTTCCATATAAACAAAAGTTTTATTTTTTGCAGTGAAATTCCTTATACTTATCTAATTTTATACACATTTTTGCTGACCGTATCGCTAACAGAATTAACACGGTTTCATCCTTTGCTTAATAGAATTAACTTCGCAATTAATTCTATTACCAGTAATTACACTTAAACAGTGTTCAGCCGTCACGTATGAAGGGTGCGCGCCTTTTTACGCCATTTCGCTCATTTTTTTCCTGCATTTGAATCGGCGGCGAGTGTCAGTGGCGACGCTCTAGGAATCTAACGGGACGCGACGTGTGAGGTCGCCCTTAATGCGGAGGACTTTTAATTGAGACAAAAAGTATTGTCGGATATGCGAGCGCTTGATGTACCGGGGCTGGAACATGGCCGCTCTATGGGATAACTAGTGTAGATAGTGAGAAAAGCCAACAGTTATGTTTAACATGTGACAACGTTACTGAATAGTATAATTGTTCTTCGTAATAAATGGCAGAACCAACATCAATAGTGTTAGAAATTCCAATAATTAGCTCGAATCAATGTATACATTTTTTACATTATTGTATATTTATCAAAAACGGCTCAGCTGGTTTGGATAAAATTTAAATAAAATCACTTCAGGAGTATACCCTCTCGAACTAATAAAGGATTTTTAAAATCGGTTCACAATTGGCGAAAATATCGATGAATATTATAAAATAAAACATACGAACTTCCAAAAAATAGAAGATTCTAATCTCCTATTTTTTGGAAGTCGATTAAAATAATATTTACTGTCGTAATCAAAATTACGAAAATATACGAAAGTGCAAAATTATTCTTTAAAAATTTATCTCAGTGACTGAGTGAGTGAGTATATTTTTTTATCGCAAATAAGTCCGAGTTTGACAACAAAGTCTTAAGGTTGTTTTTATAAAATGAAGCGCTAATAAACTATAATGAAACAAGTATACTAACGCCTTCTTTTAAATTCTGCTAATAAATTCCTTCTCAAATTGGAAGTGAAATTGATAAATGATCATTTATGCACTAAAATCAACTTATAAATTTAGCAGCCTATGCAAGATCTACATCATTTTGATGTACGGCAATATAATACCTAATTGTCTTTAGCAATTTTTTTATTAATAGCTTTTTTAATTGGGCAAAAGTGTCTTTATTAACTATAATAAGATACAATACTACTTTTCGTCACATCTATTCGAAAAGGACTACTTGGTTTGCCTTTAGGTGCGCCCAAAGGAGGAGTTTTTTAAAAGGAACTTATAAGTGCAACCGAATTATCTTTGCCGCGCACTTTTTGAATTTGGAAGTATTTGTAATGTTAATGTTCAGCGCCAAGAAAATTAATGAAAAGAATGTAAAATATAAGTTTTCATTTGTTTTATTATTAGATACCATTTAATTTCAATTTAGTTGTTACTCTACGTTTTATTAAATAATAATATTATAGTATAATATATATACTCGGGCGCAAAACATATTTTTGGCTCAGGCGACGTACTTTGAATCCCTCGCTACGTTCAGGATTCTACTAAAAATCTCTCGCTACGTTTAGGATTCTACTAAAAATCCCTCGCTACACTCGGAATTCTAATCTAGAATCCCTCACTTCGCTCTGGACTCAAAAAAGCGCCCTCGCCGTAAAAATATTATTTTGCTGCCATATGATACAATCTACTATTAAATGCTAAAACTATAGCATAATATTTAGAATGTTTATTTTAGATTTATTTGATGAATGTAGAAAGAGAAGATACAGCAAAGAGACTATCTTTATGGTCTATGGTGGTATCTGGTAAATGGTTTGGACTTGCATAAAACCCGCATAAAAATATATTGGCTCTACGGCGCTGGCTTTCACAGTTACTTGTTAGTACTTAGTGTTGTTACAATTGTTACTACGAGGCAATTATCATTGTCAACGTCATAAGCTCTGTTGTAAAAACAATAAAATGTACTAGAAGTAAAGTGAACCTATTTTTTTGTACTTTAATGTAGCTCTTATGGCAGACCGCGTAATTTTTGTATTGATAATTTATTACATTAATTTTGTACTGATAAATTGTTTTTCATGTTGTGATGATAATTTATTTTTAATGATAGTTTAGTAATGAACCGTCCTAATGTAATTAAAAAATTGCCATACACTTAAAGGGTCTTATGTATTTGACTTTATTATAACATGTTATCTAAGAACCGCATGTAAAAAATACATATGTTGCAGTAAATAATTGTTTTAAAATTTACTATTGTATTTATTTTTACCAAAAAATCAAAATTTGTCAAGCATAAATTACAAAGACGATTTTTTAAAACATATTCTAAATCATTGTTTACTGAAAACCTTTTATTTTCCGGAATAATAAGTAGCCTATGTCACTTTTCATCTATCAAACTAAGTGCATTCCAAAAATCAAGTCAAAGTCAAAGAAGTTTCAGATTTATAATATTAGTAATGATAAGGACAAAAAATAACAAACTTGTCACTTGTGTTGTAGAAATGTAGAGAAGCTCTTTAACACTTTAACGTCAATACATACGAGTACATAAGCACGTACAAGATCGTTGCATTAAAAACAACAATTTTAATTTTCTAGCTTTAACATCACAAGTATATTTTCAGCGTTGAAAACAAACAACAAAACTGTCATAACCAGTAACAAATTGTCCAGCCAACTATTAACTTACGCAAAAAGCCTTTTTATGGCTTATAAGTATTTCAAAAGTGACCATTTATCTCAAAAACAATTACAGTGGAATTAAAGGTTATTAACGGGATATTTAAAGAGTTATAATGGGAGCTCTTATGTGGCAGTTGACGTTGGCCCTTTTTTCTAGGGGGCTACAATGTAACTAGCACTTCTGATGGACGGACAAAAAAGAGAATGTTTATTAGATAGCTAATCGCCGGCGCAGTGGATTGAGTCACATATCTTGGGCTCTGCAGCTACTGGAGTTCTTTTGCTACTGCTTTGTACCGCCTGAAGTGGATCTTAGTGAAGCTTATCTTACTTACTGATTATGGTAATTGTTAAGGTAGCTTTCCGTGAGTTGCGACCGTCGCGTCTCAGAAACGCATGTGCTTGTGCGTCAAACATCTGGACTAACAAACAATTCGTGCATGTTCAGTGAAGTAAAACAAATATTTACAGTGACTATCAGCTGTTAGTTGTTTGTCTACAAACTTTAAAAAAAAGAGGGAATCTTTTTTTATATTTACGCTTTCGTATATTTTTTGTAATTAAATTATTTGCTCCACTTTTTTGTATCACGTCAAAACTATTTAATAACGTATAATACACATATCATAGCTAGTTTGGTGGCCATGGCTGCACCCTTTATTGGATGTACTCACAATGTTTTATTATGTATTTTTTATTTAATACTTATGAGTATGAAGAGTTACGAAAAGATTTAATAAACATAATAATATGTATGTAATAGTAGATATGTAAAATTGTATACTGTTTCTACGTCAGTCGAAATTCGTCGCAACAGACCAAAACCTACCTCAAACGATATGACTCTTATCGTTAAAACGTGTCTGTCTAACACATATTACACTTTTGAGTTATGTAAGTAAAATTAATGACTAATAACAGGCGTTTTTAATTTGCAAAATTCAACAAGGAGCGTAATTGTAAACCTTTGCTGAACAAAAAGACAGCTGATGACTAAGTGGCGACTACTTAGTAACGCCTGTCCCAAATGAAGCCGTCCTGGATTCTCACCATCGTATTAGTCAGAGGAGTCCGGGGCTGTGGCGCTGGCAAGTACTGGCGAGACACCTCGGCGGGCCCGGGGCTCCGCGGCTCGGGGCAGCCTCTCAGTGCTGGTCGCACAGCCAAGCGCGCCGCCCGCCGCCATGCCTCCTTCGCCCGCGCTGCTCGTGTTCGCCTCGCTCCTCGCCGCGAGCGCAGGTCCGCCATGCAAATCCCCGGTCACCGACCCCAGTGATATATGCGAAGGATATTACCGCCCATTTTTTATTACCTTTTACGTTCGTTTATTTATGGGCTCCTTGAGAGTAGGATCACCTCTCTTTAGAGATTTTCAATGATTTAGTCGGGTTTAGTGTCCGAGGCCGAATTAGGATGTCAGTGAGTGAGGTTCAAACAGGATTGTCGTTATGGCGCATTTTTTATGTTTATTGATAGATTTTATTGTAATTTTATTAGGCGTACTATGATCTCGTATTCGGGAAAGATTTTATTTAAAAAGTTATCTTGGATATTTAACGATTTCAAATCGCACCATGGCAAGCTCTTTTTACTGGGGAAATAGTATTTGTGTTTAAGCGTGTTTTGAAATCTATTTTCAATAATTGCTTTTATTAACATTCATTCGTTTCTATATATACCTATTAGTAAAATAATTTATGGATTTATTTTAGCACATTCAATCTTTGTTGTTATGTGTACAAAGATGATAATTAATATAAGTTATCTCAAAATATCAGACAATGGAGCTACTGGTATGTTAAAACTTCATATTTTCTTTATTGTTTCAAAACACAGCCGGAAACTACTTGAAAACGGAAGCTGAAGTTGTTATACAATGATGAATTTTTAAAAATGTTAATTAAATAACATTTTTTAACAACATACACCCATCTTTGTGAAATAATTTGTCAGATGAGTTTGTTTACATTCTAGTACTCTACTCAGTAATTTTACTTTATAATTAATAAAACAAAATATTCCATTTTAAAGATTTTGTCTTGTACTAGATACTAGGCGCTCATAAATAAGTCGTAGTGAGCCACAAATGATGTACTAGTTACCTTGACCAGTCGTCATACAAAAGAGTTCAACGCGCGCTCGGGTGCCGGCACGCACTTGACCGTTGCCCTTTGCGGTTTTATGCAAAATGAAGTAAACTATTTAACGCTATTACTATTAGATATTGGCATACCAATACAATTTTCCAATAACTCATTATATATTGGCGCAAAAACTCATTAGTATGGTGTTAAAAATCTTTACATTAACCTTTCATTCTTTCACTTATATAATTATGACAAATTTTAATCGATTGGTTTAATTTCTACTTAAATATAAAAAATTCAACAATATGTATTTACTATTTATTAATGAGTTAATTAAATAGATAATGATCGAGATTATTGATGTTTAAAAGAGATCAGTGTTAAAATTACGTATCTATATCTATACAAATATAAATAAAATTGGAGTGTCTGTTTGTAATATTGGAATAACCGTTTTTTACTACATGCATATGAATATATATGGTACATACACCAAATTAACATTTTTTACAATTTTTGTCTGTCTGTTTGTTTCGACTAATCTCTGAATGGCTGGTCTGAATGGCTGACGGGACTTTTATTGGCAGGTAGCTGATGTAATAAGGAGTAACTTAGGCTACGTTAATCGACTGGTCAGTTAGTTTTTAATATTATCAAAGTTTGACAATCATACCTGATCCATAAGCTCCAGCACCAGTTTGTGTCTCAAGATTCTCAAATGCAAAAATGTTCTACATTGAACGATTATATTGTAATTACAGACCAGAATAATTAATAGTTATGTTCAATTTTTATTATGAAACTTACATTGGACACTAGGCTTAAAAGTATTTTCATTATGATCCATTCAGAATGGTTAAACAAGAGAAAGTGAACGTTTTGTTTCGAAATAGTGTTTAAAAATGCACATCAGGCTAAATATTAGCTGACTTCCAAAACCAAAAATATATTTTTTAGTATGACTGTAGATACTCCTACGATTGATAATTTGCATTATTAGATAATAATATGCTTTTATATTAGCATTTGTAAGTGGGGATTATTTAATAAATTGTGTTGCACTGAAGATCAAGTTCAAGTTAATTTATTTCTAAAGTAGGTACAATAATGCACATACAAAACTTTATAATTTAGGCACAATATCGCAATAAATTAAATATTTGATACATTACAGTTAAAAATACCTCAAGTTAAATTAAAAATAAGTCAAAGTCAAATCATTTATTACAACATATGAAATTTACATGTGGTTCTTAGTTAACATGTTTTGTATAGTGATACATATGACCCTATAAGGATCTGGCAATTTTATTATTTGTATTGGAACGATTTATTAATATGTTTTCTAGATTATCGTTAAAAAATTCGTCTAATGTGTAATAGAATTTCGACAAAAGGATTATTTTTAGTTGTTTTATGAAACAGTTTTCTCTTTCGATATCTTTTAGATTGTTTGGCAATTTATTGAATATTTTTATAGCCATAGAATTTGGGCTAGAACTGTGCATTGCTAAGTTAAACTTTGGTTTTAAGAGTTTATGTCTATATTGTGATCTAATTTTGTGCAATTTATCAGACGCTTTGTTGAAATAGTTAGGGTACTTTTTTACAAATTTACATATTTCAAATATATAAATAGATACCAGGGACATAATTTCAAGTTTTATAAAATATGGTTTATGGAATTTTGGTTTGATAATATCGGGAGTTTTTATATTTGCGAGAATACGAATACATTTTTTATACATTTTATTGGAGCCAAGAGGACGCAAAAGCATGATAAGCACTTTTAGCTGTCGGTAAATCTATAGCAAGTCTGACAACTACCTGCCTACGTACCTACAATATAACATACACTATGCTATATTATAAATAAATAGAATATGCCAGAAATAGAAATAGATTAAAAAATCTGCAATAGCATCGTCAAAGGTAACCGTCTAAAGATGGAGATAAATGAATCTTCATATTAACTGAATGAGTTGTAAACTAATATATTTTGTTCTTGAATAAGGTATCAATCATCAATGTTAAACGAGTATCTGAAAATATAATTTCTAATATATTCTTCTACTATATTTGCATTCCAAGCGTTTGATCGTATTTTTTTTATTGAAAACAAGTTTGCTGTTTCAGATTCTGTTTGATAAAAATAATGCACGTGCAAAATAACAAAAGTTTGTTTTGATTCCAGTACACGTTTACGTCATTCTTTCATATATTTATTCATAAATGGACGATTGAATGCTGTAGTATTCGCATATCTATTCCAACTAGTACTGAGTACGCAAATCCAGGTATCATGTGCCCACGATTATGTAAATTAGATTAATATTGAAGATGAGTTTCCAGTCGTCGAAACCGCGGCACAGCTGGAGGGCTACGATTCATAAATTCAAGTTATTTCGTATTTCCCTCCACATTATCTATGTAAATGCGACGATCCGCTATCTCGCTACACATTATTCTATCAGAAACCACAAAATTGCTGCAAAACTAACCTTAACCCGTTGAGATAATGGCGAAAGGTGTGTTTTTGAAAAGAAAACAGAAAGGTGGCGGTCATACGAGCCTAGGCAATGAATGAACGAAATGCAAACGCTTAGGCACAGTGTAGTAAACAGCTCAGTACTTAACTTCATCATAATCATTTGTATAAAAACATTATTGCAATTTGAGATATTAAGTAGAATATTGCAACAGTACTCTACTTCTGAATTTGTATTGGATCAAAGTCAAATCCAGAAGTAGAGTGTGACTCGTAGGTTGGTTATAATAATTCAAATCAGCATTTAAGTTCCGTATGCACTGAGTACATTGTAACTACTAAGTGGCTAAATATGTAGTGTATGTATGCAGTTAAGTGTATCTAATATGTACTGATTTATGCTCATAACAACAATGAAACCGTGACGCGTGATCATTTTTAAAATATGAAAAATTAAATATCTTCAAAAGAATTTCACTTCAAATAATGCCCCAAAGAAAATGAAAATTATTCTGCGGGTTTCACCATCCACATTGTCCAGGCCTTTTAACAGTCCACTGCAACAAACAAAGGGTTACAAACAGAAATTTGATTCGGCCTATACGAAATATATATATTTTATATAAATATTTTGGGACATCTTACACACGGCCTCTGTCCCCAAACTAAGCAAAGCTTGTGATATGGCTGCCAGAGACTGATATACTACATATATTAATTTTTAAATACATACTTATATAGATAGTAACTAAATAACACACAGACACAGAGCAAACATATACTATATATAGAATACTGCTCTCACCTTTGGGATGGCTCTGCCAAATACCAGTTGGAGGCTTTGGAGTCCATTGAAAGGCGAGCCAGGAGGCTGATAGGCAACGAAACCTTGACTGAGTCGAAGCTGCAAAGTCTCGAGCATCGACGTAGGGTGGCGTGTCTGTCTGCCTACTATCGGATACACTTCGGTGAGTGCGCCCAGGAGTTGCACGATCTGGTCCCACCTGCCCCTTTCTTCTATCGTACGGCTAGACAGACGCGACCAAAGCGCCACCCTTTTATGGTGGACATCCCACGCGTTAGAACAAAGCGTTTTGAGTCCACATTCCTCATACGAACTGCCAGAATGTGGAACGATTTGCCTAAGTCTGTCTTTCCGTTAAAGTACAATGTAAGTGTCTTCAAATCTCGAGTAAATAGATATCTTCTAGGTAAGCGTGCTACATCCTAGACCGCATATCTGCTTTACAACAGGCAGTGTGTAGTCAAACGCAAACCTATTTGAAAAAAAAAAAAAAAAAAAAAAACACTTATGTTCATCACACAAATATGTGCCCTGGTGGGGATCGAACCCACGCCTCTTTGATCCAGAAGTTAGGGTCACTAACCACTGAGCTACCGAGGCAGTAAAAAAAAATGAAGCTATGATGCTGTTTCCAAGTCTGTCTGTTGTTTGCTCGGGTGCGCGGGCGCCGGAATACATAATGCGCGGAGTGCCGTTTGTCCGGCCACTCTGACTCTATGATTTGCAGTATTTACGTGCTTTACAGATTGTGAACAAGACAAGAAAGTATGGAAATTGACTAGCTCTGAACGCGATCAATTGAACTATTACCGTAAGCTGACCAGCAAATAATTATACATTTTGTACTACATATTATATACTAGATTATAGATACATATTTTAAGTTTTGACAAGGCCCCTCTACAGCCGCTGATTTTATTTATTATTTCTGTTTGCGTGATTATTTTTATTATTTTATTCTTTTCTGTACATCGACGTGTCCAAGTGTTCTCATATGTGTTCCTACGGAAATAAATGTTTTTGACTATTGACTATTGAACCGCTTTATAGACATTGTATAATATATTTTGGCAATCACGTGACAACGGTTTTCATAAAATAGACCTAAAGCCGAAAATAACTATATTGTTATTAGATTTCTGAAGACGTTGCCATTTTAATTTTTTTGAGTAATTTACAGAAATTTTGAACCAAAGTTGGTAATTCAAATTTGTATGGGACCATTTCGCAATGTCTCGCTACAGATAAAAAAATAAAAGAAATTGTGAATCAGTCCACCAAGATTGTAGATTGTAACAAAAACAACATATAGAGATGCATTAAGAGAAACAGTTCAAGTGTTTTCAAAGGTTTCAAACCTTCAATTTGTCACTCTAGAAAATTCTCATTAAAATATTAAATAAATAAATATATGGGGACATCTTACACATGGTCTCTGACCACAAACTAAGCAAAGCTTGTGATGTGGCTGCCAGAGACTGATAAACTACTTATACATATATTTAAATTCATGCTTATATAGATAGTAACTAAATAACACCCAGACACAGAGCAAACATCTATGTTCATCACATAAATACTTGCCCTGGGTGGGGATCGAACCCACACCTCTTTGACTCAGTAGTTAGGGTCACTAACCACTGAGCCACCGAGGCAGTCAAATTGTACGATATGAATATCTTTTTAGTATAAATAATCTTTGACAGACTCTAAATAATTTATCACCCATTACTCATCCGTTAATTAGAAATAATTAAGTTTCCACTTATAAGATTTACATAGCAAAAAATGTTGGTCAGATGTTAAAGACAGAAATGAGAAACGAGGGCTCCTTTCTATGAAAATGTTATGATTGTAATATTTTTTGTGCAGCGCGGAACAATGGGCAGTAGATACAGTTGCGGGGTCACCGCGCACTAGCCGCCGCCGGTTCCCAGCCCACCCCCTGGGAACCATTGTCTAGGAACAGTTATGGAGTTGCTGGACATCACGCTAATAGTTTTCGTAGGGATGGCTCTTGGAGGTGTTGGTATTGATGACCATAATCATCAGCCTTAACTGACAACGCCTGTCTAATTAGATTTCAAATTAGACCAGCTGAGTGGCTTCTGCAAAGCATTATTTAGTTGGCGATTGTAACCAGATCTTTTATTTATTATCTGTTATTTTTTATCTACTATTTATTTATCTCTTAAGCTATCTGATAAGTTAATTTTATCATTGATAAGTTTAAAGAGGCGTGGGTTCGATCCCCACCCAGGGCAACCATTTATGTGATGAACATAGGTGTTTGCTCTATGTTTGGGTGTTATTTAGTTACTATCTATATAAGTATGTATTTAAAAATATGTAGTATATCAGTCTCTGGCAGCCATATCACAAGCTTTGCTTAGTTTGGGGTCAGAGGCCGTGTGTAAGATGTCTCCAAATATTTAATTATTTATTTATTTATTAATTTGGAACAGATCTAAAGGATTTTTTGAAAATATTTTTTATTAAAAGCCCTAATTTATTTAGATTAATGGACTTTTCAATTTATTAGATTTTTCTTTTATATTTAATTTTGAGATTACAAAAACAACCCAGTAAAATTTTAACCCGTTTTTTTCAAGATAAATGAATTTTTATTCTGGTTAAAGAATTTATTTCTCAACAAGAAATTGTTTATTTCACTTATGTGAGAACTTAATTATTATTGTAAATACAATGCTTCAGCAGTCTTAAACATAGTACTTAAATATAAATTATTTATCAAGTAAAACTGTTTTAGTACGTAAAAGAACAGTAACAACTTTTTTTATTGATATCAAATTTGTGTGTTAGGTAAGTAAAGTAGTCCCAGATAGGTACCTACTATTTTTCTGCAATTGAAAGGAAACAGCGGACAGCCCTAGCCAACTAGAACAGACAGAGTGGAATGTCTTGATTCACATTGTTTCTATGTTAATTTATTCGATCCGAAAAAAGTGTGAGGAACGAAACTAGTCAAATGATTTACTGTTTTTTATCACTTTTATATATAACAGGAAAAAGGATGTTTAAATATTATTATTGTGCTAAATATCACATAATGTCAAATATACAGTTAATGTGATATCTTTGTATTCCGGTAGCTAAAAACAATAGTAATTAAACTCATTGCCATTAATTTATATCTACTATTGACTACATGATATGTAGTTTTATATGATGTATTTTTTGTAAAGTGTTGCTATTAACAACAAACAAATACAAATAACTCTTTATTGTACAAACAAAATAAAATAATCGCTGGAAGCGATAAGGCCACCTAGTGTTGCAAGCAACAACAAGCACCAGCAACAACAAGGTTGTTTAAAATATAGTTGAACTAGTCATGTATTTTTGCAACGAGTATTTTTAGCTAAATATGTAAATAATTATTTTTCAAAATTGATCTCTGTTTCAAATTATTATTTTGCTACTACTTGGAAAAATCAATAATATTTTAAAAACAGTGTGTCTACTTTATCACAACACTTTGTCTAGAGACTATGAAGTTTGCGAGCGTAAAATACCCGTAATAAATCGCGGAAGATGTGAGTAATTTAAACGTACTTTGATTTTCATTTCACTTTTATATTTACTTTCTGGAGCGGACTCTTTCGTCGTTGATAATTATACTTTTAAATTGCGCAATTTATCGGAGACTGACCTTTAAGTTTCACGAGACGATTGTTTTAATGTGTCTCTACTCTGTCATTTCCTAAATGTGAGAAAGTATGTAATGGGCTCTCTCGAATGTGTCTAAGTGCTTGGGTTTGAGCGACTCTACATTCGCGGGCTAAATGTTCCGCTAAGCAATTAGACTTTCTTTGTTTACCCGCGAACAGTGAATGGGAGCTAAATGGAACTAATGTACTCTCTGATTGCTCGTTATTTTGGCTCCTATGATCTTTCCTAAGCTTGAGTAGCTGTAGAGAATAAATGAGCTGATCTAGTTATTTTACAATTTCCGTAAAAACGTTTGGTATCTGGTTTTACATAAGTTCAAGAACCGAAGCTGATAGCTAAATAAAAATACTAAAAAAACCCCAAAAACCGTGAAGGACGTACGTACGGACGTTTAAACTATCACGTAAATACGTGATAGTTTCGAGTACACTACTTGACATCGACATTTTCTTGTACTCAGTACGTTTAAACTATCACGTAAATACGTGATAGTTTCAGTACGTTTAAAGTTACTAATTTAGACATTATTTTTGACAAATGTATGTATTTCGTAGCATATCATCAAAAAATGTAATGACCGACTTCAACCGTGTACAGAATGCGAATAGTACGCACGGATCGATGTAGTAATTTCACATTATTGTTGATTTATCGAAAATGGGTCAGCAAAGTTCAATAAAATTTAAATGAGACCAAATTAAAAATATATTCTTTCCAATAAAAAAAGAATTATTGAAATCGGACTACTATGTAAAAGTTATGCGTGGTTACACATAAAAAAAATACGCGTTGAATTGAGTACCTCCTTCGTTTTGTCGGTCAATAAAAGCCGATATTAAATTAAATATTGCAAGTTTTTAATGACATTCACATAGTATTCAAGATTGCGTCAAAATATTTACTTAACTATTCGGGTTACAACTCAGAGTTTGTAAACGTTTGAATGAAAAGTTTCCAAGATTATGTTTATTTATAATCACATCACGGGTTTCATTGAATCTAAGGATATATCCTTGAAGAAAAGCCTCAATCACGTAGATCTACTCTTTGAACTCATCTCAATAGCTCTACAGATGTATGTCAACGAACTAGCTGTGGTCAGCGCGTCCCGAGAATTATTCTCATTCGCAATTACCTCAGTTCGTCCCATTCTCTCTAGTGCCTTTTGTAATGAGTCAAACAGAGATGGAGTTAATCTCGATTGATCAGGGAAATGGTTCTTGCTTCGATGCGTGGCCCGGTTGTTCCCACGAGGCGCAGTTTTCCTTCTGCCTGGAGACTGGTCCCTTTATCATATTACGCAATCTGACACAATATTATGTACAAGACATGCGGTTTGATAAACATTGACATGAACGAGATTATGTTGATTATAACATGTTAAATATTGATGTACAATGATTTATATTATACATCGTGAGTTAAGTTAATCTAAGTTATGCTTACTAAATAATCTAAATGTGTACACTTGATTTGGTGTTCATTATTTTATCAGCTTCATCACTTATGAAAATGATTATTTTCGAATATTTCGCACGAATTGATGTAGCATTTTTCACATTATTGTTGATTTATCAAAAATGGCTTAGATAACATTTTAATGGTACCAATTTCGAAGTATACTCTTTCTAATAAAATAAGAATTATTGATATCATCCATGAAATCAATTGAGTAGTTCTCTATGAAAATAGTTATGCGGCTATATACATAAAAAAATATACGCAGCGAATTGAGTACCTCCTCCTGTTCGTCGGTCAAAAAATCGCCCGCTAAGGTAATAACAATCAGAATTTTTAAATTTAACCCAAATTTAGCAACGTTATATTGTAGTTTGAATCCTTTTCACTTAAGGAGTTAGTATTGGCCAATGACCTTGAGTGTCCGAGGCATTTTACTGAGATGATCTGATGGTCACTTAGTTATACCACGATAGCTTTTTGTACAGATCAGTTTGCGATGCGATCTGTATCGTCGATAGAGAACGCTTTTGTACCGCAGCATTACAAGGAAGCTTTTACATTAGCGTTTTTAGTTTTTTTATTATATTACTCTTAGTTTTTTAATACTTCAGTTCGCTTATCTAGTATAAAAAGTCGATTAGATTACAAGTAATCCTGTTCTAATTTAATTGAAGTAACAAATAAGCAGTACTCGAGACACGAGGTCATATTTCCGTTAGCAAAAACAAGAAATAAACTAACTGCAAAACCTGCACGCAAAGGCCTGATGTTTGAACATAAACAACATGTACTTCAGCCTGTCCGTTTCATAATATTGCATCAAATGCAATTTCGTAGAACCGGTCGGATACGGCGGGCTTTGGTCTTGATCCTGGCTGCTCCAATCTGAGCGCAGAATCCAGCCGGCCGGGTTTTTACTGCCTTACTGCCCGCGCCCGCGCCGGTCACCGCGCTGCGGCCAGACTGGGTGACGTGTATCTTATATCGATTGTATTTTATGTTGATAGTAGATATATCACTCAATACTTGTAGCTGCGTAAGGATGTATCCGAAGACCCTTTTTGATTAAATTCAAGCGACTGTTGATTCGAGTTTCGAAGTTTGATAGAATAGCGTAACATTACAATGTGCAGTGTATTTCATTGTAGAATCTTATAAAATGACGTAACATACTGCTTTTCTAAAAATAACTTATGCACATTATGTATATTTTTTTATTATTATGCCTACTTTTATGGTAGAGTCTGCAATGCAATTATGTAATTTATACAATAATAGTTCTAAGAGGAAATGTTTATTAATTTGAATAAATATTTCGTTTACTTAGTTTAAATTTTATAATGAAATAGCAGAAAGTTTTCTTCTTTAATTTTGTTAAATACATACATACAACGCGGTCACATTAACTCGACGCATCGCTGGAATTTTTAAGCAATTTTACTCGATCTTAATAAACAGGTAGAAACTTGTCTTTTATAGATGATGGTTCGGAACCTTTCGTGCGGGAAGCCGACTCGCACTTGGCCGGTTTTTTTTGCACACCGTACTTGAGCGCCAAAATAACGTCCCATGGTCAAGCGTCTAGCTCAGAGCAAATAAAAAAATCCAGAGGGAACGTCGTTGAACAGTCAAGTGAAGCCGGTTTTTTATACATGTGTGAGTGCGTCGCTGTTGCGCCGCCATAGTTTGACTGACAAGCCAAGGCGTAGTTTTGGTTGGCTTCAATTGTTTGTTCACAACATTCTCTCTTGATTTTTTTATTTGCTCTGAGGCGTCTAGTTACATTAACTGCGCGTTGTAGCAACGTGGATATTACATAGTAATATTTTGTTTATGAATAAAAATGTATCTACTAATTTTCTTACGGTACCCAGTCACAAAATCTAGTATTTTTTTAAATAAATCTGTAGTAGGCAACCTATCTCAACTCAGTAAATACAAGTTTTATTTAAAATTCATAGATTTATATCACTATCAAAAGTTTTCAACAGTAAATAATTTATTTTCAATGACCAATAAGTTGTTTTTTTATTTTATTCAATTGGTACCGAATATGCAAACTAAATAGTTACGAAGATTTGTGCGAAGATATTTATTGATGAATTACCGTGTGTTAAATAATGTAATCTAACCTATTTGAATTTAAACCTATTTGGGAGTATCTATAAAAATAGCTAATGACGTCTTATTCTAGCCTACTAAATTCATTTAAATAATTTAGCAAAATTAGGTCAAGCCGTTTAGACAAGAGATTTTAAATATAGGTACTTATTAGAAGAGAAATAATTACGCTATAGGTAGTAGAAGAATGTAATATAGTACCATCCTGAGCACTCACTGGGGTCGTCTGACGTTTTTAGCTTTTCCCATCCCGTTCGTAAATTAACTGTTTGACTTGTGACCCTCCAGGGATCCCGGAAGATGCCGCGGTGACAGTTTCGGACGCCAGCAAGAGGAATATCAAAGCACTCGGTAAAAAAAGTTTTATAAATAAAATTTAATCAAAGTCGAAAAACGAAATCTAAGACTTTTTAATTTACTGCCAATATTGTATATACTAGCAATATTCTAAGGTTCTAAAGCCACTCAAAGAAGTTAACACTTTTAAAAAAAACTACAGACATAACCTGCATCTAATTTGTGACACCAGCCGTCAAGTCCAACAGTCCGAGCTTGAACACCAGCTCGCCTGATGGTAAGCAACGTTGTGGTTGAAGATGGAGCACGCAGACGACCTAGTCCTTACTGCCTAATCCAACAATTTTGAGGAAATTGAAACTATACTTGCTCAATCAAGCACTGGAAAAGCTAGGGTCGTATTATGACTTAAATGCTCTAAGACCAAAAAACTTAGCTAAACACTGGGAAAAAATAATTTAAAACTCAGGAACATCGACACAACGAAGAAGAAGATTGCCAGCTAAAATTAAAGATCGTTGAAATTCACTTTACAAATCCTTTTTTACACCCTACATATACCCTTACTGGAAGCCGCGAGCAAAACTATGTATTGGTTTCAGATACTAAGAGCTGTCATCCTTTTCTATGCTAAGTTTAGGCTGGGCAAAGTCAGGGACTGCCATAAAATAGCTAGCACTTTCTAAGTGTTCATGTGACATGTAGTTCCAGCGTCGCTGCCGGGTGGGTGCCTGTATGAAGGAGCGTGGCATCGCGAGGATGGCCCCGTGCCAACGGGCGAGGCTTGCCTACGCTGCGCGTGCCGCCACGGCGCGCTGTCGTGCCGCCGCCGTGCTTGCGCGCCGCTGCCCGACCCGCCGCCCCACCGCTGCCACGTGCTGCACCGCAAGGGTGCCTGCTGCCCGGAGTTGCACTGCCCAGGTAATTAGTCTACCGCTGATTGATTTCCCGCCCTATCGTCCCAAAGTTCTGCATCATTACGGCGGGCTGGCGTGCCGTCACAACGCTTGCGCATCGCTGCCAAGGTCACCGCAAATATGCTTGTTGCCTGGAGATGCACTGCTCCTGGGATTAGACGCTGCTGGTTGATCTGCTATCCTATGAACTTATTTTTAGATCCTCTAGCTAGCAGAATTCAATCAGCAAAATTTGCAGGTACTACTTGTCGATTGCCATAGTATGATCTTCTATCGATCTTCTTGTTTCATAATTTAAAATTATTGAGATAGAGTTTTCTCGTGATTTTCAGATGGAGTAATACTGATGGAACAAGGCGCCTCAGCAAGGTTTGAGAGCGACGAAGATATTGTTGGTCCAACATCTATTTCACATGGTACGTTTCATTTTAATTCCTATAAGTATCAAACCTAAATAAAATAAAGACTTTCCTAAATGGACGGTAAATTCAATAACTTACAGTATATTAAGTTACCAGGTTAAATAGTAGGGACTGAAAAATTGTTTTAAGCTGCAGGATTGCAGTAGATATTCATGAATCATTTATAACACTGAAAATCTATAAATATGAAAGAATACAACGACTACTACTAGATACTAGTTCTAAGCCTGAAATGATGATGAATTCGTAATGAAGTAACGTAAAAACTTCTGCTAGAGAATGACCACCAGTCACCAGGCCACCAAAGGCCACTAAGACAGGACTAAACGGTTAAAATAACCCTTTGATAGTGTTCCCAGCGTGCGTAGAAGGCGGCAGCGTGTACGCGGCGGGGTCGGCTATGCGGTCGACGCTAGCGTGCGAGCAGTGCTTCTGCCTGGGCGGCGCGCGGCGCTGCGTGCGGCCGCGCTGCCTGCCGCCGCCCGCTGGCTGCCGCGGGCGCGCAACTCACGGCGCCTGCTGCCCGCAGCGCTACTACTGCGACCACCCCGCTCACAAGCCGCCGCAGGATAAACACCCCCACGGTATGGGTTTATCATATTTTTTTTCTCGCTCAAAAAAATCAGTTATCGTTAAATTAGTTTATTGTGTCTCTGACATAGTAATCTATAATCAAATGAAATTATTTTTAACTAACTTCCGAAAAAGAAGAAGTTCTATGTTAGTCTCTATGTATTTTTTGTGTATGTTAATCGATATTTTCGCCAATTGTAAACTGAATTAATGTAAACTGCGCGAAAAGTATCAACGAAACCAACAAACACACTTAACAAAGGGCACAGACCCTGGAGTCTGTGGTTCGTAATTTTCCAATAAAAAAAACAAACACACTTTCAGATTTATAATATTAGCAATGATGTTCAAAAGTTTATTAATTGGGTTACAGATTGCAAGGTAGAGAACAAATGGGTGCCAGAAGGGGAGCGAGTGGTCCCAAGTGGCAGTGCGGGCAACTGCACGCAGTGCTACTGCCTGCGCGGCGCGGTGCAGTGCCAGCCGCTCGCGTGCGCGCCGCCGCTGCTCGGCTGCACGCCACTGCTGCGCCCGGGCGAGTGCTGCGCGCACCAGTACCACTGCCAGCACAACCAACACGGTCAATAACAACTTATTAAAATACTGTTATCACCATACCATGTTCGGCATGGTCAATCTTTGTATGGGCGACTGCTCGCATGTCACGTTAAATTGTAGGTTCCGCTCGTTTGAAACGTTTAACCATGTCAGAGGCTTTCAAGCGGCAAAAAATCTGATGCCTGAGGTATCCAGATCCACCCAGAATATACGAATAACTTACCGTAGGTACCATTTACGTCTATCTACCATTTGGATGGATATATGTACTTACGATATAATTAGAACTAACGAACCGCGTGGAACTAGTCATAACGAATAATTATTGGAACACCTATGTCGGAGTGGCGACCTCCTAGCTGCTGTGAATAAGTACCTGATGTGATTATAATGAAAACAATGATTAAAAATGTTTACACAATCAATTCAGATGCGAATTTTCGATCACGAAACATTTGATATCGATAGCGATACTGGCGACGAAACGCAGCTATTATGGCAAAGTAGTATAACAGAGACAATTATTTGTAAGTTACCAATTTAACCAATTTACATTATTTTTTTCAGGATCCCATGTACTGACCCTATCAAATAACGCTTTAACATCAATCAGGAACGATGATCGAGCTTTCCATACATCAAAATCTAATAAACATGAATCAACAACGAAGAATACATTAGCTAACATCTATAAAGCGAGCAGTGCGCCAAACATTACTGCAACCAAAAATCATCTCGTGAGCACAACAAAAGTAAAAAGAAAGACCAGTGACCCACCACCGGAATTGTCAAGTCTTTCCACAGTTCAAAGTACTACAGCTACATCCACGTCAACAATGACAACAACTCAAGTTTCCACAACAGTTGAACTTACGTCCACAACTTCGGAAAAGCTAATAGCAACCACAGAATCGACTTTACCAACATCACAATCTACAACGTCCATTTCCACAACCGATTCTACCACAGAAACAACTTCAACAGAGCAGCCAGAAGGATCAGTTAAAATAATGATAAACGGGACCATCAATTGTACAGCAGAGCTTTCATCTACATCGTTACCTCTCAACATGACGTTCAATGACAGTGAAAAAATAACTCAAGAATCTCATCCCCGCGTACCATTAATCGATGTCAGCAATCTTGAAGATCATACGTTTTCTCCAAACGATATAATCACTGATAGAACTATCAATGATGGCTTTGATGAGAACGATTCGTTTGTAATTAATGTTACCAGTTCTCTCAACGCTAACACAAATCACAGTTATGTTGCAACTCAACCGCCACTACGAACTGTCTCGATGTCTGTACCCGCAGCGACTGTAGAGACCAATAGCTCTAAAAAGACAAAAGGAGATTATGATTATGACTACACTGAACCAACTCTTCCACCATCACTACCCAACTTAAAGTAAGTATCAAAGACATAAAAGTACTTAAAGTCACTAAAGTCGAAATATGAAAAATATTCAGCTCAATTACATTTTTTCTTTTTTAGGATAATACCTTTCGTAGCTGCTGATGCTGTTGTCGATGATGATAATCCTAAAGAAACTTTAACATATCCAATACTTGAAAGAGAAGATAAATTCCCGGTATATTACCCTAATATAGACACCAAAGATTCTGCATATGTAACTAGAAAAGAAGATATGTACCGCTCAACGCAGTATCCAGTTTTTATAACAGATAAACCAGACCATGAAAATTACCCGTCTATAACAGCGGATGTAGATCTGACAAATAGTGGATACTCAAATATTCATTCGGATATGGATGGTTTATTGAATGAGTATACGATATCATCAAGCCTTGGTAGTCACGTGTCTGACGTAAAGTCAACCACCGAGTCCCCTTTATCGACTACAACTTTCAGGTTAAAAACGCCTGCCGTGAATTTGTTTTCACCACCAGTTGAGACTGAAGGTAATTCTACTAGACTGAGAAATATCATTTTAGCCCCACTGTTACTCAATTCTATAATTACTTTTAATTAATTTCTAGGAGGCTTCGTTCCAAAAGGTCCCACAGGACTCATTGACGAATACTTCGCAGTGTTCCCCAGTACCCCGTCAGCGCCTTCAGTCCCGCATTTAACTACCTCTATGCAGTTAGATATAGCAAAAGGTGAGTTTTTTTACATCGGAGTGGCATATCATCATCTATAGGTAGGCCTACGTCCTGCAATGGGCTATTAAAAAGGCTGGTTAAGTATTAACAGATAAACATTACACTTAGAACAGTCTGTGATTACAGTACGATGTTTGTATATCACACATTTTTATTTTATTTCGTTTAGGTTTACGTTTGACTATATACTGCCTGATAGCACGAAATTTGAAAACATCAATGTTGTATTTTAGCAGAAAGACGGACTCAAGCATAGCGTTCCACTTTCTGGATGTTCGTATGAGAAAGATTGTGCACTGAGATTGTTTTTGATGTCGTGGTCATAAATTAGTAATGAATCATATTGGACTCATCTAACGTGTTAGTATATAGTAGTTAGTAGCCAATCATACTCAAAGTTGGTTACAAGTCAATGTAAGGCACAGCAGTTGGGGTCATGTTGAAAGCAATAATAAATACAAAATAACAAAATTAGCAAATCGAGAAACTACTAAAAATCTAATTTGTCTAAATTAAAATACGAAAATGTTCCAGGTGAATGTGTGTCAAATGACGGGCGCCACGTGCCTGAGGGAGTGAGCATCACCCTGTCTTGCTCCGAGTGCACGTGTGCGTGGGGTGAGCTGCACTGCTCCCCGCGGCCCTGCCACACCCCCGCTGGCTGCCGACGGCGCCCTGCCTCTTCCAGCAGTGCTGCCGACTTGTGCTGCGGCGAACTTATATGTGACGAAGGTATATCCTAAATAACTGATTGTCGTCCATTTTTTATGCGTAGACTGATTATTTTAGTTTACAGGGTCATAGGAACATTTAAGTTTTTAGGTGCATGTTCAATAAATCAGTTTTTGTTACCTTACAAAAAGTAGTTTATCTGTAAATTGTTAAAACGCCCAGAATATTTGAATTTCGTGCACTGATCGAGAGCATACTGATTAATTGCCTTTTTTATGTCAGTAAAGTTACGAATAAAAACTAATGATAAACATTTTCAAATTACAGACAACAAAACAACTCAAGCTCCTGTAGCATTAACCACAAAACTTGCCATCACTGAATCTACCGAGAAGCTAATTACTGAGACAACTACCAATGCTAACAAATTTTACAAAGAAAAAGAAGAGCCTACTTTGAATAAAACAATTACAATCGATTTGCCAATCATACAGTCGGAAAACACGTCTCAACTTTACGTTACTCCTTCAAATTCAACTAAAAACGAACCCAAAAAGAAGAATAGTACAACAACTGTTTCAACTACTACAGAAAAATTGCTTCCCATGACAACGATCATAAGTACTGCTCCTACTTATCAATCATCAACTGAAAATAACAACCAGTCTCTAGAGTACGAGGAAGACGAAGATGAAGGTTTCTCCTTCGGTAGTGTTCTGAAACTACTCCTAAGCGATAACTATGAATCTTCAACAGCACCACCTAAGAAAATACCAACGACAACTAAAATACCGACAACTGCCAGGACTACTACTACCACAAGAAGACCGAGACCGACTCTACCTCCAGTTCTACCACCAAAGCCATCAATATCACCGTTCGTGCCTCTACCTGTCCATCCTTACGCTCCTTCTAAGCTGAATCAGAATTCAATCAACAGAATCGACCATTTAGTTCTAGGAGAAGCTACTGCTATCAAAAAAACTACACCCCGCCCAGTAACCACTACATTCCGACCAATACCAACCAAAAGACCAACAACTCAGCGTACAACAGCCAGGCCAACAGAACTGACAATAGAGGAAGGTTATTCGACACAGGATGCTCCTAGACCTCCAGGAGGCTTACCAGGATTAGGTCCTGGTCTTTTGAAGCTGGCGGGATGTAATATATACGGCAGAATGTATCGGGTGGGCAGGATAATCACCGAGCTGTCTACCCCGTGTCAAGAGTGTTGGTGTACAGAGTTTGGAGTGCAGTGCAAGCAGCTCAAATGTTGAAAGACTCGCGACGCTCGGTTGAAGACTGTATAGTTTAGCTGTAGATAGTTATAGTTTAGGCTGTATTATAAGATTACAATTTGTTCATTAATCAATCTAACCATAATTATAGCTACTTACATCTGTTCATTTGCAGCTTCCTAACCGTAGTTAATAGTTGTCCGTTTCATTATTTCCTTCAGACGCTGATAAAGGTTTTTGTGTACTTTGTATCCTGGGCAGGTTAAAATAATTATTTAGTTTGAAAAGAACAGGACGGTAATGATCTCAAATTCATAAATACCATAATAACAGTATTGAATTACACCCAAACATGTTTAACTCATATTTTGTGTAACAGTATAAAGCTAGTTGGTGCATTTATTATGTAATATGATCAATTTTGATGATGAATCATTTTTGACAGCCTCATTTTAATTAAGTAGGCAATAACTTAGTGAAATATTAGACAAAATAATGTTAGAGTATGTTTATTATAGAAAATAAAATGATAAAATTTTATGGATTTTTTATATAATTAAAAAGGAATTAAACAAATCAAGTGCAAGTTTAGGAAATTTATTAACATTGAAATCACAGCTCCACAAAAGCAAACATTCATTGGAAATAGAGAAATCTCCGAGAATCAAGATACCAAACAAAGAAGTAGACAAGCTTTCCACTTATTTATTAGGCCCTTCCTATAGCTTACTATGTAGACAATAATATAATGATATGTATTTTCAAAAAATGTCACAGAAGCAACAATAAACTGAAACAATTCTTACTATAGGACACAGTTCAGACGTCGAGGGACTAGAAATTTAATCTCTTTGGTAGTCTGTAACAACTTGTGCTTTATTAAGTGCATTAATTAAGATCTTTGTCCAAGTCAGAAAACATACTTATAATATAGTAGGTATAAAACTCTTGCATAAAGCCGTATCTATCTAGGAAGTTCTAGATTTAAACTTTCACAAAAATAATTTCTGCGCGTCTTGTCTCTACGCCTCGATTGTTACGATTGCAAGAACCTACTACGCTACAGTTTGAAGTAAGTAAAATACGCAAGTATTCCAACAACATAAATTACAATATACTAATCAATAACTAGAAAGATTAACTTACAAGAATCACTAGCCAATTAAATCGAATGTTTTGATACAAAACAATAATTCAATTCGATTTCATAGAAATCATCTGGCCTCCTTCCGAATATGAATGAATAATCGGAAATCCTAAAGGAAAACTATAAAATAACAGAGGTATTTCAACAATTCCATTTACGTATTTCAGAGTTATCGGGAACAATAAAATCACGTCAATTATGGTGTCGATTGAGGATTTACCTACAGGTTAATTGTGTCAAAACAAATGTACATTATGTGTGACGCACACAAATAATAAATAGGTCTACCTACGTACCTATTCATTTGAAAACCGTATTTACGAACAAACAGAAATAATTGAATTATAAAAAAAGATTGTCAAATTAGAATTGATAAGAATCTTGACCTTTAGCAAATTTCCGTTCTACATATAAACAACAAAGGCTTTTTCAAGTTTTTTGAGGCACCAATAACATGTAGCACATTTAATTTCAACTCAAAGGATATCGTAGAGTCGATTCAACCTAATCAATATTAAAGCATTAACCAAAAACATAAAGCGACACATCTCTTCTATATAACGCTCCAGAACGAAAAAATCTAAATTTTCGCATTATAACAATTTTTCGACTGCGTGGTAAAGGCACTTTTATTTACAATTAGTAGTTCTTTAGTCACTTCTATGAGTTTTCGTGAGTGAGTCTACAAAAAATCAGTCAACTTTGTACAGTCCCGTAGTGTAAAATTCCATCAAAAGCTGTTCTACTCAACAGCGGACGGAGACAAAAATTGCACTTCAATTGACTTAAAAATATTTTGTCTCTTAACGATTTACTCTTAAATACGAACAACAGATATTTACCAAGCTCTATCTATGTCAGTGCGACATCAAAAAGTTTGATCAACATTGACCACAACCCAAAAAATGCAACGAACTAAACTATCTTAAGCTCAGACAAAATGAATATCGTTGTATGTTCCTTTACCCATTGTAGTAGTAGCGTGATCAATTAGGTACTCTAATCAAAATTACCAATCAGAGTCTCAGATATGCTTGATTTTCGCGCACTTATTAAACTAACCGTATTTCAACTTTCAAAAAAGTGCCAATTTTTTCGGTATTGTTGTTAGTAGATACGCTTTGTCTCTACTTATTTTGTCTTAGCGCTAAGTCATAACTGACAAGTTTCAATCAAGATTTCGTAAACTAAGTACCTTACAACACTACCAGGTACAACCAGATCATTATCACCAATTTACCCTCCCATCACCAGATCTTAAAATACGTCTCCAAAATATCTCGTCTCGTTCTTGAGATCGTGGCGTTGACTAGCCTTTTCTTTGGCATTTCAGATATAGTAGACCATGATTATGACTTCGTGGTTCAGGTGTCGTCGCTGAAGGCATAGTGGTAGACGCCGAGCGCCACTCCTGCCACTAGCAATAAGGCAGAAAAGACGCGGGCGGCGATGATGTGCCTCTTATGACTGTTTTCACCTGAAACAAATAAAACATTTGCTGTAGAACACTTTTTCATTAAGAATATCTTGAGACAACGAGATGGACAGAAGATCCGATCAGCATCTTTGGAACACGCTGGTTGGTAGCCTTTTCCACCCAGTCTTCAGGAGATCTGTGTGCAGATAGTCTATCAGTGGACTTAACACCTCCACAAATAAAAAAACTGTGAAGTACCACGCAGGATCACGCTGGGTGCAAGCCGCGTTCAACCGGTCTTATTGGAGATCCTTGGGGAAGACTTTTGTCCAGCAGTAGCGGTATAGCGGTGGTTAGATGGATGGATGAATGTATCAATTATAGATAATATGTAATTACCAGTGAAAACAATAAAAGCGAGCGGCACGCCGACCGCGGCGCCGAGCGCATGTGCAGCCCAGGCCACGTGCTCGTAGTGCGCGCGGTCAGCAGAGCTCGGCGCGGCTCGCACCAGCGCCCAGCAGCCCTCTGACGCGCCCAGCACCACCACGCTCAGCGGACGGAACCACCACAGCGGGATGTGCCCGAATCTGCAACAATACAGACTAGTTGTTAAAATATATACGATTCAACATAATTGAAATGGAAACTCAACTCAATTCGAATAATTCGCACAAATCGATGTGTCATCTATGTAGTAATTTTCACATTATTCCGGATTTTTCAAAAACGGCTCAGCCGATTTCGGTGAAACCTAAATGAAACAGGAATTTTTAAATTGTTTCGCATTTGGCGTTTCACAATTGGCGAAAATATTGATGAACATACTCAAAAAAATACATAGGTGGCGAACATAGGACATCCTCTTTTTTAAAAGTCTGTAAAAATCAAGAAAATTAAGAAGACGTCTACCGATAAGATGGACAGACGAATTGATTGAAAAGACTCTTGCACAATGCCAGCCACTGACGACCAGTCTTTAAATAGAAATCTTTTGAGGGTCTACCAATGTCCCGTATCAACGTTCTTTAAATGACATGATGATGAAGTGAGCAGCATACCTGAGGCAGACGTTGGGCAGGTGTGCTGTGAGCAGCGCGTACACGGCAGCACTGGCTCCCACCACCTTGACGGCGGGCTGAAGAGCACCGGCGCCCAGCGCGCCCGCCACCACGCCACCCCACCACACCACTAGGACGCGCCACCAACCTTGCTCGCGTTCCAGACGCCACCCCACCTGGGGACAAATTAAAACATCAGCACATTGCGAAATAAAAAATATCTGAAGGCTATCTACCATATCGAGACTACATCGTTACTTCTTATCAGGTGAATCGTAACAATTTTAGGTAGACAGACTATACAGTGTTCGATAGCACCATTGCTTAAGTAGTTCAAAACTGTAGAAAACTTTTGAAAACATAATATGTGTAATATAAAAAACTGCATTGCAATATGGTACTATAAACTGCTAAGATAATTTGGGCACAAAAATTTCACACCTCAGAGAGCCTTTCCAAAAACCAAAAGTAATCGAAATGGCTCTATGATTAAAAAAAGTAAGACATACTCCTAAGACTGAGCTTAGATAAAAGACTTCATGAGGTTAAACACAAGATAGAAGAAAACTGCAAAAATACTTACAGCAAGAGCCACGAGTGCGTTGAGCGCCAGGTGTGCTGTGCTGGCGTGGACCATGCCGTAAGTGAAGATGCGCCACGGCTGCCGCCGCCAGCTCACCGGCGACCACTCCAGCTGCGAGCTCAGGCTCTTCGACCCAAACACGTGGATTCCCACCTGGTAGACAAAATCATCTCATTACTATCAGGATTAGAAAGAAGAATCACGATAGGTTGAAAGTAAAAGGACTTGAAATTGACAATGCAATTTATTTGATCTGTTAACACGATGACTAAATAATGTTAGAAGGTGTAAAGTAGGTTCAAAACTGCATTGGGCCAGCGTAGCCCTACATCCTGCAGTGGACTATTAATAAGGCTAGTATAGACGTTGTTTTAGTTCCGTAAACGATTTGAGCATGATTCATTGAACAACAATTAGAGATAAAAGAAAGGTTAGAGTAGTAGGTACTTACTATGACAATAATCATGGACAAGATAAAGTAAGGCGGTCTGAGAACTTCTATCAGCTTTTCCTTCCTTTTTTGAAATCTTGTCTTCTGGTGGTTGTTGGAAGATGTTTTCTGTGGGTAGGTGGCATGGACGCCGAGCGTGAGGCCAGCTTGGAGGCGGGACTTGTGCTTCTGAGAAGGCGCTGGTAGGAGGCGGCGGTACTCGCCGGGGCTGCGCTCTCCGGGCTCCTCACTCTCGAGCCAGGCTTGAGCAGGCGCCGCCCGCTCCGGCAGCACCCTTCTTCCCGGATGCGTGGGCACATAGTCAGCATTGAGTCTCGCGGTCTCGCAGTCGGCATCAGGAGCCATGGCGCGGCATCCATTCCCGTCTCAGACGGAGCGCCGCATCCTACCCGTGCTCACTGCAATAGGATATCGATTGACATATTAATCATCTGTTAGTCAATATATACCCACGCGAACAGGGAAATTAGGACTCGGAATTCCCGAAAGCCGAACGGGATACTACGCTAATTAACTTGCGGTTTAGTACTAGATAGTAATAAAATCGAATTATTGTATATATCGTTATTTATGGATGTATATATAGAGGAAAACATTATTATACAATATGGGAGCATCCTATATTCCCATGAGTTCTATGAAATAATTATTATAATGAGACAATGAGAAGAATTAATAGCTAAATTCCATATTGCACGTGCCGTGGCTCTAAATATATACAGTCGTGCTACTGAGTTGAATAATATTATTGTAATTTGCAACATTGTTACACAATAATACCTAGTAGGTAAGGAAGTAAAATTGAACAGGCCGGGAGACTATGATAGACCTCTTCAGTTTTTAAGCTGACTAACTGAAGAGTGAATACATTTGCCAACTAAACAGAAAAGCACTATACTCTATAAAATTTAACTTGATCTCTGCGACAGCTGTCAGAAAAATCACGCTTATGAAGCCCTGAATTTCTTAATAGTACAGACAGTACCTGTCAATGTCATACTTTGTAGGTATGCCGATTAGTGATGGGCGACGAATGATCGTGACCACAGAGTTTTAGATAGAGTTTTAATTAAAATATCGATAGTTTATACTGACGATATTTAAAATAAAACTTGATTTATCATTAATTTTATTGTATATTTTAAATCATAACATATTTTACATGTGTAATTAAATTAAACCCAATTATATGTTACATTAGCATCGATAATAGTGAAAAACGTCGATAAATACTATCGTTACATTATTATGAGTATATAATTAATATCATAACATTATTTACATGTGTACATACTTGATCTTAAATAATAGTAAGTAAATGAAATCCAATTTCTCACCTTCAACTACTCATTCGATTTCATTACAACATTGTTTGAAAATCGATTTTTTCCACCACTATCCCAACTCTAAAAATGTCAATCTTCTACTGTCGCAGAGATCAAGTTAAATTTTATAGGTACCGAATCATGTGTGTGTTAGACACAGATCATTGCAAAGAACTGTAGGTTCAATGGTTCTTCGGGTCATTCAAACTACGGTAGGGTGAAATTTATTAGTACAATCCACGGATCTCAGAGCAAATAAAAAAATCAAGAGAGAATGTTGTGAACAAACAAGTGAGGCCAACCAAAACTACGCCTCGCCGTGTAAAAACAATCACACACACATCAACGTACAAGGAAACTACGCCTTGGCTTGTCAGTCGAACTATGGCGGCGCAGCAGTGACGCACTCACACATGTATATAAAACCGGCTTTACTTGACTGTTCAACGATTGGTTCAACGCCGTTCCCTCTTGATTTTTTTATTTGCTCTGAGCCACGGATGCGATCACGGTAGCGCTCAGTTGTATGTACCTACCACCCGCAGATTTCCATTCGGATTTAAATCACACTGGCTGTAGTGACGACCGTAAAAAATGAAATACAAATAGATATTCCATTTGCTTGAAAAACAGTGGAGATGAAAATAATCAAAACAATGTAAAAGAAATTGACGTGCGGACTGCGGACATGTGCCGTGTGACGTACGTAACCAAAGACAAACTACTTTCTCAAATATAATGTTTTTATACATCAGAACGTAAAAAGTTTCAATTTATTTTAAATAATAAAAATTAAATAATAATCCTTATTATTTAATATAATAAATTCGAATGTGGTTTGTTTGTTACTCTTTCATTTCACGGAGCAACGGATCGGCTACATGTCATATGCTGTTTTTATCCCAAAAAATTAAAAGAAGCGAACAAAGCCGCAGGTGAAAGCTAGCACTACCTTAAGGCTTGTTAGTACTCCAAATTAGTACACAACCGCTATCAATTTATATAACAATAGCTCCATTATCGCCCAATAATGTTGTGATTACATTCGGTATTCAGCTCGGCTCGGCTCGAGTCTGCATCCTGAACTTGATATGTCTGGATCACAGGAAATTAGACTATGCTTATACATATGTATAGTATTTTTAACTTGTAATGAGGCAGTTATTTTATTATAAACAAGTTTAGTGCTTTTATTAACTAATTAACGAAATAATTATTTTTTACAAAAAATAGCATGACAGTCTTCACCTGTGTACAGAATCATTACATAGTATAAAACAAAGTCACTTTCCGCTGTCTGTCCCCATGTATGCTTATATCTTTAAAACTACGCAACGGATTTTGATGCAGTTTGATTTAATAGATAGAGTAATTCAAGAGAAATGTTTATATGTATAATACACCTGTGCGAAGCCGGGGCGCATCGCTAGAACGCAAATATTACGCACGGATCGATGTAGCATTTTTCACATTATTGTTGATTTATCAAAAATGGCTCAGTAGATTTCGATAAAATTTAAATGCGACCAATTTCGAAGTATACTCTTTTCAATAAAAAAAGAATTATTGAAATTGGACTACTATAAAAAAAGTCATGCGTGGTTAAGGTTATACATAAAAAAATATACGCGTCGAATTGTATACCTCCTCCGGTGGTTTGTCGGTCAAAAAATTCTTATAGATGAACATAGAACCTCCTCTTTTTTGGAAGGCGGCTTATAAACAACACATCTAAAATTTACAGAATGTTGTTTTACTGCATTTTCAGAGGTTATTCTCATCATCAGGAGGAGATCATTATAAATAACTTTAAATACGAAAAGAAACCAACTTTTACGTAGAAAAAGTTCATTGTACTGTACTATACAGTACACACAACTTTTTGAATATACACCTTGCATTCTCCCTGCATTTCAACGCCTTGTGTACAACAATCCAAAAGGTAATTCGAACGGAGAAGTAATTCTTTGAATTCTTCCCAAAATAATATTCGGGAGATAATTATGATCAGTTGAAAAGATAGATGATCAAATGCGGCTCGTAGGTTATTACCTACTCAACATCACGCCCAATGCCCAGTATTGTCCAGCATGCTGGCAGAATTACTACGCTGAATGGCTTATGGTTTCAAAGAAAGTATAAACTTCTTAACGGTAAACAATGATTGTTATCATTTTTATCGCGAACAATGAAATTGGTTAGTAGTAATTTAGTTGTTAGTAGTAGGCATGTAGTAGGTAATCTGTTTATCGAATATAGACTAAACAATTTTTGTTCTGCGACTTTTGTCATAACTAAAAAAAACAGTTGTTTCATACATTTTGTCGAGGGTGAACGATATTTTTTATGGAACAGAATATTTTTTTGAGATTTGATAAAAGTCGTTGAACAAGAGTTCTTAGTTTTGATGTACGGAATAAGCCCCTAAAAGGATGCTAATTGATTATCAGTAACTCTGTATTTAGATACATATAAAAAGATCATTTGCATAATCAAATCTATAGGTAGATACTTTAGATAAATATTTAGGTATACTTTGGTTGATTGGACCACTGACCAATGACTATTCAGTTTTTAATCCAGTTTTATTTTTTTATAGGGAAACCCAACTGTATTAAAATTTATAATTATTTGCTAATTGAATCAGTATTCAAGGTCCGTGTAACCCGCGATGGCTTCCAAGGTCTACGCCTGTCCGCCAGATGTCAGAGATGCATAATTATGATGAGATGGTCAGATATCGAGCTGCCAACTTCCTAAGACTGCCTGCCTAGCAGTCATTTGCATGATTGGCTTCTACTTTTGAAGCAGTGTTTATGTTTGGTACCTACATACTTATTGAACTTTAGAGATAACTTAGAAACAAAAATGTAAACCGGTCCGATTTAAATTATAACAATGACATGCTCATATAGACTTAATATAATATTGAGCAGGACCCTTGTTCTATATCGATTAAACGTAGGCTTTATTTCACAAGTACTCTCAGATATTATATTTTTAAATTAATAATAATATTATACCATCGCTAGACCAATCCTGTTTTGAAAGCAATTTAACGAAACTATTTTTTACAAAACCATCGATAAAATAATTAGAGCGTTAATTAGGTCTCAAAGTGTAGGAAGAGATTAAGACCATGAAATACTCAAAAGTAGAGCAGACTAATTTACTGATAAACAGACAATTTTGTAAACATTATTAAGAGCAGACTTAGATTAGATAAAACAACAAATAGCTAGTACAGAAAACTTATACAATGTATTTAATTCAACTTGAAACTTCTATTTAAAATTTAAATTGCTGGCTATAGCCTGCAATTCTCTATTAAAGGTAAGGGCGCAAATTGTGTACAGAAAACAGTAAGGAAGTAAAGTAAGGAAAGAATTTAGAAAATATGTATTAGTAGTAGTATTATTATGTGTTAGGTATTGTATGTAATATTAGCATTTAGGTCTATAATGTATTTTTTTAGTATTTATTGTACTCCCCGTCAATTATTTTTAGCACATTACTTTCTGTACATGGGTTGCCTGGAAGAGATCGCTTCCAGCGATAAGGCCGCCTAGTGTTGCACTATCTTAAGAATTTCACTAATGTATTTATTGTTAGTTTATTTTGTGTGTACAATAAAGAGTTATTTGTTTGTTTGTATTACCCAAAAGCAGTTCTGTTTAGTAAAATACATAAAAAATTACCTCTAACTGGATTTATCAGAAGTTTATCACGCAAGTAGGTAATTCTTGGATTAAATATATAAATCACACTGATAGACTTTCTGCAAAAGTGAAAAATATACGGTGCATTGAGATTAAACACAAAACAAATAAAAAAAATGCATTTACTAACTCACCAAAAATATAAATAGGTCGATGACCTAATCAGCTGATCTCACTCGTGACCGCAGTGCATGCGCACTGCAATAAATCGCGAGAACTAATAACCACAAACTCAGTATGTACTTGAAATAAACCGCAACTTTATGCACGTCTCAAAATGAGCAAATATAGAGTATTAAATATGAAATTGGGCAGACGAGCTCGCAGGTTGGAGGAGGAGCGCCGAATGCACGGGACGGGAATGCCGAATGTTCCCGTAGCGCGTACCTGCGACGACACCTGCGCTGCGCCCGCGCATCTGGTGCGGATTATGTGCACCTTGAGATAACACATTGTATTGAAATATGGTGAAAGAATTTTTGTGGAATTTGTTTTCGAACTAATTAAGTCTAATAGTAATTATGTGAGATTTTACATTAGTGATTATAAGATAAGGTGTTCGATTTTAGCTTTTTGAAAAAGTATGTACATATTTGCAGTGTAACAACTTAATTTACGTAAAAAGTGAGTTTATAACTATGTGTTTATAATATCAATTTTGTACAAATATAATGCTCTAAGCACGAGCGCAGAGGATGCAAAATGCTTCTAATCACTTGTGTAGAGAAGACCTATTTACCTATGTCAAGCAGTAGGCTGTTTGAAATGATGATGATGACTAAGCTCTCTCTCTCTCTCTCTCTTCGTTTTGAAACTAATGGGACACTTTTATGGACTTTATAAACTTTCTTCATTATGATTCTTATGTGCACACAACTTTTTAAAACTCGCCTGCTCGCCACCTGTCGGGTTTCGAACACCTGGTGATTACGTCCAGTTTCGAAAAAATCAAATGAAAGGACATACCTTCAAGAAGCGCATTTTTGAAGCTAATCAGGTGGGTTACATGCTCACACATTACGGTTTACTTTATGTTGCTACGGTAGAAAACTTGGACACGCCTCTATATTCCATTGAAGAGAAGACAAAGTTATACTTTTCTGTGATTTGTCGTGTTCCGTACCTACCTACCTCAAAAGAAAAAAAACGGAACCCTCAGAGGTAATAAGTAAAAACAAACAGTCGCGAATGAATGCTTATGAATAAATAAATATGTAATGGTTTTAATTTCATTTATCACACACCTAATCACCCGTTGATTAGGTGTGTGATAAATGAAATTCTGGTTAGGTTAGGTTAGCTAATTGAATAGATAGAACAATGCGGATCTGATATGCTTATTGCAAATTATTGTTAATATTTTCAAAGGAATTCGCATTGCAAACCATTTTGCTATCTTTTTGTCGTTCTTCGTATTATAAAACAATGCATTTGTAGGTAAAACTATTTCAGAGTCAGAACAGCATGATGGTAAAGGTAAACACTGTTATCTATTGTCAAATGTTTTAGGGATCCCGAACCTAAAGAGCGAACCGATTTCTATTTTTTTAGTTATTTGTATCTTTGTTTGTCTGTGTTTTATTCATTAATAGGTATTTATCTCGTGAAAGAAATGTGTAACAAAATATTCTTAATAATAAAACACATTTATACCCAAAACACGAAAAGTGTGTCATGTTGTGTTTAAATCCTAGAAAAAGACTAACTAAAAATTAGACCACAGCATTTCTGTTTCATCTTTGACTTTATGTTTTTTGCAATCCCAAATTATAATGTAATAAAATATCGTTTTATCAATTATATTAGTGATAAGTATAATAATGGGTAGGTATAAGTATTTCAACTGAAGATTTCCTTATGGGAATCAATCAATGAATTCTGAAAATTACGCCGGGAACTAGGACAGATAACAGGAATAAAATTAATGGGCTTTTATTGTTTTACTAAGGTAAAGTATAATTATAATATATCGAGCACTGTTCTAGGAGGAAAACTGTGTGATATAGGGGAATAGGTTTTCACGCCCGTTGCTATAAATGTACCTATCTATTAGCAAAAATAGATTTATTTATGAGAGTTACCTCAGTTTGAAAATTATTAATATGTTAGGTATATTACAATATTAGGTTCTGTGAATCGTTAGGTAGGTTTTGTTTACTTTACTGTATGTAACTACTGGCTATATAAAAAGTGTTATTTTACAAAGTAAGTATATGGACTTTCTGAGGAGTATATGCTCATAATGATGAATAACCTTTACTACGAGACCAATTTCGAAATTTCAAATAACAGCTTTTCCATTCAGTTGATCCCATACTACAAGCTGATCATTATTTTATGGTGAGATGAGACATATTTAAGTCGCCTAAACATTTTTAATAAGGCTAACCGTACCTATCACCGGAGGCACGCGGTAGCGCCACTCGCGGTCACCTATTTACGTAGAGTGATCGCGCCAAATGCTGCTCAATTACGGCGATAGCTCATGCTCATTTTTCATGAGTAACAACTAGTTGCGAGTCATAAGATCAGAATGTCAAGTGGGAGATTTGCAAATCAAATCGAATTACTTTTACGTCGCGTTGACCGAGCGCGCCGCGCACACACGCGAGCACATTGATACACACGCTTGAGTTAGCCAATCACAGACGTTGCCACGCTCGTGTTCGATCGGTTTGACGCTCGTTACATTACCGTAAAAAATACTCACACTTAGCTATTCAGTTTTCTGTACGTGACACAAGATGGCGCTGTGCCATTTTCATAGAAATCGTATCAAACGTTAACACGATCGAACTCGAGCGAAAATCTCGCACTTAGCCCTCTGTAAATATAAAAATTACCTACATTATATATAAGTTGTATAACACAATATCTTACATTCAATTTTAAAAATTATTATTACCTTAAATAAAAAAATACCACAATTAAGGTATGTACCTATTATATATACCGTCATATATTATATACCGTTATATATGTATATTATATACCGTTAGTACCTACCTATTATTCAAACTGCTGCCAAGAAACATCTAGTCAAGCTATGCCATGGCTGCTACCACGAGTAAAACAAACGACACAAATAAACTAACTAGAAGACAAGACTATATTCCCATATTGTTTCACATCTTTACGTCATAGCTTCCAAAATAGTCCTCCGCGACCGCCGAAGAATGGGCGAATGGTTGCGAAGTGGCGGCCAAGCTCAGGGCCGCAGCCCAAATGGCCCAGTTTTACGGCCCGCTCGGCTGTTTGCGGACTATAAATATTTGCAGCAAATTGTTTATAGAATGGAGAAATTGCTCCACGTGTGTGGTTGTTACTCTGTTATGAAGGTTGTGTAATAAATGAGAATCAGGAGTATTATGAGTGTTTTTTGATGATTTACAAACTTATCTTCATTGAATACGTCTATTGAATAGTGATAAAGAAAAAAAGTTCATTTAATTAGGTACCATGGGTACGAGCTTATTGAGTTACCGGTAGTGGGATAAGGTCAAAAATGTGATAATGATGACTCGAAGTTATCTTATAAAGGAATATGGGGATTCATAGTATCTTATTGTCTTTTCCCTTATTATACTGGCTGATTGCCTCGGTGGCTCAGTGAACCTGACTTATGGATCAAAGAGACGTGAGTTCGATCCCCACCCAGGGCAAGTATTTATGTGATGAACATGGGTGTTTGCTCTGTGTCTGGGTGTTATTTAGGTACTGTCTATATAAGTATGTGTTAAAAATATGTATATGTAGTATATCAGTCTTTGGCAGCCATATCACAAGCTTTGCTTAGTTTGGGATCAGAGACCGTGTGTTAGATGTCCCCCAATTTTTTGTTTATAAAGAAAGATCGATTATTCACCGAAACAATAAGAAAACTATTTCGAAATGCCCATGTTATTTACATCACGGAAGTTAAAAATGTAGGTGTTTGTAGGAATTATGAATGTTCAGGACACTGAACCGTAAAGTCGGCTTCGGATGACAAATCCACTTTGGGGCGTAACTTTATGAGTTAATAGGGTAAGATGTTGACCGCGTCGTGCGTCACGACACAATCGATTTACCTACCTACCTAAAAGTATGTACCTCCCTGGATTAAGCGGTGTACATTGTTTGCTCGGGCTGGTAGCATTGACGCGTATCGTTGGAGGGTAGGGCCTATTCTTAGCTTTTTAGGCTATTTCTATTTTAGTTTGTAAGTGTTCATAGTCGGAAGATTTGAATGTAAGGGATTAGGCTAGTTAGACTCTTTTTGACTACTAGTATGGTATTAGGTGCGTACTAGAATAAAATAGACACTATGACTTTCTAGAATGCAATGAAAAACATTGGGATATATGCAACAAAACCTGCTTTATTGATGTTAGATAGAATTATGCCGAGCACATCGACACCTCATGCCTCGATGCGCTAGTGTCTGCACAACCACAAGTTGACGTATTTGCTGACAGATGGCCCGTTTTTGTTAATAGCTCTTTAATGTATAGTGAAAACCACTCCATTTTGGAATAGTTTGTACGTGATTTAACTATATGTATATGTATAAGTTTGTATACAATTAATTACAATTTATTAGACAATCTTTAGAGCTTGTTTCTTCAAAAGATGTGTCATAACATTGTAAACATGGTACCTATATTTTTATATATTAAGTAATAGTTTTAAACTATTTTCTGTGTGTAATTAAGCCTAAAATAAGTAACGTATTGGTTCTGACTGTAAAGTTACTTATTAAGAAATTGAAATTAAAGTACCTACTTAGGTATATTTTACCATTAATTTCATATGTTTGTAAGATCCAAGAGAACCTTATACCTAATTATTATTATCTTAAGAGGAAAAGTCACATATAAGTATGTAAAGATCCTTTTCTTTCAAAAAATCGTCAAATCGTATTACTCCCATAAGTAACAAGTATTTTAAAATATCTACTCAACCTACTCTACCGAATGACGTGCGTGGTCACCAATCGTTTAATTTTCCTTTGTGTTCCCTAATTGAGCTCAGTTCCCGCATCGGTATTATCAAATAATGGAATCACGCGCGCCGCCATTACAATGTCAATGGGTCATCGGGGTGTGCTAATAATTGATTAAATAAACATTTGTGGGCAGAATTTAAACTACTTGCTTAAGTAATTAATGAATTGATACGTACACATGTCGGCTACTCATATTGATATGATATCGTCAATTGTAGATAAAGAAACGTAACCATACCAACTATACGTGACTCTTACGTACTCTTTTTTAGATATCTTCTTCCGCCTCTGCGAGCCCCCCTTCTAATAAACAGGTCACGTTTACGTGATATGGATACGTTCCCGTCCTTATGAATTCTATATATGTATATACATTCCTGGGAAGGCCTATGTACAGCAGTAGATTATTAACGGAGCGGTTTGGAACAATAGTAGGTATGGTCTTTGTGCTCGAGGGGGACGGCAGCGTGTGTGGCAACGCTGTCGTAGAGGACCGCACAAGCCTGGTTCTACTACCAGGCGAGTAGCCACACAAAGTGTTGAGAGCACCGGTGCGTTCCTTTTGGAGATCCCGGAGCTCCCAAGAAGGCACAAAACCCCACATAACCCGACTGCACCCCAAAGCCGTCGGGCAACTTTCGAAGATTTCTCCCTCGTAAAAAAAAAGGTATGGTCTTTGTATGAAAGCGGAGAAAAATCTCTGTTCTGCCAAAGAAAATGTCCAGAAAAGGGTCCTGGCATTAAACTCCATGTGAAAGCGTAGGTCCTCAGTTCTCTAAAGTGTTCCTGTTAAAACTTTACATTCTAACTACTGAACTATTTTACATAGATAGCTGTAATGCATGATATCAGGTACATAAGAAAATTATTTTATTATCATTTTTCCAATATCTCATATTGATTGATCAACATTGAGTTGATTAGAGACATATTGCATACGATAAGATAAACGTGATTTAGCAGATTGTGATGATAGAGCACTGCGTTTTACTTCTAATATATGGCGATTTTCTATTTCTTTGTCTTGCTTTTCGGAAAAGCTACATAATATTTCACCAATGTTTGAAAAAAATAATAATGAAGATTTGGATTAAATTAATAAAGAAGCGACTAATGGGACTGGAATTGAGGAGAAAAACAATAAGTAGGTACGATAGGTAACTATTTAAAGTTACAGGAAAACCAAATTATGTCCCTAACCTAGGTTGTATTGTATTCATTTTATATAGTCATTAAAAATATATCAGCTATTTTGTCATGTTATTGTTATATGAATAAGAGTGTAATAGATACCCAAGAACATAAAACTAATGATGATTAAAAGTTAACGAGTTTGTTATCGGCTTGCATTTCTCGTTTTACGAGTTCAGCGACATAACTCGTCCGTCAGCTATTAACTCGACAGTATGAGCTCATCCGAAACACGGGGACAATAGAGCATGATATAAAAGTAGCTTTGATAGCTTTTTATGCTGACAAAACATACCTTCCAACGTCATATTTTATCTAGTCTTCTTTTTCCTGCTGCAGGGCATCGAGCACCGAGCGTCCCCCTGAAGATCCCAGAGCGCTCAAGAGCGCACATTGTCACTGAAGAAGTTTTAGTGGGTACAATCCTACAGTCATGAGCATGACCCGGTGGCACCACAAAGCAGATGGGTATGTTGCGAAGATTGCCCCTCGTAAAAAAAGTGTATCTTTTTTATTGCGGATTAATTTGCGTTTGACCACCAACTCGCTTGATAGTAAGCAACGTTATGGTCTAAAATGGAGCATTATGACATTGAAAAGCGTCAGAATATATCTCTCAGGAAATACGAAAGCCAGGTGTCTAGGAAATAAGAATTGCACAATGAGCCATGACGCTTGACTTCAAAATCAAGATCGATTCTGAAACACGGAATTCTGACGAAGAACAACTTCATGTACGAGTACAACTAGGTACGAGCACACTAGATTTCTCCTGTACCAACAGTCCACTGCAGGACGTAGGCCTACCCACGAAGTGCGATTGGGCCATATCCACCACGCTGGCCCAGTGCGGGTTGGTGAATTCACATACGCCATCGAATTTCTTCTACGGACGTATGCAGGTTGCCTCAAGATGTTTTCTTTCACCGAAAAGCACGTGGTGTGAAAAGATTTCTCCTATGTGGAAAAAATTAAGTACAACAGCCATGTGAGTACTCATGCCAGTAGGTAACAAGCCGCAGCTGTCTGTGGGCCTCATAAATAAAGAGATTCTAAAAATGCCAAGTAATTCAGAATGGACATAACACACCTATGTTAACGCTTCAAGGTCTTAAACGGAGTGTTTTGCTAATCAGAATCAGAATATTTATTTGCACCAACAAGAGAGTATTATAACATATATAACTTAATATTATATGTTTACTTCTACTTGAGGACCCTGTTTTATAGGGTGAAGCAAAACAAAGTAAATCTTACTTGCTAAATTTAAATCTAAATTACATTGTGACAAAAAGTTGTAAATATATGACAGTTTATCTGTTAAGTATAACCTATATAATATATATTGTTTTATTTTTATTCTTTGCAAAATATATCGACGGTTGAAAGGCAATAATTACCAAGCGACATATTGGCAACTTTACACCAGAGCATTTTAAAGTTTTATTTTTTGGAAAAAAAATCATATAAAATTTTCTATTACTCATTTCTACTCGGTTCTGATAGATTATAAATGAAATTTAAAAGCTTTATGAACTGTCATTTAAAAAATATGATTTTTCTCAATAATTTAAGAGATAGTGTCGGTTAGTAAAATTTTGATCAAAATCACAAACAGGTAAAAATTACTAACCAAAAACAAATTTTTATCATAAAACATGTAAAATTAACTAAACCCCAATATTTTATGATTATATTTGAAGCAAAATAATGCATCCAGAATAAACAGATGTTTAACACATAGGTAAAATGATCGAAATAAAAAGATAAACCACTTTACTGCCAGGCAATTTCAACCATAGTCCTATTTAAATAAGGTAAGTGTAGGACAAAAAGTCCTACACTTACCTTCCAAAAAGGAACAACCTAACAAATATTCAGGTTTGTACACTACATTATAAACTTTCGCAAAAGTTTACAACGGATATCGTCTTCACCAATTCTTAAACAGCCCTTGTAGTTATCTACAATCACTCTCTACTGAGTATGAACCTCATCTGATGATGAATGAAAAAAAATGCAATCAAAAATATTGTCACAATAAAAACTACTTAAAATTAAAACTATAAAGTTGACATCGGTTTCTGGAAAACCTATCTAAATATTTATAATAAAAATCAACCATGTCAAATCATTACCTATTTTATTGTTAATTATTGTTTCTATTAATTTGTCGTCGTCGTTGTCTTTGCAGACATTGCATAGCTGGTCTAAGGCCTCCCCTATAGATTTCCAATAAGACCGGCTGGAAACGGCTTGCTTCCAGCTCAATGTTGCGGTCTTGATGAGATCTTCCGTTCATCTCGGAGGTGGACCCATAATCTAGATATCAAGAGTACGCTGCGATTAGGCCCACAGTAAACGATCACGTTTCGGGAACACACAACTATTGCAACTCCCGTCTTGAGGCACTGAGGTTTATCGGATGAAAAGACGTCATGTGGTTTTCCGAACGCTGCCTAGCCGAGTTGGATTCAGCGATTGATCCTTCTTGAAGTTGGATTTACCTAGCTGGAATACTTGTCCTTCTTTTTTCCAAAGAAATATTTTATGGATACTACCCCGCCGAGGGAGCAGGGTGGTTATGTGGGAGTTCCACTGATCGGTGTACCCACTACAAACCCCGGGGATGTTGCTGCCTATGTGCTGGAGCTGCGGGGACGCATTCGCACTCGTTCCCAGCTCCTAGGACCTTGCCCTATTTAAGGGTAGATTTTCACCTTTCTTTCCTTAAGTGGCGCGGGGAAATACCGCACGCTCTTCCTAGCGTAGCCCCCGGGCTACGCTTTTCATGCAACGAACTCTCTTAAATTCGTTGCCCAAGCCGGTTACGGGGTCGAAGGAGAGCGTGGAAAATCCTCCTCCGACGCCCAGTTCTTTGGCGGCACATCGGGAGTTCCGAAAAGTTCTTCCTTTCGCGCTCCACCGTTTCTTTTCGACACAAGGGCAACATAACTTGTTCGCAAAAGGAAACGGCCGTCTCCCACGATCTCTCACAACCAAGCATTGACTGAATCAATGCTGGAAGCGAGAGATCAGTTCCTACACTTGTGTCGAGGCTTCGGCGCTCATTTGCCCATGCTGAACACTCCTCCAAAGTGTGTTGCGCCAAATCCTCGTCGCAGCCGCAGTGGTGGCACTCTGTTGTCAGTTCTCTTCCGGCTATGCGGCACAAGTACTTTTCGAAGCATCCATGCCCAGAAAGCACCTGCGAATGTTGCACGAGCCGGAAAATAAGTGACCCATGCGCCCTGTCCAGCCAGTCAACGAGGACGGGCTGTATAGCTTCGACGGTCCAGCTGCCAGCTGCATGCTTGGCCAGCTCTTCCTTCCACTCCTCGAGCATGCATGCAAGTGCCGGATTCTGCCTGCGTTGGCGGAGCTCCGTGCGCCACGAGTATGTTCGCATGTACCTTGTGTTTACTGATTTTAACGATTTACTGTGTTGTCTGAAAATAAAATTATTTATTTATTTACCTCCACTTCTAAATCCCATTGAGGTGACCCAGCCAAAAGGCATGTCGCGTCACACGAAATAGTGCGATAACCATCTGACTACCCCGATGGCCATTGCGCGTTGTGGTCACTTTAGAAAAGCGACCGTTTCTCGGTTCAGGGCGTCCGTCCATATAAGCACCCCGCACAAGGCCATCGACCACACCACTCCAAGATAAAAAAGACGACTAGCGGCAATTGGTTCCCCAAGATTAGGAAGAAGGCGTTTAAGTGACCCAGCCGCACCCATTATTCGAGGAACTAACTTGGCGAAATGCTCCCAAAAGTTCCACTTTTCATCGAGGTGTAGCCCTAGATACTTCATCGTAGGCTTCACCTTAATCGATTCACTCTCTAGTGATTCCAGCGCTCGTCGAGGGCCATGGAATACCAGAGCCTCTGACTTGATCAGCGCTACTTGGAGTCCCAGTTTCACTATCCTTCTCGCCACCACCTGGACCGTTGCCATCGCAAGACTGGCAGCCTCTTCGTAGGTTCTCTACACAAACCCATGGCAGTGTATTAAATGCGTTGGCGATGTGTCACGCCACCAACACTTGACCATGAGCCACCCCTTCGTCCGAGAGGGCTTTGACACGTTTAACAGCGTCGATTGTAGACCGGCCCGCCCGGAAACCAAATTGCTCGTCGGACAAGTGTGGACCAATCCTATCAAGATACTGGATGAGGCAAGCAGCTATCACGCACTCGAACAGCTTGTCCACCTCACCCAGCAGTACTATAGGGCGGTACACGGAGGGAGAGTCCGCAGGGCGCCCATCTTTCCTCAGAAGGACTAACCTATCCGTCTTCCGTAAATTTAGGAACTGACCTGTCTCCAGACCGGCTGGACTACTTGCGGCATCGCTGGATAGACTCAAGCACAGCCCATGTCTTGACCGAATCAATGGCTATCTCAAAGTCCACATATGCTAAACACACTGAAACACACCAAATTACCAAGCTTCAATCTCGCTTCAATCTACTCGCTTTTTTCGATTTTTATGTACTTTTAACAATAGATTTAAATTAATGTAAAATATAAATTTAATAATCTTAAAATCTTAATAATGCACTTACCGAGTACACAAACAAGCTACGAGATTAAGCACTTTGCACCATGCGCGCACGCATGCGTGTTGTCTAAGCGACAGTTCGGTGAAGACGTAATCGTTATTTTGTTACCAACAGCCACTTAGAATCTGATTTACAGTGCGGATAAGTGACAAAACAAAAAAGGTGCTGCATGGATAAGGTCACTTTTAGAGAAATCTCATATCAGAAATAGTTATCTAAGTAACATAAACTTTAAAAAAATCGCCGGGTAGAAAATTACTTAACGACAAAATATATCCTGTTTTAGGCAGGTAGATATTCACTACTTCACATTTTTGAATAAATTATATTTAGGTAAAAAGTACTAAATTACAAAGAAAGTCTATTGAAGGTGTGTTAAAAAGTCTTAAATTACGAGAGAGAAAAACAACAATCAGGTAAAAATTCTTAAGTAATGCTAATTCCTGGGTACTCGCAAGGCAGAAAATACTTTATGTTTAGATGCATTATTTAGAGTCAAGGCAAAAATTACTTAGTGTGAATTATAAAAATCTAATCCTTACTATGTGAAAAATATTCATAAATCATTAAAATTTTAGTCACTTGGACGCCGAAAACTGTGAAAATGTGTCTTTTTTTAAATTACCAAACGACAACAAACTTCGTCCTAGCGCCGCGAGAGTAAGACCAATCGACGCAGTTTTTTTTTCTGATTTCAGTGATATATATAACTCAATATCGCCCAAACTGTCGCTTGGTAATTTTTGCCTTTCAAGCGTCGATATGTAGATAGGTAATATCGTGATATCAAGACGCTTTATCATCAAGATAGTCCTGTACACTATAATAGCATTTTGTTATAAGCAGATTTGTCAGTTTTGTTTTGAAGGTAGTTATATTTAGTTCATCTCTTATTGATTGGGGTAGTTTATTAAAATATTTTGATTATAGTGTATTCTGGTCCTTTCTTAACGATTTCCATCAGAGGTTCGGGAGCCAATAACTGGTTCTTTCGGCGGGGGTTTGGTGAGACTGTAAATAAATTAGGGTGTTTTTTGACAAATAGCGCGGCTTCTAATATGTGTATGCAAGGCAGGGTTAATATTTTCTGTTTTTGAAAGTGTGGTTTGCAGCTATCGCGTCTCCGAACATTCATTATGATTCGGATGCATTTCTTTTGTTTGATAAACAGGTCATTAAAATCGGTGCTGTTACCCCATATAACTATGGCGTATCTAAGCCAGGCATAAGCGTATGCATAGTAGGCAGTTTTTGCGGTTTCGATATTGGTATTTGATTTTAGAATTGATAGTGCATAAATAAACTGTGACATTTTTGTTTTCAGTTTGTCGATATGGCCTTTCCAGTTAAGATTATTATCAAAGTCGATCCCTAATAGTGTACATTTGTTTATTACTTTAATATTGAGGTTTTTTGATAGTTCAGAGAGGTTTAGTGTTTTCTTTTGATATGGGTGAAATTGGATTATTTTTGATTTGTTACTATTAATTTCTAGGTTATGTGCTTCTATCCAAGATTTGACCATCTTGAATGTGTCTATTATCTGGCTTTGTGAGTTGATATCTGGTGAACATTTGAACAGAAGAGAGACATCGTCTGCAAACAAGATTCGAGGGGTTGTCATAATCTTTGGAAGATTGTTAATGTATATTAAAAATAGTAAACCTGCTAACACACTTCCTTGCGGTATTGAGTTATTCAGTGTGCATATATCTGACAATATGTCTTTTTTTGTAATTTCATTAGGATCGTAGTGATCAATTTGTACAAACTGTTTTCTGTTTGTTAAAAAGGAGCGTATCCAGTTTAGAGGTTTTCCTCTTATTCCTATTTCGTGTAGATCTTTCAATAAAATGTCGTGAGATACTTTGTCATACGCCTTCGTCATATCTAGTAGAATGCCAATCGAATGGTGTTTATCTTTAATGTGGTTTAGAATATGTTGATAATATTTGTATATTGCAAGAGTCGTGGAAGAATGTTTTCTGAAGCCAAATTGATTTTCGTCGAGCAGTGAGTATTTTTCTAGGTATGAATATATGCGATCTGATATTATTCGTTCGAATATTTTTGATATTACTGGAAGTAACGCGATGGGTCTGTAATTACTTACGTCGGAGACTTTCCCATTTTTTTTTAAAATGGGCCGTATTTTTGCTATTTTTAGCTTATCGGGGAAACATTCTTCTTCAAAAGATTGATTTATGAGCAGTGTTAGTGGAACCGTTAGTTCTTCAGCACAAATCTTTATTAACGCAGATGGGAGATCATCTATTCCACAGCTAAATTTATTGGGCAGCCTTTTGATTATTTTTAATACTTCTTTTTCTGTAACCGCAGGTAGATACATTGAATTTGTCACAGTTTTTGCAGTTTGTGTAAAATTTTCGCTATTATTGTTATACGTGTCTGTGTGCTTATGATGTTTGTTAACAATTTTACTATTAGAATTGTCGCCGATCGTTGCGAAGTAGTTGTTGAAAGTATTTGCCACAGTGTGTGGCTCCTCAATTAAAGTATTATTTATTTTGAGTTTTATATTAATATTTTTCCTGCGTGGATGTCTATTGGTTATTTCTTTAATGATATTCCACATAGTCCTTACTTTGTTGTTTGCATTTTTCATTCTGTTTATATTATTTATTTTTTTGGATATTTTAACACTTTTTTTTAGAATTTTTTGGTAGGTTTTATGATAGTTTTTTAATATTTTATTATTTGTTTCTATAATTAATATTTTAAGTGTTCTTTTGTGTTGGCATGATTTTCTTAGTCCTTTTGTTAGCCAAGAATTTTTATTTACATGTTTTATTACGCGTTTTTTATAGGGTATGAATGTATTTAAAAGGTTTTTTATTTTTGCACAAAATTGATTGTAGTTTTCGTTCATATTATCTTTTTCATTTATTAATAGATTCCAATTTGTTTCAGATACAGCGTTTTTAAATTTAGTGATATTTTGTGGTGAATATTGTCTCTTGTATATTATCTCTTTTAATGGATGAGGTTTTGTATTTGTGGAAGAAGTGAACTGATAGTGTATTGCTTTATGGTCGGATATACCAAATTCTCTTGTACCGGCTGTAATATCATAGGGGTAGTTGGTAAATAATAAATCTAAGCAGGTTGATGTTGTATTAGTTTCTCTAGTCGGTTGTGTTATTTTTTGATGGAGATTATTTTCTAGCATAGTGTTTATAAGTCTTTGGTAGTCGTTTGGTCTCTTTGCCCTATCTAAATTAAAATCTCCACCAATTACTATGTGTTTTTGAATTTCTTTTACTTTTATTTTATTTAACAATTTATTCAAAAAGGTGAAAAACGTTTCGATATCACGATCATTACGGTACAGGCTTATTAATAATAGATTTTGTTTTGGTACTTCTATTCCACAGGCTTCAATATAAAATTCGATAGATAATTCCATAATGTCAGTTCTTTCTTGGTATTCTATGTTTTCTCGTACTAGAATTGCAACGCCTCCATGTAAGTATGATTTGCGATAAAAACCAGCTGCAAAATTAAAACCTTGAATAGTTATCAGGTTCTTCTGTTCATGTGTAATCCACGTTTCTGATAGACCGACTATTTGAATGTTGCTATTTTCTTCTAGGACATTTTCTAACAGGTGGATTTTATTTTTAACACATTGTGTGTTTTGAAATATCAACTCAAAATCGTTCACGAAATGGCACTTTTTTGGTATTGTTCTTGGGTTTTGATGGGGTTATTAGTGTACAAGGCAAATCCTTGGAGGCTGACTCTTGGTTGTTTGCTTCTGAATGTTGGTGGTTGCTGGAGGTAGCGTTGAGAGCGTTTGGGTTGCTGTATTGGGAGCCCTGCTGTTTTGAGTGATACTTTTGTGAAGGGTCTTGCATTATACTTTGTGCATAGCTTAGTAGCGGTGTCGTTAATGCTGTTTCTTCATTATTTTGTGACTCTATGTATAACCTTCCATTTATATAAAGTTTGTTATTGCGAATTACGGCGTAGTTACCTTTTTTCCTTTCTTCTATTAGAATATCTCTGAGTTTTCTCCTGTGTTGTAAGTCATTTTCGTTTAGATATTCTGCAATAGCCAGATTTGAGTTTTTGAAGTAGCTTCTATTTTGTAATAAGTGTTTAGTCATTCTCTTACTCAAAAGCTCTATAATGAGCGGTCTTCTATGTCCCTTTCTCCCAATCCACTTTAATTCTTCTATATGTCCATTCAAATTTATCCTGAGAATATTTTGAAAGATCTTTACCACGCGATCGTATAGGTCACTTTCATGTTCATTATAGTCTTCTAATCCGTATAAAACTATTTTTGTGAAGTTGTTTTTAATTCTTTTCTATAATTCTATTAGCAACACAATCTGGTTCTGAATTTACTGTTTATTTTGAGAGCAGGGTTAGTATACATTGCGGGAAAACTATCGTAGATAATAGAATTTGTTCAGAATGTTGATTTTAATTGATTTCCTTCCTACAACTAACACTAACTAGCCACTACCATTATCACCACCACCACAATTGACCAATAACAGATGATTAGTCGGTTAGATCGATTAAAAAAGTACTAGACATGTATTTTTTCTTGTGTCAATTAAATAACGATTGACGAAGATATTATAGTCCATTAAATTTCCGCGTGACGTCACGAGTGCTATACAAATGTACAGACTACGTAGCACTAGTGACGTCACGAACCGCCACTCTTAAACTTTGACAAGGTTTATTTTTGTCATTTATTGTTTGATTGAGAGAAAAAAAAATATGTGTCCAATATTTTTTATTATTCTAACTAATGGACTAATTTACAGCGTTCGGAAAATTGCGTGACATGTTTTCATCCGATATACCTCAGTACCTCAAGACGAGACTTTTCGATAGTTGTGTGTTGCCAGTGATGACATATGGAACTGAAACGTGGTCTTTTAATGTGCGCCTCATAAATAAGATAACGTACTTTTCTGAGCGTATACTACTGTTTCAACATACGCACTTACAGGCGCGCTGCAATACGCGCTTCAAAAAACCGGACATATTTCGGTGTGTTCGCTCAAACCGGTGGTGGTGTCGTGTCAGTATATGAGCTTAAAAGCGCGCCAACGCCCGTACGAGTTGCGAGTGTACCAAAATACGCGCTTATACGCGCCTACAAGCGTTTCCGAAAACGAACTTTTAGGGGCGGTTTCAGACTAGCATTTTATACGCACGTATAAAATGCTAGTCTGAAACCGCCCTTATAGTACTCGTATATCATGTTGTTTTCCGTGCCAGATGCGTTTCTTGCACGATCATTGTATGATATGTTAAAGATACTTTAACGCGATGTTTCTAGTTATATGTACATAGGATCTCTACATACGTATGTACCTATGCTACTTTTATTGCTGCGAGACATTTAGTGCTAATAGATTAACTGCCATTCACCTAAGTGACCATAAAATTGAAGCCATATCCACAGAGACCGTTTTATAACTTAAATAACAGTATTTTAGGTCAACCTAAATTGATACATTCATCGGGAATACTAAAATTGTTGTATTGTTATTGTAATAATTTATAACTTGTAGGTATTTCCGCCTCGTTGGGGTGTCAACAATAGCTAGGTATTAAACTAATCTGGTTATAAACCTATATTCATGACACGATCAAACACCGCATCAAACTGACTGTTATTATAAAAATGCCAAGTCGATGGTCATTAAAATCTAAATTGCAAGGAAATTCGGCCAAGAGCGAGTCGAACTTGTAGCTAAATGTTGCCGTACCTAATATGGTAGAATATTTTTCAACTGTGTAACAGGTTCTTAAGAAGTTATCGTACTTACTGAAAAAATGAGAGAAAAACCCTAATTTATTGAAAAGCAAACCATCAGCATCAACATTTGCATATTTTACTTTATCCCACTGCTGGGTGGTCTCTGTCTAATGTATAGAAAAAATAGATAAATATATGATAGTATAGAAAAAAATAAGCCGTGGTGGTCTAGTGGTAGTGACGCCCGCCTTACAATCGTGAGGTCGTGGGTTCAAATCCTGGTCCCGTACCAATGAGATCTTTGGAATTTATGTACGGAATTTAACACCACTTTTCGGTGAAGGAAAACATCGTGAGGCAAGTTGCGTACGCCCGTAGAAGAAATTCGATGGCGTATGTGTATCCACCAAGCCGCACTGGATCAGCGTGGTGGATATGGCCCAATCAACCTTTGTAGGTAAGCCTACGTCCTGCAGTGGTCAAAAAAGCTGATACAGTATAGTACATAGAAAAAAAAACATTTTATTACTGCTTAATCATCTTCAATCATCATCAATATTATTATTATTACCTATTTATAGATATAGGCTTGAAGAGACCAGTAACAAATGGACGAACTGGGTGGCTAGTGGAGCTTCAGTAATAGGGTCCTGCTTGTTGCCTATCAGGAACCCGGAAAACAATTTCTTTTTCCAAAATATCCGTAATCAAATTTGCTTCGAAATACATTTCGTAAAATTAAAAGGGTAAGGGTCCTCACGATTAACTTGATTTTATTTGATTCCATATTGAACTTGTAGAACATACAATTTATTTATATTTTCTGGTGGACGCGACGCGTGACCAAAATGCTGGTGTTTATTTGGCTCAACGTATAAACATTGCCATTCAGCGTGGCAATGCTGCCAGCATGCTGGGCACGCTGCCAACTGGCAGTGGGCTTGAGCACTCGGATTACCTTTAGACCTTCAAAGGTCTGTGGATGATCCAATTGCTTTCTATGTAGTAGTAGTGTAGTAATGTCATTATTAAATTAAAAAAAAAATAGCAAATAAAAAAAAAATATTACCTAGATCAACTGCAACACATGTGTTTTAGTAGTTAGTTTTTAGATAAGTTTAAAGAAAAGTACGAAATCAGTAATTGCCTTTAAATGACAGTGCATTATAATAATATGAAGAACTATCAAACAAATTAATCTAGGCTTATATAATTTACTAAACAGTTCCCATACTCGTATGCCCTTTTCCTTCCTCCTGTTAATGCAACAAAAAATCGTCCTTCAACATAACAATATTATTATCATTTTGCAGAGATACAGGGAAAACATTGGGAAAACCACATAGCATAATAATAGTCTATTAATAGTCATAGACATTATTAAATAACACCATTGTCTTATCTACTAAGTCCGTGTTTGTTTACCTTAGTTCGGAGAGCGGCCAGACGGTGCGATGCTATTTTCGGGGCACATCTGTCTGACACTGAACTTTTTAACACGAGGAAATAAACTAGAAATTCTTTACATTTTTTCTGTCTTTTCAGTTTGTAAAGTTTTGGAATTTGAAGGTATTTATGCTTATTAATGTGCGAGCATGTTCGTTCGAACAGCTGAGTTGCCGCGCTCCGGGCGACTGCCGCCAATCTTCAATGAAAGTTATCGAGCTCTTGTTGCGCCTTGTGGGGTTCCGCGCCTTTTGTAGTTACAAAAACTTTTATGATTGTTTTTCATTTTTTTATTTGGTATGTTTGTTAAATTTTATAACATAACTAGCGACCCGACCCGGCTTCGCACAGGTGTATTATATAAACCTTTCTCTTCAATCACTCTATCTATTACAAAAAAAAACCCGCACCAAAATCCGTTGCGTAGTTTTAAAGACAAGTCAGAGGCCTGTGGGGTTCCCAGAGGCGGCTAATTAACACCGACACCAGAGGTGGTAACACCTCACACGAAAAGAAGAGAAGCATACATACTCGTAGACAGACAGGGAAGCGACTTTATTTTATACTATGTAGTGATACCGTTTTGTGATTTTTCGTCAACAGCATTTATAAAAAACTATTTGATTTTATACAAATCTTTCAATTCAATAATTTTAGTATCTGGATTAATAGTCAGACTATTTTTGGTTTATAATAATATTATGCTAACCTCGGCAGTAGTTAAATATTTTGCCGTTTGGAGTTGAAACATGGGGTCCGTGGGGGCCGAGAGCTCATCTTGTTTTCAAAAGTCTTTCTGAGCGTCTGGTGGACGTGACGCGTGTCCAAAATGCTGGTGTTTATTTGGCTCAACGTATGTACATTGCCATTCAGCGTGGTATTGCTGCCAGCATGCTGGGCACGCTTCCAACTGGCGGTGACTTTGAGCATTTGGATTATCTTTAGAACTTCAAGGGTACATGTAGTAACAGTACTACTTTAAATTCTAATACAACCTACACTACTACTACCTACATAGAAAGCAATTGGATCATAGTTATGTAGTAGTAGTTTATGTAGTTTTAGATTATGTAAGTTTTGGTTCAAATATATAAGTGAGTTCATAGCTATTTATAATATATAATAATTATGCAGAATTCCACAATGTTTTTGAGTAAATTCAAGTCACGTAGGCTGTGGCAACCTATTGTCTTGTTCTGAAACCATTTAATAAGTAGATATTTATGGTATTTATTATTATACCCATACTATCTGGAATAATAACACAAGTACTAATTATAAATGACCATAGTACTCTTAAAATAAGGATTTTGACTAATAAAATTAAATCCTTGTAAACATGTTACTAAGTATAATTATGTTTTATCTAAATGACATTAGCGTTCTGTAAATTGATGTATTAGGTGCTTATGTTTGTTATGACATTTGTGTACTAAGTAAGGGCAAATTATGACTAGATGCGGTGGCATACGTTGGCCTTGTAGGTACTAATTATAATTTGTAGATTCTTTATATCTTGGTCTTTTGTCAACCCAAGTAAAATAAAGTGATACACAATTTACTTCTGATGTGCCATGAGGTTCACCTTAATACACATTATACTTAAGTTTAATTATTTCTCCTTATTTGTAAGTAGTTTTTCTGATACAAAACATTAACGGATATTACACAAAGTAAGTATTTTTAAGTAATAAGTCGACTATAATAAAGGAGCACTAGATAAGCACGCGGTAACGCAGCAGGTTATCTTTCGATAGCGAAGCATTATAAATATCATACTTAATATTACAAATCTGAAAAGTATGTTGTTTTGTTCCTCTTACACGCAGCAACGGAGCAACAGATTGACTTAATTTTTGGCATGGATATAGTTCAAGGGCCGGAAAGTGATATAGGCTATTTTTTATCCCGAAAATGTATAAAGTTCCTGTGGGATAGCACAAAAGTCAAAATACCACGCGGGCAGAGCCGCGGACAAAAGCTAGTGTAGTTATAATAATAAAATAAATAATAAAAACGTTTATTGTTCCATAAAAGTTAACAAAAACAAGTTGTGCACTAGTTCCCACACTAGGGTGACCTGTGTCGTGGGACCTAGGCTCTTCCTTATTTTATCCTTCCTTAGTTATAAAGTACGGAACCCGCGAGGGAAGCAATGCGCTCCCCGTCGCCACGTGTTGAGTTGACTAGCGAAGTAACACTAGATAAGCACACTTTGACAGGGTGAGCTATCTTTCGATATCAAAAGATTACTTAATATTTAGTAATAACAAATAACAAGATATGGAACCCGCGAGCGACGCAACGCGCTCCCCGCACGTGTTGAGTCGACTAGCGAAGTAACACTAGATAAGCACGCGGTGACACGGCGAGTTATGTCTTCATAGCGAAGGATAATAATTGATATTTAATTATAAGGTACGGAACCCGCAAGTGTAATAATCCCCCGCTGCCACGTGTTGAATCAACTACCAGCTAGCGAAGTAGCACTAGATAAGCACGCGATGACGGGGAGGGTTATCTATTGATAGCGAAGGATTATTGATAGCGACATTGTACAACGATCAAAGTCGCTCAGCGTGGACATAACAAAGGTGAATCTAGGAAAACAATAATTGCATTTATGTTTTGAGTTTAGTTTCTGCGAAACGGAGATGCTACTTAGAATGTCACACCGTCACAAAAAAGTATCTGACTTATCTGACTTCGACCCATCTATCTATCTACATTGTACTCGTTAGGTAGTAAAGACTCAGGTGTATCAGGTTTAAATGATGTCTCGAGTAAATAAGAGTACAAAGACAAACGCAAACCTATAATAGGTACATAAAAAATCTCTGCTTTTATCTTCTCTATATTTATTAATGAATGTTTGTCTGTATGTCCACTAGAATCGTAAACTATGCATTTGGTCATGTGATGATTTAGCAGAGTTGTTTTGCATGAGCCAAAGAAGGTTTCTGTATTAGTGCGACCAATTTTGACAGTTGACAGATGGTGAGATGAAGTTCACCGGGTCAGCTAGTATGAAATAAAATGACTGTTTGAATGAAATGGTCTTTTTATTTCACACCTTGACAATTTTTTTTTTCGCGGTTGAGGATGGGCGATGGAGTAGATTCTATAAGCGTACGTACAAAGTGTAGATAGAAGAACAGACTTTTCGCTATTAGCAGACCAGACCTGCCCCCCAACCGCCTAAGCAATAGCAATCGTAATAGCAATCGTTTATGACTTCATTTCAGTCATTTGGCACCGCCTATGTGACGTTAGCCATCAATTGCTTTGTGCGAATTGCGAAAGCAATCGTTGAATGAACAACTTTGATGGCTAACGTCACATAGGCGGTGCCAAATGACTAAAATGAAGTCATAAACAATTGCTATTACGATTGCTATTGCTTAGGCGGTCGGGGGGCCGGCAACCGTTGGATGTATAGGAGTTGTGTAAAAATAAAATACAATTAGAATTTGGATATCTTCAAGTCAAGAGTGAATCTTCTAAGTCTACATACTCGAGCTTCGGCTTCAACATCGCTTTCCATCAGGCAAGCTGGTGGTCAAGTGTAGACCTATTCTACATTAAAAAAAGACGGCGTGTAAAAGGAGTAAAAGAAAATCGAAAAAGGTAACAGAAAAACCTACAGGGGTACCTAAAGACTACAGTTTCAGCGTCTTCAGATATATATAATAATAGTATATAGTAGTAGTGTGTAATAGTGGCTTATATGGTAATAACATTACGTATCTAAATAGTTGTTACGAATTCATTATGAGATAAACCTACCCATGAAATACTTAGTTGCTAAGATAAAGTAAACAATTGTTATAAAAACATTCGTTAAATAATGTCAAACGTCAAAGTTATCTCAGGTCGCATATATTTTCACAAAACTGATATTTTTATTAATGCTAATGAGAATATTACGCTATCTAAAACAAAACAAATGAACTGAAATTACATCACAAGACACTTTAAAAACGCAAACGTTACTGAAAGAAGAAGTGTATAATCTAACGATGGAAATAAACATACTACCAAAGAATTGCCCAACTGATTCTCTTCAAAAAGATGCGCGCTACGATTTATTCCCAATCTTGCTACCAGCAGTAAGAACGGTAAATGAATTACTGTTGGTACTACTGCAGTTGAATTTTGTTAGAACAGTAAAAATAAATTACCCGTGTTAAAACCGTAAAAGCAAAATAACAAAAAGAAATTAAATATGACCTGTCATGCTAGAGTTGCATGACAGATATCAAAGTGACAGCTGTCATTCTGGAATTAATACTAGAGTTGCATGACAGATGTTTAAGTAAAAGTAAAGTGGCAGCCGTCAAACTTAACAATGATTTATCTCCATTCGTCGATTCTTGAGCATTAGGTACTCTTTTCTCGCGAGATATTCTGTATCTTTTGTGAAGTTTAACATTTGTCATCTGAAATATAGATTTTGTTAAATTCTCTCACTTTTGTAGAGACAGTAAAAATCTAAAATCGAAAGTTACGGGACTATACTATTTTTAAGTTTGACCGCTGTAATTTTGCCACCTGTAATGCAACTCTACATTGAATTCCAGAATGACACCTGTCACTTTGATATCTGTCATATGTGACTTGAACTGAAGACTTGACTTGATAAAAACATATTTTAGATTGATAGCTATCACTTTGACACCTGTCATGCAACTCTAACATGATAGGTCATATTTTGTTTCTTTTTATTATTTTACTTTTACGGTAGTAACACGGGTAATTTATTTTTACTGTTCTTACAACTTTCAACTTCAGTAGTAACAACGGTAATTCATTTATCGTTCTTACTACTGGTAGTAAGATTAGTAGTAACACTGGGAATAAACCCGCGCTACGAGTAGGTAGGTACATGCCCTTTGATTTCAATTATTTCGTGTCAAATATATTTTGGTTTATATAATATTAAAACCGTCGAAAATCCGTTCAAACGAAATTCACAAAAGGAAAAATATACTTGATAAAAATTATGTTACTTTATGTCAGGGGCCCGGATGAAGCGTTTCAAATCTTTGGTAATCTTAATGAAATAATTAATTGGTTGAAGAGCACTTATTCAAATTTGCTTATTGTTATTATTTATGGTTCTTATAGCTAATATGCTTAAAATAAATAAATGATCGGTAGGTATATTTTAATAAATAATAATGTATTATATTACATAAGAATAAATGCAATATGCAATGTGGCACTTTTTATGTTTGCGGTTAGCTAGTTAGTAGAAGTGGTAGTAGGTACACTTAACATTTTACCTACTCGCTAACCGCAATCCTTACTATATGCTATATACTATAGCCACGCTTACTTACTACGAGAGGTAGTAAAATCAATTTGAACGAGTCTAATAATCTCTAAACTAGGTACTAAATCAGAAATGAACTAAAAATATAAACATACTATAAAGCGTGTGTAGGATTCACATTCTTTGCCACATGATCTGAATTCAAATGCCGGCTATAAAAAAGGGAAGGTAAAATAAAATGATTTCAAAAAAATATCGAAATAAATATAGTCATGAACACTTTTCGTCAGGCAAGCTATCAATAGGCCTATCGGTTTATTTGTATGTAAATAAAATCTCATAAAAAGTATGTCTCATTTGGTTATCAGGTGGGTGAAGGTCGATCTTCCACGTCTCTCTCCCTAAAAATGTTTACTCGTAACGTAAGCTTGCTGTAATATTTCAGCAGCGATCCGTCGCGTGTGCTGAGAAGGCGCAGTCTCTACAAGCACATTATAAACTGTTTCACGCGTGATTTATATCAAAATATCACGATTAGTTAGGTTTATTTGTGAACCGTACCGGCCTTGATGTTCTAGATTTTTAAATTAAATAGTAAAGTCGCAGGCAAGCCCAGGTACTAAACGTCAGATTGAAATATGATACAGAATTTTGTGTGGGAGAATATTATTTTAGCTTGTTACTAATGGACCCCGCCTAGTAGTAAGTAATTGGCAGATATACCTAATTAGTTTTATATTTTAGCTTATAATAAATAAGTAAGCCGGGATCTTGTCCTGTCATATCATTGTAAAAAATCATAAGATTTAATAACTTTAAATTCACTTTATTCATTGCATAAACTTATTACCTTGAATGTTAGTTTGTTGGTAAATGGTTGTATTGATTTTTTTCAAGAAAACTTATTGAAATAACGCTAAGAGTTGTCATTATAGGTCAGGGTATAAATGTAATTTAAGCCAACATAGTTTTGATTGTATGACACCTTTCTGGCTTATTTTAAACGAACGTAGATAGTTCCTAGCTCTCGGACTATCCTGTTTGATCACATTCGGTAGTATCAAAATTGGATCCATTTCATTAGGAAATGTATTTCTAGCAGGAAACAAAACACACTCATTTTTTACACTTTAATGTATTTACGTTAGCAAGACAAGATTAAAGTTATTTTGTTTTGAGCCGTGAAACGTTATCATGTGTTTTTTTAGTTTTATAAATGAAATCTAAAAAAAACTGATACTTTAAATAAAAATGTATCGCTCATAGTGTAGTTTGCCTAGCTAGGTGTTTCAGCACGATAAACGATAAGGATCAATATCTAGGTGAGATATTAATAACCTGTTTCCATCATACGTTGTTTCGGTTTTGTGAAGTATATTCATTTATTTTTTACTTTAGAGTTTAAGTTTAAGGTCTAATCGTGTAAGGTTTAAACGACTATTTAATGTGGACCTACGATCTTAACACTTTAAACCATAGAAGGCTCTACCGTTTGTAGCACAGTTTCATTACTGGTACGAACGCCATCCAGTCTCATTTTGTAAACAATCGTTAAAAAATGATATTAAATTTCTTTTTGTGATAAACATTTCAAAAATTGTCGCGTTCGCAGGATTTGAACCTGCATCCTCTGGGACTCCGGCCCAGATGCTTTGTCCAATTAAGCTAAAACGCTCTCTGCGAAGGCGCCGCATTAGTGAAAGTGTTTATCATTTTAACCAACTACTACATTGTTGGAAGCGCCATTTGTGAGAACTGCTTGCCTGTGAAATTATTAGAACTTCTTACCATTAACGAGAACTGACGCATTGCTTAATCAATTAAATTATTTTTATCGTGCTTCACAAACTAGGTGTATAGAAACTTTCTTTTTGTGATAAACATTTCAAATCCTGCGAACGCGCCAATTTTTGAAATGTTTATCACAAAAAGAAAGTTTCTATACACCTAGTGTGTGAAGCACGATAAAAATAATTTCAAAAAATGATATTGTTTTTTTCCGAAGCGTATTTTTCTAAGTGAATCTGAATCAATCAATCTGACCAAAAAAAATTGTGTCAGATTTCCTTCCTGTTGTTTTTTTAAAGCGCGGGAATACCCCCGTCTCGTGTCTGTCAGGTGAAGCCCACAGGAAGTAATCAATTCACATTAACACTTGAGCGTGATTTATCCTGTTCATATCAATAAAATAACTATAATTAATTACCATGGATATTGTAATGGAACAGTAGTTTATGATAGCAGCCTGGTAAGTTTATTATCACGGACAAGGCAATTGTAGAGAATATTTTCATCTCTACTACTCCCGAGACGCCGTAGTCACGTAATATTTAACTGGCTCGGTGGCTCAGTGGTTAGTGACCCTAACTTTTGGATCAAAGAGGCGTGGGTTCGATTCCCACCCAGGGCAAATATTTATGTGATGAACATAAGTGTTTGCTCTGTGTCTGGGTGTTATTTAGATACTATCTATATAAGTATGTATTTAAAATAAGTATATGTAGTATATCAGTCTCTGGCAGCCATATCACAAGTTTTGCTTAGTTTGGGGTCAGAGACAGTGTGTGAGATTTCTCCAATTATTATTTTTTTTTTTTTTTTTTTTATTTTATTGTCAATAAGAGCTGTTAAAAGCAGCTTGCATCCAGTATCCAGTGGTCTCGCTAAGATTTCATTTTCGGTCGTCCTACGCTGTGCTCTCAGTTCGAGGACGGTCGGCCATAAGTTTGTACGTTCTACGAGCTATGTGTCATCACCCCTGCCGCTTCAACTTGATAATCCTCCGGGCTACGAGTATGTTAGCCGCGTTGCCGCGTTGATTCGTTTATCGCATTAATCATCTAATTCTTAAAAACTTTCAAGAACTTCTTGAAATTTTTAATTAGATTAGTTTTACCGTAATATTAGTAAATTAAATTATAGAAGGCAATGTAAGTATACATGCAGTTATCTGATTTTTTTTCTCTCGATACATGTAAAGAAATTAAATAGCAATGAAGTACTTATCTGCCTCCAAGTACCTAAGTAACATTCAAGTCAATAAACAATAAGCTACTGCAAGTATTATAATGGAAACTAGCGTAGTTTTTGTACATTTTAAATTAAAATACGAGTATAACACAGGTATTAAGCCCTCACGCTTTATTTAGTAGTGCAAGTACCTACCTAAGTATCAATAATCCCCGCGCTAGAATACCAAAACAAGGACAAATAAAATGCACCACACCTCCGTCCACAGCCCTAATTGGACAGCCGTCAGTGTCGCAGAAACAATTTGCGTAATTCGTTGACAGTATCACTCACCCACTCCACCCTCCCGAACCACACCACCTCATGTTTACACGACTACAGCTACGAAACGACTTCTTATCAGCACTCCCTCGGACGTCGCCGCGCCCTCACGATCTCGTATCTTTACGCTTAACACTCGCTATAAACACTATAAACACAAACAGTAAATAATTCGGTTATAAGGCTCTAAATAATTGTTTACAAATATTGTCTGGGCGGGCGGCGCGGCGGCGCGTAGGGCGCGAGTGACTCGGGGTCAATGGACGGTTTGTTGCCTCGCGTTGCCATGGAAACGATGCAGTTGCGACAAAGACTACGTTGGTTACACGGTTACAGTGTCATCAATTTACTTCTGAGGCGGTTGAATTGTAGAACTAAACAATGGTAATAGTAACGAGCGGTCAAGCGTCAAACTTGCATTGTAAAAACGATAGTAGCTCTATCATTCAATTCACAGATAAGTTGGTCTTGCCAAACTTTGCGTTACAGCGTTACACAGTTTTTTATGTTATGAAAAGTTACTTGTCCTAATTTAAATAGAATACTTATAAACTTTTGTTCTAACTGGTGTCAGTTAAATTCTTGTACATAATAGAATTGTAATGTCATTTAATTTACGAATTGTTATCCTAAAGAGTGACATCTATTGACTTGTCTGTGTACTATAAAGCATAACGTTAGTGGCAGAATGCAGCTTGAGTTTACTCGAATGGAGTTTAGTAGAGAACCCTTCGCTAACGTTGCTCCAACAACTAAGTAACAGTGTTTCACGTAGTTTAGCTGATGTTGGTCAGATGGCGTTGTTATTTACTATAAAAAAATGCTAATTAAAAATGAAACTATAGAAAATATTATAAATAGAGACATGAAAACATAAGGAATTCTGGAAGTATACTAGGAGTCACAAGCACACACAATGTGGCTAGACGAAAGAATGACAATGGTATACTTAGCTTGTTCTATCTGTTCTGACTGATAGTTTTGTAGCAATCCACAGAAAGCATCTTCTAGTTAGGTACCTACTAGTTGCTAGTGTTGCTACTAGTATCACATTAAGACCTCACCCAATTTATAAACTTTAGCGCTCATAGCGTAGTTGGACTAGGTGTTCGTTACCGATCATCGAAGTTAAGCAAAGTTCAGCAGGGTCAGTCTTCGAATGGGTTATTGTGAGTGGCATTTACAACTGAACGCTACCGTGACTCGGATGACGCGTTAAATAAATTGTAGGCCCCGGTTGTTTTAGCCGTTTAGAAATGTCAGTGGTGTGTAGGCGGCTTAAAAACTCTGACACCAGGGCTAGCCACCCAGCCTCTACGATCTAACTTTTTGTTTAGGTATAAACCATAGAGTAACGATCATGCAAAAAAGTGTCCGAACTAAACTCTGCCCAAGCTACGTAGTGGGCAGGCTTTTTAGTTAGTCGTAAGGCGATTGCAATCCGGCTACAACGCCGCGCGATGCCAAAGTGCTCGATTACGAGCACTAGCATCTTTAAAATTTTAATTAGAATATAACGCAGGTTTTTGCGTTATCGCGCATGGTTTTATTTTTGCGTATGTATATGGTATTTTAAGCCTGCCCTGCCTTTACATATTTGAAAGTATAATGTTTGCACGGAACAATTTACATCTATATAGTAATTTACAGTCACAACGTCATAAACAAAAATTGGCAATGCCTTTAAATCAAACAGCATTACTAAGCAGTAGTGTTATATGTATGCTTCCTTTAATTTATAATCACCTACCCAGAGCTTTAATTGATATAAAGTCGACTCATGTTTTCAAACATTAACTTAAATGTTTCCTACAAGAGAATGCTTATTATGATATTGACGAATACTTGAATGATACATTTTTATTTTAAATTATTGACTTATTAGTTTTTGACAAAATCCCATCTTGACATTATATTATTTTATTATTAAAATCATGCATGAGAATGTTATCTGTGACATGCTTTAGGCTAAAATTAAAATCAAATTGTTTAACCTTTATTTTGTATAGGTATTCAATCAATTTGTTAGTAGGTGCTTTTTGTAAATTTATTGTCAAATGATTTCTTTGCATGCCGAAAGGTCAGATATGGCGGTTCTTTATATTATCTCTGTAAGATCTCTGTTGTACCCATATGCGCAAGAATAAATGATTTATGATTTATACCTACACTAATTACTGGTACTCAGTTCTCCAAACAGTCTGTGTATTAACCTTTATAATCCTGGGTATAATTATATCGACCAATTTGATTCATCGGTACTCGCAAATCTTGATAAGATTTAAATATTAGACGATCAACAATATCAGGCTAGACGAAAGCAAAATCGCCAAGTTCAAACTGGACGCATCGCTCACTTCGATCTCTTGGTCAAATATATATTTTTATTTTTTTTATTTGTATTTTATACTCTACAGACTCCGGGGCCTGTACCTTTTATTAACAATGATTCGACTTTTTCCTAAGAAGACAATATATTTTACTAAACTACGTTACGTATATGCACCGAGCAGTCCTGCCCCCGCAACCAGCACCCGTTCACGAGTTGGCGCACGTGCCAGCCGTCGTCCTTGTCGACCACATTTTTGGGAAGAGGGCTCGCTGCCACGCATCGCCGTCGCAAGAAGAGGCGCCTATGCTAGCCTGAGTGCTCCGGGCATACACGCAATCCTTATGCTAACTTAATCTACTATTAACTATCGTCCATTCGCCTCAAGACCTCCGCAACCGCCGCGTTCCTATCTTTTATGGCCATTTTAAAGTTATAATCTAGGATGTCTTTTGGTGCCGCAGCCGTTGCCCGTCGCACGAAGCGGCCGATAGCGTCATCTACGTCATCGGCGTAATAGGTAAATGTCCCTGTGTGCCGTGAAATCGCCACCACTGCGTGCGACACGCTATCATGCAGATTACGCTTGCTCTTTGTGTTAATGGCGACGACAGACTTATAGGTTAGACCCTGAGCCTCATGGATCGTCAGGATGCGCGACCCCGATCCTCCTCCGTAACCCTGTTCGGCTAGGGCTCTTTTCTCCTCTTGCGTGTGAACTAGAAAAAGAGTATCCGGAAGAGTTTCGGGTATCCGCGAATCCCTGAAGCTTTTTATCTCTAGTGATCTGACCTGGGCCACCGAAGAATATATACCTGAGTATATATCCCTCAGCGCATATGCGACATCCATAGGGTTACGATGCGAGCACAACAGCTCCTGGTCGATGTTGGTAACCAGGTTCGGTCGATGGTACCTCAAATTGAAGAGATTTTCCCTGTCAATGTAAGGTAACTGGTTGACGTCTCCGATGAGAACGAGTTCGCCAGCACCAGACAGCCGAGCAGCCATGACTATGGCTCCAAAATGGTTCATAAGAGCTTCGTCTACCAGGAGACGACAATAGCTCTCACGCTCCCCGAAACCATTAACGAGAACAGAAGCCATGGTGCGCACCCTAGTTTTTACTAGGTCTCCTACTCGGAGCGCTAGCTTCTCCCTCAAGTCTTTGGCTGCCTCAGTCGTTGTGGTGATGATGACGTCTCTGACCACATCAAAACGTGCAACTACCCAAGTTGTCTTTCCGCATCCTGGAACACCGTTCACCCATGTTATTTTTGGTACCACCCAGCTTTTCCATTGCTCGTTATCTAAAGAACTCGCTTCGATGGTTTCTGCATTGGCAAGGATTTTTTCATCAAGCAATATCTTGGTATACTGGGTGGTGAATAAATAGGATCATCTGGTGGAGTCGCATATTTTGGTCTCCCCACCTGCTCCGATTCCCGTTCGTTTAGAGCCACAAAACCACTCGATGCGCTGTACGCCGCCATGTATTGACCGGTCATGGTTCCCTTGATCACTTCGGACGTGTCGTTGTTGTATATGGCGGCTTCTGCTTCATCGAGTCTAACCTTTAGAATGCCCTCTATTTCCAGTCTATAAGATTGCATTATTTTTTGGCAGACTTTGAGATTAACCTGTCTGGTCCCTCTCATGATGGCTAAAAATTCAATTATGGCATTTCTGGCATGGTCTGATGGGTCCAAAGCCGGGATATAGGGAGGTGGATTGACCTGACCCATATCAGCTTTCGTTCTTGAGATCTGATCTGATTTCGTATTTATTTCCGAGCTTGGTGTGGGTGATTTTGGAGTTATCTGGAACCAACCTTGTACTGCGGCGCTAAATGTCGAGACGAAAGCTGCCACGTGGTTTGAAACACGCTTTGGGCTTTCTGACTTTTTACTTAAGTTGGCTGCGGCTCTCTCGTCTGCTACTCGCTGTTGTTCGCGTTCAGATCCGGTTAAGGTAGTCGACCTCGACATGAGATGCTCCCTGCCCTCAGACGCTGGCGAGCCGTTATTTATCGAAACTCTTAGATAGCCCAGGTCTTCGCCTCTGTCCTCGTAAACAATGACCTGATGGTATTGAGAAGCCCTTATGCAACCCAGTCTATCAGCGACTTCGCCCCTGTCAAGGTCGACCACCATCGCATCGATACTTATCACTCGAGAGGCGCACTCTGTAGTGTCTACTAGTCTATCGAGCAATGAACCGGCCCGGGCAAAAGATGATTCAGCCGCCCATTCAAGCAAAGCGATCGTCTTGCACTTCAATCGTACTAGTCGACATCGATGGCCAAGAACCTCCGTTACCGGGAGAGCATCGAACGTTTTTCGCTTCATGGTGACTTTGGCTGTACTCCCATTCAATAGACATGCCAGTCCAGGTGATAAACGGACTCGTTTCTTATTTGGAACAAGGCAAAAACCTATACCGAGCTTTTCACTTGGGTTATCCATAAAGAAGGCCACGCCCCGGATTCGTAACCCTGGTGCTCCTTTTTCTGCATAAGCTAAAAAAATTTCTACAGCTAAACATTTTGAAGACGTGTTTTGGTTAGAAGCGGGTGTTTCACGAGTGGTCACTTCAATAGACAGGAGTGGCGCATGCAGGTTGATGGCTGTGTTAGTAGGGATGGTGGCGCTTCTGTTTGTGGCCACATTTGTAACTGTATCACGGGTATGAAGGGTGGAATTTCTCCTTGCCGCAATTCGCATTGAGCTCTCTACGAAAGACAGAAAGTGAGGTCTGCTTTTTGGATCCGTGAGGATGTCGGGAAAATCCGTGCATGTTAGCTTTCTGTCTATGTGGGTCTCAAGATCTTGTCGAGCTGCAATATATCGCGGACAATCGAGGAGCACGTGCATTATTGTTTCATGGATGTTTGGATCACATTCGCATCCAGGGCTTTCCTTTAGTTTAAACCTGTGTAGGTACTCTGCTATGCCTCCGTGTCCTGTCAACGCCTGCACATGGAAGTGTGTCAATTTTGCAGCTCTAATCACCCGATATGCTTTAGATATATCCGGAAAAAACAACTTTGTGACTGCTCCTGTGCTGGAGGTTTCATACCTGTCTTGCCATTTTCGGACGGATTCCTCGCGTATCTTTTTCTTAACAAAGGACAAAGGGATCCGCTCATTATCCCGGGATGCGCACGCTAGAGCCGCTGACTTAGCAAGTTCGTCAGCCCTTTCATTTCCAGCAGTTCCCACGTGCGCACGCAGCCAGAACAAATTGACGGATCTTCCTTCTGCGTTGATCATTCCAATAGTTTCCTTAATGACTCCTGCCAGAGGGTGATTCGTTCTAGGATGTCGCAATAATTCGAGTGAAGATCTAGAGTCACTCAGTATGTTTACTACATCATCCCTGCCCGATTTCACCATTTGGATTGCCTGGCTAAGGGCATAGAGTTCGGATTGGAAGACAGTGCATTCGGGGTGAAGCTTAAAAGTAGAGAAGTTGATCTCACTACCATTTTCCCACCAGGTGACGGCAGCGCCTACTTGGCCATTTATCTTACTACCGTCTTTGTATACTTGAGGTCCAACGAGTTGGTCTGGAATGGTCTCAAGAAGCTCGAAATCTATAGAGGACTGCTTGGACGGATGGGGCTGGTCCATGAATCTTACATTTTTCTCAAGCTCTTTTCCTGGTGGGAGATAATCAATACAGATACTTCTCTTTGCTCGGTATAGGTTTGAAGCCTCCTGGATTCTCAGGTCAAGGGGAAGCAGCCCAGAGAGGGCGAGTGCAGATGTGAGTGAAACAGTGCGGTATGCCATGCAGATCTTTTGAGCGAACCCTCTTTGGAGTGCGTTAAGCTGTTTCTTGTTGACTTCCAGGTCTGTAGCCTGCGCCCATACACTTGCGGCGTACGTCATTATGGGTTCGATCACTGCGATGTATATTGTCCTTGTAATTTCGCTATTGAGGCCCCAAGTTACTCTCGCCGCACGTGCCAGATGTTTATTTATATCTGCTGCTTTTTTGCATTGCTCAGTCACGTGTGCTTTGAAAGTAAGCTTGCGGTCGATCACCAGACCCAGAAGTTTAATTTCTTCTACAAACGGTAGCTGAACACCGGACATAGTGAGTGCGGGGGGGTCGTATTTCAACTTTTTTGTAAGAAGCATCGCGTTGGTTTTGTGTGCAGCGAAGTTTAGTTTATTACGATTTCCCCACTCTACAACGATCTCCAGCGTCTTATTAGCTTCCTGCTCTAAGGTGTTTGATTGGCCTGTGAATACTAGGACAATATCATCCGCGAAGGCCTGGCAGTATATTCCCTCCGCATCCAGCCTTTGCAACAACGAGTCCAGAATTACATTCCAGAATGTTGGTCCGCTGATGGATCCTTGGACACATCCTTTCGTGGTTTCCCTCTCGTATGCTGCTCTGGCATAGTTTACCGTAATTTTGCGGTCGCTGAGATAGGAGCATATCATCTCATAGATGTTGCACGGACTTCTCTTTTCTGTCAACTCGTGTTTTAGGGCGGGCCACCATGCGTTATCGAAGGCACCCTCTATGTCCAGAGAGATAAGGAGTACTATTTTTCTATTATTCATTCCTATTTTGATGTGCTCCACTAGGTCATAGAGGGCATCCTCGGTTCCTTTTTGAGGCATAAAGCCGTACTGCCTTGGATTGAGTGTGGGTAGAAGATGCCATTGGATTCGACCTACCAGAAGCTTCTCCACGATTTTGCCTAGGACGGACAGGAGACCAATTGGCCTGTAGGACTTTGGATGGGTATAATCCTTTTTGCCGGGTTTCCTCAATATAACCACATGCGCTGTTTTCCATTGCTTTGGGAAATATCTCAAATAAAGGCATTTGTTTGCTACCTCCATAAACAGATCCTTTTTGCATTGGATTGCTGCGGTGCAAATATCGGCCGTGAGTCCATCCGGCCCTGGAGCTTTTTTTGGATTTAATGATCGAAGTACCAGCTCCAGTTCTGCTGACGTGAACGGTGGGTCATCCTCTGAAAGGTTTTTAGGTGTCTCTTTTGTCTGTGCTCGCATTTCTGAGTGAAACGGTTGGTCAGCGTTTTCAGAGTCATCGGGGTAAAAAGTTCAAAAAGGTCAAAAATATTCAAACCCCACGCTAGTTTTTATAATCAAATTCCTAAAATAACAGTAAAACTTTAAAAAAGATATTATTATTTTTGGAAATTTTTTCGAAAGTTTTAGAATAAACGCACCCACTCACAAAAGTACTCGTATATAACCTTTACCTCAATAGCTTTTAAATTGCGATAAATCTCGTGAGATAATTTAAACCATGACCTTTGCCAGTGATTTCATGCTATGATAGCTGAAATATCAATCGCAGCCTCCTCCATCAGAGTCGGCACAAATATTTACGAAACCTTTTACTCTCCAACAAATGTCGAATAATTTGGTAAATCTCCAGTGACCGACCGACACTTTGGAAACAATAATATTTTGGACACTGCTAAAGCGTAGTTTTGGAAATTTCTTAATAAAACTGTCTTCAAATACAAGTAGGATTGTATAAAACTATGTTTTTTTGGCAAAACAACTCCAAATTTTGTACTATACTCTATAAAATTTAACTTGATCTCTGTGACAGTAGAAGATTGATATTTTTAGAGTTGGGATAGTGGTAGAAAAAATAGATTTTCAAACAATGTTGTAATGAAATCGAAGGAGTACTTGAATGTGAGAAATTGGATTTCATTTATTGGATTTTACTTACTATTATTTAAAATCAATTTAAGTATCTGATAGCGAAGCTGACGTGCTGCTCAAGGTAGACGTCAAAAACGCTTTCAACAGTATAGATCGCTCTGCCTTGCTGAACGAAGCCTACATTCATATACCGGAAGTTTATAACTATATTTGGCAATGTTATAGTTCTCACTCTAAATTATTTTACCATGACAATCAAATACCTTCAGAGGTTGGCGTTCAGCAAGGTGATCCTCTAGGTCCAGCTCTTTTCAGCTTAGGAATCCACCCCATAATATCAAATTTAAATTCAAAACTAAATATCTGGTACCTAGATGATGGTACTTTAGGAGGAAAAGTAGACACAGTTAAAAGAGACTTTACCCGAATCATACATCATTTTTCGAAACTAAATTTACAACTAAATTTTGACAAATGTGAGTTATATATATCGGATAAACTCAGCGATACTGATCGGCAGAATATTATACAGCAATTTACTGAAATTGCCCCAGAAATTAAAGTTGTAGAAAAAAAGTCACTTTTCCTTCTAGGGGCACCTTTACTCGAGGATAGCATTGGCCCTATTTTGGAGAAAAAAAACAATATTCTTTCGGATAATATCAGCAGATTGGGCTTTCTGCATTCTCATATCGCATATACCATTTTAAAGTATTGTCTTTTCGTTCCAAATTTTACGTATATCTTAAGAGCTTGCCCAATCTGGAAGTATACACAACATTTAGAAAACCTAGATGCCACCCTCAAAAATGCTTTGGAAAAAATTCTAAATTTGAACCTCGACAATACCGTCTGGACTCAAGCTTCTTTGCCAATTAGATTGGGTGGTATCGGAATCAGAAAAATTTCTAGCGTAGCTCTTCCGGCTTTTCTTTCGTCTGTGCACGGTGTATCCCAGCTGTGTTCTTCAATTTTGAAAACGCCATCTGTCAAGATACACTGTGCGCCAGATGCAATAGAGGCCTGGAAAATTCTCTGTACCAATGGAGACTTGCCAAAGGAACCTAAATGTCAAAAACTTTGGGACAATCCATTGGTACTGAGAATACACCAACATTTGATTCAAAATTCTTTCAGTGATCAAGACCGCGCAAGGCTTCTTGCAGTCTCAGAGCATGAGTCTGGGCAATGGCTGCACGCCCTTCCATCTGCTAACCTCGGGACACTGTTGGACAATGGCAGCTTCCGTATTGCCACCGGTCTTAGATTGGGTGCTGCCATTGTTGAACGCCATGTGTGTCCGTGTGGAAGCAGCGTCGACAAATATGGACTCCACGGGCTTTGCTGCCAGAAAAGCGCAGGTAGGTTTTCCCGCCACGGCTCTTTAAATGACATCATTAAAAGGGCGCTTGCCACTATCAACATCCCAGCTATTTTAGAGCCAGCTGGCATAGCTCGGGATGATGGCAAGCGCCCTGACGGCTTAACTTTGATCCCCTGGGAGCGTGGAAGGGCGCTGGTATGGGACGCAACATGCGTCGATACCTTGGCCCCTTCTCGCCTCAATGGCACAACTCAAAGAGCCGGAGCCGCGGCGGAGGCCGCAGAAGACGCTAAGCGGCGCAAATACGCATCACTCGCAAGTGAATATGTATTTTCGCCGCTTGGCGTCGAAACTTTTGGTCCGTGGGGTCCAGCCCTAAAAAAATTCTTCAAGACAATTTCGCCAAAGCTTGTTGACGCTGCTGGTAACAAGAGAGCTGGCTCATTCCTCGCACAGAGAATCTCTTTAACCATTCAGCGTGGGAATGCAGCCAGCGTTCTTGGCACCCTACCACACGGACACAGTATTTGTTTCGATTTTTAGTCTTTTTTTTGTATATAGGTAGGATATATTTATATAGGTAGTTAAGAATTGAATTTCTATGTTTTTTAAGTTATGTAAATAAATATTCCATTTAAGTATGTACACATGTAAATAATGTTATGATATTAATTATATACTCATAATAATGTAACGATAGTATTTATCGACGTTTTTCACTATTATCGATGCTAATGTAACATATAATTGGGTTTAATTTAATTACACATGTAAAAAATGTTATGATATTAAAATTTACAATTAAAATTTATGATAAGTAAATCAAGTTTTATTTCAAATATCGTCGATATAAACTATCGATATTTTAATTAAAACTCTATCTAAAACTCTGTGGTCACGATCATTCGTCGCCCATCACTAATCGTCATGCCCACAAAGTATGACATTGACAGGTACTGTCAGTACTATTAAGAAATTCAGGACTTCATAGGCGTGATTTTTCTGACAGCTGTCGCAGAGATCAAGTTAAATTTTATAGAGTAGGTATAATGAATAGTTCGCCAACTTTTACTAGGGGGTAAAGTGGGCGAATGATGTAACTAAGATTTCAGGATAGCGCTCGATGCAAGCCACTACCAATTAGGCTTATTGGAGATCTATTAGGAAGGCCTATGTTCTGTAGTAGACATCCTATGGCTGAAACTACGAGTAGGTGTATTTGTAGTGGTCAGTTGTTCTGCAGTATATCTGAAAAAGCATAAGTTCGCTGCGAAGCCTTCGAAGATTCGTTCGTCAAACAATTTCAATTTTCAATTTGTTTATTTACAGAAAATGTAGCTTACAGCACTTAAAACTAGGCGTTACATTTTTTATCCTAAAAACTAACAATATTTAGTTTAGCGAGGAACTATAGGCCCGATTATAGAGGCGCCAGCGTAAATTTAATAGCAACGTAAAAAGCTTTCTCTCTATCGAATGCCTTCGTGAAAAAGAAACAGAACTATGCTATTTAGCTATTATAATTACGATGGCGCCTCTGTAATCGGGCTTTATACCTATGTATATACTCGTACGTAGTACGTATTAACATAATGATGATTATTTTAGAAGGACGAGCGTTTGTCTGTCTCACAGGATTTTTTTTACATCTACAGCCCATACCTATACGATTAGATATACGAAATCAGTATGTACCTACATCTACTTGTCGAACTACTTTGTTCCGTGCAGAATAGATTATTCAGGTCGTACTCATTTGAGTAGAGTCACCGCAAACTTTACAATAGGAACTAGGAACTTGGGACGACCAGTGAATACACAATCCTTTGCCGAGTAGGTACACCGGCATTAATTATCCACCGGAGTAATCAGCAGGAGCCTCGTGCACGATTGTGTTGTGAATTTTCCATCACATCACATTGTTCTGGCTCTCACGTCAAGTGTATGTTCTCTGAATTTCTGTGTATCCCGGCGGCCCGCTAACCCAATTTAACTCCACACTCGAGCCTCCAGTGATGCCAAACTGCTTTTGACAAAAACGCGCTTTCAGCACATCAAAAACGCGCTAGAAAGTGCTAATTAATGGCAGCTATGACAAAAAAACACTCTAATTGACTTGAATCAGTAATGAAGTCATGACATCTCTGTCGATGTTCTTCCCTTCAAAACCCTCTAGTAACTGAACAGTACTTCGGTTGTTAGTCCGGTTGACCGAACTACTGCAAAACGTATTCCGAAAGTTTCTAAATAGTACAGTGGCTTTTTTCTAAAGTCCTTATCGAAAATTCAGAACGGCATTTATAGAATCAAAGGTCAAAAAATGTCGTCACTTATTTTTAAACACATTTATGACACCGGCACTCTATGTTAGCGTCAGAGAATGGAAATACCCTTTTTTCATTATTATTTATTTATTATTATCAACAAAAGGTTACAATATAAATACATATTTAAGTAACACCAAAAAACCTTGCAAAGGTTTGTCGTAGTGTTAAGTTCATCGCACAATAAATATTTTTTTCAATTAACAATCGGTAAGTAATCTATGATCGTTGCGAAACCGCAGGTAGCCGAGCGAGAGCGCTCGCGTCGCACTCTGTCTCGCTTTCTCTTGTGCATATAACGAGGCAAGGTAGCTGCCGGGAGCTCGCGCGCTCGGCCGCCGGCCACTTCGCGATAACAACATGCAATAACATACATAAAGGATGCTCCACATTATTATGATTTAGTTACTAAACTTATGTAATATTTTTTTAAGATTCTTTTAATATTGACCGGGTTGATTTTTTCGCGTATTTCTCGAGATAGGCTATTTATAAGATGTGGAACCAAATATTGTGAAGTACGTTTGCCATAAAAATTGTTATGCGTAGGTACTATCAGCTTCTTATTTCTAACACTTCGAGTCATGATAGAATGTTTAACTTCATGTTGAATTTCCATTCTGTAATACTGTTCTACTAACATGCTATAATCTGTTTTATTTTGTACTGGCATCACTTCACAATATTTAAATAATTCCTGAGGGTTATCTTTATAATTTTCTTTAATATGACGTGGTACTATTATCTTGAGCAGTCTATGTTGGAGTTGAAAAATTTGATCAGTGTATGTTTTAAATGTTCGACCATAACTACTGAGACCGTATGAAACGATACTTTCTGCCAAAGCTTTATACATGGTGAGTAGTACCGAGAAAGAAACACGACTTTTAATGATATAAAAATTTGCCAGTAATGCGCGCAGCTTGTCACACACTTTGGCAATATGTTTAGCCCAGTTAAATTTGTGATCAATTATGAGCCCTAGGTAAGTTATTCTGAGGGTAATACAGGCCATGAAAATACTTTTGTTGCTTATAGCAACACACACGTAACAAACAAACAAATTAACGCCTACTATCCCAGAACAGAATTTCTTACTCTCTTCTGTGCCTGCTATAGTTAGTCAACGTTGACGTGGCGATATAAGCCATATAAAAGGTAACATAATTAGTATGAAATATTATTATAAACGTGTGTGTTTAAATTTTATTTTTGAATTTCGTGTATACTTTAGAATATTATTATTATTATATCAAATTTTGACATTATTGATTAAGTGTGACATTCTAACTATATAAATTTTGTAATGCATGTAGCAAGATTTGACCAGTGTACATTATATACTTACACTATCGCATTGGAATTTCTGTAATGGTAGTTGTAATTGTGATAAATAAATAAATAAATAAAAAAAAAATATATAACATACATAATATGAGCATTTCAGTGTTTCTGTTCATAAAAAATACCATTACTAATTTTATAAACAGAAACACTGATATTATTCTGTTTTACGCTACTGTCATATTATTTCAAAAACGCAGCAGATTCAGCCAAAAAAGCGCTAGATCTGGCGCTGAACGCGCTAAGTTGGCAGCTCTGCGAGAATCCATGTGCGTTGTTTGCTCTCAAAATGCGCAAATTTACGCCTAACGAGTTCTATCACGCGGCTGTATCATAAATAATGAAGTTTTTGCGTACCGATTAGCTCCTGTTACCGCTGACAGATATTGTGATGGATGCTGAAAGTTTGGGTGGATTATATTTAGAGGGCCAGTTGCGCAAATTGTACAAGAGTAGTTTTGTCTAACTACTGTGTTGATAAGAGACTGTCTGATTTAATAGTCACTGAAGATTTGTAGCTACGAGTAGATAGATGGTAGAGCGTTGCAATTTATTGCAGTCACATAAGTATTACTTGGTAGCACTAAAGCCACGCAACTCTAAAACTTGACAAACAGTTTGTCTAGGCCCGCGATACAGAATTACTCCTAGTGCAGGGCCCGCAATTCAACCTGCAATTCTTTTACATTAGTAAACAGTATTAGTTATTATTATGGCATTATCAACTAACTAGATATATATGTTGTTTTGAAACTTTCGCGATTTGAACACATTATTATTATATACTAAGGCACTAATCGCGCACTACATATATGTGATATGACCTATAAATGCTAAGGTTTAATGTAAACTTTTTGGTAAGTAAATCTTTTTGTATATTTTGTATGACAATAAGTAAGTGAAAAATCTTATTTAACTTAAAATGTAATGCAGTCTACTCTGCATAATTTTCTTTTGCCCTGTCTTAAAGTCAGATTGAACTACCTAGAAATCTAGACTCAACGGAATATAATTTTGCCATCTTGCCACGCTTCAATGGTCTTTGATATTCACAAGTCCACAAAATTCGATATGTATTTGTATATTTCAGTAAACCAAGCCCGTCGGCTGATCTCTAGAGCAATCGCGGGAGTGGAAAGTTGCACATTGCTTGAGTTTAGATAACCACGTCAACCGGCTCGAACGCGACCTGACAGCCGGCTCCCAGGGCCCGCGCCTCGTCTCGGATGGACAAGCAAAATAATAAACATGAATAGACCTTGCAGCTAGAGACTGACCGGAAAGATTTTGATAAGATTTAATCTCCTCAAGATTTTTATAATAGGGCTAGTGCTTTTATTAACCATAACAACATACTAAATACTATTTACTTAAACTACTACTACATAAAAGCAATTGAGGGTCCTTATTATAATCCAAATTCTCAAGCCGACTGTATAATGTTGCAAACGGTTAGGGTTTTCAGCACCCATCGACTTTTTCGACGGCATTTTTTCTTTTTTCAATATTGATGGCAGCACCACATGTTAATAGAAAGTCTTAGAAATACCTAGACCTAGAGATACCTGCCTAAGGATATATATCGCGCTGACTGCCTCGGTGGCTCAGTGGTTAGTGACCCTAACTTCTGGATCAAAGAGGCGTGGGTTCGATCCCCACCCAGGGCAAATATTTATGTGATGAACAAAAGTGTTTGCTCTGTGTCTGGGTGTTATTTAGTTACTATCTATATAAGTATGTATTTAAAAATAAGTATATGTAGTATATCAGTCTCTGGCAGCCATATCACAAGCTTTGCTTAGTTTGGGGTCAGAGGCCGTGTGTAAGATGTCCTAAAATATTTATTTATTATTTATTTATTTAAATTCCTAGCGGTTCGAGGGTAAAATAAAATATGAGACTAACCGTATAAACATCACTTTAAATAAATAAAAAACACAACCATAGATTCAAATAAAAGTACGAGTCACTAATAATCACGAGACGCGGCACAGCCGGGAAGAGAGAAGTAGTCGGATTCTCTATGCGCTGCTGGACTACCACTGGAAACCGGAGCGTCGGAATTGTTTCCAGTGCTGGTAGGGCACTGGAAAGCGGGGAGTCGGTGGCGTCCTGCTAGAGCTGCGCGCTGGTAGAGCACTGGGAACTGGAGTGTCATTAGAACTGTCTAAGCCATCGACCTGGCATTTTTTCAAGGTCTTAGCAATTAGTTTAAATGTAAAGCTAGTTAAGGGTTAGTTTTTCCACAACTGCCAGTAGGCATCATTAGAATAGAATAGAAAATACTTTGTTGTACACAGTAAAATATAAGACAACAGTAATACATGAACAACTTATTAGTGTAGCTCAAGGCGGCCTTATTACTGGAAGCGATCTCTTCCAGGCATGCACGGAACGAAATGATCTTAAAATATATCACGGGAGTACAATAATGTGAAGTCAAAAAGAAAAAAGCTATTTTATAGACATAAATAATAATATTACATACTATACTTTACACAAAAATTATACTATGTACTACTATAATATAAACATACATAGTAATATGCATAAATAATCAAATACGCAATGACATAACTAAAGAAAAAATGATACAGCAAATTACTTATTTAGAGAGATAATTAATTTTTGAAAGTTTCCAGTGAACGTACATGCTTAATATCAAGGGGCAATTCCTTCCAGAGCTTCACAGCCCTTACAGCAAACGATGAACTGTAAAATGAGAAAACTGCTATGCTAAATGGTACCTAATGCTTATACGTTGAGCCAAACAAACATCGCACATCGGTTACAAAATAAAATGTCAATCTCAAGATTAGTAGATGAATTTTACCGAGACCCAACGTATAAGCAGGGTGAAATGCATTGAGGAGAGCGCATTTTTAAATACCACATTATTTAGTAATCATTGAAAGTTCGGCTCATTTTTAGAGATTCCAGTCTCTTTTCAGTTTACTTACCAGCTTAAATTGACTGTTTAATATAAGGTGCCTATCATGATAAAAAAAAAGTAAGTGTAACATAGTATAGGTCCCGGCACGTAAGTTGAACAAAAAAAATATCACTCTCTCCCTTTCTATTCTTATAATTCTTCTATATTTTTTTTTAGCAGAGAAAACAAAAGAGAGGTAGCTATGGTTTAACGTTCAAGTTGTTTGTCGGCTACTATATCGAGTAGATTTTTATATTTACAGTAGGTACCTTACCTACTACTTACCTACGGTACAGTACGTCAATTTATATTTTTCATGCCGCTGCAAGGTACCTATCTCAATAATTTTGCATCATTAGAGGTTTGCAGATAGTGATACATACTTGTCTTAGAACGTATTCACTAATGTATTCGTAATTGAGGATATAATCAACAATAATCAACATGCTATAAATTATAATGGTCGTATTATAACAGTCACACTACACGCCAATACCCACTTTGAGTGCCACCTTTATGGCGCTCGTACACAAGTTATTGACGAGCTCCATTAGTTTCATTAGTTCCAGAACTACTAATATTTATATTACGATGGAATGTTGATGGTTCGAGTGTTTTGCTCACATTTGCTTCGTTGGCTATTGAATCTTATTTATTGCTCCCGAATCCGCCAGTTCACGGTAAACCGCGGCGTCTGCAAAATATTAAAGTGAGTTTATTTTACCTGCAATTCGCACAAAAACCACATCTGGAAAATAACCATTTTATTCTCGGACTGGCGATGCTCCATCTTTAAATAGTTCTGCGAGTAAAATATCTAACCCGTGGATGCATGTAGATATCATATTTACTATTTACTCTATATTATCTTAAGGTTAGTCGTACCCACAGGGAGGTGAAAGACACTGCCAGAAGACCCCGAGACGCGTAGAAGTTGCTCCACTAACAAGAGCCGTGCTTTTAAATTCTGAATTATTATAAAGTCTACAGCGTGACTGGTATACATTTAGCAACCTTTTAGGTGCTTATTCTGTACATCAAAACTAATAACTTTGGATCTGCGACTTTGTCAAAACTCAAAAAAAATTGGTGTTCCATAGAAAAATATCGTTCACCCGCGATCAAATGTATGGAAGTGCTGTTTTTTTGAGTTTTGACAAAAGCCGCAGAACAAAAGTTGTTAGTTTTGATGTACAGAATAAGCCCCTAAAAGGTTGCTAAATGTTTACCAGTCACTCTCAGTCAGTCAGTCAGTTTATCTCTGTGGTCTCAAGGACTCTAAAATAAACTCTAACGAACCTGAACTCTACGTATTTTATAAACTAGGAAGAAATCATCTTATGTGAAGACATCTCGAACGAAATAAAACATAATATGCTGTTTTGAAATATAATTATGTATTGATTATTGGTGAAAAACAATTTCATCTTAAAGTGCGGACGAGAAAGGTTTTACGTAAGTATAGGTACTAAGCAAGTACTTACTTAATATAATACTCCCATTATGTGTATTATCAAACATTATACAAATAAATCAGTGTAGGCAATTTAGTAATTACTCCTAATTACTAGTCTGCCACGACTAAAATGAGTCCGTAATTCATAGTAATTACCTTCCTAGTTCAGTTCGTTCATTCCTATATACCTCCAGCGGTCGTGGCGGAAAAACTACCATAATGATCATCTAATTTCCTGTCAGTAGCTGAAGTCGTAGTGTAGGTATATTTATTGTATTATAGTAATCAGCATTATGATTACGATGATGATTAGTTTTTTTGTTGTTTGTATATAGTTATGTCGTCTCATACCATCGAGCTTATTATTTGGCAGTCAAGCAAAGAGAAGTTGAGCAGTAGTTTCTCAGTTTCTATATTTTTATGAGTTATAAATAAAATGACTATGTTAATATGCCAATTGTATTTTATTTAAATAGTCAAAGTCAAAATTTCTTTATTCCGTAGACACAATACAGGCACTTGGAATCGTCTAGTTACTATTTTTAAAAGTTCTACTTAATTAAATTTTTAGTATAAATAAATAAGCACACTTTTTAAATTTTACAAGTTCAGTATCATTAGGTACACAAAAAAATAAAATATTAAAATACAAATCAAAGATAAAATTGTATCAGTATCATGAAAAATAACAATGTCATTATTAGTTTCTGTAACAGTTTCTTGGCTTCACCATCATCGGAGGGAGCCAACAGGCTGGTACGAATATACCTGTTTCTCTATGGAGGAGCAGGCACCTAGTTTATGGATGTACATATTGTTAATTATGGGAGTGGCATGGTCGAAAATCGACAAAACTCCTCAAACAAAAAGATTAAAAAAAAAATTAGTTTAAAAATGTCAACGAGTATGAAAATAAAGAAATTAATAAATAAAATAAATGAGTGTAATGAGATTCGTCTTATGCGTCGCACTTGTATCATGTGTACAACAGCACACCATGTTCGACATTAGATATAATTAGCGATCCGCCCCGGCTTTGCACAGGTGTATTATACATTTATATGTATTTTGTATACCTTCATCTTGAATTACTTTATCTATTAAAAAAACCGCATCAAAATTATTTGCGTAGTTTTAAAGATATAAGCATATATAGGGTCAGACAGCGGAAAGCGACTTTGTTTTATACTATGTCGTGAAGTGATAGCGATTATCCTTTTACCGATTATTTTTATATGAGTAGTCATATAAAAAGCATAATTATGGTAGTTTATCTGTACGTATGGTATATTATGGTAGCTTTTCTGTACGTAGGTACAGAGCACCAAAAACTATTCTGTGCCGTTATTTTTAATTATTAAATTTTGGTTCTGTAAATAATTATCATTTTAAATAGCGCTTTACATAAACAAGTGTCGTACGTATTGAAAAACTAGAGCCGAATAACGATTACTCGTTTTACAACGGTTATGTTAACCGGTGTATAAATTAAAAATCTGAAACTTCACCAAATGCTCTACACTTAGAGTTTATTTTATAAACAAATCAAATGCTGTTTAAATATTATTAGCGTGGTCATAGCTGCGGTAGAGCGGGTAATTAGAGCCATGTTTACCCCGACTCTACAACGCGGGAGTGCACTTCCGCCAGCCAGTCAGTTATAATTAAATATACTGTTATAATATAGCGTTATTATACAGAGTTTTTGGTATTATTTCGTAGACCGAGATGATTTCATACAGTTTGTTTCTAATCAAAGCTTGCAGTTATTTCACTCGGGTACAGGCAGTATTTCAGAGCCTGTTTTACTACACTGTCAACTGTATCCAGCGTTTTTACTAAAATGTTTGCTTATAAAAGTCAATTTAAATGAAATAAAATAAAAATAATAGGTATAGCTAACATATGGGCTGAAAAGTCCCGGGCCTAACAAAAAATCTCGTATTTTTATGTTCAAAATTGGCTTTTTTCATCAACGTGATCTCTATCAAGAGCCATACAATCATTCCAGCGCCGTTAATATATTTCAATACCACTTTTGTAAAACGTTTTATCTCTTGCCTCAGTTTCAAGGAAAATTTCTTCATTCGAGCGAAATTTCTTACCGGTCATCATTTTGTTAAGGTCTGCGAACAGTCAGTAGTCGCTGGGAGCAAAATCTCACAAATACGGTGGATGTGAGAGCAATTTGAAATTCAATTTATGTTGTTTTGCCATTGTTTTGATTCACTTGAGACACCAGAGATGAAACAATTTTTTTAGCAAACGCGGCACCCACTTTGACCAGAGCACATTATTGTAAAAAGGTCATTCAATATAAAGCCAACGCATTCGAACGGCATTTTTCCTCATCAAGAAGCAGTGTTAAATTAAAAGACCAAACTGGTTTTAATCAATTGTTTTTAAAATAACAAAAGTAGTGTCACTCTTAGTACAAAGCTCACAAACATGAGTAAAATATCATGAAATTTCAACAGATTTCCTTTGAAAGATTGTACTAACTGAAAAAGCAGCGGAAGCCATAAGACTACCACCATCTATATGATAGGCCCGGGACTTTTCAGCCCACGTAATATATATTATAGCTAGATAAAATAGAAACGTCCAACATTTCTATGTACAACACTAAAAGGACAGGTCTTACTATTGGTTTAAAAATAATTACTAACGTAAAAAAAACAATGAATTGTATCCTATGCGACCTATGCGTGTATCAATATATACAGTACCTACCTAAATGTATCTGTAAAATATAACGTAACTACAAAAATTGCCACGAGCTTTTCTCTTAAATTAAATAAATCCGATATATAATAAAAAATAAAATGCAAAAACGCGCTATTTATCTCAAACTAAAAATTTAGTAAAAATAAACTGTAATGAAAACCTGAACCTTCTTGCACGGATGTGGCCGCCGGAAGTAGGTGGAATGCCAGGCATGTGGCGTCATAAAGCGGATTTCAGGAGCGATCATCCATGACATTTTTATGATAGTTTTAATGCAGATGCTATCCATCTTCAACAGTCTCAAGTTCACTTTATTTTTGAATATTGTGGTTTATTTTCTAGAAACGCCACGCTTGATTTGTTACGTACCTAAGTAAAATATATATAGTTTTTTCAGTAAAATTGCTTATCATATATTATTTTAATTCGTTTTAGATCATGTTTTTTGAATATCATATGTTATCAAAGCTATAAACAATTATACACGTAGCATACGACTAAGACTACCTTTTATTGGATATAATTTTGTGTTTGCAGAATGCAGCTATAAACAGATGAAACGCACTTTACTATAGGCCCCATTATGAAGGCGCCATTTTAATTGTAATAGCTAATAAGCATATAATTCTGTTTCTTTTTCACTTTACGCATTTGATAGAGAGAACACTTTTAACATTGCTATTAAATTTACGATGGTGCCTCCAGAATTGGGTCTTATGTCTCTCTTAACTACTAAAACTAATACGCTGGGAGTTTAATTGGAATATCTGTAGGCGTGGTTTATAAAGTGCTCTTTTTTACCAGTACGTTGTAGCTAATGAAACAGATATATCCCAGACGCCTTCATTTAGACTTGATTGAAACATATCACTTCTCGATCATTGCCGTGTCTTGTGTTCTTCCCACCTGGCTGGTAGAGTCGGTGCTTCAATAAACAAGCAGCGTACATTGCGAGATTGTTTTCACGCAACAGATGAAGGTTACAGTGCCCTTACATTATTGCTAATCTTGTAAAGGTTTGTTCAAATATATGCGGTAATTAAAGTAGGCCCAGCAGCAATATCTACCGAAATAATTCCTAAGAGTAATCGATAGCAAAATAAATGGTGATTTGAAATTTTAACCATTCAACATTCATTTTGCTATTGAATACTTCTGAAGTTCAGAAATCAGAAATCGTTTATTGCAACACTATGTACAATGTTCTTAGTAATAAATAAAAAAGTTCCTATAGTGGACCCTAACGGGCGTGCAATATTAAAAGATGTCTTAACTTAGCTAGATATAAGTAGAACTTTGTTACTCGAATATCTACATGAAATGCTTGGTTATTCAGAATTTGTATCGTTAAACTTAATGGAAGAAGCTACTCACTAGTTGCAGTTAATATAGGTTATTTATTTTCTAATTGTAAAAAAATAATAGAAATAACCATCGTAGGTGCCTATACGCCTTGCCTTACTCAGTAAATCTGAACAGATCTTTACCAAAACTATTTGTTACAATGGCGAGTGGTTCATTGACGTCAGCGAATAAACCACGGGCTAGTTTCACTGAATTACACCTCACTGCAGGTATTTGTTAAATAAACCAATTGGTTGATTTACTCGTGTTTATTCTGCAAAGTTTTAGAGCTAACTGAGCGATTAGGTCGAAGTAAATCAATCGATTTGGCGCTGGAAGAAATTGATCAATTTTGCAAATTACTGGTATATATCAATGTTGTACGTGTATTTATTAGGCTAATATGTTTCAAAAGCTTTTTCTGTATTTGTGTTTGTTAGAGTTACTAATAAATATCTATTATTTAATGGAAACATATTATGAGCATTGACTTAGCAGCTTTATATTTAGAAGAAGAAATACCGACTCGTCCAGTAGTACCTAGTTGGTACTAGGTTCAGTATTTAGAGCATCACACATAAATGCCATGCAGTATGAGAGTATGACACACAGAACATGGGAAACAAATGTACGGAACGGTACCGGCGACCTGTCGTCACGGTGGGCCATCAGTGTCATCATACGGCCCACCAAACATCCAGAGGACAGAGGTCAATATTCAGTCAATGAGCGATCTATTTATGTGCACATAGACTTTCATCACGGACACAATTTTAGAACTCGTTGTGGAACAGTTCAAGTGCGAGTCTTTCAGTGTTCTTAGATTTGAAATAGGGAAGATAATTTAAGATTGGTATTTTGATTTTTATCGTACCTGATATTTTAAAGTCTTCAGACTTTAAAATATCAGGTACGATAAAAATTAGCGATAACAATAGCCTCTACATCCATTGCGCGACATCCTCACTAATATTATAAATCCAAAAGTGCATATCTTGGTCTGTTGGTTTGTTCCTCTTTCATGCAGGAACGCAGCAACGGATTGGCTTGATTTTTAGTATGGACATAGTTTGAAAAACGGAACGTGACATAAGTCACTTTTTATACCAAAAAAATAAAAAGTTCCGATGGGATAGCACAAACATTAAAATATCAAGCGGACGAAGCTGCGGGCAAAAACTCGTTTTCTATAAACAACCACAATACCTACTAGCGCATTAGCTTGCCAGTGCAAATCGAAAACCCGCATTAACAGTTTCTACTAGAATGCTATAATTGAAAACAAAATGTTTCATCATGTTTGCGTTCTCCAGCGCTCTTTATATGAAGTTTGATTTCTGTACTCTGATTGTTTTGTGCGCAGGCGGCGCGTCGCAGAACAATGGGGCTTCGGTGTCGTCACGCCCGCGGACATCTCGGCTACTGGGAGATGAGCCACTAAATGGTGCCCCTCAACTTTAAATGTTTATTGTTTTTACATTTTAAATGCCATTGCACGCATAGCTTGTAGATTTCTCATTTCAGAATGTTCTAAATGTTGCTGAGAATAAAATTAGTAGAAAAACTAGTTTTATTACATGTTGGCGTCATTATTTCAGCTATAAGACGTCCACTACTGGACATAGGCCGTCCTATTATTAGATGGGCAAGTAACGTGTCATCTACAGCAGTAGATAGGTACGAGTACAAAGTGGTAAAGTGAAATGTGTGATCAGGATAGCATAACTCAAAGACTATTGTGTTAATATGTAATTTGGAGGTTTTGAGTTATAGTCTTAAGGCTTACGCTGTCTTTACTGTGGACGTACTTTTGACAGCCACTAACTGCTAGTACTGGCCAGTTATAAATATTGTGAAGAAACATTTTTTAACAAACGTAATTCGGCTCTTAAATTGTGCGAACGTGGTACTAAGGCCTAACTTAATATGTACTAGCTTTTAACCGCGGCTCCGCCCGCGTGGAATTTGACTTTTGTGCTATCCCACAGAAACCTTTTTTCGGGATAAAAGTAGCATATCTAGTCAAAGTAGCTTTCCGGCCCTTAAACTATATCCATGCCAAAAATCAAGCAAATCCGTTGCTCCGTTGCTGCGTGAAAGAGGAACAAACCAACAAACTTTTCGGATTTATAATATTAGTATGATTGACAAGAGCCAACTCAACACGAAATAAATTGAAAAAAAGTAATAAAATCGTCAGTTTCTTTGATATCAAAGCAATCGCATTAAATTGGCAATCATTGTAGAAACAGGAAACGCTTTCATCGCGCCTGAGTAAAAACACGCAAATGAGCAAACTAGAACAAGCAATTGATAAAAACATGAACCATAAAAATGGTTTGTTATTAGAAGAAACTGCGCAGCTCTGGGGCATGGAACTACTCAAGCTGCAGCGTAAACACTATCACACATTATGGTGTTATAGTGTACACGTTACTATTTGTTCTAATATCATAAAACAGATTTTTTTACTTTTCATCTTATTGCAGGAAATATGTGGATGAATTATATAAAAGACTAGCTTAAAACCCGCGGCTTTACCCGCGTTGTCTTAGTACATAGGTACTTACTTAAAATAGCCCGCGGTTTGATCTACGTTGACTTTGTACATGCTTATAATAATATCTAATAGTCCGCGATTTGGCCCGCGTTGTCTTAATACTTGCTTAAAATTACTTGCAAGGATAATGCCCACGGTTTGGTCAAAATTGTAACAGTATTTGCCTATAATGATAATAGGTCACGGTTGGCCCGCGTATTGTTAGTACTTGCTTAAAATGGTTATTTATAGCACGCAGCATGGACTGCGATGTCTTAATACTTGCTTAAAATTATAAAAGCTCGCCGTTTGGCCTGCATTGTCGTATTACTTACAATGATAATAGCCCATGGTCTGGCCCGTATTGTCTTAGTACTTGCTCAAAATGATAATAGCCCGCGGTTTAGCTCGCGTTGTGTTAATAATTAGGTACTTAAAATGATAATAACCCACAGTTTGGCCCACGTTGTTTTAATACTTACTTGATTAAAATAACAGCCCGCGGTTCAATCCGCGTTATCTTGGCATTTGCTTATAATAATATCTAATAAATCGCGGTCTGGCCTGTGTTGTCTTAATAAATTCTTAAAATTATAATAGCATGCCGTTAGCCTGCGTTTTTGTATTACTTGTAATGATAATAGCCCACGGTCTGACCCGCGTTATGTTCGTAACTGCTTAAAATGATAAAAACCCACAGTTAGGCCCGCGTTTTCTTGGCACTTACTTAAAATAATAGTAGTTCGTGGTTAAGCCCGCATTAGGCTCGATTATGAAGGCGCCATCGTAATTATAATAGCTAATTATCATAATTATATCTGTTTCTTTTTCATTTTAAGCATTCGATAGAGAGAACACTTTTTATGTTATTATTATATTTACCATGGCGTCTTCATAACTGAGCCTATTATCGTATTACTTGCAAAATAATGCCCACGGTTTAACCTGAATTGTCTCAATATTTGGTTATTTAATTTACTTGTATCTAAAGCTTATTACGGAGTACGTAAATTTTTGGATGATAAATTGCCGAATTTCTGGAATTAACTCAATAATAAATAAATATGTAAAATAAATATTGGGGGACATCTCACACGCGGTCTCTGATCCCAAACTAAGCAAAGTTTGTGATTTGGCTGGCAGAGACTGATATACTACATATACACGTGCCTGTAGGTTGACTGGCAGATAATGCTGTTTAGCGTTAGGTCCTCCTTTTGTACAAATGGTGTGCAAGAAAGTGTTAAACAAATAAATAAAAATACATTAATCTGGGTGTACCCAGACACAGAGCAAACACATAAGAACATCACATAAATATTTGCCCTGGGAATCAAACCCACGCCTCTTTGACCCAGGAGTCAGGCTCACCCCCCCTCGAGTGGGTTCGCGCCTTGTCGTGGCGGGGGGGCTTAGTAGCTGTGGCTTAGGGGCGGCCTCAGTGAAGCTAAGAGGAACCCGTGGTGGGGCCGCCTCTCCAGGTTTTGGCGCGAGACAAACTTGTGCGGAGGCTGGCCAGTAGGTTGGTTCGCCGACTGAGCGGGACTGCGGTGTCGCGTTCATCGCGATGCCGCGGCCGAGCCCATCGAGGCGGGGGCGGCGACGGGATGGACGGGCGGCGAGGAAGCTGCCTATCCGTCCTGCCAGCGGCCCTAACGGGTGAACCCAACGTGTTGGCGGAGGCGGTGGGGCTGCAGGGGAAGAGGCGTGTCGGTATCGCGATGGCCGCTCTCCCTATCCTCTGCAGCCGTAGTGGCAGGCGCGGGGCCACTTTAATTGACCCGTTGCATCGGGACCAGGGCTGTCGGACACGGGTACTGTCTGACGCCCAGTGCTGGCTGGTCCCAGGTAGGGGATGACGATGTGCCTGGTGTTCGGCGCATCGTCATTCTGGAGGGAGCTTACGCTCCGAGGTGGGGCCCGGTTTGGGCCAGCGCTGTCGGGTGCCGCGGAGGAGTGCGCAAGCGTGCCCGTAGCCCCGACACCAAGCGCAGTGGCGGAACACCCAGGGGTTTTGGTGGGTATGCCGTCCAGCAATGGGCGGAGACTCCCACATAACCACCCGCCTGTCCCGAGGTGCGGTGGTATCTTTAAAAGATTTCCCCTGGACTAAAAAAATAAAAATAAAGGAGTCAGGCTCACAAACCACTGAGACACCGAGGGAGCCAATAATAATAATTGTATGAGTAAGTATGTAAGAAATTTCACTTTTTATTGCTGGAAAACATTGAGACAACCTGTACCTACGTACGTAGAAAAAATCAATGTCCTATGTGAATTCAGCAACCCGTGCTCGGCCGGCGTGATGAATATGGCGCAATTACCCTTCGCGGATAGGCCTATTTTCAGTCTTCCATCAGCCGAAGGACGTCCACTGTTGGACATAGGCCTCCCCTATGGATCTCCAATAAAACCGGTTGGAAGCGGCTTGCATCCAGCGCGATCCTGCGGTCTTAATGAGGTCATCCGTCCACCTTGTAGGTGGATGTCCTACACTGCGCTTGCCGGTACATGGTCTCCACTCGAGAACTTTTCGACCCCAACGGTCATCAGCCCTCCGCGCTATGTGCCCTGCCCATTGCTATTTCAACTTGCCAATCCATTGGGCTATGTCGGTACTTTGGTTCTCCTACGGATCTCTTCATTAATGATTCGATCTCGCAGAGAGACTCCGAGCATAGCCCTCTTTATAGCTCGTTGGGCTACTTGGAGCTTACTAATAAGGCCCATAGTGAGAGACCACGTTTCTGTGCCATAAGTCATCACTGGCAACACACACTGGTCGAAAACTTTCGATTTGAGGCACTGAGGTATGTCGGACGAGAAAACACTACGCACTTTTCGGAACGCTGCCCAGCCGAGTTGAATTCGGCAATTGGCCTCTTTGTTGAAGTCGGACCTACCTAACTGGACTACTTGTCCAAGGTAGACGTACGAGTCAACGACTTCAAGAACCGAGTTTCCAACAGAAATCGGGGTAGGTAAAACATGGGAATTACACATGACTTTCGTCTTGTCCATGTTCATCTTAAGAGCCACCTGTTTCTATTATCCGTAGTACCTATTTTCAGTAGTGCACTATCAATTAAGGCCGGTACAGGTATTCGACATGTTTCATTAAGTCATTAGAAATTTAATTTTCCAGGCAAATGAAAAAATGGCACACACGTCGTAATTCTAGTTAGGCATGTTCTAGGATGCTATTATAGGTACTCATAATTTGATTAACTTTTACAATGGTACCAACTCCAAAAGCACGTGAATAAAATCAGCTGTTCAACACAAAAAGTTCATCGACCCGCGACAAAATGTATGGGAAATGTAGGTAATTATCGCTTGCCAGGGTTGATCCCATAGTAAAATACCTATATTGATCCATATGTGCGCTAAGTTTAAGACTATTGGCTCACAAAATAAAAAAAATCGTAAATTTTTGGGGACCCATTTTGCCCCATTTAAAGATAAACTATCAATGTCATAATCCTATTCTAGATACTACATTATTTAAAAAAGCGCATTGAAGTTTTGGGACGTATCTGACCCCTAAGGATTTTTTTAAGGAAAATTCAGAAAAACAGGTAAAGCCATATTTTTTATTTAGTCTCAAAAGCATCTATACAAAGTTTCATGTCAATCGGTACAGGGAATAAGAAGTTACACGCAAACAAAAAGGGCCCGTTTTACCCCGTAAGTTAGAATTGGGTACGTTTTTCATCCTTAGTGTTTCATTATGTCGTACGATGTACGTATATTCCAAATTTCAAGCTCATATCTTCAGCGGTTTGGGCTATAGCCAAAACTTAATAATTTTGCGTATCCCTAAGGAACCTTATAGATTTTCCTGGATTTTATTAGTTCCTGTATTAAAACATGCTGCGTGCTTCCTTCATACCAATTTTCAACTATAACCGTTCAGCTGGTTCGATGTAATTGACGCTTTTTTCACCAACTTTGGGACCTTATTTGACCCCTTAGATGAGGAAAATTCAGAAAAACAGGAAAAAACGTAACTTTTATTTTGTTTGAACAGCACGTATACAAAGTTTCAAGTCAATTGGTACAGGTAATAAAAAGTTACATACAAACGAAAAGGGCCCGTTTTACCCCCTTAGAGGTAGAAAGTTCAAAATTTTCGTCCTTAGTGCTCCATTACGTCGTTTAATGTACCTATATTCCAAATTTCAAGCTCATATCTTAAGCGGTTTGGGCTGTAGGCTGTCTGTCAGTCAGTCACTCAGGGAAGCCTTTTATATAATAGAAGATATGCGAAAGATGATGAGCTGACGTATGATGGAGTGAAGTGGCGAAGGCAAACGTGCTGTGCCGACCCCAACTAGCGGGATAGAAAATGATGATGATCTTATTGTAGGAAAAAATGTATCATCATCATTTCAGCCATGGGCTATCCACGCCACTGCTGGATTACGCCTTGTATTTAGAGTATGCCTAATAGTATGCCTGCATCCCGCGCGAACCTGCGGTCTTGGTTAGCGCTACCGTGGCTCGGATGACACGTTAAATTGCAGATACCGGTTTTTTAACCGCTTAGCAATGTCAGAGGCTTTAGGCGGATTAAAAACTCTGACACCAGGGCTAGCCACCTGGCTTATACAAACTTACTTTCTTTAATGGATGTTCTATGCTGCATGCGCTTATTGCATATATATTATATTTTTTTTCTGTACCAGAACTTTGCAAACGCACCTTTTGTAAAAATCGACAGAAAAATACTTGTTCAGTTCCAGCAATAACTCTTGCAACTAGTACATTGATTTGTTACGACTCATCGCGCTTGCTAGAGCAATTTAGTTAATTCTATATCTAGATTATCTAGACGTGGGCTGACGTTAGGATTTTTATTCCAATACCTTTTGAAAACCAGTCAATGAAATGGTAACTGCCATTGATTCAATTTAGGTCAATGTACGTTACTAAAATGTCGGCTCTTCACTCTCCAATATTTTTACTGACTCTGTAATACGTATACAGGGTTATTTCTAATCAATTAGCATCCTGTTTGTACATCAGGGGCTTGTTTTGTACATCATAACTAACAACTTTTGTTCTGCGACTTTTGTCAGAACTCGAAAAAAAAATCAGCTGTTCCATACATTTTGTCGCGGGTGAACGATATTTTTCTACGGAACAACAAAACATTTTTTTTGAGTTTTGCCAAAAGTCGCAGAACTAAAGTTGTTAGTTTTGATGTACAGAATAAGCCCCTAAAAGAATGCTAATTGATTAGAAATAACCCTGTATATAACGAAACACAAAAGGATGTTTATAATTTATTTTTCTGTTAGACGTTTGATCTAGATTTTTGTAAGAAACAAATGATCTTGATTTAATCTTGTTTCCTCATCTTGTACCGTCAAACTTCACTTCAAAGAGCAAAAAATTATGTAAAACAACCGGTCGGGAATAAAGATTACACGAAATCTCGGGATTACAGAGAAGTCGCTTTATTATAACGAAGTTAGAGATAAAGATAAAACTGAAAAAGAGCAAGGAGTGTCCACTGACCCCGCCGGATGCAATTTAGAGAGGAAGGAAAATACCCGTAAAGATACCAAAAGAAAAAGCAAATTCTAAAATTATTATTCTGCGTAAAAAAAAGAAAACTTTTTGGAATTCATGAGTAAATTAACAAAAATAAGGTAATGAGAGAGCTAAAATTAATTGTGTTAAAATACAAGGAAAACAAAAGTAAAATATATGAAAAGGAAAAGCAAATTCTAAATACCGAAATTAAAATTATTACCCACGTTGGCCAAAAAAAGATGTTTTAACTTTGAAATCTTAAATTAAGAAAAATAAGATTATGTTAAACTTAAAATTAATTATGTAAAAAAAGTACGATATGAGATATTCAGATTCACGGAGTGACGTGGACACTGAGTTTTTAATATTTTTGACCGACGAACCATCGGAGGAGGTATACAATTCGACGCGTATATTTTTTTTTATGTATAACCACGCATAACTTTTTTCATAGTAGTCCGATTTAAATAATTATTTTTTTATTGAAAAGAATATACTTTGAAATTGGTTCCATTTAAATTTCATCGAAATCGGCTGAGACACATTGATAAAAAGTAAGTAAGTAAGTTCGTATAGGCCGGGTGGCTAGCCCTGGTGTCAGAGTTTTTAGGCCGCCTGAAGGCCTCTTACATGGTTAAACGGTTAAAACAACCGGGACCTACAATTTAACGTGTCATCCGAGCCACGGTAGCGCTCAGTTGGAAAATGCCACCCGCGGTCACCCATCCAAATACTGACCGTGCGGAACGTTGCTTAATTTGCGTAGTTTGACTAGGTGATTGTCAGCGATCACCGAAATTAAGCAACGTTCCGACACATTGATAAATCAACAATAATGTGAAAAATGCTACATCGATCGTGCGAAATATTCGCGAATTCTGTACACGGGTGAAGTCGGTCATGCTAATTTTTGCAAAAAATAATCTTGTAATATTTCCACATAGTTTTATGGCGCAAATTCTATGATTTATAAAAAGACCAATGAATTTTATTGAGAAAGTTGCCTACTTTTTCACTAGCTTTAATTATTTTTGAATGTATGTGTATGTTGTAATATCTAGTGAGAGTCAATGAAGAGTATATCTATCAGTATGAGTGCTTGTTTTAACATTGTTAAAGACCGATACATATCAAAACAGTGGTCTAAATTGTAAATTAACAAATGAACCGCATCTTGATAGTAATGGTTACTGTGTTAATATACTACATTATGCCGCAGAATGCTGACAATGATTTATAATGTAGCATGAGCACATATTCCTAGGCAGCTGTCCCCGAGCCGCACTAATATTACACACGAATGTAACACGTCTACCAAAATGTATTAGTAAATTAGCAGATTGGCAAATAGTGATCACCACAAATCCAAGGTATATTTTTCTCCCCAGAATTCATCTTAGTCGGAAGAAGACGCAAGAAGATATGGGGTTGATGATAAGTCCGATGGATGATGTCATATCCTACGCCCGACATTTTCCACGCAAAATATTTATCTAGTTGTGCTGTATTGTACAGCAATCATAGTCTCTGTAGTTGTATCGGAAACAGCCTTGTAATTAACGAAGAGCCTCCAGAGGCTTACTATTAAGTTGGGTCAAGGCCTGATGCGGGAACGAGGAGCCTGGATACGACGCACAAAGGACTACCTACAGACTGTTTTCACGCAAATTTTACTTCATCATATTCTATGAGTAAAGTAAATTCGTGGCCAGGTGGCCAGGTTAAGCCGCCATTAAGCTCCGCTGCTGAACATAGGCCTTTTCTATAAATTTCCAATAAGACCAGTTACCTGGCTATTGCTATTTCAATCAGCTGAGCTATGTCGGTAACTTATTTCATCAACGAATTTCCTCATTCCTGATCCAATTTAGTATTTTTATAAGAAAATGAATATGGCGCCGAAAACAAAACAAACCGGAGAACTCCTTATTTTAAGGAATAAGATAAGGAGATACAGAAGTATAGACACTTTGTCCTTGATTAACACGGACAATAGCTCTAGCAAAACTAAGAAATAAATTAAAAGAAGTTGAGAACGCCGAGGAGAAATAGTTTTCAACTTTCAGTATCAGGAAACTTTCGGTTTCCTAACTTCACCTTAGTGTGTGTAAACTTATCTTTCATTTTACGCTATCATGAAAGGAACAAGTCGCAGAGAACAAATTTCTTCCGCCGCGTTGTAATCAAGCTCACCCGATGGTTAGCGCCGTCTTCAAAGGCCGAGGCTATAAATCAATTTTACACGGTTTTATCACGAATCTCGCAAGATGGGACATGTGTCGATGCAGAAGAAGTGATGCTATATTTTCATGTATGCTGCGAGGCATAATATGAAGCTTTTCATAGTTAGATTGAAGTCTGCTATACAGGGTTATTTCTAATCAATTAGCATCCTTCTAAAGGCTTATTTTGTACATCAAATTTAACAACTTTTGTTCTACGACTTTCTTCAAATGTTAACTTTCCTGTATAGCTGTCGTGTCGACCACATCGTCGCTTATCATCAGGAAAGTTAATAGTCAAGCGCGGACTTATTCACGATAAAAAATATCTAGGTCACCGGGTAATGGCCCTGAGCCATAGAATACGGCATCGTATTCCCTGCTTGTAGTAGTAGCAACTGGGCTTGTGGACAGTTAGAGGTGGAGCTCTTGCCATTCACTCAAACGGACCCGGGAGGAAGACGTGTGTGGTCACGTTGTCGTAGAGGACCGTCAGGTCTAGGCAGACTTGAGAAAACAAATAAAGTGCTAGAGGCTCGTCCGGTGCGTTCCCTGGAGATCCAGATCGCCAGTAAAGATAAAGTCTCTCTCTATATCTCTTCAGTTTTTATACAGCTTGTTACGGCGAGGTTAACGTGAGCGGAGAGCTGGAGGTTATTTTCACTAATTTGTGCAGTGAACCCGCTGATTGGCCCTAATTGGGAATACCTACTGGTTATCATCGAATTGCATCTTGCTTTAATCGAGCTGATCTGAAATTTGCATGGGCACTTTATTGTTTGACTGGCGAATGAACATAAACTGGTTTATTTTGCCGTAAAACATACTTTTTATTATGATTGTGCTAATTGTGACTCAGGGTTGTTGTTTAATGAAGTTCATCAGAACAATATCTGATACTGGTAGGTTCAGAAAGAAAAAAAGTTTCAAAATTCTTTTATAGTTTCAAAAACGAAAGAAAATTAGGAAAATATAAATACTAACCGTCTTATTACCACTAAAGTTTTACGCACGCTTTAGACAAAGTTTAACAATACAAATTGCACGGATAAACAGTGTTTACAGTATTTAGAGCGTGTTTAAATCTTTTGTGTTAGGGTGGTTAGTGTCATGAAGATCGATGTTTAAATAAAGTCTCTGTAAGCAACAAAAAATGTGATGATACATAGCTCATTGCTACTACAGATTAGCAGTAAAACGTACTCAGTACTGTTTTTTTCATCTGTGGTAAAACGTTCATATCCTAGATGTAAATATTATGAAAATTTTCGGGATTTTTCATTTAAATATATTTTTTTTAATATAAACTTGACGATGCTATTGCAGATAACTATTTTTATATTCTAATTCTGACATGACATTTTTAATAATTATTAGTAATTTCTGCTATATTAACATAATAATATTGTTGCCGATAACGTAACTATAATTATTATGATATGGTTGATAACGATGACGTATCGTTCTTAAATGCTACTTGTTTCGTATCTGTACCTGTTGACATCCAAATTGTCAAATGACACTGACATTTATTATTTTTGTTTCTATTGTATCAATCTTGTTTTATTATTAATTTATTTTTGTTAATTTGTTGTAGGTATTTGATATATTTTAGTTGTATTTTGATAAGTTTTAAGTATTTTGTAATAAAATTTAATTTTAAGTAATAATTCTATAAGCATAATTTATTATAAAAGCATTGTTTACGGACGTTTTCAAGAACATGTAATTTGTCTACGAAATAAAGAGAATTTGACTTTGACTTTGACTTTGGGAAGGAAAATCCCCGAGAACATATTCACGCAAACCAAAACGGAATAAACTTATACTACCAATACTCCTGCGCTATAAAAAAGTAGTATCTAGTTTTACAGACCACTTCATTAGCGTGTAAACAAATTAATGTTATTTTTACTTTTACTCGTCGAACGCGTTCCAGTTTACTGCTGCGGCTAATAAAGTTCCTTAAATTTATGTAGTTTCCTGGATTTATGTAGTTTTTTCATCTGGTGATCCGTCCCTGCGATGTGTCTGTTGGGGGCTCGTTTGTCATCCGGTTGCCGCAAACTACCGGATTCGTGTTAATTCCACGTCTACATGAGAGTGTTTTATGATCTGAGATGTAAACTTACAGTACAAGTTTCAAAGTTTGTTGATTGACATTTTTATTATTTGTATTTTGGGGAATTAAACATCTTAAGAAACGAAAAATAACAAGCCATGTACAGTACTGTATCGTACCAGCCTAGATATTATAGTAAATTGCAGGACGTAGGCTTATCGACGAAAGGTAATTGGGTCATATCCACCACGCTTGCCCAGTGTGGGTTGATAGGTCCAGTGTTGGTGAACAAGCCAAGTATGTATGTGTCATAAACTCACAAGTTTTTACGCGGATTGTCGCTAAACAAGCAACTTGCACTGACTTAACAGATCTCTGTCTTTTATAGATAATGGCAAATGCCTTTATTAACTGCAACAAAATACTATAATAACTACTTACTTAAGTTAACAACTACATAATTAAATTACCCACTACTACATACAAAGTAATTGGATCAACCAAAGACCCTGAAAAGTCTAAAGATAATCCAGATTCTCTATTGTCTTTTAATTGTTGTCTATCCAATATGTATTGAATCGATTGAGGCATTCCTTTAAAAACTTTTGTAATGTATGAAACCGGGCAACAAACGAAGAAAAAAAGTCAATTCTGCGTACAATTATTTACGAATTTCCTAAAGGTATGCGAAGTAGGTATACCTTACTTTTGACTTTGGTGAACTAGAACCTAACTCTTTTCGTAATGAAGAAAGACCCGTTGCCAGCAGCAAGTATAAGATAATTTAATACAGAGTTGAGAGTAGAGACAAGAGATTAGAGATGTTGTAAAGAGTTTATACTTATCCCTACGTGTTTAGAGCAGGGTATTGGCACCATAAACCTTTATTAAAGGCCGGTATTCAAATGAAATAGGCAGTAATCCATCTCGCTGGAGGAAGCTGCTCATAATACGCATCTCACCCGGAAGCAGTAAACGAAATATGGCTCGTTTAGCACATTTTAACGAACTTGTAACTTAAGAGCCCGTATTGTATCGGTCTTAATAGTATACAAAATCCTTGAGATAAATACGTACAGAGTACAGAATATTAATTCTGTACGTCAAAACTAACAGCTTTTGTTCTGCGACTTTTGTCAGAAATCGAAAAAAAATTCGTTCTTGCATAGAAAAAAACCGTTCGCCCGCGACAAAATGTATAGAACAGCTGGTTTTTTTTTGAGTTTTAACAAAAATCGCAGAACAATACTTGTTAGTTTTGATGTACAAAATAGTAAGTCCCTAAAAGGATGCTAATTGATTAGAAATAACCCTGTATAGTCGATACAATTTGACATAAATTACTCATGTGCTACTGATCAACTGTTCAAAATCAATTTATGATCTCTGTATCATGATTGATTAACGTCAAATGACTTTTGGAATGAACTTATTTTAGTATGACGAATCACTAAACACCAGATCTAATCTACGACTGAATGGAATCTACTTACAAGTGATTAGGCAAGTCATTTAAGACAGAGAAAACTACAGTATTTTGGAGCATAGGCAGGTGTTATAAGAATAATAACCCTTTCATGAAACTTGAACTTAAAAAAAATCAGTTTTACGAAATTTGAATGTTTACACCATTACCTATATTCCTAAAAAAACGTCCGGTGGCCAGCTAATTTAGCTTTCCACAACAAATGGTCTAGGTAAAATACAATAGGAAGTAGAGAAAGTGATCAAACTCAGTGGTGCGTTACAAGGAACCGCTACCGGAAGAAGATATTAAATAACAGTCGGTAGACCGGAAGTGCTGACATCTATGTCGACGCTCGGTTAATAGGTACGGAGAGAGAAAGCTAGGTAGTTTGGGCGGATTGTAGATATTAGACACGTGGAGAAGTGTCCATGCCTTTGGACTTAGCGTTACCAAAGTCTCATCATACGATTGGAAAACTAACTTTTGCTTGCGGCTACGCCCCATGGGAAATTTTTAATTTTCTGGAATTATTCGCAGCATGTCACTTTTCGATCTCTGAACTGTATCCTCCCAAAAATCAAGTCGATGCTTTGCTCTGTTGCTGCGCAAAAGAGTAACTAACTAACAAAAATGTTTTCGAATTTATTATAATTTAGGTAGTAAAGTTTTTTTTGTTCGTTACGTTGTAGTTTTCTTCTTTAACAAACAATCATTGTTCTATCCAAAACTTTACTAACGCTTCATTCACATCCATATGGTTCTATCTCTCTCTCTCTCTCTCTCTCAGCTTCTCACTAGGATTTGCTGCATCAGAAACGACCGAGATATAAGAAAATAAGGTAAAAAAATATCCTTACCTTGAAAAGAATACTTACATAACAAAGGCATATTGTATAACCCTCAACATCTAAAGCAAACATACCAATTAAGCTAGAAAGATTGAAAAAGATTATGAACAATTTGTTCTGGACGCCGTAACGCGCTGAAAGTAAAAACACCCGTCTCTCTATTTAAATATTCGTTGTAGGAGGCGGGCTGAACGTTCATGGTCTAATTTCACTTTCAGCTAACCTCCTGACCGTCATTATACTTAACTGTAGTGGTCATAGGTCTGGCAGTATCGCGGTTTGTACGAAACTTACTGCTAATGGCAAATGCTAGCGATATTATAAGGCTTTAGCGGGGTCGCCGCTGGTTGATGACCGTAGAATGTGGCGCAATTTCAGGTCTGCGTGAGAGGTGGTGATAGCCTCATCTGGGAGATTTACACCTCAATGTTATAAGTCGTCCTATCCGCTGTATGCAGACGCCATTTGCGAGACCACTGGATTTGGGAAGAGAGAGGTTAATATAATAACTTGCACATTATTTTCTAAATAAAGCGATAACTTCTGTAGGTATACTTATAGGAACTGATGAAATAATACGTCCGGCATATCACAAGCTCTGCTTAGTTTTGGGTCAAAGACCATGTGTAAGATGTCCCCAAAATTTTAATATAAAAAAAATGTTTTGTTTTCATGTGATCTAAATAGACTTATCGTGTAATTAATAAATAACTTAAAGTATACATTTCGACTGTTTACAACTGGCTTTGGTCACTACATCGACTTGGCATATTTTCTTTCCTTATATTGATGGGTCACTATAACTTGTCCCGTAATACGTTATCGTTCAATTTTCAGGATTATACTAGTTTAATTAAGCATTCAATAGTTCATTACGACCCTAATTTAAAGTTTGACAAATTAGCTTATCTGTTTACTGGAGTATGCGAGAGAAAGTTCAGTAAGTATGTTTTGTTAAAAACATCAGTCACACTGATAAAGCTGAAAGACAATCTCTGACAATTTCATCTATCATCATATCAGAGGGTTCATATATAAGTATATGCACGTTAGTCTAACATTTTTTAGGGTTCCGTACCTCAAAAGGAAAAAACGGAACCCTAATAGAATCACTTTTTTGTCCGTCTGTCCGTATGTCAATGCTCTTTATTTCGGGAACGCGTAAAGATATCGAGTTGAAGTTTAAACTGTAAACGTATATCTATGGTTTCTTGCAGTTGTGTAAATGCAAATCTTCTCAGTTATCGTATAAAAAAATTAGAGCCGTTTAATTTGTAAAAAACGCATATTTAGACATTCACAAAAATCAAAACCTACAGGGTACTTCCCGTTGACATAGAACTATGAAAGGACATGTCCACAAAATGTATGGAGGCTGGTATAATAATAATCAAAAATTCTAACCACAGCACTCGTTACATTTCGAGAAAGTTCATATTTTCTAAGTCTAATAGACTCAGAAAAATATGAGATTTATAAAAAAGAGCCCTCCGATTTTTTTGAAATTAATTTTGAATTCATTAGGATAAATAAATATATTTGGCTCAATATGTAGTTTATCTCTAGCAACCATGTTTAAGTAACATCCAAATCGTTTAATAAAAATAATTTTATCAATCATCACATTTTTTAAGTGTTTTTTGTCACATTGTATCTACTAACTGGTCACACTGATAGGTTATAATTTTTAATTTTAGCAAATTAAGAGATAAATGTGGCACAATCAGCTACGAATTCATGTAAAATAACAATAGAAGCACTTTATTATTGCTAAACAAGAAAAAATATAAGATGTATAGTTATTATTCATACAATTTATATTTCACATTTAAAAAAATGGAGGGATGAAAAAATCTTAACTAAATATATTTGAGAAGCCCATAAAACAAGTTTTCAAATGATATGTAAGTATATCATCTTGTTTCGATTTTTCTCTGAATAATATACCACTTGTGGACGTCACCTTTGGCGAAAAGCATTGTCTCAGAGTACACATATAGGAATAAATCTGAAAACTCTACATTTTTATTTTTATCACAAAAAATAGGGCCTTGATTCACAAAATATAGCTTCAAAATTCAAAGTGAGTAAATCGTATCATGTAAGGTATCATATAAAAGAGCTTCATTAGATGCTAAAACAGTTTTTAAATTATTTTAACAATGTTTAATATTCAATGTATGATGAGAATAGTAAAAAAAAAAATACTTTTTTGTTGAGGATTATGGTATAGAGATTTTAAACAAATTACTTCCCGAGCTTGTGAAATTTTCTGGATTTGTACGGAAACCTCGGTGTGCGAGCCTGACTTGCACTTGTCCGATTTTTTTTTAATGATAAGTAAAAACTCATTTCACTGGCAACGGCTATCGCCTTACTAACTAAATAAGTTCGTATAGCCCGGGTAACCTAGATGTCTGAGTGTCTAAGCCGCTTGAAGACCTCTGACTTATCTATTCGGCTAAAATGACTGCCTCGGTGGCTCAAAGGTTAGTGACCCTAACTTCTGGAACAAAGAGGCGTGGGTTCGATCCCCACCCAGGGCAAATAATTATGTGATGAACATAAGTGTTTGCTCTGTGTCTGGGTGTTATTTAATTACTATCTATATAAGTATGTATTTAAAAATAAGTATATGTAGTATATCAGTTTCTGGCAGCCATATCACAAGCTTTGCTTAGTTTGGGGTCAGAGGCCGAGTGTAAGATGACCCAAAATAATAATAATAAAAAAAAAACCCAACAACTGGGATCTACAATTTAACGTGTCATCCGAGCCACGGTGGCTCAGTTGTAAATGCCACCCGCGGTTACCCATCCGAAGACTGACCGAGCCGAACGTTGTGTTATTGTCTTACTAAAACTTAAACAAATGTCCAGCATCCTCTTACAGATCCAGTATTTGCATGGAGAGGATGAATAGCGTATGAGATTACAGCCAACAACTTTATTGGTAAAATGATGGTATTTTGATCGAGAGTTATGTTTGCGGCGAGTGCCAAATGGCTACACGGCTGTACTCGTATCTGACGCAGTCGAAACATTCCCGAATTGTGGAAACTTTTCAACTGCGTGTTGGTATAGTGCTAAAGACGGGTGTGTTGTGTGTATTTGTTTGTTTGTGGAATGAACTTCAATATAGACGGCTGGACGCTGGACGGGCCGAGTTCACTGCTCTATGGTAGCGACAGGACTTGTAGAGCATGATACACGAGGCGTGGACTAAATTCAGACAAGAAGAGTAAGAACAGACTGATTACGTGAAGCTTTCAACCGGTATTATTGAAACTTCATTGGCCTATGTAGTGTCTTGCAGCGGATGACTAAAGTAAGTCTGATATGATGATAAATTAAACTTAGGATTGTGTGTTCAGTTTATAAAAGAAAAAACCAAAGGGTTGCACTCCGGAAGTACCGACAGAAGTGAAACATATAAAGTACTATGTAATGTAGTAAAATAAAATATCACCCACGCACACTCGCGCAAGCGCTGCAGGAGCAGGGATACATTTTCGCCGCGTGGTATAATTATAGAGAGGGATTTTACTTCCTCTCCTACGCCGCGCTGGCGGTCTACTCTCCCTCCGCCTTACGAATGTTTGATCAGTTCACTGTCTTGACGAAAGTTTAATATTTTTTACCCATCCCAAAAATTACTCAAAGCTGCTAAAGATTTTTTTCACTTCAAAAATCTAAATGATGCATTGTATATGTTACGCTCAAAGATCGAAAACGCTCATTGAGCGGAAACATAGCTCACAACGCGTTGTGGTCACAGTAAAACATCCACATGGCGAAATTCGTATTATAGCTCTAATGAAAACGCGCACAACGCGTTGTGGCAATCACAGAAAGACCAAACAGCGAAGTTCGTGTCGTGGCTAACATGCTACTCGATCTCAACGCGTTGTGGCAATGAAGAAAAGCCATGACGCGTATGGAATATTATTTGATTACGATGCATACTACTTTCCGATATGGATCGTACCTACTAGGCCTAGGCCGGAAACGTTTTGGTAGATGTCCTTAGGAAATATTTTGATTTTGTGAAATCACTGCATAACCTGTTTGTCATTATTAAATATGTTATATAATTATGTAAATAGTATGGGACGCAAAATGCGTCGATACCTTGGCCCCTTCTCGCCTCAGTGGGACAACTCAAAGAGCCGGAGCCGCGGCGGAGGCCGCAAAAGACGCTTAAGCGGCGCTAATAAATAAAATTCGATAAAACCTTGGTGGACTTGCTAATAGTGTTATTCCATTTGAACACTCCACATAACGAAACGTGTAACATAACAAGGGACAAAGAAAACAGTGCATAAGGCCAGTGGTAAACAGCAGGGTTATAATAAGCTAGTTGCGTGCCATGTGCGGTGTAACACAATCCGCGACTGCCGGCAGATGTTGTGTCCGCGCCAACTCTTGCGCAGCCCCGGCCGCGGCCGCAGCTTCATTCATGAGAGACGCAGATTTTCTCATTCAAAATGGCGGTCGCTGCCTAGATGCAGTGAACCTTTTTGGAGCTGGGCCAACCCTGAAATCGTAAAAAAACATTTATTTATACAATCACTATAACATTTTATAATGTCCACTGCTGGATACGTCTTCTTTGGATATCCAACTAGTTGTGCGAAAGCAGTTGGTCCACGAGGAACTCCTCTTCCATAACGATTGAATCCAAAAGATTCGATAAGTACCTAGGTTAAAATTAAGTTGTTCGTTTGGGACAGCGTACCAATTTTCGTTTTTTTTTTGTGTTTGGGTAGGTACTGCCTACAGGCTTACTGAGATTGTGTACCTACTTACGTATATTCCAACCCAAAAAGTAGAACGTTAACTAAACTAATAAGAGAAGAATGACAGCAATCCCGCATAGTTCCGCGCCCTACTATATCAATATGGTCAGCTCCGTTCGCGGAGCCATCTGAATGCACCCTGCGTCGCCATTCCGCCATTCCGCCGTGCTGAGACCAGCGGAGCGTCTAGCGTGAGGGAATGTCCTCTCTGCTCGCATTCCGCGCGCCGCCGCCGCCGCGCCCGCTCCGGTGTGACCTACATCTATTCTGTGGCTTATTGCAGCTTTCGTTTACATACTGAATTACTGACACATTTTTTGTGGCATTAACCAATTAATACTATAACTTCATTGGCATAGGCCAAATTATATAAGCCGGCAAATGTATAGTTAGCAATATGCCGCGCAATATGCAATCCCGTCTGAAGCTCACATAAAACTGCGCGTTGATTGAATTTCACGCAGTTTGTAACTAGCTTCACATCGACCGACTTGTATGATAGGCACGGCCTATAATTATGGTCAGTGTTCTAGAATTATTCGATGATGAAACCTATAGGGAATCGTTATTGTTAAATACATTACTACCCGCCCCGGCTTCGCACAGGTGTATTATACATATAAACCTTTCTCTTGAATCGACTATCTATTGAAAAAAACCGCATAAAAATCCGTTGAGTAGTTTTAAAGATATATATAAGCATACATAGAACAGACAGACAGGGAAGCGACTTTGTTTTATACTATGTAGTGAAAGTGATGATATTTAGTGTTTTTTAAGCGCTAAAGACTGAAAACTCTATCAAATTGAGATACCAGAATAGTATCAAGAAAACATGACATGGCATGTTTTATTGTCCGTATCTGTATTCAACAGCTTTTTGCTAAACAAGAGATTTCTGAGCATTTACTCGTAGGTACCTATTGTCTATCACGTGAAATCACAATAAAAATTTCTCCTTAAAACGTTTTAGGAATATTTTTGAGCAAAGTGTTTATGCCAGTTTTAAAACCATTGACGGGTATCGCAAATACTTCAAAGTATTTATTTAGTAATCAAGGAGCAAGTAACCCATTACAAAAGTTACTCGACTGGTAAATTGTATCGGTATTATGAAATGGGGCTAACAATCCGTGAAATTACTTTCTAATAATAAGTTTGTTTGTTTGAGTGTAGGTGAGCATTTCTGTCAAAGGATTTGGCCCATTGTTCGTGAGTGTAAGTACGTACTCAACGTACAACATATTGTTTTGCAAAGTGTAGGAACTTTCAGGGAGATAATATAATGTACCTATTTATATACCTACTCGAAATTTTATGCAATTTCCACTATGGGATCGATGTGGAAATCGCGAAAAAAACAAGCAATACATTTTTGTAAGAGTCAACGAAATTTTTGTATGAAACAGCTTTTTTGTAAATTTCACAGGCGGTCTTATAGTAAAATATGTTGATTTATTTTTCATGAAATAATTTGCGGTTGTAGCGATTTCATTTACGACAACCTTACTTGTGCGGTGGAGAAGTCGTGCCTAAGGTTGGGGATAGGTACGTTATCAGCCAAAAATGTGAGGCATGCCGCAATCCCGACAAAATCCCAGAGAAGGGTAAGGAAGTACTCGTAACATTTGTAAAATATTAGGGTTAGTATAAAATCTTTGAGGTCGCCCAATTTAACGCCGGAATACCAAAATAAATTATTACCTTTTATTTATTGTACTTTCATACGTTACTACGGCACGCCCACGTTATGAAAATATATAGTTACGTTATGCTTTGCAGGCCGGGTAGCTAGACCTGGTGTCAGAGCTTTTAACCCGCCTGTAGGCCTCTGACGTGGCTAAACGGTTAAAACAACCGGGACCTACAATTTCCGAGCTATCGTAGCTCGCGAAACGTAGCGAGAACGCTCAGTTGTAAATGCCACTCGCGGTCACGCATCCGAAGACTGACCGTGTCGAAAGTTGTCTTCTGTAATCGCTGAGAATATTATGAGCGCTATGTATAAGTACCTACTACGTTTTGCTTTGTCAAATAGTTAAGTGGCACAGTTAGAAGAAATGGCCAATGGGGCCGCAAAGTTCTCGAATTGAGACAAGCAACAAACGCAGCACAGAACGACCACCAACGTTGTGGTCCGGTGAACTTGCTGAAAGCAACCCGCTTCCGACCGGTTTTATTGGAAACACATGGGAAAGCCTGTATCCAGCAGAGAACGTCCTACGGCTGATAATAATGATGATGAAATAAAACACCGATCTCCTTATAGGTATTGGTTTGGATTCCGAAGCTTCAATATTCGATTGGCTTTCGATCGTCGGTGTTATAAAACATAGGTGAAGACATACCGACTCGCGTCAGCTTGTTTACGTCAACGGATCTGTTAGCTGAATTTTCCGATATCTTGCGCTTTTCTGGGAAATCAGCGCGAGGCGCGAATAACCTGCGTTACGGAGATTCCTCCAATCCAATAACTGCGGAGGGCTTATTAGGATCTCCTATAATCTCAATACGAAACGGCACTTACCGCTCCGATCATATTTTATTCTCCTAATACTTATGTATATGTAATACTACTAAAACTTCCCGGTGATACCTGTGGAATTTACATGTTTTCCTGAGGTAGTTTTCTAAGACACAATAGGCTCAATTATGAAGGCGCCATCGCAAACTACACTAAACATATTTACATAAAAACGCTCTTTAAAGATACATGGTAAGATACGAGAATTGCTTGTTTAGAGGTATAAGTAAGATTCAGGTCTACGTTGGTTTTACTTAATAACTGCAACTCGCATTGCAAAATTTCCGCAATCCCATGAAAAAAGTATGTACTTTTGATGATAGGAATGGTGAAGTTCATTTGTGTGAAAATAGGAAATTTATTGATAATCTGATAGTATTATTAAATGAGTCATGCCCGCCGTGCTAGGGTTTGGAACGTGAACTGATTGATATAATAAATTAAACTACATAAATTGATGATTTAGCGAAAATGATGATAAGGATTTTATGCAATGCCACGGCATCGGTTATTTCTGTATTTTCTGTTGAAAACATCCGATAGTCTCCCAACTTTGCAAACTGATAACAGAATTTCTATAAAGCTGAATAAACAACGAACACAAACAATAATTCCAGCTTCTGTATTATTAGAGGATGGTTCTCGGCGCGCGGTAAATCATAAAATTTACGCTTTCCCGAAACTATTAGCTTTTATCTGGAACTCCGACCATGTTGGTTGTAAAGTACTTTTAGTAATTGGATTCGTTTAGTTGAACAGTCGGCCCGTTTAACAATCAGGTTTCGTAAGTGGTTTCAGTTAACCTTTCAATATTGTTGCTTTTTCTTAGAGGTTCAGATATGTAATGTCCTATTAGATAATATTGGAATAATGAATCATTTTCAATAGGTAATGACTATGATTGTATACCTTTGGCTGTAACCTGAAACCAACTGTTGTATGTTGTACTGTTAGATACATCCTCACTTTCTTCAGCTGTAGGTTATCCACTGCTAGACATAGCTAGACAAGTCAGTTTTGTTTACACGTAATGTCATTATTATAAATAATTTAAATCTGTTGTAACTACCTATGTTTGTTAAGCGAGATAATAGCCCATACTGGTATTGATATTTGGACGCTAGTGTCTCATTTCAGGCTGTTGTTGATTGTGCAACATGCATTCAGCATTGACAATGCTGACTTCTGCTCTCTTCTTTTTGAAGCGTCAAATCGACCACCGATCTAACATAAAATAGACGTACAGAAGGACTTCTATCAATGATTAAAAGTCCGTCAGTGCTGGAAATATTTTTTTATACTGTTTGTTTCAGGCTCGCCTACACATAAGTATTATTTAAATACGCAGCTTTATCAAGCCTACTTGACTGGTTATTGAATCAACGTTTTCCAAGTGGCAATTTTCCATCGTCAATGGGTAGCGGTTCTGGCGACAGATTGGTGCAATGGTGTCATGGAGCACCTGATTTTGTACCCTTGTGTACCTTTCAACGGCCAAGTCACACAACATTAACTAGAATAATAAAGAAATCGCAGTAAGGAACCACTTAAAACTTGGCACGATTTTGTCTAAATTTCATTACTTTTAATAGATAAAAAAGCAGCTCCATCGAGCCTTGGCTAGTTTTTTACAGATTTTTTTTGGTGAGATTTTACTATTTTTTGTAGAAACGTAAGCATATTGATTTATTTTATTAGATTTTTTTATTTGACACATTTTTTATCTTTTTAGGAGTAGTTTTTTATTATTACAAATCTTTCTTTTCAAAATAGTGTGTTTCTTTTATTTCTTCTTGTAAACTTGTAAGTATAAGTATAAAAGCCAGTTTAGTCTTATCCAGAGTTTTCCTTTAATTTTATTTATATGCGTATTAAAAGCAGAAGGGGAGGCATTCGCCCAGCAGTGGGAAGCAATATGCTATATCAAATAAGAAGATGTGTCTCACTACCCTGGATTTTTGCAATGACAGTCGATTTTTTATGAATGGGGCATAGGGGGCATTACCATATCACTAATATAGCTGACACAAGCTGAGGGTTCTTCATCAGATACTTCAGACCTTCGATTTTTGACATCAAATAGAGAGGCAAACAAAATTGAATATTTTTTGTAAAGGCGGTATGTCGATCTTTTTAATAGTTTGGTTGGGCTCTTGTGTTTTCAAATAAGTCTCCAGGTACTCCAGATCTTCGATTATCCTAGTTTTTCCTTTATGTGGCCATTAAACCCTAACTCTGTACCAAATTTCAGGTCTCTGAGTTTATGGGGACTACTAGTTCTATTCTGATGATCATGAGGAGTGAGTGAGTGTCATAAATGCGAAACTTAGCTTTCACTTAACTTCGGAACTAAATGACAGACTTGATTTTTTTATTTTAAATATTTTATTTTAAATATTTTATTTTAAATATTTTATTGGCAACACTGCCATAGCAAAACAAGGCTCCTAGAAGATTTTAAATTTATATATATAGAAGTGTCGATTTTACATACCAAAGTGTTTGATTAACAAAGTATTACGTGCAAGTTATTTTCAGTGTTATTTTCGACGACATTCTGTGGATATAAACAACTATACATTCGAAGATAAGTGTGGAATTCAATACCCCCAACTTATATTGATAGCTGCTGGTACCCACTTGTTCCAGTTTTACTAATAACCATCTTGTCAAATTCAACTGACAGATAGAATTTTGATTTTGACAACTTAACGTCAAAATCAACTGAAAGTAATCAATTCGATTGTGACAGTACGAGAGTTGCCATAATTACAAAATTTCCTCATATTTAGGGAAACGTCACAATGTCTGTCTGCAGTAAGTGCAACAAGAGTGTAAAATTGACCGACACTAAAACCTGCTCTAAGTGCTGCCTGTCGTTCCATTATCAGTGCCTGGGCATATCAGCCGAGAATTTTGCAAAAGAATCTAAGTCGCACAAATCTAGTTGGAAGTATATTGATTGCAGGGCCGCAGATAAACGCAAAGATAGCCCTAGCTCATCTTCGCTGCCTAACCCTGCCGCCACGCAACAAGCTGATCCTTTGGGCGCGTGTAGTATTGCTGACCTTAAGCAGTACTTTGACAGGAAACTTGAGGGTTCTTTGGCACAACTTCATAGAGATATAAAACGAGATCTCACTGTTGATAACGCTGACACACGCACGAAGATTCAAGAACTCTTAGAGGGTATACAGTGCATTTCAGCTAAGTACGACCAGCTCAAGGAAGTACTCGATTCAAAAAGTCAGGTCATACAAGAATTACAGGCGGAAAACGAGACCCTTCGTTCTCAAGTTGGTGACCTACGGTCTGAGGTTGGAGATCTTGGTTCGCGACTCAATCAAATCGAACAACAATCGCGGGACTGCAATTTAGAAATCCAGTGCGTACCCGAGCACTCGTCGGAAAATCTTCGAACTGTGGTGCGTCAGTTTGCGGAAACCGTGGGTTACAACCTTCCTGATAACGAGTTGCTAAACTATCACCGCGTAGCCAAGCTGAATAAGGATTCGAGCAGACCTCGTTCTATTGTTGTGAAGCTCTCCAGCCCACTGGTGCGAGACTCGCTCATCGCTGCGACAAAAACGTTCAACAAAGCTCATCAGAACGACAAACTAAACTCCTCTCACCTTGGTATTGCTAACAAAGAGAAGAGACCTGTGTTTGTGTGTGAGCACTTAAGTCCTGCTAACAAGCGCTTACATGCAGCTGCCAGGAAGGTAGCCAAAGACAAGAAATTTAGATTTGTGTGGGTAAGGAACGGAAAAATATTTTTGCGGAAAGACGCCAACTCTAAAAGTATTGTCGTTAAAGACTTGTCATTTCTGGACTCGATCTAAATTTGTGTAATTTCATCTCTTCATGGTCTCTGTATCAATAACCGATTCATCATGTTATAGTAAATTTAGCATATACTATCAGAATGTAAGAGGTCTTAGAACCAAATCCAATGTTTTGTTGTCTAACGTGTTGAAACAAGAAACCGACATCATAATACTAACAGAATCATATCTTAACGAGTCTGTGTACGACCACGAACTTTTCGACAAAAGGTACATTGTATTTAGGCGCGATCGTTCTTCGACGTCAGATACAAAACAAGATGGCGGCGGTGTTTTGGTAGCTATACTCAAAAAGCTTGAACCGAATCGTAAGTTGAAGTGGGAATCTGATGATGAAGTTCTCTGGGTCGATATAAAAGTTACTGACGGCGGCCTAACTAAACACCTCTGTATATGCGCAGTATATAGTCCCTCACCGGCTACCTACGATGGTACTGATCGCATAACATCTGACATTACAAAAGTGCTACAACATAAATTACCCCAAAACACGGAGGTTTTTACTGGCAGGCGACTTCAATCTGACTAACTTGAATTGGCAACCGATTGATACTGGTGAACCTTTAATTCTCTCTTCTACACCAAATACAGCCACTGAGGAGCTTTTAGTCGATTTTCTGTCATTTAATAACTTACATCAAGTCAACCCAGTCACTAACGCTAATGGGCGTACGCTTGACCTAGTTATAACGAACAATGCTAGTATGTTTACAGTCAAGGAATGTAATAGTCCTCTAGCTAAGCTAGATTCTATGCATCACCCAGCTCTTATTATTTACATGAAGCATTATTCTCGAAAAATAATAAAATACAAGAGATCTCCTTACCTAAATTTTTCCAAAGCTGATTATAATAGTATTAACGACGAATTGGATACAATCGATTGGGATGATCACATGAAACCCACGCTCACGGTAGACGAAACTGTTGATGTTTTTTACGACAAAATCAATCCTATTATCGCCAAATTCACTCCAACTACATTGAAAAGCAGCAATGAATATCCATGCTGGTTTAATCGCTCTCTCATCAAAACTCTTAAAGAAAAAGCTAAGTTTCACAACCGCTTTAAAAAATACGGTAACCCTAGAGATTATTTAACTTTTAAATTATTACGCAGCCGTTGTGATAAAATGATAGATGAATGTTTGACAAAATTCAGATCTGACGCTCCAAGCTTCATAAAAAAATCTCCGAAGTATTTCTGGTCTTTTATCAAATCGTTTAGATCCAATAGTAGCGACATACCAGATGAAATGTTCCTTGAGGATAACAACATTTCAGGTGGGCAACAGATCAGTAATGCATTCTCGGAGTATTTTAATTCAATTTATAAAAATCAGTCAAATCGATCGGCCCCTAATTTTGACTACTCGAATAACTGCCATACTTCCCTCAATTCTTGCTCCTTTTCAAAAGCCGAAGTTCTGAAAGCTCTTAAGAGCCTAGATGTAAATAAAGGTCCCGGGCCAGATAATATACCTCCAATATTTCTTAAATCCTGTGCTTCGCAGTTGGCGGAGCCCCTGAAAAAACTTTTCAACAAATCCCTTGAAGCCGGACACTTTCCCGCAAAATGGAAATTAGCTCATATAACACCTATCCATAAATCTGGTGACCGTAGCAACATAGCTAGTTATAGACCTATTTCTATACTGTCGGCAGTAGGGAAACTATTAGAATCTATGGTTCAAAACGTACTTTATTTCCATCTCAAACCTCTTTTTGATTCTCATCAACATGGATTCTTGCCGGGACGATCCACTGCATCTAATCTTTTTGGATACGCGAATGACATTATTGACGCAATCGAAAATGGAGATGAAGTCCACGCGATATATACCGATTTCTCCAAAGCGTTTGATGCTGTCGACCACAAGATTCTGACCCAGAAGATTGGACATGCAGGTATATGTGGGTCCTTGCTGCGGTGGTGTGATTCTTACACGCGAAATCGCTCTCAGTTGGTCGTCGTCCGTGTCTTTAGGTCTGAGATTCATTTGATACCCTCCGGTGTACCACAGGGATCATATCTTGGCCCTCTATTCTTTTTATTGTTTATTAACGATTTATGCTCTACGCATCATTTATGCATCAGCGAACAATTTGTATTTAGAAGTTAAACTTCTAAATACAAATTGTTCGCTGATGACTTAAAAATCTATAAAGTAATTAAGACCAAGGACGATTTAGATATTCTACAACGTGATCTGGATTGTATAAATTTATGGTGTCATGAAAATAACATGATCCTGAACCCATCTAAGTGTCACCACATAAAATTTACTCGGAAAAGAAATCCACTTGCTGCATCCTACCATATAAATGGAACGCTGGTTAAGGAAGTACTGAGTACCCGTGACTTGGGAGTTATCGTGGATCAAAAGATGGATTTTAGAGAGCATATTGATCACATCGTTGGGAAGGGTGGTAGATTGGCGGGATTTGTCCTAAGACAAACAAAGTCATTTGGGAGTCCCGAAATCCCTATCATTCTTTTTAACTGCTACGTACGAAGCATTTTAGAATATTGTAGTCCCATATGGAACCCTTTCTACGCAGTTCATGCTAAAAGAATTGAAGGCTTACAAAAAAAGTTTTTCTATCACCTCACGTATGCCAACAACAAATGCCGCAGTCTTAAAGATTACGATTCCAGACTCGACCACTATCGAGCCACTTCACTTAGTCTTCGGCGTAAAGCAGCTGATGTGGTTTTTCTCTATAAAATTATACACGGTTTAATAGACAGCCCGGACTTGATCCAAAATATTAACTTTTCTGTACCTCGCGAAGTAGGTTCACGCCGGGGAATCAAGACTTTTTCTGTGCCTACTTGTCGAACCAATTATGCTCAAAATTCATCAATAAATCGCTTGTGTCGTACATACAACAGTGTGTGTCATGATGTTGACATTTTCAACACGTCGGTCAACAAAATCAAAAATTACTTTTTTTGTTTATCCTAAGTAACATGTACTGTAAATTTTTAAACTTGTTACGCAAAGCTAATGTATGAAGATCGCCGCGTCGACAATTACTTCAATAACAGTTGGCAACCGCGGCGACACGTTCCCACGGCGTCAGCACAACGTGCCAGCGCCGGATTGCGACACCGACCGGACGACCGACAGCGGACTCCGGGAATCGACACATTAATTTAGAACCCCACATCGAGTGGACTTACTTTTAACTTAGAATAATTAATTTGTAACATTATTTTAATTAAAGTATTTTAAAATAAAAACATTTTTTTTGAGATCTCCATCTGTCGCCTGCAAAAGTGGCGCAGTCGGAGCGGATACTTTAAATAGTAGAATCAGTGCTACTTCAAGGTATCCAAAGAATCTACGGCAGCGGCAGACTGGGGAGAACCTAGAAATCGGCTCATCACATCAGAAAAAATGTTGTAAGTGCTTTTGAATCGTTCTCAGTCCTTACCCATTTTATTGATATATCCTTTCCTTATTAAATATATTATATTGTGTTAGTCATATTATAGCCATTTCATAGATTCATAGAATTTATCTAGTGTGATAGTGATATATAGTGCCGCTATAGTAGCGATCATTATATTTTATTTATAGGATAGTGTAGTGAAGCCACCAAGATTTTTCACCCAAGAAACTTGGTGCGCGGTAGTAATAGTAGTAGTGATAGGAATCGTAGATATAATTTAATAGATAATAGGCGAAACTTGGACTCGATACCCGAAATGGCCCAGGCAGCGCAGATACAAAATAACGTAGACGTCATTTTTAAGGCACTCCGGCTAGTGCCAGAGTTCGATGGGAACCCACACATACTGACGAGGTTTATTAATCTCTGTGACCAAATTGTTTTAACCTATTTCATTACCGAGCCGGGCAACGAGTTGTCAAACCAGGCCCTTATAAATGGGATCCTTAACAAAGTTACGGGGTCCGCGGCCCGCCTTATCAATGCCAACGGTATCCCTGATACGTGGCAAGGGATAAGAAATGCCCTTATAAATAATTTCGCCGACCACCGCGACGAGACGGCACTCTACAGTGACCTCTCAATGCAGGTTCAAGGGAGTAGCACCGCCCAAGAATTCTATGAGCGGGTAATGAACCTGTTTAGCACAATTATGACGTATGTCTCGCTTCACGAGCAACTTCCTACTACCATCAACGCTAAACGAGATCTTTATAAAAAATTAACCTTGCAAGCGTACTTAAGGGGACTAAAAGACCCTCTAGGATCCAGGATCCGCTGTATGCGGCCGGATTCCATGGAGAGAGCTTTGGAGTTCGTCCAAGATGAACTCAACACACTCTATTTGCAACAAAGAAATGAAGGTGGGAAAAATCAACACCAAAACCACCCTTCAACTGTGGCTCATAGAGCTGCCTCATTGGATATGCCCTTAAGGCAACAGCCTGTTTTTAATATGCCTCTTCAAGGCCCACCAAGGCAACAACCATTCCAACCCCCTCAGGGTTGGCAGCCATATCAACCCCCTCAGGGTTGGCGGCAATATCAACCCCCTCATCATCCCCTACAACAACCACGGGGAATGACTCGCACGCAACAAATTATGCGCGGACAGCCGCAAGGTTTTCAAAATCAGGGGTTCCGCGCGCCAGCTCACATGAACGCTCAAGGCAACCCTCGAGCAATGAGCGGCGTTAGCCATTTTGTCCCGCGAGTTTTACCACCAACTCCGCGACCTACTTTCTCGCCTAACTCTCATGATTGGCGTAGGTTTGGTAATCCACCCCCAAATAATTATTTCAAAACGCGTGAAATGAATTTTAACGAAGCTAACGACTATGACGAGTACAGTTACACCTACTACGGCAATGGAGACTTTTATGACTATGACCAGAACTATATGTTAGACTACTATTCTCAGTACCAAGATCCTTACGCTGAGACTCCAATCGTAGAAGAGGTAGATCCATCCACCCCTACGACTGAGGATTTTTCCCAGGAGTCGAATTCAGAAAAGCCAAAATAGAGCTTAATTTTCACATACAAAGGCAGCTGGGGTACATTCAAATAGCTAACCCCCCTCTAAAATTACTTATAGATACAGGGGCTAACCAATCATTCATTAGCCCGAGAGCTGTCGAAAAATATTTCAATGACTTTCCATTGAATTTTGATCCCTTCGAAGTGACTAACGTACACGCTACCAGTAAAAACAACTACTCGATCACTTTGCCTTGCTTTCCGGAATTCTCCGAACAAGGTAACGTCACACTATTCGTGTACGAGTTTCATAATTACTTTGACGGACTACTAGGATTTGACTTGTTAGACGTTTGGGGCTCTAACATAGACCTCAGGAATAAGTTACTTGTGACCCGTAACGCCCAAATTCCCATTAGGATGTACGACTCGCGAAATGCCAACCTCTACGAGGACATCATTCCATCTAATTCATCTAAGCTGGTTAGGTTGCCAGTTAACACTCGCGACGGTGACGTAGTTGTCGAGACTCAGACCATTTGCAACTGTCACGTAACGGAATGTCTAACTAGGGTTGTTAATAATCGCGGATGGGTTGAAATTACTAACCCTACTAACAACGATGTGATATTCTCTATGGATAGACCAGTCGAAGGCGAACTATTTAACATAGAGTGTAATAGTACCGAGATTTTGTCAGACCGCGCTAACGAAGTAACATCCCGCCTCAGGATGAACCATCTAAACCCTGAAGAGCGAGCTAATTTGATTCGTCTCTGCGGAAATTACGCAGACGTGTTTTACCTTGAGGGTGAGCCCTTGGCATTCACCAACAAAGTAAAACATAAAATCAAAACCACTGACGAAATCCCTGTACACGGTAAAACATATAGGTACCCCTACGTCCACCGACAGGAAGTTAGAGACCAGATAAACAAAATGCTCGAGCAGGACATCATCAGACCTTCGGATTCTGCATGGAGCTCTCCCATTTGGGTTGTTCCCAAAAAGGCAGACGCTTCAGGTAAGGTCAAGTGGCGTATTGTTGTGGATTTTAGGAAAGTTAATGAAAAAACGATTGACGACAAATATCCAATCCCTAATATCACTGACGTACTTGACAAACTTGGTAAATGCCAATATTTTACTACCCTTGACTTAGCCAGTGGGTTTTATCAGGTCGAAATGGACCCTGAAGACATTCACAAGACCGCATTTAATGTAGAGAACGGGCATTATGAATTTTTAAGAATGCCGATGGGACTTAAGAATGCCCCGTCCACATTCCAACGTGTTATGGACAACCTACTCAAAGACCTTCAGAACGAAGTATGTCTCGTTTATTTGGATGACATAATTGTTTTCAGCACCTCCCTTCAGGAGCACATGCTAAACCTTGAGAAAGTTTTCAGAAAATTAAGAGAGTCTAATTTCAAAATTCAACTAGACAAGTCGGAATTCTTAAAATTGGAAACTGAATTTTTGGGACACATAATTTGCAAAGACGGCGTTAAGCCGAACCCAAATAAAATCCACGCAATCCAAAACTACCCCATTCCGAAAACCACCACGGAAATCAAACGATTTCTCGGTCTTTTAGGTTACTACCGAAAATTCATCCCGGACTTCGCAAGAGTGACCAAACCACTAACACAGTGTCTCAAAAAGGGTTCAAAAATCACCCTAGACCCAAGGTACGTAGAATGCTTTGAGCACTGTAAGACACTTCTGACTAATGACCCCATTTTACAATACCCAGATTTTGACAAGGACTTTATTCTTACCACAGACGCGTCAAATGTAGCTATATCTGGCATATTGTCGCAAGGCACCGTAGGCTCGGATAAACCGATCGCTTACGCATCTAGAACTCTCAACTCTAGCGAGTGCAATTATAGTACAATCGAAAAGGAGCTTCTAGCGATTGTATGGGCCACAAAGTACTTTAGGCCTTACTTATTCGGTCGCAAATTTAAAATCGTTACCGACCATAAGCCTCTCCAGTGGGTCATGAACCTAAAAGAGCCAAATTCGCGTCTTACCCGATGGAAGTTAAAGCTCAGCGAGTACGACTTTACAGTCGTATATAAACAAGGCAAATGTAACACCAACGCTGATGCCCTCTCGCGAATCGAAATTAATAACGAGGAACTTATGTCTATCGCCGTAAATCCATCCGAAAAGACACCTTCATTAGACGAATCTAGAACATTGACCGCAGACTCTGACGATGACTCTAGGACCGATACTGTTCACACTGACAGTGAAAACCCCATTTTAGAAGTCCCTATCTCAGACGACCCCCTTAATAGGTTCACTAAGCAGTTAATTCTCAATGTCGTAGGTGACATAAAGGGAAGGCCGGTAGTCACCAAACCCTTCGAGACACATACACGAACATCAGTTCAAGTGTCAGAATCCAACTTAGAGGAAGACGTAATTAACGCTATCAAAGAATACGTCCATCCGAAAATTAAGACCGGTTTATTAATAAATCCACCACTAGCTATGTATACCATATTACCTATCATACAGAAAACTTTCAAAAGCTCGTCTATGAACCTAACCTTAACTAAACGAGAGCTAGAAAATGTTAGAGAATATCTAAGGCAGCAGGAAATAATTAATAAATATCACGACGGTAAAACCAACCACCGAGGTATTAATGAATGTTACCTAGCCCTGTCTCATAAGTATTTCTGGCCCAAAATGAGAGAAAATATCACCAAATTCATAAATGAATGCACGGTCTGTGGGCAGGCTAAATATGATCGCAACCCAATTAGACAACAATACAAGGTTGTACCGCCTGCCAGTAAACCTTTTGAATTAGTCCACCTAGACCTTTTGACTATCGAAAGTGAAAAATTTCTCACTATAGTAGATGCATTCTCCAAATATGCACAGGCTTATCACTTAAGGGACGGAACAGCAGTTAGTGTAGTACAAGCGCTTCTTAACTTCAGCACGCATCACTCCTTGCCAATTATGATTACAACTGATAACGGTACAGAGTTCACTAACCAACTAATGTCAGAGTTCGTCCGACTTCACAAAATTCAGCACCATAAGGTAGCCCCCCATGCACCTAACGAAAATGGTATAGTTGAGAGGTTCCATTCAACCATTTTGGAACATCTCCGCATTCTAAAGGTCACCCAAAAATCGGAATCGGTTATCAACCTCATGCCTTACGCCCTTCTGGCATACAACAGCAGCATTCATAGTTTTACCAAGTGTAAACCGATCGACCTTATTACCGGGCACTTCGACCCTAGAGACCCGTTTGACGTTGATATATCTGCCCAATTATTGCAACAGTACAGTATATCTCATAAAGACAGGATGACTCTCGTGTACAAGACAATACATGACCTTTCCGTAGACTCACGTCAGAATATTACTGACTACCACAATAGAAATAGGGAACAAGAAGCGGAGTACTCTCCTGAACAACAGATTTTTATAAAGAATCCTTTTGCTTCACGCCAGAAATTAGCCCCAAGGTACACTCATGACGTGGTTATGGCTGACCTCCCTATCCATATTTACACGAAGAAAAAGAAAGGTCCCGTAGCCAAAGGTAGACTGAAGAGAGTCCCTAAATCGAGCCAATTGTTACAGACTGCTCCTGACTCTCCTGACTCTCACCCTGCACGCAACAATATCACAAGAGATAAGACTTGAAAGCCTCAATGACGGACCTGGTATATTGCCCTTTAAACTAGGCTCAGCTAGGATTATAACTCATTATCACTCCTTTTTACAGCAGATTGACCTACAAGACTTGAATGACAGAATTGACTCGATAACTGACCAACTAGAGACTGTTAGCCCTGGCCTTCACAATAAGACCTTCTCATTATTCGAACCTCATATGACTTATCTTAGAAATAAGCTTGATAGCGTTTCAAAACAACTAGAGACATTTGAAATTAATCGTGTAAGACGAGGACTCGTGGATGGTCTAGGCTCCGTAATTAAAAGCATCACCGGTAACCTTGACTATAACGATGCCGAAAGGTATAACGAAATTTTAAAATCCCTTAAGGATAACGAAGAAAAACTAGTCACAGAATTTAATAGCCACGTTAGCCTCTCAAAAGAATGGGCTGAACGTTATTCACATGTCATAGATGACATGGTAGCGAATCAAAATAAATTAACAGTGCTAATGAGTAAGATAAATGAAACCTTTGCCGAGAGAGACAACGAATTAATAAAATACGCGCACTTAGCTCAATTATTGCTTATACTTGGCGATAACATTGATTCTATCGCCCAAGAGCTATATAACCTGCAAAATGCGTTAGCCTTCATTAGGACTTCCACTCTACATCATTCAGTGTTGAATTTGGATGCTCTACGAGCTATGATTAGTAAGTTGAGCAAACTTTATAGCAGAGAAAGGGTGTTAGATTTAAATTTTAGGGAATACTTTGATATAATTAGGCTAGGATCTTACTACATAGATAATAGGATAGTAATAGTATATAAATTCCCAATAGTCCTTATATCCATTTATGATATATATAAACTAGCTATAATTCCGAACAGTAACAATGAGATCCTGTCCCCTCCTACACCTTACCTGGCCCTCTTTGAGAATGATATCAAGCACATAGAGGCTGAATGGCCGAAGACCAGCAAGTGGTATCTTTGCGAAGAGGATCGGAGCCTGCAAAGCCGAACATCAGACTGCATCGTGCAGCTCATCACCACCCAGCAGAGGAACGCCACTGCATGTAATCCCGTACGAGTCGCACTCAAGACCTCGGCGTACGAAGAACTGGACGAGAAACACTACACCGTCAGCTTCCCTACGCCCACAAAAGTACATCTCGCCTGTGAACAAGATCATTATTCAACCATACAAGGTAGCTACCTAGCCGTAATCCCGCACACGTGCTACATGGAGACACCACTCTTCACTATCTCTAACGCCGACGATCGTCTCAAAGGACATGTGTTGAAACTCATGGACCTAGTCAACGACACAGCTACCACGCCACCTGCGGTTCCTGCGTTTCCTGCGTTGGAGCTGAACTCCATCAACTTAGACAACCTACACGACATCAGTAAGAAAATCTCGCAGCAGCCTACAGTGCAACTGAGTGAAGACTACAGTATGTACCACACCACTATACCGATGTACGCGATGCTATTAGGTGCATGCGCACTCGCCTGCGGACTCTACTATCGCGCACTACGTATGAAGAACACAAAGAAACCGCCTGGAAACATGAAACACGGCATACCCGAACTGAAAGAAGTATATACTACCCCAGACACCAAAAGGGTTGACAACCAACCCCCAGCTCAATTTACGACGAAAGCCGCGCATATTCGCTGTTCTACGGGGGGAGATGTTACGCAAAGCTAATGTATGAAGATCGCCGCGTCGACAATTACTTCAATAACAGTTGGCAACCGCGGCGACACGTTCCCACGGCGTCAGCACAACGTGCCAGCGCCGGATTGCGACACCGACCGGACGACCGACAGCGGACTCCGGGAATCGACACATTAATTTAGAACCCCACATCGAGTGGACTTACTTTTAACTTAGAATAATTAATTTGTAACATTATTTTAATTAAAGTATTTTAAAATAAAAACATTTTTTTTGAGATCTCCATCTGTCGCCTGCAAAAGTAACTCTCTATTGTTGTTATTTTTTTTTCTTATATTAATTAGTTTTATTTTTACTTGCCAAACTTCTAGTGCTCCATTTATATGCATGCTGTGTTTGCACCTAGAAGGTTGGACAGCCTTACATGTTCTATTGTTTTGTATCAATTTATCATTTTGACTGTATTTTATAGCTTTCTGGATGACAAAAATTTATGGGTCTTATCCAGAGGTTCTCAAATAGGGGCCTGAAAATGCGGCGAGATGGTTCCAGTAAAGGATGGTACAGCAGTGTTTGTTTCGCGTTCGACTTGGCGGGGGCACTGCCGGGCCCCCCGATAATATAGTATACTTGTGTGCTGACTAGATATATGAAAATAAAACAGCTATTTGATTGTATGTAGATCAAGCGCGCTAATCAGCTAAACAGAGCCGAAAACTGAACCAGTTATGACAACCGACACACTGTTTTACTTTTCCTTTCATTTGGAACTGACTCCCTCATTTAAGTTATCAGAACTACTTTTACTTATTTTAATCCTTTTTTTTACGAGGGGGAAATCTTCCAAAGATGCCCGACCGCTTTGGGGTACAGTCGGGTTATGTGGGATTGTACCCACTAAAACCCCCTCGGTGGCCAGCCTATGTGCCTTCTTGGGAGCTCCGGGATCTCCAAAAAGAACGCACCGGTGCTCTCAGCACTTTGTGTGGCTACTCGCCTGGTAGACCAGGCTTGTAGGGTCCTGTACGACAGCGTTGCCACACACGCTGCCATCCTTTTCGGGCCAGCTTGAGTGGATGGCCAGAGCCCCAAGATACCGATGCCGTATTCTAGTGCCCCAGCACCAGGGCAAGGGGCCGGGTATATCACCACTGTTGCCGTCCCGGCGCCGCCTTCGCCGTGACTTATTTTAATCCTAAAATACCTCTTCTATTCGTGCAAAGAAGGCTATTGGTACATTGCGATTTCTTTGATTGTCAAGAAAATCACAGATAATAACAATGTAAAGCTTTTATCAAAATCACAGGAACACGTTGAACGCCAGCCTCGTATAACACCTTTTGTAAATCCATAGAGGCATTCTTTGGGTAACAACATGATGATGAAAGTTTTTATAATTCTCAGTATGAAATAATCCGGCAGCCGACACGAGCTACGTTTAGTAGAGTCATCGGAATCGATATCGGGATCGAATCGTGAGCCGCGACGGAGGTCAATCGATTATTTACTATCGATTGACGGACAGCAGCTGCGACAGCACGGTTACCAAATTAAACAGAACTGGACAAATAGTTTTAACTGAAACACATTACTTACCCTTCAATAGTGATTGATTCACGTAAAAAGATACAAACAGCAATGTATATTATAGAGTTTGTAATGATTACTACGATAGTAAGTCCGATTACAGAGGCGCCAGCGTAAATTTAATAGCAACGTAAAAAGCGTTCTCTCTATCGAATGCTTAGAGTGATAAAGAAACAGAACTATGCTATTTAGCTTTTATAATTACGATGGCGCCTCTGTAATCTGGCTTATTATCATTCACATCAATCAATACCTTGTGAGGCATCTTGAATACTCAGAGAGAAGAATTTTGTAGGCCTGTTTGAATTTACGAACGCAATGAAGATCTAAGTACCCTTTTAAGGTGAATTAAATTATTACTATCTTTAACAAGTTGCAGGCGGTAGGTAAGTTACATCTATTATTTCTTTTCAGACGTCAATTCATGCTTCTAACAAATTACAACCAGAGTAGGTCCTTACCTATCGTTTCTAGCTCAGGTGTTTCTTAGCGATCAACAGAGTTAAGTAACTTTTGGCACGGCCAGTCTTCAGTTGGGTGATCGCAGGTGGCACTAATAACATATCGCTCGGATGACTCGTCATATTGTGGTTTCCAGTTGTTTTAGCCATATCAGAAGCCATCAAGATGCTTAAAACTCTGATTCCAGGGGTAGCCATTCGATCAGTACTGTACGTTACTCTTTCTCTATACGAACTTACTAACTACATAAAAATGTATTAGTACAATGTATAATCACTGTCAAACTGCACTACACATTGTCACCAGACATGGTGTACGTAAGTATCCTTGAACCCCGTAGTTTAACTAACCATTCAGAAGGCCGCAGTAGATCAGCAATAATTGCTCTAAAATGGCCGCCGGCTCTACAGCGGCTAGTCTGATGGGCTATTACAAATCTATTGATGTTAGTTTATTAACCTCGCACGAATGTAGATTCGCATCTCATGTGCATGATAAAATAATAAAAACTGAAACTTGATACGTTTTATCAACAAACGTAAAATTAAGTGTTTAATTATTCCACTATTTTTTACAGTACCTTTAGCTGAAACACTGTTTTCAAATATGGGGGGTGAGATTTAAACCCCGGTTTCCTACCAACGACTTCTTTGGAATTTATGTACTTATAGATATACACACCTCTGTCTGGCTTATCGATAAAGGAAAATGTCTTATGGCGACCTATATGTAAGTTCGTAGAAGAAATTCGTTAACAAAATTGAATTAACCACAGTACTTACAGCGAGTAGAATATGACCTTTTTTGGATAGGCATATGTTCAGTAGTGGCCTATTAAATGCTGGCACAGTAAATAAGCTGCATCAAAATTGGCCAATGCATCATCATCATTACATAATTCAGATGTTTACGATGCCGCAATAAAGGTACCCAAAACACGCAATTAAAAGTTATAGCGCCCTTATGTTTCGGGTCGCGGATTTCAAATACGTTTATACAGATTATCCTACATAGTAATTCAAGCACGATATAAACTAAATTCAGCGTTATTTACAGTTGCTCCTTGTTTTTGTTTACTTTACCCAATTAAAATTCCTCTACCTAAAATCTAAAAGCTATATTCCTTAATTGGTGAAAATGACTGTGAAGTTTATTAAAAGGGTTCAATGTTATACAGCGGTCAACCTCGAAGGCAAAAGGACGACAGTGAAATATTTCTGAGACAAATTATTCATCATCTTCAACCATACCGTTGCTTACCAAGGTGGTATACCAGCGAAACAACTATTCATCGAACTTAAATTAATGACTATGCATTATACTTATTCCATACAAGTATATCTATTATATAAAAGGCTTCCCTGAGTGACTGACTGACAGACAGCCTACAGCCCAAACCGCTTATGATATGAGCTTGAAATTTGGAATATAGGTACATTGAACAACGTAATGGAGCACTAAGGACGAAAATTTTGAACTTTCTACCTCTAAGGGGGTAAAACGGGCCCTTTTCGTTTGTATGTAACTTTTTATTCCCTGTACCAATTGACTTGAAACTTTGTATACGTGCTTTTCAAACAAAATAAAAGTTACGTTTTTTCCTGTTTTTCCGAATTTTCCTCATCTAAGGGGTCAAATAAGGTCCCAAAGTTGGTGAAAAAAGCGTCAATTACATCGAACCAGCTGAACGGTTATGGTTGAAAATTGGTATGAAGGAAGCACACAGCATGTTTTAATACAGGAACTAATAAAATCCAGGAAAATCTGTAAGGTTCCTTAGGGATACGCAAAAATAATAACGTTAGGCTATAGCTCAAACCGCTGAAGATATGAGCTTGAAATTTGGAATTTACGTACATCGTGCGACATAATGAAGCACTAAGGATGAAAAACGTACCCAACTCTAACTTACGGAGTAAAACGGGCCCTTTTTGTTCGCATGTAACTTCTTATTCCCTGTACTGATTGACATGAAACTTTGCATAGATGCTTTTGAGACTAAACAAAAAATATGGCTGTACATGTTTTTCTGGATTTTCCTTAAAAAAAATCCTTAGGGGTCAGATACGTCCCAAAACTTCAATGCGCTTTTTTAAATAATGTAGTATCTAGAATAGGATTATGATAATGATAGTTTATCTTTAAATGGGGCAAAATGGATCCCCAAAAGTTTACGATTTTTTTTATTTTGTGAGCCAATAATCTTAAACTTAGCGCACATATGGATCAATATAGGTATTTTACTATGGGATCAACCCTGACAAGCGAAAATTACCTACATTTCCCATACATTTTGTCGCGGGTCGATGAACTTTTTGTGTTGAACAGCTGATTTTATTCACGTGCTTTTGGGGTTGGTACCATTGTAAAAGTTAATCAAATTATGAGTATAATAGCATCCTAGAACATGCCTGACTAGAATTACGACTTGTGTGCCATTTTTTCATTTGCCTGGAAAATTAAATTTCTAATGACTTAATGAAACATGTCGAATACCTGTACCGGCCTTAATTAATAGTGCACTACTGAAAATAAGTACTACGGATAATAGAAACAGGTGGGTCTTAAGATGAACATGGACAAGACGAAAGTCATGTGTAATTCCCATGTTTTACCTACCCCGATTTCTGTTGGAAACTCGGTTCTTGAAGTCGTTGACTCGTACGTCTACCTAGGACAAGTAGTCCAGTTAGGTAGGTCCGACTTCAACAAAGAGGCCAATTGCCGGATTCAACTCGGCTGGGCAGCGTTCGGAAAAGTTCGTAGTGTCTTCTCGTCCGATATACCTCAGTTCCTCAAGCCGAAAGTTTTCGACCAGTGTGTCTTGCCAGTGATGACTTATGGCACAGAAACGTGGTCTCTCACTATGGGCCTTATTAGTAAGCTCCAAGTAGCCCAACGAGCTATGAAGAGGGCTATGCTCGGAGTCTCTCTGCGAGATCGAATCATTAATGAGGAGATCCGTAGAAGAACCAAAGTTACCGACATAGCCCAATGGATTGGCAAGTTGAAATGGCAATGGGCAGGGCACATAGCACGGAAGGCTGATGACCGTTCGGCTCGAAAAGTTCTCGAGTGGAGACCATAAATACCGGCAAGCGCAGCGTAGGACATCCACCCACAAGGTGGACGGATGACCTCATTAAGACCGCAGGATCGCGCTGGATACAAGCCGCTTCCAACCGGTCTTATTAGAGATCCATATGGGAGGCCTACGTCCAACAGTGGACGTCCTTCGGCTGATGGAAGACTGAAAATAGGCCTATCCGCGAAGGGTAATTGGGCCATATCCATCACGCCGGCCGAGCACGGGTTGCTGAATTCACATAGGACATTGATTTTTTCTACGTACGTACAGGTTGTCTCAATGTTTTCCAGCAATGAAAAGTGAAATTTCTTACATTGTTACTCATACAATTATTATTATTGGCTCCCTCGGCGGCTCAGTGGTTTGTGAGCTTGACTCCTGGGTCAAAGAGGCGTGGCTTCGATTCCCAGGGCAAATATTTATGTGATGTTCATATGTGTTTGCTCTGTGTCTGGGTGTTATTAATGTATTTTTATTTATTTGTTTAACACTTTCTTGCACACCATTTGTACAAAAAGAGGACTTAACGCTAAACAGCATTATCTGCCAGTCAACCTACAGGTACATGTATATGTAGTATATCAGTCTCTGCCAGCCAAATCACAAACTTTGCTTAGTTTGTGATCAGAGACCGTGTGTGAGATGTCCCCCAATATTTATTTTACATATTTATTTATTATTGAGTTAATTTCAGAAATTCGGCAATTTATCATCCAAAAATTTACGTACTTCGTAATAAGCTTTAGATACAAGTAAATTAAATAACCAAATACTGAGACAATTCAGGCTTAACCGTGGGCATTATTTTGCAAGTAATACGATAATAGGCTCAGTTATGAAGACGCCATGGTAAATATAATAACAACATAAAAAGTGTTCTCTCTATCTACAAGTGAAAAAGAAACAGATATAATTATGATAATTAGCTATTATAATCACGATGGCGCCTTCATAATCGAGCTTAATGCGGAATTAACCACGAGCTACTATTATTTTAAGTAAGTGCCAAGAAAACGCGGGCCTAACTGTGGGTTTTTATCATTTTAAGCAGTTACGAAAATAACGCGGGCCAGACCGTGGGCTATTATCATTACAAGTAATACAAAAACGCAGGCTAACGGCATGCTATTATAATTTTAAGGATTTATTAAGACAACACGGGCCAGACCGCGAACTATTAGATATTATTATAAGCAAATGCCAAGATAACGCGGGTTGAACCGCGGGCTGTTATTTTAATCAAGTAAGTATTAAAACAACGTGGGCCAAACTGTGGGTTATTATCATTTTAAGTACCTAATTATTAACACAACGCGAGCTAAACCGCGGGCTATTATCATTTTGAGCAAGTACTAAGACAATACGGGCCAGACGATGGGTTCTTATCATTGTAAGTAATACGACAATGCAGGCCAAACGGCAAGCTTTTATAATTTTAAGCAAGTATTAAGACATCGCAGTCCATGCTGCGTGCTATAAATAACCATCTTAAGCAAGTACTAACAATACGCGGGCCAACCGTGACCTATTATCATTATAGGCAAATACTGTTACAATTTTGACCAAACCGTGGGCAGTATCCTTGCAAGTAATTTTAAGCAAGTATTAAGACAACGCGGGCCAAATCGCGGACTATTAGATATTATTATAAGCATGTACAAAAACAACGTAGATCAAACCGCGGGCTATTTTAAGTAAGTACCTATGTAATAAGACAACGCGGGTGAAGCCGCGGGTTTTAAGCTAAGTAGTATGTATATAAAAACTTGGGTTCATTTTCGACAGGGCATCGAAAACTGGGCAGGAGAGAAGGAAATTTAACGCCATCCTAAAGCTAGCTAAATCCCATAAGTGCACCCGAATATTTGGGGTTAGAGTTTTCAATGCCTTACCAAATATTTTAAAAAATGCAGCTTCTCTTGCAATATTTAAAAAAAGCTTAAAATATTCCTGACTGACATGGCGCCCTATAGCGTCGAGGAACTCATTTCAAAAGTTGAATAGAAATGTTAATTAGTTACATAATTTTTAAAAAATATTGTACTCCTCATGTAGGTATTTTCGTCAATTTTCTTTTATTATACAATTAAACAACTTATACAATTAAAAACAAGCCTTTATGCGAGGTCGATAGTGTTCGTGATTTAGGCGTGATGATGGACAATAAGCTCTCCTTTCATAGTCACTACGACCATGTGATAAAGAAATCTATGAAAATTGGTGGGTTTGTTGTTAGGCACTCTAAAATATTTCGCAATTCCTTCCTCTCTATCAGACTCTTTTATAGCCTAGTTCGTAGTATTTTGGAGTATTGTAGTGTGGTCTGGAATCCTGTATACAATGTACATGCTGATCGGCTGGAAAGGGTCCAATCCAGGTTTCTTTACCACATAACGTATACGGATCAATTGTGCAAATCACTTAGATCATACGATTCTCGACTCCAGCATTACAATGTAATGTCGCTTGCCAACCGCCGTATGGCTAGTGATATTGTCACGTTGTATAAGATATTGCATGCAGAGCCGGATTTGCCTTAAGGCCGACTAGGCCCAGGCCTAGAGCGGCTAGGTTTTAGGGGCGGCCAGTACTTACGAGATCTTAACACATCACATCTAACGCAGCTCTCACAAATTACAACAGTTTTTAAATATTTGTTTTCTCCTACACGTACCATACCTACAATGTTCCTACAAAAATATGCCAAAAAAGTGCTATCGGTTCAACCGTCCCAATCAGCGGGTGGTAATGAACAATCCTATCTTCTACACAGAGAAAACGTAAAATGGCATTTATGCCAAAAATTATAGGGTTTACGTCCCGGTAGACCAAAAATTATTCTGGTCAACGAATGCACAATACACATGTACGGAAATAGTTTTAATACAAAAAAAATATCCTTTTTGGGAGTTGCATTGTGCAATTCTCCAAGTTCACAACTTATTGTTTTAGGATGTTTTACGATATCCCTGCCGCTCGGTTATCAATAACAATGAACTTCACTCAAAATTGTGTTTCTTTTGTACCTCAAGTTTTGAGTGTATTTGAGAACTTTATAGTACTTACATTGACAGTTTCTGTGAAACTGTCGTTGGGTTAATACCTATAACTCACAATTATGGTAAATATGGGTGCGATTCAAATTAAACGAATATTTTATATCTTACTCTCATCATTATCTGAACTTTTATTATCAACAATTCTATTTTTTACTAGAATAAAAATGTTCAAAAATATCTACTGAATAAACTTAATTCAAATTGAGTAGATTTCAAATTCCAATATTTCTAACATTTGTTTTTATTGAACTTCACAAATGTTTGAACTTCACGGAAGTTAGGTACTTTATCCGTCACTCTTATCAAAATTAGTGCAGCAGCTAAATCTGTCTAGGAAGAGGTATAAACATACCTGATACTAGGTACTTAACTATATGTTTCTACGATCATCTACATAATTACATTTTTACCAAAATAGAGGATAGATAGATAATAAGTAAAGAGGAGTACCTAAGTCTTTTAAACAGTCGGATTAAAACGTAGGACTCGTCAAAACGTAAAAAAAAGATTGTGGCCGCTGGCTGCACTCGCGCAATATGTTTATGCTAGTATTCAATCCTTACTTCTGGTTTTCTTAGTAACCATCGAAAATTCCTTGATAACATCCTTCCCTTTCACCCTTGAGAGAATCCTAGAAGGGAGAAAAAAAGGGGGCGGCTTAACTAACTGGCCCATGGCGGCCCAATGTGCTAGTCCGCCTCTGATTGCATGGCCTTGTTGACTGCCCCGAACTCCTTGAAAGAGTTACGCTCAAAGTTCCTCGTTCTGGAACGTATTTATCTGCTAATAAACCTACATTTGCTAGACCACGGTGTAGAACCAATCTCCTTATGCATTCTCCAATATACCGTATGTTCAACTCCTACGATAAGTTTAAAGATGTCATAGATATTTTCAGGTTTGGTTCGTTGACCTCTCTAAAACTGAACCTACTTAGAGCAATTGAATGATGTAGGGTTATCTTGATACGTTCTCATAAGTTATGAGTTGTGTGTTTTCTGTTTTATATACATATTTTTTTTTTTAATGTATTTTATGCATTTCTAACTTATTATTTGTTTTGAGTTCGAGCTTAATTTTAATTTTTAATTATTATGTTTATATTGTATAAGAATGATTAGGTAGTAGACAAATCAAAATTTAGTTTCTGTTTGTATACTAGTAACATATCTGTTTTTGTTTTCTCGTCTTTGTTTATAACTTGTAGCTAGCTATTAGGTACATGTTAGGACTACTCCTAGAAGAATGAATGTGCTCGTTAGCTATTATTTTTTTGTAAGTTATTTATGTTTTTTAAAATGTTCATTCAGTTTTGTAGTCTTTCAATAAAAAATAAAAAAAAATATAATTTGACATGTAATATTCCTATTATCAATAAAATTATCATTATCATTGTCATCGTGGTCAAACGCGAACTTGCTTGTGATAATAAGCATTTTTCGCCAAAAATGGCACCATCCCATTCACCCATCCGTCAGCCTTATGACGTACACTGCCGTACAAAGGCCTCCCTTATAATCTCCAATAAGACAGGTTGGAAGCGACTTGCATCCAGCGTGAAAAATGGCACAATGCTATCCACGAACAAAATTCGACTTAGTTTACAATAAACAATGTATGCCATTTTTGACCGACGAAACGGAGGAGTGTTGTTTTTAAACTTTCGCGATTTGAACACATTATTATTATATACTGCGGGACTAATCGCGCACTAAAATTACGAGATAAATAAATACCTCCTCATCCCGTAGACGGTCTACCCGTGACCGTCGATGCAACTCGGCTGAAACGTCGGGATGAGGAGGTATTTATTTATCTCGTAATTTTAGTGTGCGATTAGTCCCGAAGTATATAGTAATAATATGAAACGGAGGAGGCACTCAATTCGATGCGTATATTTTTTTTTAATGTATAACCACGCATAACTTTTTACATAGTACTTCGATTTCAATAATTCTTTTTTTATTAGAAAGAATACACTTGGAAATTTCAATTCCAGTTTCAATTCGTAATCGCCTGAGCCGTTTGATAAGTCAACTATAATGTCAAAAGTGCTACATCGGTCCGTAAGAAATATTCCCGAAATTTGTGCACGCTTGAAGTCGGTCATGCTATGTTTTTACAAAAAAAAAATAATAAATTATTGTTGATTTTTCAAAAACAACTCAACCGATTTGGGTTTAAATGTGCCATCTTAGGTATGACCCTTAAAAAAATAATCATCAAATGGAATAATATAATTGGCAGAGTAATCATACCTAGCCTGTAAAAGTTCAGCGTGACTAATCTGTTATGATGTTTATTTTTAAGTGCTTTCCACACTAGATTTTTATCTCAAAGAGTTATCTTTGTGATAAGCATCTCAAAAATATGAAGCGAACGCAGGATTCGAACCATGCCCCTTCGGATCACTAGCCCGACGCTCTAACCACTGAGCTAGCTCGCCTCCTACGCAACCTTCAAATTTCTGAGTGCTTACATTTCCAACTTATAGCGTTGGTGGCGCCACCTGTGATACCCGTATTAGACAGGTTATCACTCAACTAGAAGTTATTAGAACTTCTAAGATTGACGAGAGATGACACACTGCTTAATCACTGTTATGATGTTTATTTTTAAGTGCTTTCCACACTAGATTTTTATCTCAAAGAGTTATCTTTGTGATAAGCATCTCAAAAATATGAAGCGAACGCAGGATTCGAACTATGCCCCTTCGGATCACTAGCCCGACGCTCTAACCACTGAGCTAGCTCGCCTCCTACGCAACCTTCAAATTTCTGAGTGCTTACATTTCCAACTTATAGCGTTGGTGGCGCCACCTGTGATACCCGTATTAGACAGGTTATCACTCAACTAGAAGTTATTAGAACTTCTAAGATTGACGAGAGATGACACACTGCTTAATCACTGTTATGATGTTTATTTTTAAGTGCTTTCCACACTAGATTTTTATCTCAAAGAGTTATCTTTGTGATAAGCATCTCAAAAATATGAAGCGAACGCAGGATTCGAACCATGACTAATCTATATACATAATAACCGGACAAGTGCGAGTCAGACTCCGTACATATCCAGAAAATTTCACAAAGTTGGGAAGTATTATATAAGTTTATATGATACCTTACATGATACGATTTACTCACTTTGAATTTTGAATCCATATTTTGTGAATATTGAGGCCCTATTTTTTGAGATTTAAATATAAATGTACAGTTTTCAGATTTATTCTTATATGTACACTCGGAGACAATGCTTCTCGCCAAATTTCATAATTCTATGTCAACGGGAAGTACCCTGTAGGTTTTGATTTTTGTGAGTGTCGAAATATGCGGTTTTTTACAACATAAACGGCTCTAACTTTTTTAAACGATAACTAAGAAGTTTTTCTTTTACACGATTGCAAGAGATTATAGATATACGCATACAGCTTCAATTTCAACTCATATCTTTACGCGTTCTCGAAATAATGAATCTTGACATACACACAGACGGACAAACAGACAGACGGACAACGAAGTGATCCTATAAGGGTTCCGTTTTTTCCATTTGAGGTACGGAACCCTAAAAATGAATGTTTAATTGTAAACTATGCATTTGATCAGGTATTGTGATGATTTTTAGCAAAATTGTTGCGCATGAGGCAAAGTAGGTTTCTGAGATGGTACGACCAATTGCGTGAAACGAAGTTTACCTGGTCAGTTAGTTTTATGTCAATTAATTTTTTCTTTAATCTATATTTCACACTTCATGGGCTCTATTTTTATACTTAGTGCCTTAAAATATTAGCCAAGCATTAAAACTTGACACTTCTGGAGTGGTTAATCGTCAGCAATATGCAATAAAGAAGATTCAGGACGACCACGTTTAGTACTGTAGTCTCAGTTTAGTAATTAGAACAAAACGTAAAATTATAAGTACTAGGTAAATAAACTTCGTATTGCGACGTTGGCGCACGGAAATCTGTGCGAACATTTCAAAGATTCGAAAATGTGTCATAAATTATTGTTTTTGGTCTTTGTTTGTGTCGTCAACGCGATCTTCGTTTTGTTTATTTTAGACATAGAACGTCCACTATTACTGAAAGTAAAAAAAGTAGTTTTGGAGAAAAATGGCAACATAGATTTGCACAAACAAAAATCCTCTCACCCCAAACGCATATACTGTCTCCGTTCCATCCTAAAAAACATATTAAATATAATAGCAAATAATAATAGCAAAAAAAATTGGTACTTATTTTTAGTCATTGCCACGAAATGATGATGATGGCTGGACATAAACCTCTATAGAATTCCTGGAGACTGGTTAGAAGCGGCTTGCGTCCAGCGCGATCCAGCGAGCGGTCCAGTCCACCTTGTGGATCGACGTCGTACACTGTGAAATTCAATTTGAAAAATCTTTATTCGTCATTAGGTACAAACACAGGAAACACAAAAAAAAACAATAAAGATATAATCGAAAAGGGCTCACCTCAGCATTATGCTGAATGCAGGTAGAACCGAACACTACCGCTACGGGGGTATTGTAGCGTAGCTACTTACAATACTTATTTTTTTCTCGTTGCACGACACTTAAACATCACAATCATTTGTTTTTGCACTTTTTAACAATTTATTTAGTAAATAAATCGAAAACATTAAATAGCAAATGCAATTGCAAATGCAGTGACTTTGATGTTGGCAAGGTATGAGACAGTAAAAGTGACAGTTGGTTTGACGCTGTCATGTATGGACTGCTTGTCGCTGTCATTGTTCGGACTGATCCGTAAAGAAAAAAAAAAGAAATTATTTATGTCTGTATTTTCATAACCTTGTTGGGAGAATGGAACGTAAATAAGAATATTTTGTTTACAAGGCGTAGTAGATTAAGTGCGGTGACGTCATAGGTGGATGCGTGATTCGAAACGGTTCAAAAAGTGAGTTGGCGATTTTTGAAAGGTTTTCAGAAAGCTTCTCGAATCGACAATGGTTCTTTTTGTTGAGACTTGGTTGAAGCACTTGATGCTCCGGACATCTATCTGCCTGAGGGTGGAGGCATTTAAAAAGAGGCGAAAGAGGTTAGTCAATTGATTTAGTGATTCGCTCGTCAATTCATCTGAATTTTGATTTGCTGTGATACACTTTTTTGATCTCGGAATCTTCCCGGTGAAAAATACGAGTGATACTTATTTGCCGTCTGGTTTGTCCATAGCCTCTTTCCGCGACCCGATAAATCCCCTGACGAACCGGCGGTAATGATTACGGACTCCTGATTTTTGCACACGTCAATATGGTTGTATCGGCGGGCTAGCCTTGTGGCTTACCTGCCAGCCTACACCCGTTTCCACTTACGGATTTCATCCTACAAACATGCCTGCCACGACGAGGTAGCAAATGCCTGCCACATATCGCAAGTAACACTTATTTTTTACATAAGCCAGGGCCACACGGTCACTTTGGTATGACTACTATGGTCACACTCTTCTACTGATTTTCATGATTTGAAGCCTTCTGGACAGAGTTTAGACGTATGAGACATTCCTCGTTTGCACTGTATGATCCATGCTTTAGTAAACATAAGTAGAATTTATTTTTATTCACGGACAAAACGATTAGCTTCCATTTTGTCCGCTTGATTGTAAATTAATGTCAGAAATCACATTAGTTTGTACGTTTTGTCATATCGCAGACGGTATATGCACCGTCTGTAACTTGATTACCTACTACATTGATAGAGGTTTGATTTAGTTAGGTTCGCTTTAATTTAAGTGTTGAAAATATACAAATTAATAGTAAACTTTACAACGGTTAAGTTTGTGTAATTTTAAGCCCGTTGGCATTAAGACCCTTCTGGTCACAACCGAGTAAACATACCCGCTTTAGATTTAAGACAATTTCGTGGAGTTCTTCAAGGGGTTAAGGTTTTTACAAATAAACTTGTTGTGATTTAACTTACAAAACAAATCTTTTAATTTTGTCCTCAATAAACAACTCGCAGGTAGATAATAATACGGTCTTTGGGAACAGAGGTTCTTTGTTCTTATCGACTTAGTTTATCCAGGTAACGTTTTGTTTATTTGCTAGGTAGCTGCGGCACCACACCTTAGAAGGTTTTGTATCATTTGTCCCCTTTAGTATCGTTTGTTCCCTTTAGTATTATTAGTCCCTTTTTGTACCATTTGTCCCTTTGCTCTAACTGGTAACGTCAGACAAACACCACTAATTAAATAAAATTACAATATTAAATAAAAAAAAATTAAATATTTGAATTTAAAAAGGTTAAATTCAAATATTTAATTATTTTTTTTTATATCACGTTACAACACTCAACGCTGGTTTTCAGGTTAGCTTCTCTGTGCTTGCCGGTAGGTACCTACAAGGTCTCCTCAATAATTTTTCATCTTTACGGTTATCAGTTGTCCATGATTTGTGCCCTGCACACTGCAATTAAAATTTTCCAATCCGTTGGGCTATGTCGGTAACCTATTAATCTCCGATCCATTTACGCTAAGAAAATTCAGCGCATGCGTCCTATAGGTAGGAAGTAGGTAAAACTGAATTAATGAGTATCTCGCTACTTCCAGGTTAATGCCTACTAACTATTACCTTCCACATTTGTAATTGCACCTAGTTGACTACAAATCCACTTGATCACAATAAGATTTAAACATTAATAGATACGGTGACTAAAAAATATAATTAGTCCGTCAGATAGACTATCAAGAAATATTACAAATACATTTTTTCTTTTACAAAAATTAATGAAGATATAGCCATGGAAATTAACGTGGTTTTCACACATTTTATACAATATATAACGGGAATGAACTCACGTGTGGGGATAGTCGTAACGACTATAGTTTCGGTCGCATTCGGCGACCTTTCTCAAGTTGGCGAGTGCTAGCACGCGGAGCCGTCTCGCAATGCACTATATGCACTATATGCATTGCGAGACGGCTCCGCGTGCTAGCACTCGCCAACTTGAGAAAGGTCGCCGAATGCGACCGAAACTATAGTCGTTACGACTATCCCCACACGTGAGTTCATTCCCGTTATATATTGTATAAAATGAAGATATAGCCCGTTAAAGCTCCGCGTGACGTCACAAGTGCCAAACAAAATTAAATGTACATTGTACAGACTTTTGTAAGAGAAGTAAAGTCACGACCCCCACTCCCAAACTTTGACACTGTTTATCCTTGTCTGATTGACAAAAGAAAAACCGGACAAGTGCGAGTCAGCCTCACACATCGAAAGTTCCGTACAAACACATTGTTAAAATAATTAAAAACCTGTTTTAGTATGTGCTAATGAAGTTACCATGATACCTTAATACGATTTACTCACTTTGAACCCATATTTTGTGAATTTTGAGGCCCTATATTTTGGTGATTTAAATAAAAATGTAAAGTTTTCCGATTTATTTCTTTATGTGTACTCTGAGACAATGCTTCTCGCCAAATTTCATAGCTCTATGTCGACGGAAAGTACCCTGTAGGTTTTGATTTTTGTGAGTGTCGAAATTTGCGGTTTTTTACGACATAAACGGCTCCAACTTTTTTTATGCGATATCTGAGAAGTTTTTCTTTTACGCAACTGTAAGAGACCATAGATATACGTATACAGTTTAAATTTCAACTCGATATCATTACGTGTTCCCGAGATAAAGAGTCTTGACATACACACAGACGAACAGACCGACAGACGGACCACAAAGTGATCCTATAAGGCTTCCGTTTTTTCCGTTTGAGGTACGGAACCTTAAAAAATACTTGTTCAATATTTTTTGATAAACTAATTCACGGACTAATTATAATATTAATGATTTTTTACCCAGTCGTCATGTCTATTCCATCTACATAATATTAATTCATGTGTTCAATCAATCAGCAATTCTAATCTACGGGAGATGCAACAGAATTTAAATAAACTATATGTAATTACAATTTTAAATTTCTCAGTTTCCGTTTTACGCGTATAATTTACAATGTGCTGCTTAGTAAAACAATGAAGCATCGGTAATTGAGTCAAGTGTAGGCTAATTCGCTGCGTGTGCGCAACGACCCATTTCCGGTTCCGCCATTGAGCTGTAGATTCTCAGAAATGTTTACAAACAACATGAAAATACATAAATTGTTAATCAACTAGCTACACTGTACGGTTGCACTCGTGTAATTTTTCATATGTATCTAAGATTGTGTGGAAAGGACACCTCAAGCCGTTGCCTTTACTTTTCATCTTTCTAGAACTTAGTAGTTTTGGTACATAGCGTGAATGTTACAAGCTGTCTCAAGCGATCGTAATATTGTTTAAAGTTAAACTTCTAATGCGACTACCAACAAGGTTGCGTTAAACGTTTAACGTTACCATGGATGGGGTATGAAGCCACTGTTGCGTTCCTATTTTCATTTCCACATTACGAAGTTTCACTTCTTCTGCGCGCTATTTTTTTTCATTGTAAAACATTTTGTAAACCATAACAAAAAATGTGAATGAATGTGTGAATCCACCAACCCGCACTGAGCCAGCGTGGTGGATGGCCCAATCATTCGTGGGTAGGCCTACGTCCTGCAGTGGACTATTAAAAAGGCTGGTACAGTTCAGTACAGTACAGTATAACAAAATATACACGAATCTTCAACAGTGGTGCAGAAAAGTAAGTAAATTAAACCGGTTATCTATTCTATTTTTTATCTCCCTACCTATCTTTGCTGCCGCTATTTCGCTACATTTTCCGGAAATAGCCGCTTTATTAATATAATTTCTGAAACATCTAAAGAGAAGGCAGGAAAAAGTACCCGGAAAATTCCCGAGATTTTTGTATTTTGTCCTGGATTTGATGAACGTCGCCGGGAAAGGGTCAAAGTGAAAGCATTCCAATCACTGCTTAAATAAATCCGGAAGTAGCTATTTGTAGAGTATATCCATTATCTATAGTACTGGTTAGATGTTTATCTTATATTTATGCATAGGAAATACAAGGTGTTGTTTTACAAAGTGCAGAGAGTTTGAGGTGTGCACATGCTTATAATTGACCGAGCGTAAGTGAGGTCTCAGAGTCTACTGGGACGAGCCAGCACTTGGGTGTATGTTTGTATGTATATTTGTTCGACGATAACTCAAGTACCGCTCAACCGATCTCCATGAAATTTAGCAAGAACGTAGTTTATATTAATTATATTTATAGAAGTTTTAAGTTCGAATATGAGCATCGTCTATTCAGTAGTTGCGAAGATACGAGGGCCGTGGTAAAAAGAGGTAAAACGGCGCCACTTTCTTGGGGAGTCGCGGATGACTATTTTAAATATTTCACCGAATATTATTTATGTCTTTCAACATTTGTTTAAAATAAATCGCTAACTTTCATACAAATACTTATTGTTATTTTTTTTTAAATCCCAGTAGGTATTTATGATATAAAATAGGTATAGCGCGAGGTCCAAGTCCGGGGCGGACTACTAGTTATGATGATAATAATCTATCGCTTCAGCCATAGGGCGTCCACTGCTGGACATAGGCCTCAATAAGAACGGTTAGTAGCGGCGTGCATCCAGCGTGATGCTGCGGTCTTAATCAGGTCATCCGACCACCCTGTGGGTGGAAGTCTTACGCTGGGCTTGCCGGTACATGGTACTCTACTCGAAAACTTATCGATCCCATTGGTAATCAGTCCTCCGTGCTATGTGCCCTGCTTACTGTCATTTCAACTTGTCAATCCGCTGGGCTATGTCAGTAACTTTGGTTCTTCTATGGATCTCCTCGTTTCTAAATCGACCTCGCAGAGAGATTCCGAGCGTAGCCTTCTCTATAGCAACTTTGAGCTTAGTAATAAGGCCCATAGTGAGAGACCACGGTTCTGTGCCATAAGTCATCACTGGTAACTTTCGATTTGAGGCCGAGACTGAGGTCGGACGATAATGAAAATAAAATATCTTATTACGTATAGTTCCGACTGGTAATTCGGTAATTACTTGATTTACTCGTATGCCGTTACTAGTATTATTAGCTAAGTATTCGTAGTAGCTTAAGCACATAGTTTAGCTTAAGTATGTACCTATCTTGTTGCACTTAATTAAGTCCGGAAAAAATTTGATACTTACCTACTAGAAATGATAACTTTCATCATCGTTATTTTTATCACTTTCAGTCTGAATTAACAATATTGTGAACATGAATAAAATACAAAATATTAACAAACATAACCTCCCATTACATGTATTCGTGCAATGGACCTACTCCATCCAAGCCAGAGTAGTTTACGATTCTTTGTGCGTACAATGTAGAGACGCATGCAGGAAGGAATAAAGTGCATAACAAATGAAATTACATAAATATTGCACCTCGAGCGTCGCGGATTACATTCTCTCATCTTGTATGCTATTACCATCAATCAGAATGTACGATCGGAATAAGTACTAGTTAGGATCAATGTTCACTCAACTGAATGGTCTTATGAATGAGTCCAAAGTTAGCTTAGTTCTGTGACGGTTGAGTAGCTTCCAATAGCATTCTGCGAATTTGGTAAAATAAATGTGATGCCGGGCTAAAACTTTAACCTACCTCCCAAAAAGTAATGGCAGCTATGAGCATGTTATTGGGTACACCTTTACCTAGTCAGCATTAAAATTGTAAATATTACAATAAATCATAAATTTTGTCAAAGAATAAAAACTGTGTTTATCTTTACTGAGATTAAATCTTCGCTTATATAGAACAAGATCTTATTAATTTAATTTTTTTTGAAGTTAATACTTTCTTTACTTCCAATACTTCCGTAGAAAACATACAAAGATATCTCTGAGCACTGCTTTTGGCGATACAATCTGAATCTTTTCAAAGTCAAAGTGAATAGGTATCTCCGAAATCTACGTGACCGATCTTCTTCGACCATCCACAGCGTCGCTTACCATCAGGGAAGTTGGTGGTCAGGCGCGGACTTAGCGACAAAAAAAAAGTATTGCTCACCAAAAAGTCTATACCTTCGGACAAATATCTATAGAATCACAATCGTGCAAAAAAAGTGTCCCGAGTCAAAACTCTGCCCAAGCTACGTAATGGGCAGGTTTTTTAGTTAGTCGTAAGGCGATTCCAAGCCTACTACAATGCCGCGAAATGCCGAAGTGCTCGGTTACAAGCACCATCTAGGTGAGAAAACGTCGAGTTTCGAGAAAACGGGTCATTGTGAATTATGTAAATATCTAAGTCGGTATGTATTGCGGTGCTCGGACATTTTTTTACTACTTTCACTGAGGGAGTGTGACTCTGTAAATATTTGCGCGAAGACTTTTACATAATAATTGCGAATCAATGCCGAATAGTAGTGGGTTTAAACCAGAAATATTAAAGCTGGGAAATATCAGCGGAATATTTATAGCGAGTCTATTTGATTACGACGCGAATCACGTCGTCGACGGCGACGCATCAGGAAGCGAAACAAGACATTATTTGTGAAAATACTACTGCGTTTTGCAGTTTTATCCCAATCGTAAATTAATTATTGGTTTTTGCAGAAAAAAATAATAATCTACATACGGAGATATCAGTTATTATTGTAACTATCCAGTGCTAGGTATAGAGCTCTCTCTACCTGCCTCTTAGAAATAAATCAATCCCATTTTGATTGTATTTGAGTAGTATGTTTGAAGTATGTACCTAAATGTACGAAACCTTGTGTCACCTACGTTGTGACTATTTTTTAATCACT